>CM059446.1:50996751-52196751 GCA_030390025.1 Squalus acanthias | reverse complement strand
TGAAATGATTGACAGCAGGTCGGGACCCCGCTGTCAACCCGCCTCCACGCTAGTCTCCCAGCTGTCGGGGGAGGCAATTTAGATCATTAGCTGGATTGTTAAGAGGCAATTAAGTATTATTTTAAGCTCACTTTAAGATTTTTAGAGTTCGCCAACGGCTTCCCCGCTGCTTGGGGATCACGTCAGGTAAGGAGGTCGGGTGTTGTGTCAACATGTGATGATTTCTTTACTTAACAGTGGCAAATGGTCTTTTAAAGCTCCCATTTCATAGGTCTTCATTTTCCAAGGTTAGAAGCTGTTGCTTACTGCATTTGGAAGACAGATTGAGCTTTATGCAGGTTGCAAGTGATTGGAGCAAACTCTGTATCCCGTGTCACCTCATCGGAACAACCTCTCTCACCATTGACAGATCGCTTCTGTCATCTCAACCTCACCTGCCATCTATTCCATCAGCATCGGTACCCTTGAAAAAAATCTCACCTTGGTCCTCAGAATCCCACCACAATCAGCCCCAACACCGGCAGCACCGGGCACACCAGCAGCACCAACATCAACACCAACCTTCTCCGCAATCAACTGATGCTGCACAGGACACAGGGCATCAGCACCTGACCACATTGCTGCCTGGGATGCCAGGCATGGCCTCACCATGGCCACATTTACTTTACTTAACGCTGTACACACTGGCTGCCACATGATGCGCCAAGTTGGCACCACCCCACACCAGCACCATAAAGCATTCCTACAATGCCCAAGCCATTCCTTTCACATTCACCACCATTGCAGGGGGTACCCTTATGTCTCACCATTCACTGCAACTCACTAAGACACTTCCAAAGGTGCACACAAATCTGTCCAAGAACACAAAGTGTTGAAAATAAAGGTTTCAATGTTTGACAGCACATTAACAGAAATTTTACATGAACATTAGCTAAAACACCCAAGTGCCTACCCTTGTGTGTTGTTATGCTTGCACTAGGGTGAGGGTGAGTGTGAGGGGTGGCTAGTGAGATGGGGAAGTGATAATGTAGGCAGAGAGGGATGGGTGGAGGTGCAAGGTAAGTTGGTGTGAGTAAGGATGTGCAGGAGTAGGGTAGGGAAGGCAGAGTGATGGGGATGTGATGAGTGGCAATGCAGGATGAGGTTGAGTGTGGCTTGGCAGTAACATTTCGTGATCTATTGAGATCATTGAAAGGTTCGCGCCACTGCAGCCTGGTCCACCTGACGACATCCCTGCTTGTGCCCTCCAGGCTGCATTGGAAGGGAAGAGAACCTCCCTGCGTGGGAGAGCCTGGGTGTAGCCCTGCACCTCTGTGCAGTGCTTGTCAGTATTTGCAGCACCTCAATGCTGCAGAATACTGACAACAGAACTGTCAAAAACAATTTGGACATGACCCCTTTAAAGAAACCATCAAATCCACTTCCTTTTAATTGGCCGGGAACCTCGCTGGGCGGGCTTAACAAGCCCAATCATCGTAAAATCACTTCAACAGAGCGGGCTGGGACCGCACAACCGACCCCGGCCGGCGAAATCGCAGCCATAGAGTGAGGTCACACATCAGCCATGATCTCATTGAATGGCAGAACAGGCTCGAGGGGCTAAATGGCCTACTCCTTGTCCCTATGTTCACCAGCATGTGTATTTCAGGGGGTTAGTGAGTTTTTTTTATTTGTTCACGGGATGTGGGCGTCATTGGCAAGGCCAGCATTAATTGCCCATCCCTAATTGCCCTTGAGAAGTTGGTGGTGAGCCGCCTTCTTGAATACAACTGAGAGTCAACCACATTGCTGTGGGTCTGGAGTCACATATAGGCCAGACCAAGTAAGGACAGCAGATTTCCTTCCCTAAAGGAAATTACTGAAACCAGATGGGTTTTTATGACAATCCGGTAGTTTCAGGGTCACCATTACTGATATTAGCTTTTTAATGATTTTATTTTCAGAATTATTTAATTGAATGCCATGGTGGGATTTGAACTCATGTCATTAGTTCAGGCCTCAGGATTAGTAGTCCAATAGTAGAACCACTATGCTACTGTACCCCATAGGCCAAGCAGGGATTGGCATGGATCTCTAGAGATTGTGTGATTCTCTGTGGGCTTTCTAATTGCTTAACCCCCTCCACGTTGTCAGACTGTGTGTCCGGCGTCCAGTACTGGATGAGTAGAAATTTCCTCCAATTAAATATTGGGAAGACTGAAGCCATTGTCTTCGGCCCATGCCACAAACTCCATTCCTTAGTTAATTTTTTTGTCTGATTACACTCCTGTGAAGCGCCTTGGGAAGTTTTACTACGTTAAAGGCGCTATATAAATGCAATTTGTTGTTGCCAAGAAAGGCTGAATGAACAGCTTTTTATGCAGAAATGTTACTTTTGATATAAATACCTGATTATAAACGTTATGCTTCAACCCTAAGTGTTGGTTTTAATTGTGCCACGCAATACTAGTGAGAAACACATTAATGGGTTAACATCATACTTGACAAAGGAATTTCATACAAAGCATTAGTGAGTTTGCTACTAATTTTGCACAGTACAATTTCAACCTTAACGAGAACACTTCTGATTATGTGTTGGATTAACAAGGTCAAGGCTGAGATTGTGGCTGACATCTCATATAGAAATTTGAATGTGACGCTTGGTCAGTTTCTTCAATAATGCAACAGAGCTGTCAAGGGATTCTTATGAAAATTGTTTATTAAAGAATTGCCTGGTTTGGATATGCAGGATACTCCTCCTGTTCTAAGGAAGGTGCCTCAGTCCTCCACTGAAACTGGTGGTCAGTCGGTCTTCTAAACTAGGCTGCCCATCGATACTAGAAGACCTTTGACATTGGCTTCTACCCTCTGCCACCTCCCACAGCTGTCTGCCCATTGTCAGTCTTTCATTCAGGCCTTCCCATTCAGAGACCCACCATCTTATCCTTAGCATACCACATGGTCTTTTCCCAACTGGGGTCTTTCCATCTACTTCCAAAAGTACCAATGTTCACTCATATGGCATATATGCCGTACCCATGGCAGTATTCTCGCCAAACCAGTTCTAGTTTCTGGACATAGGCTGTTCCTTCTCATTACTTTCATGTTGATCATTTTGTCCCCCCAGCTGATGGGCAGAATCCTTCCTTGCACATCACATTCCAAAAGGGTCCAAGCCTCGGTTTCTGAATCAGCGGGGTCTAGCTCACACAATTGCCTAAAGCTTTTAGAGCTGTCTTTGAGTACAGTAATGGCATACCAGCGCAAGCCTTGTATGTACTTTTCACATCCCATAATATCTCTCTCTGCTTCCAGGGTGGTCTCCTCGACTAGCACCTTAATCTGAGAAGGATCAGCCCACTAATGTTGATGTTTCTTTCCCCGAAGGTATTCCACCTCATTTTTCCAGAAGTTCGACCTCCAATGACCTAAAAGAATTTTCCAAGCTCCATGTTCCAGAGGGAACGAGCTGTAGTAAAATCCAACCCTGCGACTTGAACTTGCGAAGCTGATTTGGAGCGCAGTACTCGAATGCTTTGTACTGACTGCGAATGATGAGCATTCAAATGAAGAATGTTCCCAATTTTGAGCATGAATTTAAAATATGAATTATTTTTTTATTTTTCGTAATTCATTGATCTTTCCAATTTGGGCCAAGAGGTTGATTAAGTTATCTTCAATTACTTGCTGTGGATGAGCAGTTTAATTCATACACAATAAAGGGACTGGCCACGGATGTGTTTTAATTGGACTATTGCCGAGTTATTTAAGCCTGTGTTAAATGTTGAGTAACCGCATCACTCTGTGATTTTACTGGTTTTTCCGCAGTTGTCCCTGACCCATGTCAAGACGGCACCTGTGGTAGAGGAACGTGTGTGCAGAGAGATGGCAGCTTTGTTTGTGAATGCCCAGCTGGATTAACAGGAGAACAATGCGAAATAGGTACGTGAGTCAATCATTACGTTATGCAGCCAAGCTAGCAGTCTGTCCGATCCAATGGAAGATGGCTCTTCAATGATTGGGTCATCAGTAGCTTTGGATTTAACTTGCATTCTTCCCAAATGCAATGCCATGTTCAGTATTGGTTCTGTGCAATTGCAGTTGCAACAAACTTCAATTATAGTGGTTGGTTCAGCTTGGGTATAGCGTGCAGTTAATGCAGTACACGATCAATACGCCAACATGTGTAGACTACACTGTGTATCCAGTTCCAGTCACCAAGACACAGGGAGATATTCCAACCCCGGAGGTAGTTCAGAGAAGACTGATTCCTAGTGTCAGAGGACCGAGTTTTGAAGAAACACCGAGAGAAAGATAGGCTTTTGAGCCTTGAAAGAAGCAATTTGGAGGTGATCTTACAGAGGGATATATAATAGCAAACAGTGTATTAAAGGTAAATCCAGAATACAACTTCAAACTAAACCATGACAGTACAGCAGGGAGAAACGGGTTCAAACGAGTAAATGGCAAAATTGGTGCTGATGCCAGGAAATCCTTCTTCACACAGTGAGCCACACAAGGAATGGACTTCCGAGTAGAGTAAGGGGGGAAAAAACCTAGAGATCGTTTTAAGAAACAGTTGGATGTTGTGTTCTTTCAGGAGCTGGGAGGGGCTGAATGGCCTCCCCATCTGTATTTATCTTGTGAATCGATTGACATTAAAATGTTCAACTTGAATTTCTGCCAAGAATTACTGTCAGTTCCTCTCTTGACCACATGATGGTGCTGCAGTACTATCAACTTTCATTCATCACTGAGACACTCCAGTCTGTTGCTCTGGTCTCCAACACTTGGCAGCTACTCCCGATTCTCTGTAGTTTCTCCCAGAGAGAATGGGGTCCCCTTGAAAGTACTGACGTATTCCTGGGGAATCCCCGGATTCAAATACTAACACACTCCTAGGGATCCCCTGCAACTACTAACATACTCCTGGGCACCCTTAGCAAGTACGAAAACACCGTAAGGACCCCCTGCAAATATTGACACATTCCTGTCCTAATTTTTTTTTTAAACAGCTTCCGCTACCCAAAGGAAAACTGTGCTGTCATTGAAGAGCATTTTTCTAAAAAGTATACAGTAACAAAATTTATAGGCGAGCAAGTCAACCAACACAGAAAATATAGATAGAATAGAGAATTCTTGAAGCATTGTCCCTGCATCATGCATTGTGCCAAGCCCAAATGGCCAAAAGTGAGATGTCCTTGACCCCAATTGATTTAGTTCTCAACATTTCCTAGTGTTACAAATTGACGGGACGGGTTGGGGGTGGCGGTGCAAGACATGAAGAATAAAAATGATCGTTAGTAAATAAAAATGAAAATAAAATAAATTTGCCAATCATTTTTTTGTGTTTGTGTATTTCTGTTTATCTCTGTCCAAAAGGGGGAACCATTTTGACTGATGTGTCTAAGAATACATCAAGCTTGGTTCCACCGGTTCCTCGCCGGATGGATTCAAAGGGACAGCGTCTTCATCAGTAAATATTTACCAAAGTTTTAGCATTGTGCTCCTCTCGTGGCTTAAAGTGTAAGTGAGGGATGGGTTAATTGTGCAGTTCAATGCAAATTTGTGTCGTGTTCATATCATCAATCCAGCTTCAAGGAGGTGTTACTGCCCCAGGGTCCGATTGCTGAAGAAAGGCCCCTGTTCACATTCCAAGGTTAACTCCGCAGCATTGGTGAGTATTTTGTTGCTGCGGTTCCACCGCCCCGCCCACTCCCTCCCAATTGGCTGCGGATGATACAAAGAGGTCAGCAGGTGACAATAACACGGCTGGCCTCCAGTGACGGGAAGAAAACTGTTCAGTTTGCCAATGAACACAAAACATGGCAACTTCTGTTTCTGTTTTGTCAGTCACAGTGCCGTCTCCAGCGACAGGCTCAAAATCCACTTATTTGGGCAGGTTGGAATTTGTCACCCTTAGAGCTGGTAGAACCAGCTCATCTACTTTACGGCTCTGCTGCTGCCCAAGGCGGGGCAGATGTAGGGAGTCAAATTTACCAGAACAAATTGCAGCCAATCAGGAGTGAGCTTAACTGATGATCATTGTCGTATACGTCACACCAGAAGCCAGTGGCTTCCAAGCTAAGTATGTGGGACAGACTGGATGGATGGATGGACCAGAGGGTCTTTTCCTGTCCCTCGTTGTTTGTAAGTGATGTAAGCTCCCAAAGTGCGGACCCAGTGATATACAAGGTCGACGCTACTAGCTTGTTGGAAGAAAGACTGACCAAGTAATTGAAGTCACAACGGTTTATTACAGGCCTGGGGAGAACCTCTCATGTCGCTTACATGAGTTCAACTCCACCGAGCTAATGAAAACACACATATTTATATCCAATCAGGTTTAAAAGTTACACACAATGCTAGGTCTAAAAAAACACATTACTCGTTTTACAAATATTTCTGTCTTGCCTTTACAGAGATCCAATTAGGTTTAAAAGTTACTTGGTTAGCAAACATTTCTGTCTCGCCTTATGGGGATCTCGTTATCCGAGGGTGGCTGTAAAAGTTACATACAATGCTATCTGTAAATCTCGTTGAAGGAGGTAGACTCCGAAAGCTTGTAAGGTGTTGTGTGACTTGAAACAAATCTCGTTAAAGGCCTGGCTTTCTGCAAATGAGTCATGCCCGAATTGCCCTGGTTATATCCAATTTTTAATATCTTACTTCAATTCCCCCCTTTTGACCTATTGGACAACTGTTCCAATACAGGTCAACATGTATTCTTATTGCCTGGTGTCTGCCTGAGCGTGCACTCTCTGGCCTTCTACCAGTCTAGGTTATACATGGGTATGACATAAACCAATTTATAAGCCGGTTTCACCCCACGCGGTATATGTGGACTTATTATTTTCTTGTCTTGGTTCTATGTTGCCATCCCCGGGGCCCAAGAGCCCTGCATCAATGGTTTGGGCTTCTGGTTCGAGCTTCTGGTTCGAGCTCGTCCTCCATTCCCTCGGTGGGTGCGTGACGTGTCCTTTCGAGACTGTCATCACTCACCAATCCTGTTTCTGCCACTCCCGTCTTACGGTTGGCCGGCCTGGTTATTAATTACCATGTCCAATTCATCCCTTGTAATTTTAGGGCTATAGATCGGGTCTTACACCATCATGGCTTTACCTAATCTTTGAGCAGCAAGAATACACAGTATATTGTAATAACAATCACGAGGAATATCATTATGCTTTGCACCACTGAGGCGCCCAACGTCCCCGACCATCCTGACCCCCAATCACCAAAATATCATTTCCGGTGTTATATAGGCCATATATAAGCAGATACTTGATTATCTTCCTTTTTGTCAGCCGTCCCTTCTTCCGTCGTTCTTCTAATTTGTCCTGTGGAAATACAAGGCTGGTCGTCACCAGCAGTTAGTTATTCCATTCTTACTACTTTGCCAGTCTCCCAGATCTATTGAAACATACAGACCACGAAGAATGTTACTATCATAATGCAACAGGATCATATTAACGCGAATACAAGGATGTCCTGTCCCTTTGGACCCTATGCAAATAATCCTTGCTTTCCTTGTACAATATGATTTCTGGGTTATTCATCAGCTTCTTTGTATAATTTTAATTGTGTCCAGTGTTTCCATCTTCCCTTTCCAGTGCCGTGCAGGTCTATGCATGCACAAGTGTCGCTGGTCATTAATACCAAATAGGGTCCTTCCCACCGGGGCCGTAACCCAGGTTTTATTGGAATTATTCTAGACATTACCTGACTTCCCACCCCAGGTATGACTTTCTTTTGTTCCTCGGTATCCCTCTCCAGATCCTTGATTATCTGCTGGTCTCTAGCCTCCTGTCTCAGCCCGTGCAGTTCCGCACATAATTGCTTTATGAACCTTCTGATTCTGTCCTTTAAAGGTCCCACATCTTCCCCTCCGGTCACTACTCCTTCGGGAAGCGCCATTGCCCGTCCCGTCATTAATTCAAAAGGGGTCAGTCCGGTGGTGCTATTTGGTGTGGCCCTTAGTCTCATTAGGATTGTGGGTAACAGTTCCGCCCATCCCTGCCCCGTCTCCACAATGGCCTTTGTGAGAGATCGTTTTAAGGTCCGATTCATTCGTTCCACCATTCCTGAACTTTCGGGATGGTAAGGTATATGAAATTTCTGCTTTACGCCCAACAGGGCGCAAGCCTCTTTCATTACCTTTCCGGTAAAGTGTGTTCCATTATCTGAATCTATTTGTAATGGGACTCCCCACCGGGGTATTATTTCTTCTGCCAAGATCCGGGCCACTGTACTGGCGGTACAGTTTCGGGTGGCAAAAGCTTCCACCCACCTTGTGAATTGGTCAATTATTACCAGACAGTAGGTTTTTCCTTTGCTTTTGGTTAATGGTCCTGTAAAGTCTATTTGTAGTTTCTCCCAGGGTCCCTTGGGTCTTGGCTGTCTACCCCATTTTACCTTTACTGGTTTTCCGGTGTTACATTGCGCACAAATGTGGCAATCCTTACAATACTTCCTTATACTGCTTGATAGTCCGGGCCACCACCAGCATTGGCCTATGTTATTTATCATTCGGCTGGCCCCTGTATGGGCTTGTCCGTGATACAACCTCATTAGTTCCTGTTGGATACACTCCGGTGCACAGACCCGTCCCTCCTTCCTCCAGACCTTATCTCTGGATAGCATTACTCCCTTCTTTTCCCAAATGTTCAGCTCAGGTTCTGGTATGCCTTGATGTAACTTAACAATATTATACTCAAGGGGTATTAATGGGACTGGGGCTCCCCCTATCGGTGTTACATTGCCACAGGGCGCCTCCGTCATAACCTTGGCGGCCAGGTCTGCCGCTCTGTTACCTTGTTCTTGTGGAGTTTTTCCTTTGGTGTGCGCTTTAACCTTTATTACTGCTAACTCCGTTGGTCCGCGCGCGGCATTCACCAAGGACTTTACTACGTCCAGGTGTTGGATGGGGGCTCCCCCAGAGGTGATGTACCCCCTCCTACTCCATGCGGCCATATAATCATGTACTATTCCGAAGGCGTAGCGGCTGTCGGTATATACATTAACCCTTTTTCCCATAGCCAGTTTCAGGGCTTCCGTTAAGGCTGTTAGTTCTGCGACCTGGGCAGATTTATCCCCTGGGAGAGTTCCGGCTTGTAACACCATCCCTTCCCCATTTACCACCGCCCAGCCTGTCCTCGGCTTTCCCTGTACATATTTTCGGGATCCATCTACATATAACTCCAAGTCCGCTTCGGCCAAGGGTATTTCTTTTATTTTGTCTAGGTCATTTTCTGGCTCTTCCTCATTCATGCATTGGTGGTCCTCTCCTTCCATGATCATCATGGAGGCTGGGTTCTGCCCCATATCCCTGACTATCTGTATTGACTTGTCTTTGGGTAATAGTACCGCCTCCCAGGCTGCTCGTCGAGCATTTGAGACAGACTTCAGTCGTCCCGTATTAAGTAATTCTACCAGGGTGTGCTGGGTGTGTAGTACAATATCTCCGGTCATTATAATCGGTTCACTGACCTGTACTGACCATCTGGCACAGTCTATAGCGGCCACGCAGCGGGGCATACCTGCCACGATGGGGGATCGTCTAGTGGAATAGTAGGCCACCGATCTCATGTTTCCTCCGTGCTCCTGGGCTACTACGGCGCTATAGTGTCCATCATGATTGTGACAGAATATGTGATAGGGTCTCTCTTGATCAGGTAATCCTAACGCGGGGGCGGCGGTCAGGGCTTGTTTAAGTTTGGTAAATGCTTCTTCCTGAGTGGATGTCCACCCGATGGGTTCTCCTGCTGCCCTACCCCCCTTTGTTAATTCATACAGAGGCGCGGCCATGTGTGAGAAGCCTTCTATAAAGTTCCGGCTAAAGTTAAAGAGACCGAGTACCTGTCGTACTCCTCTCACGTTTATGGGCCTTGGCATTTGGCTGATTGCCTCCTTCCTTTCCTCTGGCATAGCCCTTTTTCCCATACTGACCCTATACCCGAGGTATGTGACTTCCAATTTTCCTACCTGGGCTTTGGCTGGGTTTGCTTTAAAACCCGCCTCCCGTAGGGTTGAAAAGTCCTTTACCAGGGCCCCCTTATGTCCCACTTTCGTTTCTGACGCTATTAGGAGGTCATCCACGTATTGTAAGAGGGTACTATTTTCACCCTCTAAGTCTAGGTCTTCAAGAGCTCTGGCCATGTGGCGGTGAAAAATGGCTGGACTGTTATGGAATCCTTGTGGGACCCGTGTCCATGTATACTGTTTGCCGCCTATTGTAAAGGCGAACTTTTCCTGTGATTCCTCATGCAGGGGAATGGACCAGAACCCGTTTGCGATGTCTAACACGGTGAATATTTTGTGTTCTGGTTTTAAACCGTTAAAGATAGTAGCTGGGCTTGCTACAATTGGATATTCCTTTGGGGTCACTTTATTTAAGGCTGTGTAATCGATTGTAAGTCGATATGACGCATCAGGTTTCTTTACGGGCCATACTGGAGAGTTAGTGCCGGACACTGTTTCTCGCAGAATTCCCTGTTTCACGAGTTCCAATACTATACTCCGTACGGCTGTCTGGGCCTCCACTTTTAGGGGATATTGTTTATGGGGTCGGTGGGTTGGCCCGGGGACTCTGACTGGGTTCATCTTAACCAGTCCGCAGTCCTGCTTGTGTTTGGCCCATAGTTCGGGGAATCGGTGGCAAATTGCCCCCCACCCTCCCTTTTCGTCCCATTTGGGGTCTATTATTTGGATAGCGCTGATGGCACATGCTGTCTTGGATCCCTTTGAGTTATGTCTCCCTTCCTTGTGGTTATCGGGCCATAGCAACTTATCCTGTTTGGGGTCTATTAAAACTCCCACTTCCCTTAGTATGTCTATACCCAGGATGGTTCCCTCAGTATTCTCACAGATCCAGAAACATGTAGGTATAATGATTTTTCCCAATTCTAGTAATACTGTCTCACTTTTCCATGCTTTAATTTTTACTCCCCCTATCCCAGATATAAAAATATTTTCCTTGGTTCGCGGCAAGGGTACGTTTGTTAGAGATATTGCTGCCCCGGTGTCTATGAGCATTCTGCACTGTCGGCCCCCTACCAGTGCCTCAATAAACATTCTAGGGTCTCCCTTTACCGGGTCTCCGAGGGCCGCTACCTTTCAGGCGTTGCCTTTTTTAAATCTGTTTGACCAGTTTTTCCATTTTCCTTGTCAGCTCCACTATGTCTTCCTCGTCGGAGGTGTCTGAGGAATCATCTCTCTTATACTTCCTACTCTTTCTCCTCTTCCTTTCTTCTCTTTCTCTGTCATCCTCCCAGTCTTGCATTCCCTTCCTGATCAGTTTCGCCATGCTTTCCTCGTTATTCTCTGACCTTCCAATACTTGACCCCGGTTTTCCTCCCTGTCTAGGTCCCTGACCTTCCCTTCCTCCTCCTTTATTCCAACATTGTTGTTTCCTATGCCCTGGTTTTCCACAATTATGACAGGAAGCCTTTTGCTGAGATGTCTGATTATCCCCTTTGTTCTGTTGCCTCGGGCAATCCCTTTTCATGTGGCCCTCCTGTCCGCAACCGAAGCATGCCGCCACACTTAATGCATCCTCATTGTCGCTATCCGTCCTTAGGGCAGCTATTTTAGGTTTGGCTTGTTCTTGGACCTGATTATCTACTTCGCACGCCCACTGTATTAAGTCCTCCCAATTATGGTGGACCACTAGCCCCATTTTTATTGCATTCTGGTGCATTGGACTTAGTCCCTGTTTAAATGTTTGCAGAAAACAAGCGTTGTTTTTGTTTAAGGGGCCTGGGATCCCACAGTTACCCTCAAAGGCGGACCACTTTCGTTTTCCATAATCGATAGCGCTTTCTCCCTTTTTTTGTGTGATTCCGCTTATAGCTGCCCAATTTACGGGGGCCTGTCCCATTGCTGCTTCCACAGCGGCCTTGAATTGGTCGAACTCAGTGTTTAATTGTTGGATTGTCTGTCCTGTATTTGTGGCCCACTGGCCATTTCCGTGGTTGCCCTGCACTAATCTCCACTGTTCCTCGGGACATTTAGCTCGTACCAATTGATCGATATCTATACTATGTAGGGCATGGTTTATGCGTACTTCGCGCAGTTTGTGCCAGGATGTCTGATTATTCTGGCGGTGTTTTAAGGCTGGTAATTCATTGAGGAGAATCACCCGATCCTGCAGGCTTAACGGTGTGTAGGTCAACGTTGTGGTGGCCGGCCTGCCCGGTACTGCCGGGACGGCCGGATTCCCCCCTGCCGCCGGAATTTCCGGAACCGCGGGGATTGCTGGCCTATATTGCAGTGTCACTGGTGCCATCGGAACAGGCTCCGGGGCTGCCGACTGGTGTCCTGTATATGGGGGAGGACAGCCAGTCGGCCCCCCCTGGGGCAGCTCCGGGTATAACCTTTCCTGGGAGTTACCCGGTTTTGAGTTGGCTGCAGCTGCTGGATATGTTTTAAGGGCTCCGCGCTGGAGCATACGTTCCCGATCGTATCGTGCCGCTACGATAATGCACGCTTTCTCCAATTTATTTTTGGTTTGTTTCCTCCACCAGTCCCTTTGTGTGTCTGGTTTATCGTCCTGGTTCCACCCTGCCTTTCTCATTTTCTCAATTAATTTTTTATTCTTGTCGTAAACATATCGTGTTACAGACTCTGGGTCTCCCCAGGGTTCCTTATCCTCTTTGCTAGCCATAGTTTATTTATTTATTTATTTCTTTCTTTTTCGGCCAGAAGGACTTGTCCTTCACCCAGTGTTAAAACAACCTGTTTAACTACTTCTTAAGAGCCGCACCTCGTGGGCCTACCGGGTTTCTAAACCCTTGTTTGTTTATTTTAAAAACTCCCCGTTTTAACTACTACCTAAGTTTACTTTTCGGCCAGAAGGACTCGTCCTCCACCGTGTTAAAACTCCCCGTTTTAACTCCTACTTAAGTTTACTTTTCGGCCAGAAGGACTCGTCCTCCACCGTGTTAAAACTCCCCGTTTTAACTACTACTTAAGAGCCGCACCTCGTGGGCCTATCAGGTTTCTAAACCCTTGTTTTCCGGTACCGCAGTCCGGCAGTGTTAACCGCCTTCAATTAAAGGTGTCTTTCTTTTTATAGTTCTTTTGTACGTCAATCTTACTTAACGTCTCGCCAGCGATTAACCTCTAATTTTACAGGTGGTAATTTAAACGTACTCACCCGTCTTAGGTTATCGCTGTCCGAGAGTTTTGTTCAGATCGCGCATCCCATCCTCGTCGCCAATTGATGTAAGCTCCCAAAGTGCGGACCCAGTGATATACAAGGTCGACGCTACTAGCTTGTTGGAAGAAAGACTGACCAAGTAATTGAAGTCACAACGGTTTATTACAGGCCTGGGGAGAACCTCTCATGTCGCTTACATGAGTTCAACTCCACCGAGCTAATGAAAACACACATATTTATATCCAATCAGGTTTAAAAGTTACACACAATGCTAGGTCTAAAAAAACACATTACTCGTTTTACAAATATTTCTGTCTTGCCTTTACAGAGATCCAATTAGGTTTAAAAGTTACTTGGTTAGCAAACATTTCTGTCTCGCCTTATGGGGATCTCGTTATCCGAGGGTGGCTGTAAAAGTTACATACAATGCTATCTGTAAATCTCGTTGAAGGAGGTAGACTCCGAAAGCTTGTAAGGTGTTGTGTGACTTGAAACAAATCTCGTTAAAGGCCTGGCTTTCTGCAAATGAGTCATGCCCGAATTGCCCTGGTTATATCCAATTTTTAATATCTTACTTCAGTAAGTATCTCCGCATAGGTACGAGGGCCGATCAAGGGCACCACAAGTGTGAGACCAAAGCACGATTTGTGCCAGTGGCTTTCTCAGAAGCATTTTACCCAAGAATTTTGGGCCCAATACTGACGCTAAATGTGGAAGAATTATCTCACAAGCTATTCTAGTTAATGGCAATTGCAGATGGTAAGTCCTGCTTATTTCCATGTAGAATTGGAAGGTCCATTATAACATTTCTATGCTACTCTATAACTGGTGAGTATGGGCCATCTGGAACTGGATGGCTCAGGTGACAAAGCATCAAAGATGTGATCTGAAGTTCCAAGGGTTTAAGTCCCACTTTGGATTTTATAAATTGTTACACATGTGTACAAGGAGCAGATATGATAGGCAGATATATCATTCTTGCCAATGCCATTAAAGATACAGCAGCATTCAGGTACATACAACAGGTCCAAGATGATGGAAGCACATCTCACAGTGAGGTTGGAATGTAGTAGAATGGCTATCCCAGCACTGGCTAAACAACAGATTGGTTGGAAAAATCTGCTTACATCGGCAATTTCTTTCCATTGCATTTGCAAGTTGCCGTGGGCGCAAAACATAACATGGAAATCAGTCAAACTGGAAATATTTTGGAAATGGGTGCAAGATATTTTATCCTATTCCAGCAGTAACATTTTAAATAGACTGAACTAATCCAGCATTTGTGGTATCGCATGCTCACTGGTGGCGCTTGTTTCAGCTGGATTGTTCTGGATAGATTCACGTAAAGCTCAGTGAAGATGGATGAAATTTGAACTTGAATCTTGCAGCCTTTAAAACTTTTATTTTGTACAAAAAGAATGCTGCAAATTGATAATACCAGCGCGCCTGTCAGTAGATGCATTGATGTAATGATTTGCATCGAAGACTTTAATGTCAGCTGACCTCTACCATGCATGGATCCCAGGAATTTAAGTGTCATCGGGTCATCTGACTGGGGCTAATGAGCAACTGGAATGATTTTTATGAGCTGTTGCCTTTATGATGCCGTGCTTGGCAATTTTCTGTTTGATTTAGAGAGAAAGAGGAACCACGGGGGGGGAAAAAAGCCATTATTCATTTCCGTCTTGATGGTGTTGCACACAAGCGATGTCTTTTGCCAAACCCTTTTGTTTCATGAAGATGAAGGCCCTTTAACACATGCCAGCTTGGAGAAGCTGCTGAAGCACGATCAAACGCATTCGTGAGCGATCTGGGTTGGAGCTTGGAGCTGCAACCTCTCTCCCTGGTTGTTTTCAGATAAAATTGGGGTCTCCAACTTTGCAATTGGTTTCTTTGCTTTCAGTTACGAAAATGTCTCATCGTTTGCACCTGAAGAGTTGGTTTACAGGATGAGACACAAAGGTTTTGTGTAAGATGGAAATACAGGTTCAGACTGCGATTGTCCACAATACCTTTTGGCTGTAAATATAGGGTTCAATGATGTCGTCGCCATAACGCAACGTGGCGAATAGAACCCCACTGTTTCACAACCAAAAGTGTGTTGCAGATCGAACAATTTGACTCATCACCTAGTTCCATTTGTGAAGAAGAATGTACTGTTGTGACGTTTATGAAGACGAAAGCTCAAATTACTGTACATTGCCTCACAGGCTGCCTTGGTTTCATTGCATCTTTACAAAACCTTTGTATCCAATCTTGAAAGTTGACTTTAGTATGTTAATAAAGTGATATGGTTTCAAAAAATGTTGCTATGCTACAGGCTAAAGTCAGCTGCTGCCTTTCACCCCCCAGTGCCATCAGCCTTAAAGTCTGAGGACTGTAGTCGCCATTTTGAATGCTCTTGGCCCAATTCTTCTTTATTTCCAAACTCTCTTGCAAAACAGTAACAGTCTGCTTTTAGTCGGTACTAATGAAAGGGGAACACTCACGTAGGCTTTTCTGTAGGCCTCCATCTTGAACCATGTGTTATGATGCTGCTGAAGAGATGCATGCTGGGTGTAGCTTTAAAGCATATAAGCAAGGCAAGAATTAAGTTATTTAGCTCCCAGGTGACATGTTGCAGTGGGAACCTATTCATAGGCACATGTTTACAAATTAAAATGTCTCAGATTTTGACTAAGCCCAATTATTTTCAACAATTTCCCTCTTTTGCTTTCCCCCCTGTCAGTCTGATTTGTGCAGTAGAGGGGAAGGGGGTCAAGTCCATCAATGCCAGCAGTGCCTAACACCTTTCCTCAGTGAATGAACTTGGGCAGTTACTGTCAGAAGGTTAACCCACCATGGGGCCATTACAGCCAAGCTGATTGTACCCTTACCTGAGTCCAAACAGACACACTTTCCAGCGATCGGTCACTGGATTGCAATCAGTAGTAGGAACCTTAGATGGTGTTTCCTTCTCCCTAGCCCAGAAATACTCAGACCAAATGTGGAAACCCCTACCACTATGACTCCATACAATGGCCTCTATTTTTGTTTCGGCCCATAGAGTGGCATTGGGCGTGAGTTTATTGCCACCAGAATAAATACCCACTGCCCCCCTGATTGTCATTTAGGCAGACAATCCCCTACAGTCCCCACCAGTTGTGGAATTCCTATACTGGCTAGGAAGTTGAAAGACTTCATGAATTAGACTTTTGCTTCGTTAAAAATAAAAATGGTGAGTTTTGTGCTCATTGAGGTGAGCGATTAACACTTTTCCAGTGTCAACACCAAGCAATCCCAGGTCAGGTACACCACAGGTTAGATGCAGAGTAAAGCTCCTTCTACTCTGTCCCAACAATGTTCTTCAGCCCCAGCTTCAGAAGAGTGCCATCTACTGCACCAGTGTGACATTTTCTGATTTTCACACCAGCCATCTTTGTGGCTTTTCCCAGTGAGATTGTCAAATCTGTGCCAGTTGTAGCCAAAGTAGGGGTAATTTTGTGTTGTGGGTCATCCCGCCTCGGAACTTATTGCATTTAGGACACTAAAAAAAAGATTCAAACCCAGATCCCAGGGGTGAATGGACAATGCACCATACAGTCCCCACAGATGTCAGATGTGAGATTGTGTGATACCCTGCACTCTCATTTCAGCCTGTCATTGGGAGGAGGCAAAGCATTTCCACCCACCCCCCATCACCTCCTAGTATTATCAGAGCACCATTCAGCTCAGAGTTGTCTGAAGAGATTGAGTCTTATCAGGCCTCTTCCTAAAGATCAGACCACTCAAAAGGACTTTAAAAAGTTCTGACCATTTTGCATTAGTTGTAAAAATTGGTTTTCCATTAAACTGTGAAGGGTGAAACCCTCCGTGAGGAACAAGCCACCACTAGTCATAAAGAGCTGAATTAACACACGCATTGAAACCATGAGGAATAATAATTGCTCTAACTGTTCATGGAAATTTCCTCTGGTCAGTATAGTTAGTGATATTGTAAACATGTTCTTATTTACAATTTCACTACCCAAAGTGATCAGAACAGGTTTTCTCCCAAGGTTAGACAGGTACCTGCACTATGACCAGAAATTGAGCACAGCTCCTTCATATGCTGTTAAGCTCAGTAGCTAGTTTCTATCAGTTTATCCAATTCACTGTTTATATAAAAATAATCAAAAACATTAACAGATAAAGAACAAAACATTTCAAAAGGCTTTCATGCTGAAGCTCCCTCTTTAGCCTTATGTTATACAAGATCCATCAGAAGACACTGGACTTTTACTTCTGGGACTGGGTTCAGACTGATGGGATGAAAGTTTCCTTTCTGTAACGGCCCTGAGTACTAATTGACTATAAACTGACAATCTCATTCCGAGAGGCCACTGGCTGGCTTGGTTGGGAAGTGCAAATTGCCACACTGGTACAACAGGGGGTATTCTTCTATGATTGGTGGTGAGGCACATTTTTGAGGCACTATAGAGGGAGTTTTACTCTGCATCTACCAATGCTACACCCGATCAAGGAGTGCTTGATGCTGACACTGAGTGCCCAAAACATAGAATCATACAGCACAGAAGGAGGCCATTCGTCCCTTTGTGCCTGTGCCGGATCTCTGTAAGAGCTACCAATTAGTCCCACTCCCCACATATTCCATTCCCATCACATCCCTCATCTTGATAAGCGCAAAAAAGCTGTAGTGTATTTTTAAAAATCTGAGAAATTTGAATGCTTTGGAGTTTAAAGATTCCAACACTCAAATCTACCAGGCTATTCCAGTAAAATTCAATTGGAAACTAGTTTGAACAGCTTGATCTAAATTGGTCCCTGTCCAAGCTGACTGAATTAGTGAGCTCAGTTAGTTGTCTTATTTAGCAGGCAGTCACTTCACCTGCCAATTTCAGAAGACTAGTCCAAGCCAGCTGAATGGCTAGTTCGGAAAATTTCAGTGAGATCGACAGGAGTCCTGTTTGCTGTAGGTTGGATTTATAGGCAAGACTTTCCATACGGACCATCTGGCACCAGAAATCATGGAAGAGTCCGTGCCTAGTTCAGGTACCCACTTCCCAAGAAAAGAGTAAGCATGGTGAAGACAAGTAGGTATGGCAAGGAGACAGGAAATAACTGAAGGTGAGGTGAGAAAGATTTTGAAGAACCAGTAGATAAAGTAAGGCAAGATCTATAGAAGAAAACCAATTCTAGCTGAAAGTGATAGCCGACCTGTTCAGGGGATCCCTCAAGCAACTAGTGGGTGTCAGCTTTAAATTGCTCAGCATGTTTCTCTAAGGTAGTTGCAGCTATAAAATCAAACACAACACCAAATGGATGCCTTCAGAATAAGTGCAGAGAGCAACCCCCTTTCTCTTCCTCCCCACCCTGTCGTCAAAGAATTCCCCGCTTGAAATCCTAATGGCAGAACTTGATTTCTTGCAGACATTGACGAGTGCCACTCGAGCCCTTGTCTGAATGGAGCTACCTGTATCGATGGCATCGACTCTTTCAAATGCTTGTGCCTGCCCAGCTATGGAGGGGACCTCTGTGAAATTGGTACGAGAAAGTGGCTTCAGCTAATTTTACTAACAGCTTACAAACACTAGCCCAATTTAGGGTGGGCAACTTGTTCTGGGTTTGACTTTCATTGTATTTTTTTTTCTAACTAATCTTCTCCTTTTATTCTTAGGAAATCAAAGGTGATTTTCTTTTTCCGATAGTTTGTGCACAACAGTGGTAATATTTACAACACTTGGAGGATCAGGTGGTACTATTCATTGTATGCAAACAATCCACTCCTTACCATGAAGATCCAGCCCAGGCAAAAATATAGCTCAATAATTGTCTTGGTTAACTCTCATTGAAACTCTATTCTATCCAACTGAAAAGTATCACTCCAAGTGTTGTCAAAGGTCACTGGTAAAGTCCGAACTTGTAAAATGCAAGAGTTCACGTAATGATAAATATGGGCAACTCCAGGATTGCCAAGTTCTTCAGTGAGTCACCCGAGGTTCAAGCTTTGATCCACTGAAATAGTGAAGAGGTTTTGTTTGACCCCCTGATTCATGTATAAGCTAAGTTGTGGCAATCGTATCAGTAAATTTGTCCAACAGGGAAACTTTTTTTAAACTTTTAACAGGGCTGCAATGGACCACTGAGGAGATCAGTTGCGGTACTTTTTTCCTGTATCTCCACTCTGCTCAGTTCTGCACTTCATTTGCCCCCTTCTCTCCTGAAGCTGCTAATTCATGCTGGGGTATAGCCCCATTGGTCCTTACAGCCCTCTGTTGTGTCAAGTGACCATTCTTCATGCTTGAGTTTTTTTAGTCCCTATTCTGGCCAGGGGCACTGGGGCTAATTGTAACACCCACCCTCCCTAGCGGTGCCCTAGCTGAGATCAACATAGTTGGCATAGAGCAGTGAATCAGACCTGGGACCTTCCCATTCTTTGTGGCTCCATATCACACTACATGTACGATAGCAAAATACTGCAGATGCTGGAAATCCGAAATAACAACAGAAAACGCTGGAAAAACTCAGCAGGCCAGGCAGCATCCGTGGAGAGAGAAAGAGAGTTGACGTTTCAGGTCGATGACCTTTCATCAGAACTGGGAAGAGCTGGAAATCAAATATCGAGTTCAACAATTTTAGATCATAACCTCAGCTCCAATCACATTTATATTTTATTTTATCTACCCTTTTATTTGTCCCCCCCACCTTTTTTTTCCTCCTAGAAGCTGGCAGCTGTCCTTCATTCTGCCAGTAGATTTCACACTTCATTCAGCCTTAATCTGTCACATTAACACCACCTCTAGCCTTGCATATCTCTTAATGTCTCTTAATGTCTCTTCATCTCCTCCTTTGTTCCTTTATCCCCTCCCCCTTTTCCCAGCTTTACCCTGGCCTTAAATCTATTTGATTTCCAGCTCTTCCCAGTTCTGATGAAAGGTCATCGACCTGAAACGTCAACTCTCTTTCTCTCTCCACGGATGCTGCCTGGCCTGCTGAGTTTTTCCAGCGTTTTCTGTTGTTATTTCACACTACATGTAGATTGACCCACCAAGTCATAGGGAAGCTGCTGTGCATTTCTGATCTGCCTGAAACAAAAGTTTCTTTGCTCCTCTTACAGAGCAAAGCTGTAGATAGCCCAATATATATCCTAAAGAATATTGGATTATATATTAAAAACCCATAAAATCATCTTTTAGTAAGTCTATAAACTCTAACAATCTACCTCTCTGACTAGGATTGCTTATAGGCTACTAATGACACATGGCATATTGCCCAATGTTCCATGGGTCTTTGTTCAATTCTGCCCAGATTATTGTCTCACCATCACTTCAGTTTCTGAGTCAGATTCCTCTTCTTTAAAAAAAACCAATTAGAAGTCTACAATGGTCATTATGATCAGTGACTTCTGACTTGTTACCCAAATATTCCTGCAGTAAAACTGGTTGGATTACAGAGAGAGTAGGTATGAGGTAATAACTGTTTGAAAGGTCTGATCCCATTATTGTTTGTTTTATTTACTTGAAGGGGATGGTTTCTACCACCTTTTCCTCTTTTTAACTCATCAGTGCTGCCTCTGATCACGAAAGAGCAATCACTAGATCTCGTGACAGCCACATTGAGTGGTGCTTCAGGATTGATAGGTAGAAGCTGTGCTTTGCTGCTAACCTGCCATTGCCTGTCAGTTGTCTTCTAAGATGACGCTCTCAGTTTATGGGCACTAGCACATTGAGTATCTCAACTAGAAATCAAGAAAACTTAGGGGAGCTTGAACACTGGTTCAAGATAGGGTTAAAGTTTATGAAGGCCTTGCTGGGACTTAGTGGCTCCAGCAATGGAACATTTATTAGATTACCACATAGACAAGTTGGGCCTCATGTAGGGCAGCAATTGGGTGCGGCATTGGGCCTCTTGGGCTAGAAAAGGAAAATGTTTTCTATGAATGTTGGGTGAAGACAGATTGGGCTCAGCCCTCAGTCAAATAACCTGATAATGCTCACACATGAAGAATAGCCACTTGAGTATCATGGATCAGTGGCTTCGGAAGGGGAGGGGAAAGAAAAGAAAGATAAGACAGTAGAAACGATCCAATAAACTTCAGTACAATAATTGTACCCAACCGCATGTCCATTGTCATCTTTGATATTCCAAAGCACCCACGCATTCTACATAGGAATTTATGGCTTGTAAGATGGAATTTCTTGCTGACACTAACCCTTTATTCAACTCTTGAGTTGATGTATCCACGATCCAAGATAGAATCCTTAATTTGACCCCGAATTCAACAACCTGAACCCATAATGAATGCTATAGTGACCAAGAATCCCACTGGCCAGAAAGTCCCGAGGTCTGGTTAGAAACATGAATAATTTAGAGGAAAGGTTAAGGTCTTTTTTGCAGTCAACAACCATGAAACCTACACTGAATGATGCTGACATGAGGCACAAGCTTAAATTCTCATTCCTCATAAAATCTCAATAGTTCAAATTGGCCCCTTCTTCCACTTCGTAAAAACTGGGTTGTGAACAAACTATTGTAGATCACCTAGATCTTTGTAAAGCTATTCAAAAGTCAAACCTTTATAACAATTTTCTCTTTTTCCTTCTCCTATTCTTTGTAGACATTTTGGCAAAATTTTCACCATGATCCGATGGCATTAATATGGTTTCTCACCATTGTTAATGTCATTTTGAGCCTGGTACTGGTGCTTTCTCCTCAGACCAAGATAATACTTTTATTTTCTCAGGAAAGGCAGTGCTGAGATTCTGTGCACTCTTGCTATGACCGATTTGTGAGTTTGCCACCTTTGTATTGCCTCCCTCATTTTTACACCAACAAACAAACTAAATGGCTTTTTGTGAATAATCTCAGCTGTGAATTGATGCTAGACTATAGTAAAGCTGGAAAGTTATCATTTGTCTCTGAATAAGTTAATGGGCACCTATCCCTGATATGACAAGAATCATGATGAGCAGGGGTTTATCTTCCAATGTCCATTTTGCCACCAACAGTACTGTTTATAAAGCATTTGGGCTTCAACAGATCCCAAACCCGCGACCTCTACCACCTTGAAGGACAAGGGCAGCAGGCGCATGGTAACACCACCACCTCCAAGTTCCCCTCCAAGTTACACACCATCCTGACTTGGAAATATATCGCTGCTCCTTCATCGTCGCTGGGTCAAAGTCCTGGAACTCCCTCCCTAACAGCACTGTGGGAGCACCTTCCCCTCACGGACTGCAGCGGTTCAAGAAGGCTGCTCACCACCACCTTCTCGAGGGCAATTGGGGATGGGCAATAAATGTTGTTCTTGCCAGCGACCCCCACATCCCATGAATAAATAAAAGAAACACTTTGTTCTGTGTTCAACAATCTATTTCCTGCTGGCAGCAACTCCAAGATACCTAGTCAGTCATAACCAGATTCATAATTGGCACCACAAGATCTTGGCATCACCCATTTCCCTCTGCCAGCTCCTAAAGCTGTCGGCCTATTGTCACTTTTCCATTCAGGTCATCCAATGCACCGTCCCACCAGCTCACTATTGGTCTCCCACATGGTCTAATTAGCAAGTACAACAGGGCAAAAGAATGTTTTAGTACAACCATTACATTAAAATATACCAGGTAACGGCAACTAGTGCTGGAGGAGCAAAGATCAATCCCTCTCTTTGCCCATTTTACCGTTTGAACCGAGGCCATGTCAAGGTGAAAATTCTGCCTTTAATCTTAACAAATCTTTGCAAATTTGCCTGAAGTTTGTAATTGTCAGTTTGCAGTAAGTTAATATTTATAAACCTTCTGTAGATTTGATTTTTTTTCATAGTTTTAAAATTGGTTCCGTCACTGGCCTGATCTTTTTTCAGTACTTTGCTGGTTATGTTCTGGGTTAATTGGGTGTTGGCTTGTATCCTGTTGTATACTGACTATAACACTTATGCATAATTGTCTGGGCAATATAAGAGCAGCATTGGAGTACACTAAAAGCCTGCAATGCTTCTGCGTGTTTTTCCAGTATGAGTTGCGATTGCAAAGGCGGGAAATAATTAATTTTTATACGGTTCAAGGGAGTGAATGAGAATTCACCAAACCTCAAATTAACATGACCTAAATCATGGCCTCCAATTAGGAGATGGGATTGCCCAGTGTCTAATCTCAACAGTCATGCAGTCACAGACAATGCAATTAAGCTAGTGGATGCTCCCATCAGCGAGATATTGTAGCAAAGGATGTCCATTAAATATTATTGTTCAGGGCATGTTTTTAAATTTTTTAATGTTTTTGGGGCGATATTTTTCGGAGATCGTATGTGTCTTATTAAATGAGTTGCAATCATTTGTTTACAACTGTGTGGTATGAAACCAAATTTTTTGTATGGTGATGTTCCAGAGAGGTGCTGAGCTCCAGTAATAAACTATTGTAATACAATCTGTAATGGTCCAATTTTTTTTCTGTAGACGTGGAGGAGTGCGAAATTGGTTGGGCTAAGTTTCAGGGTCACTGCTACAAGCACTTCGTTGACAGACAGACATGGGAAGCTGCGGAGCACCAGTGCAGGGAGCACAAAGCTCACCTGGTCAGCATCGTCACTCCAGAGGAACAAGAGTTTGTTAACGGTGAGTATTTGATGCAGTAGTCAGGACCATTTGGTATGTCGTAATCCATTTGCATCACTTCACCTCTGTCCATCTTCATCAATTGACATTCTTGGCCTTACTGTCACCTCTGACCTCAACTGGAATGCCCACCTCTCCTTCATCACTAAACATGCTTCCAAGAAGCTCAGGTTCCTCTTTTCATATCAAACACTTAATTCCA
The DNA here is from genome assembly GCA_030390025.1 of Squalus acanthias. NCBI lineage: Eukaryota > Metazoa > Chordata > Chondrichthyes > Squaliformes > Squalidae > Squalus > Squalus acanthias. Next base: position 52,172,820 of record CM059446.1, on the reverse strand, counting down.
TCAACAGCTCGCAATTCCCTCTATAAGGCCAAGTCTGTAAAAGATTTGAAAACTGTTCCTGTATGTGTACAGGCTGTTCTAATACCTCATTCACATCCCTGGACAGGATACAAGGAAACAAAATCTCTCACCTCCTAGCCTTCAATCTCCTTCCATGTCTCTGTCATCTTTTTGTCTCCTTCTATTTTATCAATATTACTACGGTCAGTGCTCCTCCTGGTAAGTGTAGCATGCTTACGAGGAACCAATGACTTGGAGCTATACCCCCACAAAGCTTTCCACCACTGAGTTTTCCTCACCTCATGCCTGGGACTGTTGTACACTAATCGATAGAGATTGATTGCTATGACTTGTTAACAAATCCATTATCGTTGCATCCTGTGACTACCAGGATGGTAGAAGGTGAACTAGATGGATCTTGGTCTTTTTTCATCTAACTATTCCTATGTTCTTATGTTCCTCCTCTCCTATTATCATTTCCTGTTCCTAATCTCCAAATACTCCATCCTACACACACTTCAGTGTCAGCTGTGGCTCAATGGGTAGCACCCTCGCCTCTGAGTCAGAAGATTGTGGGTTCTAAGTCCCACTCCAGAGACTTGAGCACATAAAGCTAGGCTGACACTCCAGTGCAGTGCTGAGGGAGTGCTGCACTGTCGGATGTGCCGTCTTTTGGATGAGACGTTAAACCGAGGCCCCATCTACTTTCTCAGGTGGACGTAAAAGATCACATGGCACTATTTTGAAGAAGAGCAGGGGAGTTATCCCCAGTGTCCTGGGCCAATATTTATCCCTCAATCAATATAACAAAACAGATTATCTGGTCATTATTACATTGCTATTTGTGGGAGCTTGCTGTGTGCAAATTGGCTGCCGCGTTTCCTACATTACAACAGTGACTGCACTCCAAAAGTACTTCATTGGCTGTAAAGCACTTTGAGACGTCCAGTGGTCATGAAAGGCGCTATATACATGCAAGTCTTTCTTTTCTTTCTTTCCTCCTCCATGCATTCTCACTGTGTTGAATTCAAGACTCATTGCACTAGTTCCGCCTCTAACTGATTTTTCTCAGGCCCTCAAATGGTAGAACTCCATGTCTCCCTCAATCTACCCTTTAGTGCTACATTCTACAAGCCTTTAAAACCCAAATTTAGCATCATCTAACAACTGCTTCTTGATATATTTCTTCTTCCCTCCTACTCTTTTGAACTTTAGAAACATAGAAAAATAGGAGCAGGAGTAGACCATTCGGCCCTTCGAGCCTGCTCCGCCATTCAATATGATCATGGCTGATCCTCTATCTCAATACCATATTCCTGCTCTCTCCCCATACCCCTTGATGCCTTTTGTGTCTAGATGATGGTGTCCTGCTCAGGTCAAGTGAAGACCTGACCCTTCACCCACGTTTCTCAACACACAAAAACCTAGAGCTATTGGACTCTCCAGCTGTGGCTGTTTAAGAGTTAAAATCCTGGCTCTAAAACTGTTGAAATATCAGTGCACAAACTATTTCGTTAGGCAATAAAAGTAAATCCATCCTCCCTCTTCTGTCAAACTCTGCCCACTGTGAAGTTGATATTGTTGCTATCTTTGTGTGCCCAGATCATGCCCAGGATTATCAATGGATTGGACTGAATGACAAGACAATAGAGGGTGATTTCCATTGGTCTGATGCCAGCCCGCTGGTGAGTTTTGGCCCCAGATTTCCTGCCCTTCCCTCTCTCTTTGTAGCGGTTTCCGTTCTTTTCAAAAGCAAATGTAATTTATCTGATAACAGTGAGCCCAGGAGAAATAAGAATACAAAGCCCTGTCAGTAAAATCAATGGGGAATAAATAACAAGACTTTGCATTGGATAATTAATCAAATCAGTTATTCTTTAACTGACCAAACTCCATGGATGATCAGAGAGGAGGCCAGCTACAAGGAAAGGAGGTTCAACCATTGTCTTTTCCCCATTCTTTAGCACTCAGTTTCAGAATAGCATTGGAACAGTGGCTGCACAGCAGATTGCCAGCCAACCTTCACGTTTGTATTTTGAGTGTACACTTAAAAGGGCAGGAATATCTAAGGGAGGACTTTTTGTTCCCAGTACTGTACCTTTTATATATGAGAAAATATTCATGTTATCTGAAATTTCTTTGTAATATTGCTATCATTGGAGACCATTGACCATGGTATTCCTCTCCAATTGTGTAAATGATGAGTAGTGTTCTAGGGAAGCTCCACAGAAGGTGGTGCTACTTCAAACCAGCTGAAGACCAGCCTCATTTCCTGGCCTGTAGCTTGATTATCTGAGGTCAGCCGGCTCTGGAGTTGTTCCTATGGAGTGGCCCTCAAATCAGTTTGAAATCGCGTTTCCCCCATTTGTAAAGGTGATACGCCAGGATGCCGAGGGTTGCTCCCCAGAGCAGCCTAAGAGAGAGAGAGAGACAGACAGACAGACAGACAGACAGACAGATGGACAGAGAGACCCTACTCGAGGGTCTCTGAGCTGACGATCAAAAAAAAAAATATGAAACGTTAATTCATCGTTTCAGGTGCTGAGACACCATCACTATTTCCAGCATGTTGCGTTTTTATTTCAGGTTTCCAACATTTGCAGTTTGTTTTTCTTTTTCTCTCTACACCACATACAGACATGGTGTTGTTGGGTTAGGCTAAAAGTGTTGGGACTCCACACTTTAGAGAAGCGTAGATTTGGGGGTGATCTGATTGATTGAGGGTTATAAGATAATGAAGGGAATAGACTGTGTTCCAGTTGACAGTTTGTTCCCATTAAACAGGTTAGGGAGGATTAGGGGTCACAAATTTAAGTTGTCCAAGGCCAGATCGAGGTTAGATGTCAGGAGGTTCTTCGTTTCCCAGAGATTGGTGGACCTCTGGAACAGGCTGCCGTCTTGTGCAGTGGACGGCGATTCGCTGAATTCCTTCCAGTGACCTGTTTCTGGCTGGGGAGCTGATCACCTCTTACAGAAGGTAGGTACTGCAGGGAATTCAGGGCCAGAGTGAGCTCCTGGACCAGTTTCAATCACCTAGATGGGTTGGAGAGGAATTTCCCAGATTTTTTTCCCCAAATTGGCCTGGGTTTTTAATTTTTTTTTTTGCCTATCCCAGCAGATCGCATGATGTCAGGCGGGGTGGAGAGTATATGTTGTGACACACGAGGTATCTCAATTGTGTGGGACAGGCTGGAAGGACACAGAGGGTCTTTACCAATGTTCCCTTGAAGCTGTGCGGCCGCGCGAATGCGCAGTGTCTGTGAGGTCCCGCACAAGCCGCTCATAGGTTTTCTTAATTGTAAAAACCGCGCATGCGCAAAATTTGAATGGGCCGTGCAGCAATTTAAAGGGACCGTGCACAAAAAAAATTAGAGGGAACATTGGTCTTTACCTGTCCGTCATTGTTTGTATGTTCGTATTCAAGATGGGGTATATCTTTTTTTTCCCCCTCAAATAGTTGTACGAGAACTGGCGGCCCAATCAACCTGACAGTTTCTTCGACACTGGCGAAGATTGTGTTGTCATGATATGGCATGAAAATGGCCAATGGAATGATGTTCCATGCAATTACCACCTGCCTTACACCTGCAAGAAGGGGACAGGTAAGCTGGGATGCTCCCGTGCAGTGACATCTGTATTCCAGGACACTCTAATAAAACAAACGGTTCCCCGCACCCCATCAACGGACATAAAGCGGAAACTGTGTACAGCAAGCTGACAGATTTCTAAATCATCAATACAAATGAGGGAAGCCAATTGGCCATCTCGCTCATCTTGCCATAGAAATGATCCCTCTTCACAGTGTCTATCTGCCTCCTTGTCTACAGACCCACTTCAGGTTGATGCTGTACCGTAAAGATCTTGACTCCCAGTGCTGCGGAACTGGACCTAATAAGTTGTGGAGAGGATTCCACAGTACCAAGAGTAGCAGACAGACAAAGAGCCATGGCAAATCTGTACAGTAGTTTGAAAGTTGGGCACCACAACTTTTGTTTCTGGCTGCCAAACTTTTACCACTGACTGGGGGGATACCCATACAGACCTACAAGGGATAAAACAATATTGGGTTATCATGAATGTTATCCAACCCATGATCCTAGGGTAAAATGAGCCAGAGGTTCACTAGGATTTCAAAGGGTCAAGAATTGTGATAGAGACTGTTAATTTAGGAGTAGGAGGAGAACATTGCATTATTAACTGTGACCATTTCATACACTTTGGATTCCAGTGCAGTGAATTGGTAGACTTGATCCCTCTTTCTCATTCCTCATGTTCTGTTATTTTTGAGATCATAGGGAAGAAGTAAAGTTTGACAAAAATTGAGTCAATTTTCCAAGACTCCACTCTTGGCACAGAGTCTCACTCAACAGGGACATGGATCATAGACTTGCATCTGATTCACAGCACTCTGACTTTTCCAGTCACTTTTTGATCCAGAGGGTGAGTGGCAGCCATAGTATCATACCCCATCACGGAGACAACGCCTTGGGAGGGAAGGGATACTTTCAAGAGAAAAATAATTAAATAAATATAGATCTATATTAATAAGTACATCAGGCATAATTTCTTGTTCAAAGATGCCCAGATTCTTTTATTGAAAGATTTCTATTTATATAGCACTTTATCCCTACTCAGGAGCACTTCACAAACACTGAATTACTTTTTTAAAATTTGTTTATGGGATGTGGACGTCGCTGGCAAGGCCAGCATTTATTGCCCATCCCTAATTGCCCTTGAGAAGGTGGTGGTGAGCAGCCTTCTTGAACTGCTGCAGTCCGTGTGGTGAAGGTACTCCCACAGTGCTGTTAGGTGGGGAGTTCCAGGATTTTGACCCAGCAACGATGAAGGATCGGCGATATACTTCTAAGTCAGGATGGTGTGTGACTTGGAGGGGAACTTGGTGTTTCCATGCGCCTGCTGCCCTTGTCCTTCTAGGTGGAAGAGGTTGCGGGTTTGGGAGGTGCTGCCGAAGAAGCCTTGGCGAGTTGCTGCAGTGCATCTTGTAGATGGTACACACTGCAGCCACGGTACGCTGGTGGTGGAGGGAGTGAATGTTTAAGGTGGTAGATGGGGTGCCAATCAAGCGGGCTGCTTTGTCCTGGATGGTGTCCAGCTTCTTGATGCAATCACTGTTGTCAACTAGGCTGACACAGCACGACAGCAGCCATTTTGCACACAGCAAGATGCTGCAATCAGTAGTGAGTTGATTGACCAATTGATCTGGGTTTTTTTTCATGTTTATTGAGGGAGGAATGTTTGCCAAGACACCAGGAGAACTCCATGCCCTTCTTTAAATAGAGGGCTGGGATCTTTAACATCCACCTGAACCAACAGACAGGTTGGTTTAATATCTCTCCTGAAGGGTGGATGACACCTTTGACAAAGCAGCACATCCTCAACACTGCACAAGAGCGTTAGCAGAGGCAAGAGTGATACCAACTAAGCCAAGTTGGAATAAGATGACCCCAAATTACAGTAAAGTATCAACCAATTGTGGCGTTTTAAAATGATGATTTACTTTTCTTTCCCCCCTTTCTTCAGTTGCTTGTGGCCAGCCTCCAGTGGTAGAACATGCCAAAACTTTTGGAAAAAAGAAAGAACGTTTTGAAATTAACTCCTTAGTACGGTATCAGTGTAAAAATGGCTTCTTACAGCGCCATTTTCCCAATATCAAATGTCAGCCAAACGGGCAGTGGGAGCAGCCAAGGATAATGTGTATAGACAGTAAGTAAAAATTCATGCAGGTCTTTGTTTATCAAATGTAATTTTTTTCTTCTTCTCTTCCCACACCAATCAATTATTTCTTGTTGCACCGTCACACGCAATCTGGCAACTCAACATGAAACAGCTAGATGCTATAATGAGAAGATAGTAGAGTTGGTGCTGTGGAAGGATGAGATCAAGTGGGCTGAAGGACCTTCTTCATCTGACCTGATCTAGTGATCGTGTGAACCTCTTTAACCTAGGAGGGTGGATGATCCTGGCTGCATTCTATTTCATTGTATAATTAGGTGATGCAGATGTGCATGGTTCAGGGGTTACATATGATCACTGAAGAACATAAATCTGGCCTGTCCCAGCCGTTCCTTCCAATAGATTGTATACACTTGTAGTGTTGTAGACACTCAAAGTTACTTAATTTCCTGAATGAGGTGGGTAATCACAGGAAAACGTCCAAAAAATCTCTCCTTTCCAAAAATAAGCAGGCAAGAAACTCCAGCATTACAATCACTAGCATGATTCCATCATGGCCACTTGGATGAAGTGGAAAGGGCAGCCGGCACCTGTGGGACTGCACTGTAGCATGGATCAACGCCCTCAAGAGAGGCAGAGAGAAAATGAGGAATGTTATCCTAAAAACAATTAGAATTATAAACTACCTATTTATTACAGATAGTTCTCCTTTTGAAAATACTTGCCATTTCCTGGTACAGTATTAAGGTAACATCTGTAACATAAATAGGGCATTTTTGTTTAAGATTTAGCTCAAATTTGGTTTCTTTAGTTCTGTCACAGTGCGTAAGAGGTTAAAACCAAGCTTCAATCTCCGAAGTCATGTTTCAGTTTAACCCGATATATTGTTATGACAGTTGTTCATAACAGTTGGTTATGGTCAGTTTCCTTGAAGAAGGAGCCATGTGAATCAATTCAAATACAAACGTGCTGTCTGATTTGCAGCCTTTTGAATTTAACAGATAGCTAAGTCCTGGAACAGTTTCGGAATTAAAGAACCGCTATGTAAAAAAATTATTAGAACATTGTTTCAGCACACAGTTGGAAACATTTATTTCCTATTTTATGAGGAGTTAACAATTACTGTAAAAAAAAAAATTTTGTTATTAATTGGTTGTTTTACCTAAAATAATATTTTGTGTAATGTTATTCTGCCAGCTTCAAAGACGAGGAGATTCTTGTGGATGCGTAGGATAAAATCAATAGATGTAAGAACCTAAAAACAAGATTTCATTATTCCTAGATATCAGGACAAATGGAAATAATTCCAAGGATGTAGGGAGCTAAGGCTATTGTCTGAAACACAGAGGCCAAAAATATTTATAGAAAAAAGGATAAATGACCCAAAACATAATGGCCAAGAGTTTCTGCTTTGGGCACAATCGGCAATCCATGCAAAAATTGCGCTAGTTTTGAGAAGTGGTTTTCTTCCTCAAGTTTCCGCTCAAACTCATTTGCATATCGCCGACGTAAAATCTGCCATGAACCAGCACAATCGGGCAGTGTTTTAGAACTTAATTTTTTTTTTTTAATTTACATTTAAAAATATTTCTTGATATATTTAAGAGTGGTACCCAGGTGCTTCTTTATTAATACAGCTGAAAATGGGTTTATCACAAAAAAACAAGAATTTTTAATCAGTGTCTGGTCCATCACCAGTGAGTAACCTGATTTTAAATAACTAAAAAGGACTTTAAAAAACTATACGGCAGTAGTTACATTGCTGTACAGTAGTCAGTTTCTATGAAATGAAAAAAATATATATGTGTAAAAGCTTTTAAAATGTGACTATTAGTGTCCTTGCACCTAAAAAGAAAAACAGCTTAATTTTAAAAGCCTCCTCAAAGGCCCACAAACAGGCACAATTATCGGAAACTCAAAATGGCGATTAATTCGATCTGGCCAGTTTTGTGAGTGGGGCCAGCTTCTAGCGTGATGTTTTTTAAATCACACAAAAGATTGCAGAAATCGCTTGAAATTTCTTGATCTTCTGCGCTGGTTAGGCCGATTTCTGGCTGAATAAACAGCGCAACCGAGCGGAAACTCCTGTACAACGTCTATTGTGAAATTCCAGATATAAAGCTCACAAGCAAATCACATATGGATACTGCACTTGTGTGGAATAAATGAAGTCCATACAAAAAAAAATCTATACTGACTTTCTGTTTCTCTTTACAGCTGCCACATATAACCGCAGGCCTCAGAAGAGGGTTGATACAAGTAGGCCGCATCCTCAATCTGAATTGAGTGCTTCATACAGCTCTGACCCTTAAGTGAAAATTAAAGGATATAATTCTATTCCAGAACATTTATATTAAGAAAAGAATAATTTTGTCAGATAAGAGAGTTGTTTTCCCAGCCAATATATAAAACACCAAAGCAGCCCTAGATCCAATGCCTTTTTTCCCCCTCGATTTCAAGTCAAGCGTTATCATTTAGGTTGAACTCTTCAGCCTGTCACTGTGCCTTTGGGATGAGATGCCGAAGATTTTATTTTCAGACAACTACACGTCGTAAGAAATATTGGATCAACTTAACAGCTAGACAGTACCTGCAAAGATACATCAACATAGTTTAAAACAATGTTGGAATGTATAATGCAAGCAGAATCATTCACAAATGCAACACATTCGCAGATTTTTTTTTTTAATTGAGAAAATATATAGTTTCTTTTCTGTGAACACAAAAGCAACAGAACAGTCCTGATGCTATTCAACCAGGACCGTGCAGTGCATGGTGTTTTTGGTGTCTTTTAGTTATTGAGGTGCATAGTAGAAATTGGAGTGCTAACCCGTTATCACATGCAGCAGCCACCTCCAAACAGGGAGGGCCTGTTGCACGACAATCTTGCGTTGCATAACCTTTGAACTGGAAAATGAGCAAATAAAAAAATAATGGATTTGTTTTTTTAGAGAAATGTGTGGGGAAAAAAATTGCTTTGACAAAATGTGTCCTTGAACATGTAAAAAAAAATATGAACCGTTATATTTTATCCTGAGAAAACAGTAACAGCTTTAAAAATATTTCAGACAATTGAGTGTGTGTGTGTGTGTGAGTGTGTGCTCGTTATAATGAAACTGTGAATGTTTGAGAGATAAGTGTACATGCAGCAGAAAGAAGTACGAGAAAGGAAGCTTTGCTTTTGTTAAATTTTAGTTAAATATAAAGAGAGGACTGGAAAATGTAAACATATTTTAAAGTTTGTGGAAACCAATTATATAATTGACATTCTTTTCCTGCGTAAAACAATATAATTTGCTGTTGAATCTTAAACTCACAGAGAATTTCTTTTGTTTTAAAGGGAAATATCCTCTATTAGCATCTGTGAAACTGTGGGTTTCCCCTGTCTTTTTCCTTTTTAAAAAGAGTAATCTTTCCCTTAAGCTACAGGACACTTATTGTGTTCAGTGTTTGGCCATTTTATTTTTGCCCATCTGGTTTTGTGAGGGAGAATTGAGGTTAGATGCTGCCTTTCCATTTCTTGCATCTGTTTTCGAACCCCAACCCAGGCTAATGGGATGAATGTCTCAACTTTCTGCTGCCCTCCGATGCCTTGAACAAAGGAAGTTTGGGTAGTCTCAGCCCAGTATCCTGTCGTCACGGGCCCCATAATATCAAAACTGCCCCATATTTGACAATCTCAGAGAGGTCATGAGATGGCTGGTGTGAGAAACAGAAATATCATACTGATGCAGTCAGGGGCACAGCTCTGAGCTAAGGTGACAATGTTGGGCAGTGTAGAAGCAACAGGCTGTGCTATACCTGATGTGCGAGTGCTTGACACTGGCACTGAGTGCCTGAAATAGGAAAGACAGGATTCCATATCACAGCACTGACGTCCCCCGAGCTAATAAACACACAAAAATACAAAATAAAAGAGCATAATGTGTATGTGTGGCTCACAGTAAAGATGCGGCTTCTTTCTGACACATGTTAGCCTTGAACGTGACCCCTGAATATCGATTTAGCCCAATCTAACAGACTGCATACAAGGCTTCATTTATGCTACAACTGCAGCATTAGTGCAAAGTGGTTTAGCTTCAGACCAGTGCTAAATGCGGAGTCGGCGCCTGTGATTCCCCAGCGGAGGGCGTTACACTCCACTTTGTTGCAGAGTGGCGTTGAACTCTGACTCCAGATTTATGCTACAACATGTTAGTGTTGGTGTGGAATCCAAGCCCTTTGTGCTGACACCCCACTTGTACTGTAAATGCAGCCTGAGAAATCAGTGGTGAAAGTTAATCCCCTTTCATATTATAGTCAGACCCCCAAGATGATTTCTTACCTGGGAGCCCTGTAATGCTGTGATCGGTTGCTGGATCAACTTGGCACACAGCAGAAAAGGCTCTCCTCACTGGCACAGACGAGCCCAGATTAAAATTAGACGGAAAGTGAGGAGCAAGTAAGGTAGCATAGGGTAGTCAGTGCCAGTTCCTCAGAGAGTCAACACCTTCAGGAGAGCAGTGCAAGAAAAAAGGGGAGGAAGATTTTTTTTTTAATCGATTACCACAATCACAGGGTGATGGTCATTTATTGCCCTGCAGTTTTTGCTTTCCGGGTTCTTTTGCAAACTAAAAGGTTGGCTCTTCATTCTGTAAAACATTACATTCTCCAACTCCCTTCTCCTCCCCGGTTTTACCTACATTTTTTTTTAACGACTTTTTTTTCCAATACTGAGTGCACCGCTCCCCTTCAATCTCAGTTCAGCCCCACCTTGTGAAGTCTCTGACATCAGCTCGAACACTGGAGAAACCCCATGTGAATGCCATGTAGATGTAATAGAGTCTATTCTGGTGATTATGGAGGCCGAAGCCACATTGCCAAAGCCTCACCGGGAATACTAACCTGCAGCCCCCAGGGGCAGTAAAGTGTACAGCTGGATGGTACTCTGCCCCGAGAGAAGCTTCCTATTGGCGGTTATTTGATCCTGATAAAGACAACCCATTCCATGTCAATCATAGTTCTATCATGTAAACTTGCATGCTTTTTTAAATAGAAATCATTCAGGTTACCCAAGCCCCTGCTCAACTATTTTGAACCCATAGTCTGGGTTTGGTAGATGTATTAAATTTGTTTTTATACCATAAGACCCAAATCTAATATTGTGTTATGGATCCCACCAGTCCATTTAGCACTTCCAATTTTGTGGTAAGGAGGGAGCAGTATTTGAACAATTGTATGAATATTAATTAAAGGTATTTTACACCAGTTACAAATTCGTAAAAAAAAATGCTTTCAAAATGAATTAGATCCTTTCTCCAACAAATGCTGTGAGAGAAATGGGTAAGTGCAGATTATTATAAGTTTTTTTTTTGTTAACTCTAAGCAAGCCAGGAATGAGCGCTTCTAAATCTTTGTAGTTGGAGCATTGTATTTGCTGGTAAGAGGAACTGAATGTACACCCTGCATGATAGGATTGTACCAAACCCTGTATGTGTTTTGCCATTTTGTAATGTTTGTTGGTTTTTTTAAAACATAAGCCCACAAATGTAGGTGTTAATTCAAAGCACGGCTATGTATTAAGATGAGGAACCCAATCTATTTCTGCATAAATTGAATTGTATACAATAAACTGTATCCCATGTTACACCTGCTCTCAACTAACCCGCTGACTTCACAGAATTCTTAGAGCTTGGCCGGAGAGAGAGCGAGAGAGAGAATGTGTGTATTGTGAGCGTGTATTGTGAGCGACTGTGTTGCGTCTGCGGGTCTTCTCAACGCAATGGCTTCGGCGGCTGTTCATTTTGTCGTTTGAATTGCAAAAACAGTGAAAAATTGTTTCTATTGAGTCGCGCGCGCGTGTGTGTGTTTAAATAAATTCACTCGGTCAGAGAGCTGAAAGTTCTGAGAGCATAGCCATGCAAGTTTTGATTTTTTTTTAATTGCACCATGTGTTAATTTTAACCGTGTGGCACCGACGACCCCTCTTCTGATTGTGTGATTGTGTTGGACCCGAGCCATAGAACTGGGGTTATTGTAAAAAGAACTAACTGTGTGTGACTATGAAACTCTTTGAATGATTTCACTTTTTTAAGTCCTCGTTTAATTTCACTTTTGGCCAGTATGAATTTAAAGCTGAGAAAACTTCAGAGGTTGTTGCTCATCAAGATGCTTGGGTTTCAAAACAAACCACCTTTTTTTTAGCAGCGATTGCTCTACAATAACTAAATATTTTTGAATAACTAAGTATTTACCAGCAGGAGGCTAGAGAAGTCTTTTTAATAACATAAGAAATAGGAGTAGGAGTCGGCCATACGGCCCCTCGAGCCTGCTCCGCCATTCAATAAGATCATGGCTGATCATCGAACTCAACTCCACTTTCCCGCCTTATCCCTATATCCCCATATTTGATATAAAAATGTCCTTCTACTATTGAGATTAGATAGTCAAGTTATCAATGGAGCCTCACTCTGGCTCTGTGATTGCTGGAAACTTAAGAATGCTAAACAGGTGTCTATTGCAGGATTACTCTTAAAAAAAAAACTAAGATCAGGTTTTCTGGAAACTGCATTCAACTCCATCCCGAAGTACTACGATGAAAGTCTCCTCTGTCTGGTGGTTTCATGAAATTACTTTGGACAGTCGCAATCCAGTTCTTCAGGGAACAGGCTCGCACACCAATATTGGCAATCTCATTCAGAGCAGGCACAAGGGTGTTGGTGTGGCATGTGTTCTTAAGAGGTTGAGGCTGAGGCATATTGGGCAAAGAAGGGATCTTTTTAGTGTACATCTCTAACCTAGCTCTACCTGATCTGGACATGCTTGATTATGATACTAACATCCATCACCTTGATGTAGCACAAAAAAGGCATAGGCTTAATGGGCTCCTACATATCAATTGGAAACATGTTCATGCAAATATGGACCAAAACACTTCATAACATAGCTTTGCAAGCCAAGTAGATGGAGATCAAGCTTCATCTGTCCCAAAACAAAAGCTCTGATATTTCAACGTTGCTTTGTACTACCGCTCTCTTTGCTGCCTCTGAACCCTTATAGAACATTCGGGGAACTGCAGAAAATCATAGCTTGGGTTATGTTCTAAGGTGTGTCAGGAGTGACCGTGTTAACAGCATAGGTTACCTGAACCTCTTGAAATCGAACCTTTGCTGATCCTTAGCATTGCCATTGGGTGCCTCTCCATCACAATAGTTACTTGGACCAAAATGGTGAAAAGTAATTGGTTCAAAAAGGTGTTCCAAAACAATTTCCCACTGTTTATTTTTATTTTTAAGGTTGACTTGAGCAAGACAACACAACATTGACTTCAGTGTCTGGGTAATAATCCAGAAACTATTTATCTTTCAATTAGAGAAATGACTTGCATTGTACAATAAAGTTCTACTTCAATAACCCTGGGGCAATACATTACTTCCTCGCTATCTACTGCAGTCACTGTATGAATACTGTGCTTTGTTGATCAATCTCGTGCTCAGGTTTTTTTTTTATCAATTCCTGTTGTACTTTGTACCTATAATTATTATCAGTCTCAGACAGCTTATAAGTTTTTCAGCTTATTTTGTAGATTTACTTAATCAAAACTTATGCCCTCTTTTATCTGGGAGAGTGGCGTGTTCAAGTTATGCTCATGACCAATGTTCCCTCTAATTTTTATTTTAGGTGCATGGTCCCTTAAACTGGCTGTGCTTTATTTCCTATTTGCTGGTTTGTCCTGTTTGATTGTTATGGGCCTAGGGTTTTGGAAAAGCCTGTTATTAGTGCTGTTGCCTCATTAGTAGGTAAATTGTAAATCAGAATACCAAAGCTCCATTGTGCACACCTATGCAGCCTGCAGAGAAAAGAAAAAGTTTGGATAATCCTGGTTTCTACTTCAATCTTTAACCTATTCAAATAAGTTACCGGGAAGGACACTGAAGTAGACACTATAAATGGGGTCAAGAGACAATTAGATGTGTTTCTGGAGAGAGAAGGAATTGGGAGATATAGTGAGAAGGTGGGTAGGTTGGGCTGATCTATGAAAAATGGAAAAGGACTTGTTAGCATAAAAAAAGCATGCTTCCCTCCAGCCTGTCTGCAAATCAATTATTCTAGTAAAATCATGGTAATCAATAATGTCTTGGGAATCATTCCTAACCCCACAGGGTTCACAGAGATGTCAGACAATGGGCTTGTCAAATGGAGACGAAACCTTGGCGAATACTGACACTCACTATAAGCACAATGAGACAATTCTAGATCATATTTATATCAATTCATTGCATGATGTATTAACGTTCTCAGATCACACAGTCACCTCTTTGATGGCAAGTTATTTTTTGTTTGCACTGGAATAAGATGAGACAGGGCTCCAGCGCCAAGTTTGGTACTTACCATGTTGACACTATTAGTTGCTCCCCGGCACCCTATGGGTCATATTGCTGATGCATCCTGGACATTGGTACCTTTTCGATGCAGTGGAGCCTGCTCAACAAAAGGCACATTTCTATTTACTTTATTCAATTCTGGGAGAGCAATGTCTGTAGGTCCACCTCCCACTTTTGCATTCAGGCTTGGAGAACCAACCTGTCGGCAGGCTGGACTCCACAGAAATAAGCACTTGGGACTGGCTCATCACATTTACGTTGCCAAAACTGGCTCTCTTATCCTTACAACATCATAAGTCCATGGGTGTAGCTACGATGCTGGTGGGATAAGGGAACTGGGTACAGCAAATGGAGGAAAACCTGGTCTCTCACTGTCAGCTAACATCAAAAAAACACCTTGGTTGATAGCTGTTTGGAGTCTATCAGTAGATAATCAATGATAGTGGTCATGGATGTTCTTCGTTACTCTTATAGTCTTCCGAGGCAGGTAAATTCCTATACACAGCATGTATCGGTGCACACTGTTACTCAGTTTGGATGGATGTTAGCACTCCAGTTTTTATTATGGACCTCATCTCCACTGTATCACATTTAAATAAAACCATTTTACTCTTCATGGTTATCAATAAGTCCAGCATCTCTTGAACCATCCAATTGAAATCTTCCTATGAATGCAGGTAAGCCTTCCTTGCTTCTGAATGATGGAATTTCAGATCTGAGGTGACACTCCTGGGATCATACAGAAGATTATTTTGTGTGTCTAACTTTCCCTAGTCTTTTTTTTCTCCCTGCATCCCTCCTTCGGTCTCACGCCACCCTTTATTTGAGAAAGTGTATGGCCTGCTCCACGGCCTCTACAAGTACTTCCGCTGAACCAGACACCAGGGTGGTCCATTGGCAATTCTCTCCTTCAAGGAGATGCTTGCATGGTTTTCCTACAGACATATGGGTGAAATTAGGAACTCAGCAATGTGAAGCAATCAAACCCACACCCCCACCACTTCAGTCCCACTGCCTATGTCAATTCTACCATGACACCCAGTATAATGGGGTTGGACCATTCATCACCAAGGTATTAAATTAGATCTCTATACATGGGCCACGACTTCTAGTCACAAAGGCAGTTATTGTGCACATGCCCCTACGGCACATTGACAATTCCTACACTGTATGTTTGTGGATTTAGTCTGCAGTACAATTCTATCAAAATGGTTTAAAATGAAACTCTTCAGGAATTCAGAGCAGCTCAATTAAGCTTTCTCTTCTCCCAGGGAATCATAACTCTAGCCAGGAATCAACAGACGGTGGGGGAAATAATCCTCAAGAAAGGTGAACTCACAAGTAGGTCTAAAATGTTGTTGCATTATCCAGTAGCTCTTCCTCATTCTTGGCAAGTAAAATGGCTGCTCAGTTAACTCCAACTTTCTTTGTGACTTTCCTTGCTTGGACTCTAGGTGCCAGCGCACCCACATTTAGTCCATTTCAAAGACTTAATCTGGACCCCCAAGCATAAATGTAACTAATGTCTCCGCTAGCCACTGATGGAATCATTTTATTGTCCTCAAGGAGCCAGTCCACTGTGGGGGGAATAGGATTCTGTTGCACAGTGGTGTTGGAAGGAAATAGAAACTTGAGCTATGTAGAATGAGAACAAAATGGCTGCATCCAAACAGATCAGACTTCAGAGTGCACGAAGTCTCACTTCAAAAAATTGTTTGGGGAACGTGTGACCTGTGTAATTTGACAGTGATATTACAATTTATAGATCCAAATTAAGAAGCACATACAAGTGGCTCTAAGACATTCTTTCCTCCTGAACAGTAAAATTGGTTCTGACTAATAGAAAACAGGTGTAATCCTCCGTAGGAACATGAGAAAGCATGGAACAAAGGAACACTATTCATTCAGTCAAGCACACTCCTTCCACAGTCAATGTACAATCTACCTTATTGTGGACTCCACTCACCCACTTAATGTCCCACGGGAATGTTCTGTATAAATTCTCCCTGATCCCCAAAGATAATCAAGCGAAACTCCAGAATATCCATCGATCCATCCTCACATCTCCACTATTCAGCAGTGGTTTGCAAACCTCCGCAGACAATATTCAACCATCCAACCCAACCCAACCCCCAGCAGCCCGTCTTGCCGAGTTTTCAATCTCAATCTATTCCTAGAAGCTCCGATCCTCTTCCCGAATATTTATCAGCTCTTCTTTGGAAAGTTTTTTTTTAGCAACGAAACCTCCCCAGCTGTTTTTGCTGGGAGTCTGATCCACATCCACACGCAATAGGAAAGAAAGATTTCTCCCAAACTCTCGCCTCTTTTGGAGCATTTTTAACATTTAGCCTGTGCCCTCCAGTTTTTTTGTTCACAGTGCACGTTCAATACGTTGGTCCCATCTGCATCATCTGTACCGCCACATGGATCATGTCCCCCATCAGTCCTCTTTTCTCTATTGAAAATAAATTAATCTCTCAACATACTGAGTTGGGCTTGTCTATAAAGTTCTTTGGAGCAATGTGAAAAGCTTGGTGTAGCTAGTTGTGCTTTTATAGCGATGGTGTTTTATATGGATTATATATTAATAAAAGGGGACTAAACTACAGTGGTGAACTCATTCTTCTCTCCATCCCAATAATGTAAAAGTCTCCTAGCTAGTTTTTTGTACCTCTGATTAGAAATATTGCCACACTGACATCAATTCTCAGCAGGGTCACCGATCAGATGAGTAAGGGCCACCTGAGAAACCTTCACAGTAGTTCTTTTCCTGCGATACCCTTCTCCTCCCAAAGACATATGACTCATGCCTTCAGAAACCCTCCACTACTTCTCTCAAGTGGCCATTCTTCAAGGGCGAACAGTAGTGTCATCAGACTATTCAATCATGACCCAATCCTGGCCTCATCCAACATCCACACACAGCACTTTCCACCAAGGATCATTGGACTGTGCTCAGGAGTGAGAACCCGAGGTGATTATTTTCCCCTTCTCTAGCCCAAGGTGGTTGAGGTCAATAGACACACCTCAACTACCACCCTGCCTGAGATTGTCCAACTGAACACAGATGGGGGCCCTGAATTGGGAACGTCATGGTCTATGTGGTTCATTACCACAGCACCTTAGAATCTTTATCCATTCAGCCATCAGGTTAGCCCACTTTCACTGCATTTAAATGGAGAGCAGGATGAATAATGTACTACTGGGGTTTAGGGCCTCTTTACTTGCTGATCCCCAATATATGATAAATCACAGGGTATATTATATGAGAGAGTGCTATCGGAGGAGATTACTGTACCACTGTGATAAAAACGATTGTAACTGAATTAACACATTTACATTTAGATTCTTTGTAAAGAATTGTATGGGTGGATTCTGAAATTTACACCGCATTCTATTATTATCATAAGCCAATCTAATTTCAGTGAAATAATGGGTTTCATTGTGTTAAATATGTAGATAAAATGCTCAAATTTAAAAAAAAATATATAAAAATTTATTTTCAAATTCATCCTTTTGTTTGTAAAATTCAGTGATCCAATATTTTGTGTGGTTAAAGTAGAGTTACAAAATCTGCTGCATTGTATTCAGTGCAGGCCAGATTTAGCAAATATATATGTTTGAATATAACATGTGTTGGTAGTGTTGTAGCATCTTTCTTGTGAGTCTTGCTTTATCACGCTGTATATGTATTGCACACTGTAGTTTGCTTGTATGATGTATGCCTTAGAAGTAATCTGTAATCACCTTCATATGCTGAATCCTGGGACCTACTTGTAAATGCTGCAGTTGACATTTTGTACTGTATGTTTTGCCAAAGACTCTTTATCGACCCAGAGGTTACTGTTGGCAGAAATATGGTGTTACTTTGTGTTTCTTTCAGCCTGCCTCTTCAAAACAATAGATATTTTGCAATGTACCTTTTTCCATTATAACAGAACCAATAATCAGTAAAAAAAAAAAATTAGTGGGTGTCAGGTCCATAAACTATCGGATGACCTGTTGTACTGACTGGCATCAAAAGAGCTTTCACACGATCATCAAAGTACGGACACATTAAGTTTCAAGAGACAGTATCCCTCTCTGGTGGTCTTCATGAATTGGCGATAACCAATTGCCAATCCATCTATAATCTAAATATAATTTCTCCCTAGTGTAGCCCAGTGGCATGAATGGAGGCATATTGACCATCAAGCACAATGCCTGTCTTCAACATAGCATGACTGCCCTTAATGGTTGAGATATATCAGGTCTCACCAGTTGGTCAAGCATTTCACTGTAATGAAGTACTGCACCTAAGGGGAGTGGGGAGTAGAAGTGAGGAGCAGTGTTGCTGCCTGACCATTGGTGACAGCTGGAACTTTTACCTTCCTAGGCTAAGAACCGTGGCAGTGACCAGCCAAACTCTAGAAACCATGGGGTAGAATTTGACTCTGGGCGAGTTGGCAGCCCGTTTTACATCTCTACCGATTTTTAGTTCCATTGAAGTCTTCAGGAGAGATGCAAAACGGGTTGCCAACTGGCTTTCACCTGTTTTACTCTATCACACAAAGTCAAACCTACCCCACGCGTCAATTAAACAGGAACAGCCGACAAAGGCATTTTTTTTTTTAATCACCAAGGAAGAAGCACAAAATAAGTTTCACAATTATTGGTAGAGCATTGGTCTTGAGGACCAAGGCTGCCCATTACTCAAACCTTAGGAGTGTACATCATGGGTTCTGCTGACGAGTAGATAAAGTGTGATTCAATGGGATGGTGCTGGTAGGGTGGGATGACATTGTCAACTTACCCTAGGCCAAGAACATCTGTCAGACAATAATTGAGTGCCACTGAGTACAGCAAGGGATATGTCCACATGTTCAACATTTACACTGTGAAGAGGTGAATGGCTCCTACGGGAAGACAAAGTGGGTCACAAGTTCACTTAAAGTAGAACTTTACTCCAGGAATGAGTAAAGCCACCTGCTGTCCAAAATGAGCCAAATCTGAGCCACTGGAATAGCCATTTGTTTGTCTCTTGACCTCAGTAGCAAAGAGAAAACCAAATTCAGCTCCAAGTTCCCATTTCACTCGACAAAGCAATTAGTTCAAGTATGGTGAATGGAAAAAGGGAACTCCAGAGAATCAGCCATTGTACTTCTCATGTCCGACAGAAAAAATCAGCTCCAATTAAGTCAATACTGACAAGTGAAGACTTGTGTTTTGTGAAAACCATTTTCCATTGTATTCACTCCTGTTAAATAAATCACTCTAGACATCAGTTACTGGTTAGTAAAATTGTTTTAAAAATATTAACAATCCAAATTGAATTGTTGCTTTTTACACACATTGCATGGCATCTGCTATCTAAAGAATTACAGCTAAAGTTAAAACCGGCAATACTTTATAATTTAGGAAATGTTACGTCATGGTCAAAGATGAGCAAGAAGAGGGATTGGTTCATTGGAGTTAACACACTGTTGATTGATCTCTGGGACCTGGGTTTCACTGCAGTCAAGACCAATGGGATGAAAGTTCCTTCTTTCTCTGTTGACTATAAGGTCCTAAGGGGATGAAATTCGCCTCCTTTGTGCCCACCGTTAGCGTCCCCGTGGGGCGCTAACAGGGCGCAAAGGGCTTATCACC
Source organism: Squalus acanthias (assembly GCA_030390025.1). Taxonomy (NCBI): domain Eukaryota; kingdom Metazoa; phylum Chordata; class Chondrichthyes; order Squaliformes; family Squalidae; genus Squalus; species Squalus acanthias. Next base: position 52,153,135 of record CM059446.1, on the reverse strand, counting down.
CGGGCGGGGGCACTAATAGCGGCTGATTAGAAATTCTGAGGCGCTTGCCGGTAGCACCCTGGGCCGCTGCGCCACCGGCGATGATGTCATCACCGAGCAACATGACCCCTTCGCGCCCTGCGGCAGAAATTCGGCTGTGCCCCGCGAGGCTGCCGTGGGCGATGTCAGCGACTGCCCCATGGGTCGCGAACCGGGCCGCACACTGCTGGCAGGGCGGTAATTAAAGGGGTGGTCTGGCTGCGCACCATGCCGCCATTTTATTATTTTGCCCGACTCCAGGTCGGCCTCTCTTGGCGGCCCTTGGCGTGGTCTGTGGCCGCCATCACGCCATCCGGCACCGCATCTCGGTGCCAGGCTGTGGCCATGGCACTACGCCACCCTGGTGGGCTAGTGGAGGCCGTCAAACGGCCTGCAGAGTGCGCAGCGTCCCTCCCCTTTAACGGAAGAGGGGCACTGAAACGCGTCAGCGCTACGCGGAGCGGCCGCGTAGAGCTCTGGCGCTACCGTACTTTGCATCCCAGACACCGCCCAGAGAGAAAGTGGAGCACTCAAGATAGCGTTCCACTTCCTCGCCGGGGTGGTAAGCCCAATTTAGCGGCCGGGGCGGTACTCCCGCGCCGGGCACTAAATGTCTGGCGCTAATTCGGTTACTGCCCCCAAACGGGAATGTTGTCTATCTAGTTCCTAGTGAGCACAGGCCCATTAGTGTAAAACTGTTCCTAGTTCAGCATTAATTAACAATCTAACTCAGAGGGACCAAAAATGTAGGAGATAAAAATAAATCCATCAGCAAGTGCTTTTTGAGGATAGGAGCTAAGGTATGTTGTTGATGCAGGTGACCATGCTGTACCTCTCGTACAACAGAAAAGTGTTCCAATCCCCGGCACTGCCAACTTGATCAACATTAAACCAAACAACCCAGAAAAATAAATGGCAAGAAACTGTGCAACACAAAGACATTTTATGAGTAAATACTGAAATCCTCATTGGTGAATCAAATGAAACGCCGAACAGAGACATTTTGCTTCCTTTCTTTACTCCAGGGTGTTCTGTTAGCTTCCACATTTTCTCATTCAGCAGAGCCGCACGTGGGAGGCACAGTTCCCCACTAATACCCTCAGTCGCCCACAGAGATTGAAGGAAGCAACAGAGCAAAAGAGATGGGCAAAATGGCCTCTTCTCATTGAATTGTTCTTGTATTTGTGGACGCTGGTAGCCATAGTCTGTGAGAAAAGTCAAGGGGCCATTGTGCTTTACCTTTCCAATAAAATGGATCACCTCAATATCACACAGCATTGCATCAAAGCCGAACAAATTAAACTATTCGTAGAGAGCTCAAAGGCCGGCGGACTCCAAACCTGCAACACTGTGGCTAACAACCAGGTGTACTTTTAACATACAGTTTAGTGCTGCATCTTCATTAAGGAAAGCGAAAGGGTAGTGTCTCTCTATATTGATTATATCTAGAGTATATGTCCTAAGTGCATAATTAATTACTCTTGTCTGCTTACAAATCAGATTGCATTAGGTGTTCCAGTCATAAACTGGTCTTTCTTTTTGTCCGAAAGACTTTGATTTACAAATAAAAGATACAGCAAGGAACCTAACCCAAAGTCTGTAATCCTTCTCTATAACAGACAGAATCTCAATATGAACATCTAATAAATCAGTCAAGAGCTCAATATGTAACTTTGTAACAAACATTATTTTACCAAAATCTGTAGTCCCAGGCAAAGGGGTTGGAATGTGCAATATTAAAATATTTTTGCAACTGTTTTTGTGATAGATTTCAGCTCTAGACTGAGCATTTTTTTTAAACCATAAAGGTGGTGCAATAAGTGAGATGTTGCCCTTTCAATTTAAGAATCAAATTGAGCCCACGCTGATAAGATGACATTTTCTGCTGTTTTAAACGACTTAGTTTGGAGAGAAAGCACAGAACTCAAAGACACACTTATAAGTATCAGTTAAGATACTTCTCCCCACACTACCGAACTTGCATATGCCATAATCCCTTGGTACGGTGCAACCAGCTTGTACATGTTCTGAACTTTGGGTTTAAAATGTAAAACGGTAATGATATGTGTTCCGAGATGGGCATAAACCAGGCACACATTTTAATGAGTAAAACACACATATATGTGTTAGTGTTGGAGGTAACGCTCCACTTAACTAAATTAGCTGCAATCACTAGCAACCAAACTTATTCACTTTAGACACCTACAGCCAACAGAGACTTTCTCTCCATTGGCCAAGTTCTCTTTGTGCTAATATACATCTGCTTATTGCATCGCTTCAGCACTTCGGAAAAAGGTTACATTTTTAATGTAATGACATGAATAATTTGGATTAAGCAGAGATTAAACGGATTTTAAATTGACTGGAAGTTGCAATTGGACAAAGGTGAAATAAATGTTTGAAGATGAAAACCTCAGTCACTTGGACAGATAAGTCCATGTTTATTTGTGGTAGATGAATGTAATACTCTCTATATCCATTAGTTTATAAAAGCTTTATTAAGAGAGATTAGCACGCTGATGGATTAGCCCTTTAATCACTGCCGCGCCTTAATAATATAAGTGTAGTGATGTTTGGCCCATATAGCCTCTGCTATTGGGATTCATTGTCATAAACAAATTATTCTACCCAATGTCTCATTTTCATTCCATTCTCTTCCACCTGTTCATAGCTCTCATTTTGAAATAATCATTTCCATATCAGACTCACCAAGTAAACTGGTCTCAGTGTTTAACCAATCATGTCTCTTTGTTATAAATAGACCCAGGCTAGGTTTGAACCATTACAACTTATTTATTTGAAAGGTTTTTTGATGTGGACGTTTCATTCATCCGCAAGGACTCGATTTTACAAAGGACCCTTGTTGGCAACATGTAAAGGAATTCACGGAGTAGATAGCCCAACAAAATATTAACTGCAAATGCCTTTGTGCTTTTCTGAAAGATAATTAGCCACAGACTATCAGACATCAATGTCAGGGTGGAAACTAGTCTCTGCATCGAGAAAAAAACATTCTGTTATCTTAAAAATAAATTCAAGTTTGTCTAAAGTTGAGGCCATTATGGCATGCATTCTGGAGCAATTAAACAGAACATACATGTGTTGACTCGGAGTTATGACTTGGCTTTTCCTGCATTTTTAGAAAATATATACAGTCTAGAAATATTTTATTGTAAATTTAGCTTGAAGTCAACACTAAAAGCACACTTTCCCAATATCAAATTTTGTCCCTCTCAAAGTTGATTTGCCAAGAGTCTCTTGTTTACACGATGAAGACAAATCTTCTCATCGGAATGGAGCACTGAATGTCGGTAATGAAAGAGTCAACAATATGTATCCATAATCTTAACAGTAAAAATGTCTTTTAATACAATATAAAAGCAACATCTTAGGACAACAGTATGTTGTAACCGGGAGGTAACAGAAGAACGAGAACTAGTGAATAGCTAAGAATCTAAATAATAAGCAATATTATCAAGAGAGAGGCATTCTCTCATTGATCATTTGTTTTGAAGTGTTTGACTGAATAGTATGCGGCATCTATTTTGCACTGAGTCAAAGAACATTGGGTAGGAAAGATCCCTGACCAGCTATTAAACTGGGGACTGAGATTACAATTTGTATCTTTTCATTTAGTGGCTGGGATCTCTCTTACTCTACCTGACTCCAAGTTAGAACTTAAACCTAGAACATGGCTTTCTTCCGAGACCAGCTAGTGCTCGGAAACCTAACGGCTTTGGCTTCATCTGTGCTTTAGTTGTGTCTGCGGGTGATTTGGCTTGTAGGTAGTCACTTGCATTCAAGAGAAGCAGTGCGGTCAAGGTGCTTACAAATCAACACCAAGAGCACTCATAATACACTCCCTGGCCATTTTGCAGGCCACCTCCCCTTCATCTGTGAGCCTGAGCAGAGTTAGTGCTCCACGTGCCTTGGAACTCTATTCACAGCAGGTCTGATTGGAAAAGTTACCGGAGTGGGCATCAGTGCAGTTTTATTCTCCTCTTGCTCTTCAGATTTTTGAATATTAAGGGAATCAAGGGATATGGGGATCGTGCAGGAAAGTGGAGATGAGGTAGAAGATCAGCCATGATCTTATTGAATGGCGGAGCAGGCTCAAAGGGCCGAATGGCCGACTCCTGCTCCTATTTCTTATGTTCTTATGTTCTTAAATGGAAAAAAGTAAGGGATGCTATCTGGATTCAAGCTACCTAGCAAGCATAGCACAAGTGAGAGGGCCACTCAGCCACTCCCTACTATTGATGGGCACAAACCATGTCCCACCACTCCATGGCCCTGCATTCCTTAGAGCAAGCCGCTGCCTTGGGTTTCTAGCCTTTGACAGAAATTTGATGCAATGCCTATTTTATAATTTATATGTGCCTGCCTCAAAGATTTGCATGTTCAAATACATAAAAGAGTAGAGATGGGACTTCTGTAGCGAAGTATGCAGTGGCCAATGGCCACCTCAACGTCACCTTTGGGAGCAAAGGGTTTGTTAAACATGTCAAACTATCGAAAGAGCATCTGACACCCCACAAGCCACAGCTTAGGTCTCTTGTGGAAGTGTGCAACCCACTGCCCACCAGGCGGAACCCCAATAGAGGTGGTCGGTTACTCAACTCACTGCAACACGCCAGTACTACATCTCTGCCAAGGAAACCGCAGGATGGCAAGGGATGGTCACGTTTAAGTACACCTGAATCTCACACCCATCCTGATGTTAAAGTTGCAGAGAACCTCATAGTTCTGTCAACTAGCTTTACATCTACTGAGAGGAAACAAATTGGGGACACACACAACAGAAGTGGAGTGAAGATCTCTTTCCTTTGTTGATAAAATATTTTTTAACAGATACAGTTCCTGGATATTGCAGAGATGCAGTGTTGACGCACTAGAACTCTGTGCCACAGCGATGGTAGGATATAAGTGGAATCCTCCCAGTGGGGACAATTTCAGCCATGTGGCTGTGAGAAGTCCATTTCCTGCAACGGCTGTTCTTGTGACTTCCCTGAGTGAGAGTACTCAGTTTAGAGCCAATTGGTGTTCAGTAACTGGCAGTTCAAAGTTCTATGCCCCCTGACCATAGGGAACTGGGTTGGGACTGCCCAACTTGATTTCATGTAGGACCCCACCACCGGCAAAGAGTGGAGACTTTATTCCCGGAGGTGAAAAGACAAGATACGAGCTCACTGCACCATTTGGTTTTCAGAATGTCAGAATTGTAGGTATCAACCAGTCTCTGATTATCTGTGGAATGCTGTGGCATAGAAAGGGTTAATCAAATCCAACTCCATGACCCGACCCTAGCTGGTTTATCGTGCCCTGTTGTCCACTTCCCCCCCCCCCCCCCACCCCCCAGCCCCACCTCACCAATCAGTGGAAAAGCTTAGTCAAATTTCATAAGAATAATCCATCTAATACTCTGGTACTCCAATGTACATCAAGAAACACAGACCATTTACTGCCCATTATTACACCTATTTATCTTTAAATGAATATTTGCTTTGGAATAAACATTCTGAATAGAATAAATACCACAAGAAGGGTCCATATATTTAGCTCGAATGAATTTTCAAACTATTTTAATACAAATGTGCATAATCCAATCTGCGCATAACTTCATTCAGCAAATTGTAGGTAAAGAAAAATATGTTTCCAAACGTGCCTGTTCCACAATTTGTGCTGGGATAGCTCACCTCTGTTCCTCACTCTGTGCTGGGATAGCTCACCTCTGTTCCTCACTCTGTGCTGGGATAGCTCACCTCTGTTCCTCACTCTGTGCTGGGATAGCTCACCTCTGTTCTCCACTCTGTGCTGGGATAGCTCACCTCTGTTCCTCACTCTGTGCTGGGATAGCTCACCTCTGCACCCCACTCTGTGCTGGGATAGCTCACCTCTGTTCCTCACTGTGCTGGGATAGCTCACCTCTGCACCCCACTCTGTGCTGGGATAGCTCACCACTGCATCCCACTCTGTGCTGGGATAGCTCACCACTGCACCCCACTCTGTGCTGGGATAGCTCACCTCTGTTCTCCACTCTGTGCTGGGATAGCTCACCTCTGTTCCTCACTCTGTGCTGGGATAGCTCACCGCTGCACCTCAGTGTGCTGGGATAGCTCACCTCTGCTCCCCACTCTGTGCTGGGATAGCTCACCTCTGTTCCCCACTCTGTGCTGGGATAGCTCACCACTGCACCCCACTCTGTGCTGGGATAGCTCACCTCTGTTCTCCACTCTGTGCTGGGATAGCTCAGCTATGTTCCCCACTCTGTGCTGGGATAGCTCACCTCTGCTCCCCACTCAGTGCTGGGATAGCTCACCTATGTTCCCCAATCTGTGCTGGGATAGCTCACCTTTGTTCCCCACTCTGTGCTGGGATAGCTCACCTCTGTTCCTCACTCTGTGCTGAGTTAGCTGCAGCACAATTGGTCTCAGCACCTTTGGTCTAGGAAGGCAGAGGGGATAAAACGTCAGCTCGGGTTCCTTCTCATGATCGCTATCCAGTGACTCTGCTGGAAAGTGCGTGTGTGTGAGCGTCGGGTGAGAACTGAACCGCAATGTTAAACTGCCTATCGGCCTTACTGCACTACAGAATCGTGTTTGGCTAAAGTATCTTATCGCAGATTTGAGTGATAATGATGTCTGGTTCAAACTAATAAAACGTTATAAAATATCTATAAAACTTTGAAAAACGCAAAATTTCCAAATCCCCCACCTCCCTCCCTCCCCCCAGTAAGACAGGATGCTGCAGACATCTGCAGTCCCTCTGACCATCAACTCATTAAGAATGTTTCCTTTACTTCCTGGATAACAAGCTAAACTTACCATTTTGGTTTCTCTGTTGGTCAAATTGCTCACACTTTAAAGGTGAAATCACACGTTTACTTTTAAGACTGTAGGTATTAAATGAATTGCTTTGGGGAATAATTGAATTCAAAATGTTCTTTGCCTCCCACGCTGATAAGCAACTGGGGCAGTGAGATGACCTTAGTTCCTCCGGTGGCTCAGTGGGTTTAATCGTTGGTCTGAGATTCAAGCAGGGCAGAGGTAGGGGTGTTACCATTAGCCTCAATGCCCCTGAACTCGGGAGAAAGAAAATAATCAGCCCAGGTTCTTGTTCTTGACTTCTATGGACGTCGGATGAGGACAGGATTGGTCTCAACTGTGCTCCCTCCCATGGTTGAACAGTTGATGGCACCCATTGTCGAGGCTCGCACATGAAGAGTGGCCACTTTGGTGAGATACTAGAGGGCTGCTGGTAGAACTGTCCCACTGCAGGGAGCCGGTGCCTTCAGGAGACGAGGGGAAGTCATTGAAAGAAACATGCAACTGGCTCTGCCCGAACGAAAGTGGACACCCCCCTCCAGACCTGAGATTCACTGGTGAACCCCACTCAAATCCATTCTCAAGCTAGGCAAGTTTATAGTGCAATGTCGTTCCAACAGTTTAGGGGCCTTAACACCAATGAGAATGAAACCAGGTCCAAGGTGACCCCAATCAACCAGAAGCTGACCAATTAAAGATTAGAGATAGACCAGACAGGACACACCTGACAGTGCACATGCGACCTGGGATAAATACTTTCCTCCACACACACAAACTGTTCGGAATGTTCCTCTCTACACATCTGTCAGTTGGTCTTCTCTGGACAACCCTTTATTTACCTTGTGCCACCTTGCTGCATGAATATGCTGGAGTGCTGACCCCTGGTGGTCTAGTTCAAGATGACTCCTGGTGGAATATGTGGCGACTGGTCCTCGCTTCCTACTGGAATGGGAAGGTATCAGTTTTCCCTAACAGTGGGCGCAATAATATGGGGTTGGGGGAAAATGAGGACCGTCTAGATCTGATCTTGTTATCTCTATGGGGTGATGAGATTTAGATCTATTCTCTGTGTCTCTAACTTCCTCACAGTACATTATGGAGAACTTCCTGTCTGAGGAGGTCCATGTATCATCCTACCAATTACCTCTTAAACTTTGGCATCACAAAGCCTTGAGTTTTACCAACTGTGCATCCAAAATGTAAAAAGAAAAGTCAACCTTGAATAGGCATTACCCTCAATAGGCCTTCAAATTACGGCTTAAAATCCACAACGGTTTTTTGGGTATGTTTGGCTCAACACAATGGCTGGGTCTAATTTCCTGTACAGCAGTTTTTCAATCAAAATCCAGACTGTGAGAAGTATCATATTAGAGAACTGTACATTAAATTATTCTGTAAATTGGTTGTTAAGTGCCAACAGATGAACTGAGTTCAGGTTATCAATATGGGTGTCATGGTATAGATAGGGTGATGGATTCTAAACCAGCGTCTATATCTTGGGCTCATTTGATACATCCCAAACTCACTGCTGTGCACCGGGCAAACGTCTGCCAAATCTGTGCCCAACAATGCAACACAATATCCCAACCCTAAGACCATTCCCTCCAAACAAGTTGGCTGATCATGGTGGATTCCTGGTTGCTGTGGCTGGGATCACTGCTTGGACCATTCTAGACTTTTAAATGAAGACATATTTAAGCTAAAAGGGATGAGGGGATCGGGGAACAGGAGAAGAGCCAGTGGAACAGAGACTCTGAATGCAAAAACCCCTTTTCTGGCCAAAGTGACAATACGGAGTCTCGCAGTATAACAGGAAATTTTGGTTTTCCAAAGATGCCTTAATGAACTCTTATAGGCTGTGTTTAATATTTTCTTTAAATAAAATCCGCCTGAAGTGAGTATAAGCAAATGTACTATGGAAGTCAAACAGAAGTTGGATCTATATGAGGAATTTCAAATTAATGCTATTCAGAAAGGATTTTCCAAATAGATTTGGGGGTTGTAACAAGGAAGATTATATTTTAAATATTTTTTTTAAATAATCTGATTTCACCTTTAAAGATGAGCACTAACATCGGCTCAATAAACAATGAGGGCGACGGAAGGGACGATCCTCCTGTGATCAACACAGCGACGCCCCTTGCCTTTTAGCTCATCTTGAAGCAGTAGACCCCAAACTTTCCGTTCTCCTTCCTCGGGAAGCCGAAGGTGCGTACGCCGGGCTCTGGGGGGCCGCACTTGGGCCGCGGGAAGGCGATGGGGTAGCGAACGCTGCCATCGGCAACCCACCCAGCTTCACAGCGATCGAATTTCAGGAACTTCCAGGCAGCGTAGAGCTGGCCCACTTTGGCGATCGCGCCCCCATCGTCGCGGCAGGCTTTCACCGCTTCGTCAAAGTTGAACTTCAACGGCTGGCGCAGGAAGTACAATTTACCTGGAAGAAGACACAAGGAAATCCGCAAGAGATTGGAGTCAGCACAGGAACCAAACAATCTGCCCAGGAATAGTGCACAGAGCGAGGTAGTGCAAGCACGCCTGGTGTTCATACAGGAACTTCACCACCAGAGGCTGATTTCACAAAGAAAGACTTGCATTTCTATAGCACCTTTCATGAGTTCAGGACATCCCAAAGTGCTTTGCAGCCAATGAAGTACTTTTATGAAGTGTAGCCACTGTTGTAATGTAAGAAACACGGCAGCCAATTTGCTCACAGCAAGATCGCACAAACAGCACTGTGATAATGACCAGATCATCTGTTTGTAATGATGTTGGTTGAGGGATAAATATTGGCCAGGACACCAGGGAGGACTCCTCTACTCTTCTTCCAGATTGTACCACGGGATCTTTTACATCCACCTGAGAGCAGACGGGACCTCGGTTTAACATCTCATCCGAAAGATGGCACTTCCGACAGTGCAGCACTCCCTCAGCACTGCACTGGAGTGTCAGCCTAAGTTCCATGCTCAAATCTCTGGAGTGGGACTTGAACTCACAACCTTCTGACTCAAAGGCAAGAGTGCCACCCACTGAGCCAGAACTAACACCGAAGATCGTGCACGCTTCCACACAACACCGTTACTCAACCACGGGTTCCGATAGCGCGTGCTGCTTGTGTCTCTCCCTAACGGCTTGGTTGGTAATTGGCATATTGTGGTTACTGAGGCATTCAGAACAGCAGGTTTTAAATTGTCCTGCTCTGTGCTGAGGGGACACCACAAATGTCCTCAATGCTCATGGGTTACGGAGTGGGAAATAAAATGAAAATCTACCAAGGCACCTGCATCAAGTGACCCTGGCTGAAAAACTCATGAGTGCAGATGTTGGGTGAAGGTGGGATTGGGTCGATGCTTTCTACAGTCAAATATCCTAATATTAGTAACTAGGAAAGTCTCCCTGTGGTACGTGTTATTCATTAGGCAAACCATACCCACTCTGACTTTACCTAAGAGTTAAATAAAACACAATGAACAATTTCTAGCCATTGGGTACAAAAAATTGAAAATAATAGATCCGAAATTTCTATTCTATTTAAAATATCAGCTGTAGGTTTTTAAAAATGTAAACTTTAGTTATTTTTGTGAAAACCCATTGTAGTTGCTTAGTAATCGCAGTAGCAGCACCAAAGCTACAGACACGTCATCGAGTCATAACGGCACAGAAGGAGGCCATTCGGCCCATCGAGTCCGTGCCGGCTCTCTGTAGAGCAATCCAGTCAGTCCCATTCCCCCGCTCTATCCCTGTAGCCCTGCAAGTTTATTTCCCTCAAGTGCCTATTCAGACTCCCCTTGAAAACATTGAGTGTCTCCGCTTCCACCACTTCCGTCGGCAGCGAGTTCCAGGTCCTCACCACTCGCTGCATAAAAAGGTTTTTCCTCACATCCCCCCTGTATCTCTTGCCCAAAACCTTAAATCTGTGTCCCCTAGTCCTTGTACCATCAACTAGTGGGAACAGCCTTTCCCCGTCTAGCCTATCCAAACCCGTCATAATCTTGTACACCTCTATCAAATCACCCCTCAACCTCCTTTGCTCTAATGTAAACAGATCCAGCTTCTCCAACCTGTCCTTGTAGCTAAGATCCCCCATCCCCGGAACCATTCTGGTAAATCTCCTCTGCGCTCTCTCAAGGGCCTTCACATCCTTCCTAAAGTGTGGTGACCAGAACTGGATGCAATACTCCAGTTGTGGCCTAACCAGCGCTTTATAAAGGTTCAGCATAACTTCTGCTCTCCACTTTCCTCTTTCTCCCCATGTCGTGCACTTTCCTAACCCTGAGCATGGGTTGGCAAGCTCTTCCCCGCCCCTTCGGTGCCACTGGGAGGGGACCATAGGCTTGAGTCCCCACCCCCGGCCACATCAATACCAACAGGAGACACACAAGAGTAGCCAAGGCTGGAGGAGAAACTCAGCCTCTAATGTCTCCTTCCTTCCTGCAGGAAGGCACTTACTCGCAGCTCCGTGCCAACCTCATGTGGCACACTTGCGACTGGCAATCCACTGCGTACAGAATCATGGGCGCAAACCTCATGATGCACTCGCTGTGCCCTCACACTGCCTGAAGATCCATTTCTTATTTCTGTGGGTATCTTAAGATGCGCCATGAACTCTCCGCTGCCCCTTTGATCCATACCTTTCAAAGTCGAGGCAAAGCAAAACACATCGTATCGGTGCAGGTTTTTGTGCCGCTGCCCGTAGTTTCGGACGCCCGCCGAGTTGTCCTTGCCACCGCACGGACCTCGGGGCATTGTGATGGGGTATTGAACGGACCCGTCCATCAGCCAGCCGGCGTTGCACCAGTCCAGTCCGTCCTCCCAAGCCTGGAAGAGCTGTTCGAAGGAGGCGATCATGGCATCCTGCCCCTCGCAGGCTTGCTTGGCGTCGTGGAAGTTCAGCTGGTACCGGCCGTGGTGCGGCTGGTAAGGGAAGACCACGCCTGAAAGACAAGGAATGAGCAACCGTTAGTCTCCGCAAAGCAGGCGCTCAAAAAAGCAACGTCTTCTATACATAGAAACATAGAAACATAGAATCTAGGAGCAGGAGTAGGCCATTCGGCCCGTCGAGCCTGCTCCACCATTCAATACGATCATGGCTGATCATCCAAATCCAGTACCCTGTCCCTGCTTTAATCCCCACAGTACACATATCCCACCCTACCCCCGTAACCCCACGTATTTAATTCCCCCTAACATATCCCATCCTATCCCCATAACCCCACATATTTAATCCCCCCTAACACTAAGGGTCAATTTATCATAGCCAAATCAACCTAACCCACACATTTTTGGACTGTGGGAGGAAACCGGAGCACCCGGAGGAAACCCACGCAGACACGGGGAGAATGTGCAAACTCCACACAGACAGTCACCCGAGGTCAGATTCGAACCCGGGTCTCTGGCGCTGTGAGGCACCAGTGCTAACCACTATGCCACCGTGTTGCCCACCACGATGCTCTGGAATTGTATTCGATTTGAAGAGTTACTTGTGGCTCAGTTGGTAACTGCACTGTCCAGGATATAATCTAGACCATCCAGACTAGGAACGTCAATCCCTGGTCTCTACTGGGTTAGCTGATCTTGGTTAGGGCAGCAATTGGGGCTACAATTGGCTTCAGCTCCTTCCTGTAGAGAGGGGTAATGGAAAATCAGCCAGGGTTCCCGCTCCTGGTCACAATCCAGCCAACATATGGGCACATCCGATGGGAGCAAGTCCCACTTGGCTACAAAAGGCCCTTATGTTCAATTACCTGCCAACACTCAATGTCTAGATTCATGCATGGAGTATGGCCATTTGAGGGCAGTACCAGAGGGATGCTGGAACCTGTAGAACTATACCCTATCCCTTCTTAGTCATGTCCCATAGACATACCCCCATCCAGAGAACAGATGTCTTCTCCAGGCCTCTAGGAACATAGGAACAGGAGGAGGCCATACGGCCCCTCAAGCCAGTTCTGCCATTCAATTAGATCATGGTCGATCTGTACCTTAACTCCATCTGCCCGCCTTGGTTCCGTTGCCCTTAATACCCTTGCCGAACAAAAATCTATCAATCTCAGTTTTGAAATTTTCAATTGACCCCCCAGCCTCAACAGCTTTTTGGGAGAGAGAGAGTTCCAGATTTCCACTACCCTTTGTGGGAAGAAGTGCTTTGCCAATGTTACTCTGAAATCAGCCACTAGGAGGAGCTAAAGATCAGCCCTCGGATGACCCTCTTCCCAGGTCTACCCAACTTGAGCTACCGCGGTGTAGGCCGTGCAGTTCAGCAGAAACCACCTGTTTACTCAGTGCGATGTCTTGTCCGCAGATTACCTCGTAACTCCAGCTCAATTATGCTGCTCTCATCCTCCAGCCCATCAATCACTTCACACTTGTACTTCCCATAATCCTCCAGCCTGACATCAGTGATGACCAGCGACACCTCCCGCTCTTCGTTCTGCTGCAAGTAAACTCGCCCCTTGAACTCTCCGAAACTGCGATGGCGCAGCCCGATCGCCACGATGACGTCACTCTCTTTGGAGAAATCCATGTTGAGTTTGGACCACTTAACCCTGACCTTTCGAGTCATATTCACTGCTGGCTCATAATGGTAGTGGCAGGTCAAGGTCACGTTCTCGCCCCGGTATGCGAAGAGTCTGTCCTTTTGGGTTTCAATGTGGAGCTTGACACTGTTGTAATCTGAAAAAAAATAATGAAAGCAAGAACTACTCATTGCTCACATTTACACAATCCTTTTGACAAGAAGAGACTGACGTGCCCCGCCTGATGTGCTACTGAGTCACAGCGACCAGGAAGATACCAAGTTTGATCCCCGGTCCATGATGAGTTCGTTGATCTCAATCTTGGGTAGCAGCTGCCAACAGTGACCCTGGGCTAGGGAGGGGGAAAGTCAGCCAGGAATGCGATTCCTGAGCACTATTTAGTAACTCTCGCTAGACGTGATTCAGATGAGGGCAGAATCAGAACTCAGCTCAGATGCCTTCTACAGGTGGATACCCTCCTGACACTCAATGTCTAGGCCCATACATGAAAAAGGGCCACTTAGACAAGGTTCTGGATAGTGGCTACAGCCTGTGGAATCAGACCCCAGCAATGAGTCAACATCTTCAGGAGAGAAGGGAAAGAAATTAGAGAGGCTTCCCAGGCTGCTCGGACTATGGAAATGTCTAAGGGCCCAGCTAGTTGAATCTGAATAATGTACGGTTAGATAGGTACACTGGGGTATCACATGGTGGGATAGAGTCTCTGATGGGGTGTGGAAGGAACGGGCTTGATGGGCCAAATGGCCTTCCTCAGTCCATGCGCTTACTGCTGGCTTGCTCAAGCATCACAGTTAGTCCTCAAAAGTGTTTATCCCTTAATCAACATCACTAAAACAGATTATCCGGTCATTATCACATTGCTGTTTGTGGGAGCTTGCTGTGCGCAAATTGGCTGCCGCGTTTCCCACATTACAACAGTGACTACACTCCAAAAAGTATTTCATTGGCTGTAAAGCGCTTTGAGACGTCCGGTGGTCGTGAAAGGCGCTGTAGAAATGCATGTCTTTTTTTCTTTATGAGTGTTGGGCATTCAAAGCAGCCACGTGGACAAACTTTATTTATCACGAATAAAAATTCAACCAATCTTGTTCAGTGAGAGCACAGTGGAGAGCGGGAGAAACAGCAAGGGGAAAGGAGGTGCCCTGCTAGTCCTGGGGTTGAGTAACATCTGGAGAGGCCTACATCACATCGGACTCATCAACAGTACAGAGCAATAGTCACTAGAATGAAGCGGGGGGACATTTTAAGGATAAGCAGAGTGGTAAATAACAAGGGAGCATATGAATGTTCCTGGCTGTGAATGCTGAGTCTTTGAGTATATTCAAAGCTGAGATAGATAGATTTTTGGTCTCTAGGGGAATCAAGGGATATGGAGATTGGGCGGGAAAGTGGAGCTTAGGTCGATGATCAGCCATGATCTTATTGAATGGCGGAGCGGGCTCGAGGGGCCGTGTGGCCTACTCCTGCTCCTAATTCTTATGTTCCTATGTTCATAGATTGAAAGTAATTGGTAGAGGGATTAGAGGGGAGTTGAGGAGAACATTTTTTCACCCAGAGGGTTGTGGGGGTCTGGAACTCACTGCCTGAAAGGGTGATAGAGGCAGAAACCCTCATCACATTTAAAAAGTACTTGGATATGCACTTGAAGTGCTGTAACCGACAGGGCTACGGACCAAGAGCTGGAAAGAGGGATTAGGCTGGATAGCTCTTTTTCGGCCGGCACAGACACGATGGGCCGAATGGCTGCCTTGGGTGCTGTAAATTTCTATGATTCTATTCTATGAAGACGGCAGTAATGGCAATACTTACGCTCCCCGTTTCCGTTGCCGTTGCCATAGCCATTGCCGTTGCCATTAATGTAGAATGCACCGTTCTGCGCCAGACACCGGGGCAGGCAAGTCAGCTGCAGCAACACCACGATCAGAGCAAACTTCATTACTGAAAATCCCTGTTGGAATCAACAAAAGAAGACAAGAGCAGTTAAGAGTCAGTGCTTGTTGTAAGTAGGAAATTAGTGGTTAGGTGATGTGAAGCTTGGGTTTAGAATCCAAAAGATCGTAAGACTGAGTGAGGTTTTAGCATCCAGGAATGAATTAGAACTGAAATCACAACATCTATTTTTTTGCTGTTGCACCAACCATTTTGTGATTTTCAGCAGATTGCAAATTTCCTTCTTCTTTCATAAGAAGCTGAAAGTAACAACAAAAATCCACTGGTCCCCAGGAAAAGTCTGCACAGAAATTTGACAAGTAAAGTTTAAGCCATTTTTGGTCTATTTATGTAATAACTAATGTTTGCCACGCGGTGGCGTTGTGACGACCTTTCTCATTGGAACGTATTACGTTGTTGTTGTAACCGGTTCTTGCCACCGAGTGGCGCTGTGCGGAAACTAGCAATGGCCTCATTTGCGCCGCCCAGTGACCAGGATCGGGAATTACAGCACTTTGGACCAAGTGTCCAGAAGTAACTATAGAATTCAATCCCCAAAACACTAGTAAAAATCCTAGAAAATCGTACTAAAAAGAGAAAACTTATTTAGTCACTGTAAAAGAGTGGCCCTGGGCATTGTTGATGCGTGAGCCTAAATAGTGAATATAAGCAGGTTATTGAACTATGGAGGGCATCATGGCTGAGCCCAGCCCAGCATTGGAATCTTGGAACTTTCCATTCATGTATGAGGTCACAGTACAACACGCAAGTGCAATAACCTACT
Organism: Squalus acanthias; assembly: GCA_030390025.1. Lineage (NCBI taxonomy): Eukaryota > Metazoa > Chordata > Chondrichthyes > Squaliformes > Squalidae > Squalus > Squalus acanthias. Next base: position 52,137,047 of record CM059446.1, on the reverse strand, counting down.
GAGCCACCTGTGGAATGATAATGCTGACACTAGTCAGATACTTTAATCCTCCTATAAAATCCGCCTTAAAACCTTTGACCAAGCTTTCAGTTGAAATTGCTATAGAAATGCAAGTGGTTGTTGTAATATCACTGGCACCCGGTTATTACCCCAGTTCTAACATCCCTCACACAATGACGCCCAAACTGAATATTAACATTTTAAAAATTAAGAATCTCTTGTCCATTTTAGCTTTTAAATACTGTAACGGCTGTCAGAGGGAAGTGTGAACTCTGCAAGAATGTTTCAAAGTGTGGATCACCAGGTTGGGAGAGAGTGTCCTGGCCCACACAGCAGCGAGGGTAAGGAATGATGGCCTGAAAATAGTTCAATGAGAAGTTAATATTTTACATTTTATACTGACAATCTCCAGTCTCAGTCTCCTGAACTAAAAATAATTCAGCACGAAAGTTTCTTTCAACAGTTGCAGGTGTCATTTTTAAATTGTAACAGCAGGTGGCAGCAGAGACCAGGGTAGAAAACTCAAACTACAGCAGCCCTCCTGTCAGGAGAGGGACAAGTGGATAAATCTCGGTTTAACATCTCATCTGAAAGACGGCACCTCCGACAGTGCAGCGCTCCCTCAGTACTTCAGTGAAGAGTCAGCCCAGATTTTGCGCTCAAGTCTCTTGGAGTGGAACTTGAACCCATGAACTTATTTGACTCGGATGTGGGAGTGCTACCTACTAGGCTAAGGCTGACACCATGTTCCTACTGTACCACATCAGTGGCACCCCTACCAACTGAACAGTGAGGCTTTGCCACTCTCGTTAATGCACAGTGCTGGGCTGATGCATCCGACTGGCACACTCCTACAGTGGGGTGGTGTTAGCCAATCGATGCTCTCCAATGAGCCTCCAGTCACATGGCCCGTTACCAATTGCAGAAGCCATATTTCTTAAAGGGATAGGAAGATCATTTAAACTACGATTTGGGGGACAAGGGCTTGTTATTTTGAACTCTCACCCGAATGCCCATTACTTGCGTTTTACAAGTAGCCTCCACGTACAAATAGCTCCTTCTGCTGGCATCGAGTCTGTCCGTCGGACCCTTGTATTTTGTGCACTGGTGGCAGAGGTGATGCTCAGGGCTCCTGGTTCATGTTGACTAAATAAGTCAAATTCCATTTTTATTGCATGGGATGTTTGGATATTTACTGTTGTTCTGCGGATTATATTTCATGATTTCACCATACCAGGGGGTGCGGTAGGATATTGGTTATGTTACTGGACGAGTAATCCAGAGGCCTGGACCTAAAGATCCAGAGACACGAGTTCAAATCCCACCATGGCAACTGAGGAATTTAAATTCAGTTAGTTAACTAAATCTGGAATAAAAAGTTAGTATCGGTAATGGTACCGGATTGTTGCAAAAACCCATCTGGTTCACTAATGTCCTTTAGGGAAGGAAATCTGCCGTCCTTACCCGGTCTGGCCTATATGTGACTCCAGACCCACAGCAATGTGGTTGACGCTTAACTGCCCTCTGTGGTTCAAGGTGGTGGCTCACCACCACCTTCTCAAGGGCAATCAGGGATGGGTAATAAAAGCCAGCGTCGCCCACATCCCATATAAAAAAATCTATCCATCTACTCCTGAAAACTGCCGGTCAGCAGCCTTGGCGATGGGTTACCTGGAAAAGTTGTGAACTTTGAAAGATTCTTGTCTTCACTGCTGCATCTCAGGTCAGCGCCACCTTGTGGGGACATCACCTCAACTCTTGAGTCACGTGACTGCACCATTTCCCCCCCCCCTTCCCCCTCCCCCCTCCCCCATTCTGACACGGATGTCGAAGAAATAATTGCCCAGTGAGTTAAAGGAAATTTCACTGGAAGTGTCAGGAGCTGAAAACCTGCATTAAGGAAATTTGACTTTTGTTTCCCCCGAAAATTAATTTGGATTTCCGGATCAGACTCCAGCCCCAGGTCCTGTGAGCAGGGTGAGGCTGCAGGCCGACGTATTATTATTGGGCCACACAAGCCTGTTCCTACCGCACATAACACCTGAAGTGACGCTGAGGGGGCATGAATGCTGCCATTTTTATTCCGTTCAATTTACAAGGAGTTAAACTGAGCCCATTTGTGGCCATATTAACACATGGATCGTGGGAGACACTGTAACTTCAGAAACAAAAATGAAAGTACCTTATAACCAACGCTCCCTTTAATTTTTTTGGGGGTGCGCGGCCCCTTTAAGGGGCTGTGCGGCCCATTCAAATGACCACGCCAGCCGACAGTGTGGCTGCTTATAACTCGCCCAATGATACTGGGCTGCACAAAGTAAACCTCATCTTAATGACTGGCCATCGACTCCTTCCCCACAACCAACAAATACTCCAAATCCGAAGCCCAGGAAGAAAGGAAAGGAAGAGTGAACTCGCATTTATATAAGAACAACTCGCCTTTAACATAGTAAAGCATCCCAAGGCGCTTCACAGGAGTGATTATCAAGCAAAATTTGAATATTTTTCACATTACAGCACAAATAAAATAGAGCACGCTATCATGTCCCCAGGACGGCCCAAAGCACTTCACAGCCAATGAATTACTTTGGAAGTCCAGGTACTGTTGTTATATAGGGAAACACAGCAGACCATTTGTGCAGAGCAAGATCCCACAAACAGCAAAACGAATGAATGACTGGATAATCTGTTTTTTGGCAGTGTTGGTTGAGGGAGGAATGTTGACCAGGCCACCAGGAGAACTCTCTGCTCCTCTTCAAAAAGCATCACGGCATCTTTAATACCCCCCCCCGCCACCCACCCCCCGAGCAGAGCAGACAGCACCTTGGTTTAACGTCTCATCTGAAGGTCATCACCTCCGACAGTGCAGCGCTCCCTCAGTACTGACCCTCCGACAGTGCAGCGCTCCCTCAGTACTGCCCCTCCGACAGTGCAGCGCTCCCTCAGTACTGCCCCTCCGACAGTGCGGCGCTCCCTCAGTACCGCCCCTCCGACAGTGCAGCGCTCCCTCAGTACTGTCCCTCCGACAGTGCGGCGCTCCCTCAGTACTGCCCCTCCGACAGTGCAGCACTCCCTCAGCACTGCCCCTCCGACAGTGCGGCGCTCCCTCAGTACTGCCCCTCCGACAGTGCGGCACTCCCTCAGTACTGCCCCTCCGACAGTGCGACGCTCCCTCAGTACTGCCCCTCCGACAGTGCAACGCTCCCTCAGTACAACCCCTCCGACAGTGCGGCACTCCCTCAGTACTGCCCCTCCGACAGTGCGGCGCTCCCTCAGTACTGCCCCTCCGACAGTGCGGCGCTCCCTCAGTAGTGCCCCTCTGACAGTGCGGCGCTCCCTCAGTAGTGCCCCTCCGACAGTGCGACGCTCCCTCAGTACTGCCCCTCCGACAGTGCGACGCTCCCTCAGTACTGCCCCTCCAACAGTGCAGCGCTCCCTCAGTACTGACCCTCCAACAGTTCAGCGCTCCCTCAGTACTGCCCCTCCGACAGTGCGGCGCTCCCTCAGTACTGCCCCTCCGACAGTGCGGCGCGCTCCCTCAGTATTGCCTCTCCAACAGTGCGGCACTCCCTCAGTACTGCCCCTCCGACAGTGCGGCGCTCCCTCAGTACTGCCCCTCCAATAGTGCAGCGCTCCCTCAGTACTGACCCTCTGACAGTGCGGCGCTCCCTCAGTACTGCCCCTCCAATAGTGCAGCGCTCCCTCAGTACTGACCCTCTGACAGTGCAGCACTCCCTCAGTACTGCCCCTCCGACAGTGCGGTGCTCCCTCAGTACTGCCCCTCCAACAGTTCAGCGCTCCCTCAGTACTGCCCCTCCAACAGTGCGGCGCTCCCTCAGTACTGCCCCTCCGACAGTGCGGCACTCCCTCAGTACTGCCCCTCCGACAGTGCGGCGCTCCCTCAGTACTGCCCCTCCAATAGTGCAGCGCTCCCTCAGTACTGACCCTCTGACAGTGCGGCGCTCCCTCAGTACTGCCCCTCCGACAGTGCAGCACTCCCTCAGTACCGCCCCTCTGACAGTGCGGCACTCCCTCAGTACTGCCCCTCCGACAGTGCGGTGCTCCCTCAGTACTGCCCCTCCGACAGTGCGGCGCTCCCTCAGTACTGCCCCTCCGACAGTGCAGCGCTCCCTCAGTACTGCCCCTCCGACAGTGCGGCGCTCCCTCAGTACTGCCCCTCCGACAGTGCAGCGCTCCCTCAGTACTGCCCCTCTGACAGTGCGGCGCTCCCTCAGTACTGTCCCTCCGACAGTGCGGCGCTCCCTCAGTACTGCCCCTCCGACAGTGCAGTGCTCCCTCAGTACTTCACAGGAACATTAGTCTGGATTATGTGCTTGGGCCCTGAAGCCATCATCCGAGCGTGAAGCTCGCCAGTCTAAATCCCAGAGGTGGTCTTCCAGGCAGGCTGTGCACTTAAAACATCTCGAGCCCACTGAATAATACTCGGTGCCAAATAAGCTGGACTTAACGCTCTCAGGATAAACCAATAACTCCAGAGCTAAAACATTTTAAAAATAGTGTTTATTTACACTAGACATTAAAATAGTTTCTTTATAATAGCTTATTTATATTATAAATTAGATTTTTTCAGCGCTGGTTATTATTTATGTTTTCTCTCCTAACTCCAAAGTAGGGAAAATTACTTCATGGCATCATTACTAGATACTAACTGTTGTCAATTTGCCTCTGAGTCAGAAGATTGTGGGTTCAAGTCCCGCTCCAAAGACTTGAGCACAAAAATCTAGGCTGACACTCCAGTGCCATGCTGAGGGAGTGCTGCATTGTCGGAGGTGCCGTCTTTTGGATGAGACGTTAAACCGAGGCCCCATCTGTCCTCTCAGGTGGACGTAAAAGATCCCATGGCACTATTTCGAAGAAGAGCAGGGGAGTTATCCCCGGTGTCCTGGCAAATACTTATACCTCAACCAACATAACAAAAAACAGATTATCTGGTCATTATCACATTGCCGTTTGTGGGAGCTTGCTGTGCGCAAATTGGCTGCCGCGTTCCCTACATTACAACAGTGACTACTATACTTCAAAAAGTACTTCATTGGCTGTAAAGCGCTTTGGGACGTCCGGAGGTCGTGAAAGGCGCTATAGAAATGCAAGTCTTTCTTTTCATTTCAGCCAAACACAGATGCTGTACTGAAGTGAAAATATTTTCTGTGATTCTTAACGTTATTTGACAGAGAGCTCCGGAACCAGATAGAAATAGCACAGTGGGCAGAAAATGGCAAAAATCAGCATCAAAAATGAACAAGATTAAAACCAGCTTATAAAAAAAGTCCATTAAAAAAAATACACCTTCGTGCATCTGGAAGGCGTTATAGTTTTTTATGGAAGTACTAATTGTGAGGTTTTATTTCTTGAGTAGCCCCCACAGCCCCTTGCCAGAGGCTCCTGTCAGTGCCCACTCGTTCAGCTCTCGGGGGGTTCCCGCTGCAGGACGGCGGCGCTGCCGGCAGAGGGCGCCGCAGACAGTCGCTGACTTCATTCAAACTCCTCCAAAAGTTTCGGAATTTTTTTCCGAGTTTGAAAAACTTCAGAACTTCACTTCCGCACAAACCTCTTAACCGCACCGCAAACTAACCATCAAAACATGGGCATTCTTTCTTCGTCTGCCCCTTTTAATCTGCATTCGAATTTTTAGTTCATAATAAGTTATCCCAGTAACAATAACATTGTTTTATTAAATATATAGAGAAATCTCGAACAATCAAAATGAATCTGATTTAAATGTTACAATAAAATGTGGTGTTTCCACACTGTTCTAGTTCGCTTTGGTTATCAGAAAAGTTATTAAAAATGTTATTCTTTGTTCCTCCCCAATTAACAAGGACTTGATTTATTAATTTTATTTAACAAAACGAAACCCTTAACTTTGTTTTCTGCCTTTTAGTTTTTTCAGCAGGTACTGGAATATATTTTAATTCTCCCATTAGTTAACACGTTTTATAACAATGAGATTACAGCTTGTGTTTTTGAACAGGTAATTTATTATCACAAGGGATCCGACTCCTTGTTCAATGTTTCACTTTCCCCTCCCAGACCCACGCAGCTTTTCTTTCCTTCTCCTCCTCAACTCTCTCATCTTCGCAACAAAAGGCTAGTTCCCCTTTTCCCCAAATATTGCTCGTATCTTTTGTTGCAAACTTCAAAAGAAAACTGCAAACCTGTTTTTCTTTCCTTAAAAATTCGGCTAAAACTGTATTAAATCAATATAAATGCCCACAATAGGTGCATTGAAATAGCACAAATCTGCAATTGCATCTTTAAATAGAGAAAATCTTGTACTTACAAAGTTGAACAATTTTTTGGTGCTTCAAGTTAGTTTCCTGCAAAATAAAGTCCAATCCTTTGCCAAGTGCTGCTGTCTCTTTGTATCCCAGAGCTTGTAGTAAATCCCTGGCACCTAATAACTGTACTTTATAAAAAAGGAAAAAGTAACTCAACGTCACCAGCCAGTCCAGTGACGCTCCGTCCTTAAAGCAGCCCCTGCTCGCCCGGCCGGACACCGCCCGTCACACTTCTGCAATTACCCAATATGTTTTTAAAGGAGAGCTGCCGCTGAAACATATCTGCCTGTCCACTGTAGGGGGCTCGTCTGTAGTAACAGAACTGTGGCCGTTGGAATTTAGACGGTTCAATGGAAATGTGCAGACCTCAACATCTTCCACCCCCACCAAACAAACTACCTGCCTTCACCGAGCCTGAACTAAACCAGAAGCTGAAGTTTGGTGTTTGTTCGGGTCAGCGGTGCCTCTTTCTGTAAAAGGAATGTTTGGGATTAGATCAATAAAGAGTATAGCTGTTAAATTACTTATGTGTCCATCTGCCTCTATCTATCTCCCGCTCCATCTATCGCTCCATCTATCTATATTTATTTATCGAATTTATTTTTGTGTCTGTTGTGAACAATCCCCACCTTTCTTCCCTATTGATTAATTTGTTGTGCTTTTCATCTTTCTAATTTTACAGCCCATAGGTGTTAGTCAGTGCACCCAGTTTAAAAAAAATAGTGTCCCCCAGCTCCCCAAAGTACACAGTCCCCTACAGCGTCCCCCCAACTTCCCAAAGTACACAGTCCCCTACAGAGTCCCCCAGCTCCCCAAAGTATACAGTCCCCTACAGTGCACCCCCACCCAGCTCCCCAAAGTACACAGTCCCGTACAGTGCCCCCCCCCAGCTCCCCAAAGTACACAGTCCCGTACAGTGCCCCCCCACCCCCAGCTCCCCAAAGTACACAGTCCCGTACATCATCTCACAGCTCCACAAAGTAAACAGCTCCATCTCCCTCCACCACCGGCGTACCGTGGCTGCTGTGTGTGCCATCTACAAGATGCACTGCAGCAACTCGCCAAGGCTTCTTCGGCAGCACCTCCCAAACCCGCGACCTCTTCCACCTAGAAGGACAAGGGCAGCAGGCACATGGGAACACCACCACCTGCAAGTTCCCCTCCAAGTCACACACCAACCTGACTTGGAAATATATCGCCGATCCTTCATCGTCGCTGGGTCAAAATCCTGGAACTCCCTCCCGAACAGCACTGTGGGAGCACCCTCACCACACGGACTGCAGCGGTTCAAGAAGGGCAATTAGGGATGGGCAATAAATGCTGGCCTTAAAGTGACGCCCTCACAACAGGAACGAATTTAAAAGAAAAGTCCCGGATAGCATCCTACAGTTCCACAAAGTACACAGTCCGTACAGCGTCCCACGGCTCGAAAAAGCATGTAGCTCCATACAGCAGCCCTGGTTGCTGCTCACCTCCTCCTCACCCCACAAGTAAGATTGCCATATTGTTAATCACCCATGCTCAGTTTATAGTGCCCTAACTACTAAACCCCAGTAATCTACCCAATCAAAAGTCATGTTATGCCCAGACAAAGAGATTCAAAATTAGAATGATCTAAAATTCAATTTATTGTGACTGGCTTGTGGCTCAGTCAGTTCCTGCACTGCCTGGTGAGGTTTGGAGACCCCCACACTCAGCAAGACCCCGGGCTTGATCCCAGGTCTGTGCCGAGTTAACTAATCTTAGCGAGGTGGGGCGGGGTTTTGCTACAATTGGCTTTAGTGCCCAGGGCTAGAGAGGGAAAAAATCAGCTCGGATTTCCGCTCCTGATCAGTATCCAAGATTCAAGAATTCTTTTCTTAAATTGGACGAAACAAGCAGAGAAACTTTCCTTCACTTCAGCATTTGAACCGTAGCAACATCTGGATCCCAAATGTCGGGGACACTGATTTATATCATTATTTCAAAACAAATAATTTAGAGTTAAATCTAGTTTCTGATTCCTTCTTGACCCTAACTTAAAATTGTACAATCGGTTAATATTTGGCCATTGTCTGTGTTTTCATAAGTGATGTGCATAAAAGAAAGAAAGATTTGCATTTCTATAGCGCCTTTCACGACCACCGGACGTCCCAAAGCGCTTTACAGCCAATGAAGTACTTTTTGAGGTGTGGTCACTGCTGTAATGTAAGAACATTAATTGTTGTAACAATATACCACACAGGCAAAAAGTGTTCACTATAGTCAGTCTCACACACGGAATTAAGCGTGTCAGTCTTTACTTTCCATACAGGTAAGATTTTCTTCAAGAGGTTTTACAATTTTTAATTCATTGACTGAAAGCAGCAGAGTCAGACCTCAGAATGAGGATCAAAACTGGCACCTTCTGGATTGTGTGGCTTTTACTGTTGCACCGTATGGAACCTCTACCTGTCTATTCATTTCTGCAATCAGTTCGAATCTGGAAGCTCCGAGAGTGACTGGTTCTTTAAAGCGGTGCATTAGGTCCTTGCTGCTCTCAGCTTCCTGTCTGGCATTGTGAAAACCCCTTATGCCAAATAAAGGACAAAGTTCACAGTTCTGTTTAAAACAGCTCAGAGGTATTGGGCACCGCTCTCGGCCATGTGCTCCTGGCTCACACACTTTATCAACATTTCCTGTGTCAATCCTGTGAATGGGAGCTTCTATTGCAAAACGTAGGAGAGATCCATCAAAAAACGTGGGGTAGACGTAGATAACTTCATTACATTATCAGAGGAAATTGATTAGGGTAATCGACTGTCAGTGAGTTAGACTAATGGTTAAGACTGCCTGCAGTTAACCGGTGCTGTACTTGATCTGAGAGTGCTTGATGGGATAGGGTAGAAAGAGCATTAGTCTGTGTCTAACCTGTGCTGTACCTGACCTGGGAATACTTAATGTGATAATGTAGAGGGAGCTTTACTCTGTATCTAACCCGTGCTGTACCTGACCTGGGAGTGTTTGATGGGACAGTGTAGAGGGAGCTTTACTCTGTATCTAACCCGTGCTGTACCTGCCCTGGGAGTGTTTGATGGGGACAGTGTAGAGGGAGCTTTACTCTGTATCTAACCCGTGCTGTACCTGCCCTGGGAGTGTTTGATGGGACAGTGTAGAGGGAGCTTTACTCTGTATCTAACCCGTGCTGTACCTGCCCTGGGAGTGTTTGATGGGACAGTGTAGAGGGAGCTTTACTCTGTATCTAACCCGTGCTGTACCTGCCCTGGGAGTGTTTGATGGGACAGTGTAGAGGGAGCTTTACTCTGTATCTAACCCGTGCTGTACCTGCCCTGGGAGTGTTTGATGGGACAGTGTAGAGGGAGCTTTACTCTGTATCTAACCTGTGCTGTCCCTGACCTGGGAGTGTTTGATGGGACAGTGTAGAGGGAGCTTTACTCTGTATCTAACCCGTGCTGTACCTGCCCTGGGAGTGTTTGATGGGGACAGTGTAGAGGGAGCTTTACTCTGTATCTAACCCGTGCTGTACCTGCCCTGGGAGTGTTTGATGGGACAGTGTAGAGGGAGCTTTACTCTGTATCTAACCCGTGCTGTACCTGCCCTGGGAGTGTTTGATGGGACAGTGTAGAGGGAGCTTTACTCTGTATCTAACCCGTGCTGTACCTGCCCTGGGAGTGTTTGATGGGACAGTGTAGAGGGAGCTTTACTCTGTATCTAACCCGTGCTGTACCTGCCCTGGGAGTGTTTGATGGGACAGTGTAGAGGGAGCTTTACTCTGTATCTAACCTGTGCTGTCCCTGACCTGGGAGTGTTTGATGGGACAGTGTAGAGGGAGCTTTACTCTGTATCTAACCTGTGCTGTACCTGACCTGGGGAGTGTTTGATGGGACAGTGTAGAGGGAGCTTTATTCTGTATCTAACCTGTGCTGTACCTGACCTGGGAGTGTTTGATGGGACAGTGTAGAGGGAGCTTTACTCTATGTCTAACCTGTGCTGTACCTGACCTGGGGAGTGTTTGATGGGACAGTGTAGAAGGAGCTTTATTCTGAATCTAACCTGTGCTGTACCTGACCTGGGGAGTGTTTGATGGGACAGTGTAGAGGGAGCTTTACTCTATGTCTAACCTGTGCTGTACCTGACCTGGGGAGTGTTTGATGGGACAGTGTAGAGGGAGCTTTACTCTGTATCTAACCTGTGCTGTACCTGACCTGGGGAGTGTTTGATGGGACAGTGTAGAGGGAGCTTTACTCTGTATCTAACCTGTGCTGTACCTGACCTGGGGAGTGTTTGATGGGACAGTGTAGAGGGAGCTTTACTCTATATCTAACCTGTGCTGTACCTGACCTGGGGAGTGTTTGATGGGACAGTGTAGAGGGAGCTTTACTCTGTATCTAACCTGTGCTGTACCTGCCCTGGGAGTGTTTGATGTGACAGTGTAGAGGGAGCTTTACTCTGTATCTAACCTGTGCTGTCCCTGACCTGGGAGTGTTTGATGGGACAGTGTAGAAGGAGCTTTATTCTGTATCTAACCTGTGCTGTACCTGACCTGGGAGTGTTTGATGGGACAGTGTAGAGGGAGCTTTACTCTATGTCTAACCTGTGCTGTACCTGACCTGGGGAGTGTTTGATGGGACAGTGTAGAAGGAGCTTTATTTTGAATCTAACCTGTGCTGTACCTGACCTGGGGAGTGTTTGATGCGACAGTGTAGAGGGAGCTTTACTCTATGTCTAACCTGTGCTGTACATGACCTGGGGAGTGTTTGATGCGACAGTGTAGAGGGAGCTTTACTCTGTATCTAACCTGTGCTGTACCTGACCTGGGGAGTGTTTGATGGGACAGTGTAGAGGGAGCTTTACTCTGTATCTAACCTGTGCTGTACCTGACCTGGGGAGTGTTTGATAGGACAGTGTAGAAGGAGCTTTATTCTGTATCTAACCTGTGCTGTACCTGACCTGGGGAGTGTTTGATGGGACAGTGTAGAAGGAGCTTTATTCTGTATCTAACCTGTGCTGTACCTGACCTGGGGAGAGCTTGCTGCGACAGTGTGTATAGGATGACCCCAAGTCAAACAGGCGTGAATTATTTTTACTCTGTATTATTTAACTTTGCTGAGAGTCCAGGAGAATAGCCTGGAAATATCTTTGTCATTTCTCTGCAATCTATTTAAAGTTGCTTCGTATTCGGTGCAGACTGCAGCGGTCGGTGGGACGATGGTTGGGCTCTGGCTGTGCGTGTCTGTGGATGTGATCAGGACGGGGGTCAGCCCAGCAGTAGCTCAGTATTCACGCAGACTGACATTGAAAACAAACAAGAATCCCCTGAGATAGGGAGGTAGGCGGCCTGTGCCCCTCTGTTCCAGACCAGATGTACATGCAGTCAAACAATATCTGTGTGTGTGTGTGTGTGTGTGTGTGTATGTGTGTGTGTGTGTGTGTGTGTGTGTGTATGTAAGGCATGCGTGTGTATGAATTTATGTGTGTGAGTGCGAATGCGAGTGCGAGAGCCAGTGTGCCCCATTTTTTGCTTCAGAAACCTAGGTGATGGTCCAAGGACTAGAGTGCAGGACACCACTAAAGATGAACTTCATGGAAACATTTTAAACTTTCCTTTGCATCAGTTGCAGCAACGCCACAGTGAATGGAACTCCACACTGTGCGAGATTAAAGAAAGAAAGAGACTTGCATTTATATAGCGCCTTTCACGACCACCGGACGTCTCAAAGCGCTTTACAGCCAATGAAGTACTTTTTGAAGTGGAGTCACTGTTGTAATGTGGGAAACATGGCAGCCAATCTGCACACAGCAAGCTCCCACAGACAGCAATGTGATAATGACCAGGTAATCTGTTTTTGTTATGTTGATTGAAGGATAAATATTGGCCAGGACACCGGGGATAACTCCCCTGCTCTTCTTCGAATAGTGCCATTGGATCTTTTAAGTCCACCTGAGAGAGCAGACGGGGCCTCAAACAAGTGTGCTAAGCTTGAATAAAGGAGACTATGAAGGTATGCGAGTGGAATTGAGTAGAGTGGATTGGGAAAATAGATTAAAGGGTAAGACGATACATGATCAGTGGTGTACATTCAAGGAGTTATTTTACAACTTCCAAAATAAATATATTCCACTGAGAAGAAAAGGGTGTAAAAGAAAAGACAGTCATCCGTGGCTAAGTAAAGAAATTAAGGATAGTATTCGACTAAAAACAGGGGCTTATAAGGTAGCCAAATCTAGTGGGAGGATAGAGGATTGGGAAAACTTTAAAAGACAGCAAAAAATAACAAAAAGATTGATTAAGAAAGGGAAGATAGATTATGAAAGTAAATTAGCAAAAAATATAAAAACAGATAGTAAGAGTTTTTATAGTTATATAAAAAGAAAAAGGGTGGCTAAAGTAAATGTTGGTCCCTTAGAGGATGAGACCAGGAAATTAATGGTGGGAAATATGGAGATGGCAAATACACTGAATGAATATTTTGTATCAGTCTTTACAGTAGAGGACACTAAGAATATCCCAACACTGGACAAACAGGGGGCTATAGGGAGGAAGGAGCTAAACACGATCAAAATCACTAAGGAAGTGGTACTCGGTAAAATAATGGGACTCAAGGTGAATAAATCACCTGGACCTGATGGCTTACATCCTAGGGTCTTGAGGGAAGTGGCGGTAGGGATTGTGGATGCATTGGTAATAATTTTCCAAAACTCCCTGGACTCAGCAAAGATCCCGGCAGACTGGAAAACTGCTAATGTAACACCCTTATTTAAAAAGGGCAGTAGACAGAAGGCTGGAAACTATAGACCGGTTAGCCTAACATCTGTGGTAGGTAAAATTTTGGAGTCCATTATTAAGGAGACAGTAACGGGACATTTGGATAATCATAATTTAATAGGACAAAGTCAGCATGGTTTTATGAAGGGGAAGTCATGTTTGACAAATTTGCTGGAGTTCTTTGAGGAAGTAACACACAGGGTGGATAAAGGGGAACCAGTGGATGTGGTGTATTTAGACTTCCAAAAGGCATTTGACAAGGTGCCACACAAAAGATTATTGCTTAAGATAAAAAATCACGGGATTGGGGGTAATATTCTGGCATGGATAGAGGATTGGCTATCTAACAGAAGGCAGAGAGTTGGGATAAATGGTTCATTCTCAGACTGGCAATCAGTAACTAGTGGTGTTCCGCAGGGGTCAGTGCTGGGTCCCCAACTCTTTACAATCTATATTAACGATTTGGAGGAGGGGACCGAGTGTAACATATCAAAGTTTGCAGATGATACTAAGATGGGAGGGAAAGTAGTGAGTGAGGAGGACATAAAAAATCTGCAAGGGGACATAGACAGGCTAAGTAAGTGGGCAGAGATTTGGCAGATGGAATACAATACTGGAAAGTGTGAGGTTATGCACTTTGGCAGGAAAAATAGTAGAGCAAGTTATTATCTAAATGGCAAGAAACTGGAAAGTACTGAAGTACAAAGGGATCTGGGGGTCCTGGTGCACGAAACTCAAAAGGTTAGTATGCAGGTGCAGCAAGTGATTAAGAAGGCCAATGGAATGTTGGCTTTCATTGCTAAGGGGATAGAATATAAAAATAGGGAGGTATTGCTTCAGTTGTACAAGGTATTGGTGAGACCGCACCTGGAATACTGCATACAGTTTTGGTGTCCATACTTAAGAAAAGACATACTTGCTCTCGAGTCAGTACAAAGAAGGTTCACTCGGTTAATCCCGGGGATGAGGGGATGGACATATGAGGAGAGGTTGGGTAGATTGGGACTCTACTCATTGGAGTTCAGAAGAATGAGAGGCGATCTTATTGAAACATATAAGATTGTGAAGGGGTTGGATCGGGTGGATGCGGGGAGGATGTTCCCGATGATGGGTGAAACTAGAACTAGGGGGCATAGTCTTACAATAAGGGGCTGCTCTTTCAAAACTGAGATGAGAAGGAAATACTTCACTCAGAGGGTGGTAGGTCCATGGAATATGCTGCCCCAAAAAGCTGTAGAAGCTACATCATTACATAAATTTAAAACAGAAATAGACAGTTTCCTAGAAGTAAAGGGAATTAAGGGTTACGGGGAGCGGGCAGGAATTTGGACATGAGTCTAGGTTCGGATCGGTGCGACATTAACCCGAAACGGTGAGAGATTAACCCCAAACGGTGCGACATTAACCCCACACGGTGCGAGATTAACGCCAAACGGTGCGACATTAACCCCACACGGTGCGAGATTAACCCCAAACGGTGCGAGATTAACCCCACACGGTGCGAGATTAACCCCAAAAGGTGCGAGATTAACCCCAAACGGTTATACATTAAACCCAAACGGTGCGACATTAACCCCAAACGGTGCGAGATTAACCCCACACGGTGCGAGATTAACCCCAAACGGTGCGAGATTAACCCCACACGGTGCGAGATTAACCCCAAACGGTGCGAGATTAACCCCACACGGTGCGAGATTAACCCCAAACGGTGCGACATTAACCCCAAACGGTGCGAGATTAACCCCAAACGGTGCGAGATTAACCCCACACGGTGCGACATTAACCCCAAACGGTGCGACATTAACCCCAAACGGTGCGACATTAACCCCAAACGGTGCGAGATTAACCCCACGCGGTGCGACATTAACCCCAAACGGTGCGACATTAACCCCAAACGGTGCAACATTAATTCCAAACGGTGCGACATTAACCCCACACGGTGCGACATTAACCCCACACGGTGCGACATTAACCCCAAACGGTGCGACATTAACCCCAAACGGTGCGACATTAACCCCACACGGTGCGACATTAACCCCACACGGTGCGACATTAACCCCACACGGTGCGACATTAACCCCCAAACGGTGCGACATTAACCCCAAACGGTGCGACATTAACCCCACACGGTGCGACATTAACCCCACACGGTGCGACATTAACCCCACACGGTGCGACATTAACCCCCAAACGGTGCGACATTAACCCCAAACGGTGCGACATTAACCCCACACGGTGCGACATTAACCCCACACGGTGCGAGATTAACCCCAAACGGTGCGACATTAACTCCAAACGGTGCGACATTAACTCCAAACGGTGCGAGATTAACCCCACACGGTGCGAGATTAACCCCAAACGGTGCGACATTAACCCCAAACGGAGCGACATTAACCCCAAACGGTGCGACATTAACCCCACACGGTGCGAGATTAACCCCAAACGGTGCGACATTAACCCCAAACGGTGCGACATTAACCCCAAACGGTGCGACATTAACCCCACATGGTGCGACATTAACCCCAAACGGTGCGACATTAACCCCACACGGTGCGACATTAACCCCAAACGGTGCGACATTAACCCCAAACGGTGCGACATTAACCCCAAACGGTGCGACATTAACCCCACATGGTGCGACATTAATCCCAAACGGTGCGACATTAACCCCACACGGTGCGACATTAACCCCAAACGGTGCGACATTAACCCCACACGGTGCGAGATTAACCCCACACGGTGCGAGATTAACCCACACAGCTAGTCTCACATCTCTTCATGTGTTTGCATTGATACAATTCCCATAGTTTAGCTGATATACTGCTGTGTTGTCCCAGTTTACAGTGTATCAGTGAATGTCTAGCACAGTCATAAGTAGAAATAATCAGCGTCATAGCTTTGAATATCCTGGAATGAAACATTTCAGCACAGAAAGCCGTTCAGCCCACGGTGCCTGTGCCAGTGGTAGCTCCACATTGGAACTACCTACTCTAAACGTATTTCCCACTCTTTAAAATCCTTTAATATTTTTCCCAGAAGCATCCCATCAATGTGTTTTAATCCCAACCTCAGTAGAGAACCCGGGACTGTACTGATGTGACATTTTTCTATTTCCCACGTCTGCCATCCTGAGGCCTCTCTGAGTGAGATAATCCAAATTAGTGGCAAATTCATGATCATCGCCCATCTCCGCTCCTGCCTCAGCTCATCCGCTGCTGAAACCCTCATCCATGCCTTTGTTAGCTCGAGACTTGACTATTCCAACGCACTCCTGGCTGGCCTCCCACATTCCACCCTACGCAAATTTGATGTCATCCAAAACTCGGCTGCCCGTGTCCTAACTCGCACCAAGTCCCGTTCACTTATCTCCCCTGTGCTCGCTGACCTACATTGGCTCCCGGTTAAGCAGTGCCTCGATTTCAAAATTCTCATCCTTGTTTTCAAATCCTTCCTTGGCCTCGCCCCTTCCTATCTCTGTAATCTCCTTCAGCCCCACAACACCCCCGAGATATCTGCGTTCCTCTAATTCTGCCCTCTTGAGCATCCCTGATTATAATCACTCAACCTTTGGTGGCCGTGCCTTCTGTTGCCTAGACCCTAAGCTCTGGAATTCCCTGCCTAAACCTCTCCGCCTCGCTACCTCCTTTAAGACGCTCCTTAAAACCTACCTCTTTGACCAAGCTTTTGGTCACCTGCCCTAATTTACCCTTATGTGGCTCGGTGTCAAATTTCTTGTCTTAAAATACTCCTGTGAAGCGCCTTGGGACGTTTTACTACGTTAAAGGCGCTATATAAATACAAGTTGTTGTCATTGTTGTTGACGTCAATTTGCACCCATTAGAAGCTGGGTTGAAACTTTGATTTGCTCTCAGGGTGTGGGAGATTCCAGCAAGGCCACGCTTATTGAGAAGGTAGTGGTGGCCAGTCGGCCTTCAGTAGCAATTGTTTTACAAGCGACGGCTCCCTCAGGTTCACTCCATCAGCCTGGACTGAATTTGTGTTCAAGTCCCAAAGAAGAAAGAACAGTGTCTTGACTCACTGAGCCACCCAATCCCATTTTTCTTTTCGTTTACCATGTACTGAACTAAGTTCCAGAATCCACCGTGTCTGAATTTTGCTTTTAGGTTTCATGCTTATCTTTTTAATCCAACACTGTCATTCTTTTTTATGTGTGTAACTGGCCACAAATGCTGTTCTGTCATTTGAAGTTTGCCGTGTGTCCAGTTTTGATCGGAGATTGGAGTGAATCCACCAGACGGGATAATTCAAAACTCAAAGACATCTCTTCATGTGGTTTGGACAACGGAATGAATCGACCGAATGGTCAGGGGCAAGATGAAACGCAGTCACAATTGGCCACTTTCATTTTACGATATATTTAAAGGCACTGGTTTCTGTAAGCCTTAGAAACTGTTTTATGTCTTTTCCATGTTGGTCTGAAATTAAAGGTGTTTGATGTTTTGCTGGCATATTTCAAACGTCCCCTGCACTGTGGGATATTCGACCCGCTCTCTCCAGTTTCCTCCTGCATAAGATGCTTGGTTTGGTTTGTTAATGAGGGGAGAGCGGGTCTCTTTATGTGTGGGAGCGTTGAAGTCTCTCCCCAACCCCTAATGAACCCACATATTCACAGATTTACCTCACCTCCAAGCTGACTGCCTGATGGTATCATAATGAAACTTGCTGTTAACCGTGTGCTTGTGAATGAATCGGTGCTTAACAGCCTCCTGCAGACTTCTGATGTTGGCAAATACAGCAGATGTGGAAACATTCCTCGCTCCCACGGCTGATTTGCTGGAGGGTGAGGGGCGGAGGTTGGGGGCGGGGGGGTGAGGGGCGGAGGTTGGGGGAGGGGGGCGAGGGGCGGAGGTGGTGGGAGGGGAAGGTGTATGAATGTTTTTCCCACTTATGCTGAAGGCCTTCATTCTTGCTGACGCGCGGGTCCATGAGAACTGGTCACCCTGCAATAAATCGCCCACGTGGCCAGTCTTCATCTGTGAGCCGAGAATGCGACTGATGGCGGGCTATTCAACCACAGGGGCCATGACAGCCGAGCCCAACCCTATCCGTACCCCATTTCCATACACGCAGTTTCCAGCAGGTGTCACCAGTTAGGGAACGGGGCGGGAGGCCTAGCTGATTGTCATGGCCCCAACTCTAAGGCCTTGATGCCACCGGAGCGGGGATCAGCTGATTCAGTTCAATAAATTTACTTCGCCATTTAGACATGTTTTTATTCCCAGATCTAATCTGTCCATTTCTTTCCACTCTCCTTCCTCCTCCTCCCAGGTCACACAGAAACCACAGGCTAGCCCCACACCACAGGCCCCATGTTGTTTTCAGATAGTGCCAGGCGGGTAAGACTGGCCCAAGCAGGACACCACTCCCTCCCTCCCAATATGGATACCTTTCCACCACACGGTGCCTCCCTTCAGCAACACGGCTGAGATTAGGCGCTTAGAGCCGGTGGCGGAACAAGGCCGCCTCCCTGTGGTTACACCATCGTTAACTTTCAATTGTCTGTGCGAAGGTCAGACTGTTTAGACATTTCAGGAATCATTGAAAAGTGTCTGTGGATGGTGAGGGCTTCCTGGGTCAAAGGGCCTTTTCTCATCCCGTTCTTCCTGTGTTCTTATAAAAAGATTGCGGTAGATGTTGAGCAATATTGGAGGAAAAATTAATATTCCCCCATGGGATAGTGAACATGTGGAATAATAGTCTGTTGAGAAGTGGGATTGAGAATTAAAGAGCTATTAATAACACTATTAATTGTTTTTTCAGAAGCGGACAGAGAAAGAAATTTCTGTTCCTTCAAGTATGGGATCAACACTGGTGGGGGAGGGAACTCCTTGATACAAAATCAGACATGGTCACTGGATGGAATGGGACTGATAGGCCGAATGGCCTTTTCTCACATTCGATATTCTTGTGATGATTGGATATTGGTGAATGACTGGAGCTGTTCTAAGCTTGTCTCAGCTGGTCGCTCGCACATCTCTGACTAAGAGTTGAAGCTCCATTTCAGGACTTGAGCACATGATCTAGGCTGACACGCCAGTCCATGGTGAGGGGCTGCCACATTGTCAGTCGTGCCATCCTTCGGTGTGATGTTAAACTGAGGCCCCATCTCCCTGTTCCAGTGGTTCGGGTGGGTGGCAAAGATCCCGCAGCAGTATTTGAAAAAGAGAATTCTCCCAGTATCCTGGCCAACATTCCTCCCTCAACCAACACCACCAAAAACAGATGAACTGATTGTTCATCTCATTGCTGTGTGTGGGGTCTTGCTGTCTGTAAAATGGTGGTTGCATGTACCTACATTAGAATGTCACTGCACTTCAAAGTATTTCATTGTATGTGAAGTGTTTTCAGACATTTCTAAGAGATGTGATGAGGTGCTACATAAATGCAAGTCTTTCTTTTCTAAACATTTATTCTAATCAGTCTACCTAGCTAAAGGACAAAACCGCTTCAATCCTCTGGTCACAGTGGTAAATTGTTGTCCCTTTTAAAAAGACTCACAAATTGTGACACTCAAGGGGCGAAACTTCCCTCGTTTGCGCCTCTGGTGGGAGGTGCTAACGGGGCACAAATGGCTTTTTGCCCCCTCCCCGAGGCGATAACCGCGCCTCCCACGAAATTATGCGGGAGGTTAGCGGCGGCGCTACCGGGTATCGCCCCGATCTTCTGCGCCCGGAGATCATGACGTCATCGCCGGGCGCAGCGCCCCAGGAGAAAAATTCGCACTCGCGCCCCACCGCAGCGATGTTACCGACTGCTGCAGGGGTCGCGAACAGTGAGGCTGGCCGCTCGTTGGGCGCAACTTAAAGGCGCGGTGGGCGGGCGGCACTCCCGCTCCCCAGTGGCCCAGAAATCTACAATGAAACCTGCAGAGCTCACAGCGTGGGGCCTTTCCCTTTAATGCAAGGAAGAGCCCCTGCAACGTGGCAGCGCCACACGAGGCCACACGTGGCGCTGCTGAGCACATTGCCCTGGATCGGGACATTCCCGGCCTCTTACACTCCAAGAGGCAAGTGGAGAGCTTGATTTAGCGCTCCACTTCCCTCTTGGAGCAAAAAGAGGGAATTTCTCAAATGTTTGAAAAGGTTTGCGCCTGGTGCTAACTTTCCAAACATTTTTCACTTCGCGCCCCAAACGGCCCGCTAGGGGAATTTCTCCCCATCAGTTTCTAACGCTTTCACCTGTCTTTCAGATGAGACTTTAAACCGAGGCCTGTGTGCCCTCTCAGGCAGACGTAAAAGATTCCATGGCACTATTGGAAGAACAGCAGAGGAGTTCTCCCCGGTGTACTGGCCAATGTTTATCCCTCCACCAACATCACTAAAAGAACGGATGATCTGGTCATTATCTCATTGCTGTTTGGAAGCTTGCTGTGCGCAATTTGGCCGCCGTGTTTCCTACATTACAACAGTGACTACACTTCAAAAAGTACTTCAGTGGCTGTAAAGCGCTTTGGGACATCCTGAGGTTGTGAAAGGCGCTGTAGAAAGTCTTTCTTTTTTAAACTAGCTATGCTTTTCAAATTGTCGATGATTGGAAGTTGTGTGTGTGATATACCTCAGTGAAGGGTCAAGGAACACGGCGCAGGATACTGAAGTTGAAAAGAAAACGAAAATTTAAAGTGTTGGTCTATCAAACGATTCAGGGTTATTGCTGCGATGCAGAGTTTCAGAACTGATATTGAGACACAGAGAGCTAGAAAACATTTGTTTTAATCCCCTTTAATTGTTTGCACCAATAATAAAAAAAAATCCAGTAGGGTTAGTTCTTACCTAAATCCGAGATTACAGTGAGTGAAAGAGTGTTTGTTGTGCTCTGCACACTACAATACTTTATAACGTAAGTCATTTTTTTATTAGAAGGTTTAGAGCTTGCAAGTTGTCTGAAGTTCAGCACAAGAAGGGTTAATCCAAAAAGCAAGTTCTTTTCATTTCTCTTGTCCTCGTTGGAAAGGCTTTAATGCCTCGTAGGACCTTATGACCCCGTTCCATAGGCACAGGACATTCCCATGTGCCTTATAGCAGTGAAGCATGCTCCAGTGATTAATAAAGTCAGCTTCATTGAGTTTCGTTGGATTTTTTTGGTGGGGAAAGGGGTTTGCTGAAATGATGTCACCTGACTCATTTTCAGGATAATCTAGGCCAATACTATTTACAATCAGAAAAGCCAAGAAACATCGGCCATAGAAAGAAACCTTGCCTTACTCCTACTTAATACAAACCCGCACCCTGTAACTTCACCAGGACACACAAACATTGGAATTGGATATGCACTCGAAAAGGAAACATTTGCAGGGCTATGGAGAAAGAGCAAGGGAGCAGCTCTTTCAAAGAGCCGGCATGGGCACGATGGGCCGAATGGCCTCCTTCTGTGTGGTATGATTCTATGATTCAACAGCTTCATTTGGAATCCTACTTCAGTCAAGCACAGACTTTGGTCCTAAGCCACAATCGGCTGCGTGCATCTACTAGTCACTGTTGCAAAATGTCCACTGTTGTAAAAAGTCCTTCCAAGCTCCCATTCTGAAGCATGCACACATTCAGTTGATCATGGTTCCCTTGTTTTCCCAATCGCCTGAGTCCATCTCTGTCCCCCCACAAGAAATAATAGATTGAAAAAAAGGCCATTCAGCCCATCAATCCTGCTCCTCCCACAGCCCTTGTATAATCTACCTGATCATGGACTCTACTCCACCCATATAATCACCCTCTACAGTCCATGTACAATCTGCTTTATTATAGACTCTACCTCAACCAGTTGATCTTCCTCACAGCCAATGTACAATCAATCCTGTCCTTCACTCTACCCATTTACTTTCCTTAGGCAAAATTCTGTATAAATACTCCCTGATCCCCAAAGGTAATCAAGCCAACCTCCAGAAGTCCATCCATTCTCACATCTTTACTGTTCAACCTTGGCCTTCTGCACTTCACAGATAACAATCCCCCAGCCCCAGCCAGGAAGACCATCGTCCCATTCGATCACTGGGTGTTGGCGGCACTAACACACTATAAAAGCACCTTGAGAAGGTCCTAGGTCAGGATTGTAGGGATCTTACTGTGTATCTGGACAAGGACTTCCAGCGTTCCCATTGCCAGTTTAATTTTGCTATTGGAATACATACTCCCTGTACAAGCACTGGTTCAATATCACTCTACTCTACAAATTGCTTCAAACTTTTATATGGACTTAACATTACATGGAAAATATAAATGCCTTGCCAATGAATTAATGAGTTAAAATTCTCAACTAGCTAAAACTGAGCTCCAGCCAACCAACATTGAATCTAAAGGAAAGCTAAGGTGCAAGAACTGGTGACCCAAGTTAATAAGTAAGTCAATAAATACCTAAAGGTCACTCGTAAGAACCATACCTTGTTTTACTGGGATTTGCCTACAGGCATATTCACAAGTCTTTGTGTGTTGAAGTCAGGTGTATAATTTTACGTAGCATTTCTGAATGGACAGTGTTACCAACATTAGTGGTGCACTGCTAATTCACAAACTCTCATGGTGTGGCACACCGGTCATTCTCAAGTGAGCAGTACAGACACAAGTGCTCTTATTTCCTCCCCCCACCCCTCCCCCCGCATTCTCCGATTCCCTGACGGAGCAGAGTTGAACTACACACTGGCTATTGAGTAACAAGTGCACATGGCCTGAAGGGGAATCTGCTTACGAACAGACAGGTTGCAAATACAAGCTAGCAAAAATATCACCTCCAGGGTGTCTCCCGTAAGAAGTGTCTAATTTCTCTGTGTTAATTAAAATGGTGTATGATGAGAAACTCGCCTCTTCACTTACCCTGTTTTTTAATTTAGTTGAAGGTGATGCCTTTGTAAGTTGCGACAGCTGTAAACTTGTTCGGAGTTTCCTGCTCTTTGTTATGACTTTGGGTGGGGAGGGGAGTTGATGGAATGGGAGACTGTAACCTGCCAAACACTTATAGTTCTCTATTTAGGAACATAGGAACAGGAGCAGGCCATTCAGCCCCTCGAGCCTGTTCCACCATTGAATTAGATCATAGCTGAGCTGTATCTTAACTCCATCTACCTGTCTTGGTTCCGTAACCATTAATACCCTTGCCTAACAAAAATCTATCAATCTCAGTTTTGAAATTTTCAACTGACCCTTAGCCTCAACAGCTTTTAGGGGGAGAGAGTTCCAGATTTCCACGACCCTTTGTGTGGGACATTTGTTCTGTCTTTAGTCTCAGGATGTCACTAACATCCATTGCTATCAAGCTGACCAGGTGCCCTCCTGCAGACGTTCAGTCTGGCCCGAGCTGAGGCTGCTCTGACCATCACTGTACGCCGCAGTCGTTGGCAGGTGCAGCTCCGTCAACTTCCCCCTTTAAGATGCACAAATTCTTACGCAGCCATCACATTGATCGTAATCCCGGAGAAACTCGCTGTATGGCAAAATTGATCCACTTATTTTGCCCCAGTGTCTTGCACATAAACTGTACCCCAATGCAAGAGGGATTACTAACCCTTAAGGCTCCTAGTAGAGGCGATTACGGGAGTAATTTTGACTTTGGGCGATAGTGTAAAATGGGCGCTATCGAATCGGCCGCCTGTTATACATCTCTCCCGATTTTCGTATTACATTGGAGTCGACAGAAATGATAATAAGGAGAGAGGTATAATGGGTGACTGATCCGATATTGCCTGATTTACATTAACGTAAAAAGTTAAAATTACACCCGGTAAATTTAAATCTTTATTAGAGATTCCACTCCATAATCCAAATCTACAAAGAAGCCATACAGCTTAACATCTTGCCAATGATGTGGTATAGTGAAAGATCCTTTCTGCTCTGTCACATTGGAGAGAAAGCAGGCTAATATGGCAGCAGAGGTTTTTACTTATTAATCCATTTAGTGTCATGCACTCATTTTTCTGGCAAGGGCCACAATCCCAAGCACTTAAGGATCGTTCTCAGGGATGTTGGACCGAGCAGTGATGGAACACAGGTCTGTGCCTGAGATTTCTCCACAGGGTGAGCTCCTGATTTCAATCACGCTGCTCCGTTCAGTTTCCAAGTTGAGGTCAGGCACTTCCTCACAGGAACTGGACCAACAGGCCCAATCATTTCATTTTAATAGGGCTCTTTCACTCACTGTACAGACACTGAGGTAACCTTGCCTCCCAATAGCATTCCCTTGCCTTCCTTTGCCGGGGAGCAAGAGAAGGAGCGGGAAGAGCAGGGATTCCCATTAAGGTCCTACTGCAAGCTGTGACTGGAGGTCCAGAGGCACGTGGGGCAAGCAAGTCATGCAGGGCCACAGGTGAAGGGGGGGGGGGGGGGGGGGGGCACGCTACAAATATTATGGGTCCTGTCGCTTTAAAATATGGTCAATTGGTCTCTGCCGATGAAAGGTTATCATAAAGTGAAGCTGGCGTTCCAGTGTGTATAAACAGGTACAATACAGTGATGCAGATCAGCGCGTAACACATATCGAATGCTCCTCTATTGCATGCAAGAAGCAAGTGTCTATTCTTGGCATCCCAGCAGCTCCACGCGGAGAGTGATTCGCTCGTGCCAGGTCTGAGGCAAGATCCGGACAAACTGTGCGTAGAACGGGGGATCGAATATGTTCCTCTTGTGGTTGTAGTTGTCATAGTTCCCCTGGAAAACCTACAGTGGTGGTTTCAATAGACAAGAGAAAATGTTAATCTTTTTTCTGATTACAAGCTTTTTATTCCCCAATTCCCCCCCACCCCCCCCCCCCAACCCCATTTCTCCTCAAGCGGCAGGGGTACCATTCCATGGGCTCACCTGACTGACCATTCCTCATGTGATCCATAGATAGTGAGTATGGGCAGACCATTGAATCATGGAGGGGCACCGCAGCCAAGCTTACTCCTGTCCTCTGATGTCCACGCGCGCACTTTCCAGCAGGGGTCACTGGTTTGCCAACAGGACTGGGAACTCTCATTTTTTTCCCCTCCTCAGTCCAACTGGTTGAGGCGAATTGTAACAGCCCCCAGACTAGCCCTTGCTGAGATCAGCAAACTCAAACATAAACTGCAGCACCAGAAGAGCAGTGAGGGACCTTTTACGGAGCAGACGCACCTTGGAAATCAGGAGGAAGACTGGCACTGAGGGCCTGGGTCTTTAGCAGGTAAACGTTAGGGGTCAACTGGAGGAAGAGGAGACCACTACAAGGCCCTCTCGCTCCATTGGGAGAACTCAGGGCATTAGCAGCTCCTTCCTATTTCCTACTGCCACCTTTGCGGGTTCAAGTCCCACTCCCGAGGCTTGAGCACAAAAATCTAGGCTGACACTCCAGTGCAGTGCTGAGGGAGTGCTTCACAGTCGGAGTTGCCGTCTTTCAGATGAGACGTTAAACCGAGGTCCCGTCTGCTCTCTCAGGTGGGCGTAAAAGATCCCATGGCACTATTTCGAAGAAGAGCAAGGGAGTTCTCCCCAGTGTCCTGGCCAATAGTTATCCCTCAACCAACATCACTAAAACAGATTATCTGGTCATTATCATATTGCTGTTTGTGGGACCTTGCTGTGTGCAAATTGGCTGCCGTGCTTCCTACATTACAACAGTGACTACACTTCAAAAAGTACTTCATTGGCTGTAAAGCGCTTTGGGACGACCAGTGGTCGTGAAAGGCACTATATAAATGCAAGTCTTTCTTTTCTTTTACATGGCTGTCCCAGAAAGCAGCAGTAACTGGTGCTGAAAGGATGGAAATCCGCTGGCTCCCAGCTCCCGCCCACCCCCTTCCACGGGTAGGGAAGGAGTTGGTGCCAGTAACAGTCCTCCTAGGAGCAGGGGAAGGGAAATCACGGTCAGGGCAGTGAAGTGAATGTAAGCTTCATGGCCTGAAACCTTCTGACATTCTCTTGCTCTAATATCCGGTGGGATGCTGGAGGAGAATTCCCTTCGATAGCTCCAAATGGCCTAGTCAGACCTGAACAGTTTTCAGTAGAAGAGTGCCGCTACCCCACTCTAACTAGCGTACTTCATTAGCCTTTGCTCAATCACCCCTAACGGGGTCGATTAAACCTAAGCAGGAAAGAGACTTGCCTTTGTATCGAGCTTAACTCTCATAAATGTCCCAAAGTACTTCCCATAAAGACAAATTGCTTTGAAGTGCAGTGACTGTTACATAGGGAAGCACAGCAGCCATTCTGGACACAGCAAGATCCCGCCATCTGTTTTTGGTGGTGTCGGTTGAGGGAGGAATGTTGGGCAGGACTCCAGGAAAACTCCCCTGCTGGCAGGAAGCCTCTGTTGGTGGCCATGATTTTCCAGTCATTTTATCGTAACATCCACCTGAACCACTGGAACAGGCAACTGGGGTCTCAGTCTGACATCTCATCAAGAGGACAGCCCCTCTGACAACGCACTCGGTACTGCACTGGGCTGTCAGTATAGATTAGGTGCACAAGACCTGGAGTGGGGTTTTAACCCGCAATCTGCTCTCTCAGAGGTGGAATTGCCAGTAACTGAGCCAAGCTGACACAGTGTCGCTACAAATACCAGCAAGAATAAATATGAATGTTTCTCCGCTAACTTCTTTTGAAGTTTTCTTGAGTCTGTTGAACTTCTTAGCACACAGCACCATAAATGCAGAGCACGCCATATTGTTTACCTTGTCTGTACTTGTGATGTTGTCCTGGTAAATAGACCACGACTGTCCATCATCGCTGTAGGCAATTTTAAAGGATTCTACATATTGAAGTACTCCAAAATCTTTTGCTCCTTGGGTGATGATGCCAGTGACTTTTTTAGGAACCAAGAGGTTAATCTAGAAAAGAGACAACAGATAGATATCCCAGAAGGTAAGTCTGAGTGATAAGAATAATAAAAGAACATTAGCCCAATCGAGCTGAGTCCTTCCAACAGACCGTGTAACAATTGCAAACTCGTGGACTCCATGCAACACATTTAATTTTCATTCCAATTTTTTCACCAGTATGCTGCTGCTCCTGGAGATGGTAACCAGTGCTGCAGCCCAGCTCTGTGGGTGGTGGAAACTCTCTAGTACCTCACCCAAGTTGCAATTCCTCCTGTATGAGCCTAGTCAATGAGTCTTGGTGGGTTTACTTGGCCGTGGGGGAGGGAACATATCAGTCAAACTTGTCCCTGTCCACCCTGAACTCTTGTGAGAGGTGAATAGCCACAGCGGACAAATGCCAATTAGATACAACATTGGAAAACATCTCAGTGACCCCCTCCTCCAAAGATAATGATGGAAAAACTCAAGGATATCAATCCAACATTATAATCTATGCTAATCAACTCAAACCTGTGCATTCCACAGACAATACTCACGTGATCCCAACAGGACCTGGAACTATTATGTTCTACACATATTTGGGTATTTATGGTTTTATTTATCCTAATAACTTGATCAGATTTTAAACATTGGTCACAAATGATGGACTATTTTTTCCATAGCAACGTGCATTTGAAGTTCACCGCTGACTGAGATTCATCTCCCAATATTTCCAGTAGATCTGCTCCTGGACATGAAACCAGATTGTAGTAAGAACACAGGAAAAAGAGGGAGCCTTTCAATCGATTGAGCTTGTTCCATCATTGTGATAGCCATGGCAGCTCCATCTTTTTAATCCCAATTCTCTACCTTCTCTCCACATTACTTAATACCCTTACTTGCCAAGAAAGCATCTATCTCCCGCTTTTAAACACATCAATTGATTTTACATTTCCGACCTTCAGGGGCAGTCCATTTCACGTTCTCGCAACCCTTTGTATGAAGACAATTTTCCTGGATCCACATTTAACAAGTTCAGCTCGAATTCTAAAATTAGGTTGCAAGTACCTTACAATAGCACGGGAGTGTTCCATCAGAGGGAGGCAGACCATCTACCCAATCTTGGCACTATCCAGTTTATTTGTTCACTAAATCATGAAAGAGTAGCCTTGAACTTCAATCACATTCACTTAGTCAAGAAGGTTTAGGACTGATACCTGAAGCCACTGCAATTGGTTGTTGATCTCAGCAGTCCAGGCATTGGTTTTTCCTTTTTTGTCCAGACGGGCTAAGCACGGTGCCCAGGTGAAAGCATCAATCCCCCACATTTTGTACGTACTCGAGGAGGTAATCTGCTTGTCTCCAATGAACCTTGACTTCATCCCAAGTGGCTCCGAGCAACCTGTTGTGTTTAAGTAAACTGTAAACACAAATTTTTAAGACAGAGTGGGAAGTGCCTCCAAGTCAGTAAATATAATACACCATCTTTTATTCTCTCCTACTATCTTGAAGCCCTTGGTTCCACGAGCACCAGGCAGCCTCCAGTACCTCCTCAAGTGGCCATTCTTCATGGGTAAGGCTAGACAGTGAGTTTTGGCCAGCATTTTGGTGTTATATTTGACCCTGAGATGAGGTCCCGACCACATATCCGCGCCATCACTAAGATCGCCTATTTCCACCTCCGTAATAGTCCAGCTCCACCCCACCTCAGCTCATCTGCTGCTGAAACCCTCATCCATGCTTTTGTTACCTCTACACTTGACTATTCCAACGCACTCATG
Source organism: Squalus acanthias (assembly GCA_030390025.1). Taxonomy (NCBI): domain Eukaryota; kingdom Metazoa; phylum Chordata; class Chondrichthyes; order Squaliformes; family Squalidae; genus Squalus; species Squalus acanthias. The sequence continues at coordinate 52,108,466 of CM059446.1, read as the reverse complement.
GCCGGCCTCCCATGTTCTACCCTCTGTAATCTTGAGGTCATCTTGAGCAGAAAACTCTGCTGCCCATATCCTAACTCGCACCAAGTCCCATTCACCCATCACCCCTGGGCTCGCTGACCTACATTGGCTCCTGGTTAAGCAACGCCTCGATTTTAAAACTCTCATCCTTGTTTTCAAATCCCTCCATGGCCTCACCCCTCCCTATCTCTGTAATCTCCTCCAGCCCTACAACCCCCGAGATCTCTGCGCTCCTCCAATTCTGGCCTCTTGAGCATCCCCGATTTTAATCACTCCACCACTGGCGGCCGTGCCTTCAGCTGCAAAAACTCTAAGCTCTGGAATTCCCTCACTACACCTCTCCGCCTCTCTACCTCTCTTTCCTCCTTTAAGATGCTCCTTAAAACCTATCTCTTTGACCAAGTCTGCCCTAATATCTCCTTATGTGGCTCGGGGCATCACAGCCATTTAATGTCAACGTATGTGCACTTTTTAGCTGGAGTCACTGGACAGTGATCAGGAGCAGGAACCCTGATTATCCACCCCCTAAATCAATGGCGCTGAGGCAAACCAGGGTGGCCCAAGTACCATTCAGGCCGAGATCAACTAACTCATTGGACATGGGACTTTCCCGGTCAGTTTGCCTCAGTACGCATTGACTTAACCAGGTCAACTTTCATGTTTAAAAAAAAAAGCTGCCTTTGCTGAACTTTCTGGTCAGGCACTATCCAACTAAGAGACCCTGAAGAGCTCGGACAGGTCATGCAAACACACTCAGGAAACTTAACAGAGTCTTTCTAGCTGTAATTTCCTCCTCTTAGTTTTTTGCCCTTTCTCTCCTGAAGATGCTGATTGATTCCGAGCATATATTGTCACAGGTGTCGCTGGCCAAATAGAGCACCCAGTATGCTACTGAACCATACAGATCAGGAAGGTTTCAAATCTGATACCTGATTTACCTGTCTCAGTGAGAGTGGGCGGGGGGAGGGTTTGGGGGGATCGTTGGTGGGGGGGGGAAGGGATAGGAGGTAAGAAAATTGGAGGAAAAAATAGCTTTATGCCCCCTATTAGCATTCGGCGCACAATTAGTCAAAGGGAAAGCCAATGATTAAGCCAAGAACATAAGAATTAGGAGCAGGAGTAGGCCATGCGGCCCCTCGAGCCTGCTCCGCCATTCAATAAGATCATGGCTGATCTTCAACCTCAACTCCACTTTCCCACCCGATCTCCATATCCCTTGATTCCCCTCGAGTCCAAAAATCTATCTGTCTAAAACTTGAATATACTCAAACTTTAACCAGCAAACTCCAACCCAGTACTTCACCACAATGCAGCTCGAATCATCACTGAACATCAAGAGCAGAGTCAGATCCAAAGTAGCGGATGTCATATTCACACAAAGATACTGGGAGCTCAGCTCGTATTGAATAATGAAATATTCCACTGTTTTATTACAACAAACAAATCACAAAACTGAATGGAAAAACAGTACCACTTTCTGGCTAAATCCATTTTCAACATATTGCATAGCAATGGGTTTGATATCAGGCTGATGGAGCCCCAGCTCATTTAGACCATCATTTATCTGATACACTTTATCCGTCCAGCTAACAGAACTAAAGGATAAAAGTCCATTTCGATCCTCGGTTACTGGAATACTATCAGCTGCTTCCCACAGATGAATATTGTGAGTAACCACCTTAGAGATGCTGCATTGGGCTCGATTTTGCCGTTGGGGGCGGGCTGGGGCGTGTCTGGTGGTTTTCGTGTCAGGACCCCGACTCCGATGTGAAGTGGGAAAAAAAGTGCGATTTTGCCCTAATTGGGCACTTTGATTTCCAGCGTGTGGAAACCCCTGGCCCAATGAGTCTTTTCATACAGAAAGTCACCTCCGATGATGTCATCAATGCTGTTGGATTTAAGGCCTGCAAGCAGCCTTGCTTCTTCTGGAGACTTTAAACTTTATGCTCATTGTTGTGATCGCTTCATTCAGCAACTATGTCCACCAGTAGGCCAAAGTGTGCTCCAAGGTTCGATGAGGCCTCCCTCCAAGCTCTGATGGAGGGAGCAAGATCAAATAAGGAGGTGCTCTTCCCTTCCTCAGGGAGGAAAAAGCCTCCCCAGCAGACTAAAGCTGTGTGGCTGCAAGTGGCCCAGGAGGTCAACTCAATCTCTATGTGCTGCAGAACCTGGCTGCAGTGCAGGAAGAGGTTTTATGACCTTCTCCGCACAGGAAAAGTAAGTATGACTTTCCCATCACCCTCAATCTGATCCCCATCGCCTCTCCTCACCAGCACTCTGCTTTGCCAAACTCTTCCTCCACATCCCACTTGACACTTACATCCCTGCACCCTTACCCATTCCCTTACCCATTCACTTAACTATTCGGCCATGCAGCCCTCACACTCCCTATCACTGTGATGCAATGACAACAACTTACAACACACAGGGAGGGCCCTTTGTCTCCTTCTAAGCATCTATGCTATGGATTCTCTACACTCACTCCTTCATTCTCACTCAAACTCCACTTGTGTCCCTCATTGCAGGAAAAGAGAGCCCACAATAAGAGGGAAAGAGCGATGACAGGAGGAGGGCCACCCTCAGTAGCCCAGCCCACCACCTGGGAGGAGGCGGCCCTGGAAATCGCCAGTGTCGAGGAAGATTCGCAAGTGGGGGACGGACAGACGGGCGCATCACTGCAAGCTGGTGACAGAATAGTTTGGCATCTCTCTCATTGACATTGCATGAGTCACTGATAATGATTCTGATGCTCTAACAGATTGACATATGATCATCTGCACAATTCAGTGTGCATGCAACCTTTACCTCACATCTCTAACTCTTTCCTTTACTCCCCCACAGGACCATCGAGAGCCCCTGTCCCCACTGTCCAGGAGGAACAGCCTGAGCCACCAGACTCCTCAGAGGAAGCTGCAACCTCTGAGGGCGCAGCGTTAGCAGAATTCAGCGCACCCAGCACCAGCACAGACACTCACACCTCGGTGGGACCTTCGCGAGATAGAGTAATGTTGTCACCTGCTGTATCACAGCTCACAAGTGAGCATCAGCAGATGGTGGAGACAGGGACAGCAGTGGAGAGTCCTCGTCGGAGGGCGCAGGACTCTCCCAGCTCGGCTCAGCTGCATGTCGACCCTGTGCCTCCGGGTCCATCCAGAAGGAGAGCGGTGCTGGAACTCCAGGAAAGGTGCAGGAGTCTCTGGCAGGTTTTGTCTCCAGGGTCGCTGCGAGTATGGAGCGAATGGAGGAGTCCATCGCGAACATGAGCAGAGCCTTTGTGGAGGCATTGGCACATGAAAGCATCACCACGGAAAGGATGGCAACCTCCGTGGAAAGGATAGCTACGGTAGAGGAGAGGATGGCTACGGCCATGGAGGAGCTAAGTTGCCAGAGTGTTGAAAACATGGTCATTGTTCAGAATAGACTGACATCTCCTGAGGAGCGATGGTCAGCTATTGAGCATAGAAACCAGACCTTCATGGAAGTCCTCTGGAGTAGGACTTCCAGTGCAGAAACGGGTCCTCATGGCCCCCCTGAAGTGCAGCAAGGTGCTGTCAAGCCATTTGCTAGCTATGAAGTGGGGCTGACCCATGAGAGGGATGTTGGTGGCAGAGAACAAGGAAGTGGGGGCTCCTCTCCAAGCACGCACACGACCATGCCACTGCAAAGCCCTCGGTCAGAGCCCCACCAGAGTCCTCACCCAACTGAGATGGGCGTCTCAGCCACTGCACAGCCGCAGGAGCAGCAGACTGTTGCCGAGCCCTCACAGGTTCGCCACCCCAGAGGACGCCCGCCAAAGGTGTCGAGACAGGAGCAGCAAAAAAGTGAGCAAGGGGCCTCCACATCTGCTGAAGCCACAGGGGAAGCACCACGTAGAAACATGCATAAGAGGAAGATAAAGCACAAGTAGTCACAAGGGTAGTCACTTGGGTGTTCTGTTGTATTGTTTTTTGACAAGCCATCCTTGTAATGTTATGATAAACAGATTTGATGGCAAACTGTTGAAGTTGTGGCCTGTGTCATCTCGCAAATGGAACTTCCACATTGAGGGCTTAGGGCGACTTGCAATTGTCAGTATGGTGGTCAGAGTGATAGGAATCCGCAGGTTCTTGTCCATTGTCGATGCTCTGGTAAGAAGGTGCGAGGCAAAAGTGTTTGATTGTGCAGGCTAAGCAAATCTGGCCAACATGAGTGCGTCCCTTGCATCCCGGGCAGCAATGTGGTCACACGCTGGCGCCTTCTGGCCTGTGCGCTCCTGTTGTTGCTCCTGCTGTTGGTGCTGCTGTTGTTCATGGTTCTGCTGCTGCCGCGGCTGGTCTTCGTCCGAATCTGATGTCCAGGAGGAAAGGAAATAAATGGTTCCCATGCTTCTGGTATATGCCACAGTTGAGGAAGCGCTCAGTCAAGGTGGGGAGAGGGGTTTCCCAGGAGATCACACTGGAGATGGGTGTCAGGCTCCAAACTTCCACAACAATGAGTATGCCTGCTAAAAGTTCCCCAGACCTGAGACAACAAAGTTCTGCCACCTGCAAATGATATTTGGTGAAAACTCCTTTTTAATGGTGGAGCTGCAGCTGTTAGTAAGCACTCCACTTGTGAGGCCACCAGGATTAACTGGCGTGTTCCAGAGGAGACGTGCAGGACGGGGGAAATGTGTTAAAATCAGAAAGGCCTCTCAAAATGGGATTATAGAGGCAATTAACTGGTTGTTAAGGGCCTTAAGGGCCTATCCCGCCTCTTGGAGGCGGGATGGAAACGGGGTCTGAATCCCCGATTCTGGGAAAATTGCTCGGAGGCGGGCTAGAGGCGGGATCGGAGCCGCCCGCCATTTTTTGCGAATTTAACACCTCACACACCTCCAATCCCGCCTCCTCGGGCCTGGCAAAATCGAGCCCATTGTGTCCCTATTATCTGTTCATGGTTGGGCCCACTGTTCTACAGTCACTGAATAAGTCAATTTTTTATCATGTGAGTTTCCAGGATTTTCACTGGCGTTTTGGGATCACATTTCATGATTCCAGCCGATTTCTTTTGAAAAACACAAACCAGTGTTCCTGATAACAATCAAATGAATCACTAAATAGTAGGACATAGGCTTGGTCTGATATTTCCACGCAGAACGAGTGCCTGATCTTCGTCCGGCTGTCAAGGGTGGGTGTGAGGCACAAGTGAGGAGTCCCCTCACAGGGAACAAAAAAACGCATGGTCAAAAGGGCAGGTCATCTCTGGACACTATTTTGGAGCTTCCCTACTGCGGTTTAGAAAATAGCACTGGGAAAAGCTTCGCTATAGGTTCTTTGTTGGTTGAAGAATGGTGAATGGGCACAAAGGGCAATCTATAGAGCTGGGAAAAAACGACGTTCGAAATTGATAAAGCTATTGAGTTAGCTCATCTCTGGTGGCTCAGCAGTAGGCACAGCAACCGATTTCAGGCTCCTGACTGTGATCCAGTGATGCCGGTTGGATAGTGTGCTTGTGTGAACATTGGGTGAGGACAGGATCAGCCTCAGCTCTGATTGCCCCCCATGTTTGAGTAGCCCGGTAACACTCACTGTTCAGAATTACACTTGAAGAATGGCCTCTTGGCTGAGGTGCCCAAGGGTTACTGGTAGATGTGGAACCCCACCCCAGCAAAGAATCAGTGCCTTCAGAAAAAAGGTGAAAATATTGCTGGGGGGGGGGGGGGGGTGTGGAGGACAAGGCTCACAGTACTCGATAGGAGGAGGAAGGACAAGGCTCACAGTACTCGATGGGGGTGAAGGACAGGGCTCACAGTACTCGATGGGAGGAGGAAGGACAAGGCTCACAGTACTCGATGGGAGGAGGAAGGACAAGGCTCACAGTACTCGATGGGAGGAGGAAGGACAAGGCTCACAGTACTTGATGGGGGTGAAGGACAAGGCTCACAGTACTCGATGGGAGGAGGAAGGACAAGGCTCACAGTACTCGATGGGGGTGAAGGACAGGGCTCACAGTACTCGATGGGAGGAGGAAGGACAAGGCTCACAGTACTCGATGGGGGTGAAGGACAGGGCTCACAGTACTCGATGGGAGGAGGAAGGACAAGGCTCACAGTACTTGATGGGGGTGAAGGACAAGGCTCACAGTACTCGATGGGAGGAGGAAGGACAAGGCTCACAGTACTTGATGGGGGTGAAGGACAAGGCTCACAGTACTCGATGGGGGTGAAGGACAAGGCTCACTACTCGATGGGGGTGAAGGACAAGGCTCACTACTCGATGGGGGTGAAGGACAAGGCTCACTACTCGATGGGGGTGAAGGACAAGGCTCACTACTCGATGGGGGTGAAGGACAAGGCTCACTACTCGATGGGGGTGAAGGACAAGGCTCACTACTCGATGGGGGTGAAGGACAAGGCTCACAGTACTCGATGGGGGTGAAGGACAAGGCTCACAGTACTCGATGGGGGTGAAGGACAAGGCTCACAGTACTCGATGGGGGTGAAGGACAAGGCTCACTACTCGATGGGGGTGAAGGACAAGGCTCACTACTCGATGGGGGTGAAGGACAAGGCTCACAGTACTCGATCAGGGTGGGGGGAAGGACAAGGCTCACAGTACTCGATCAGGGTGGGGGGAAGGACAAGGCTCACAGTGCATGCTCGCTAAAGCTCTCCCATATATGCTATTTTTTTTTCTAATTGCCTGCCAGTTACTCCAAGTACCTTATGTCAAATGAGCTGTTTCCAATTAGTAACCTAACACTCACTGTCAATAAGGATGTCAGTGATAGTGTATTAACAGATTGGCAGACTTCCTCTGCTCTCCCACTCATCTCACTGCCTCGAGAAATGGGATATCCCATCCTTAACACCACGTGGCAGATTCTGAGCAACTGAGAAAGAACAAATAAATAATATTAATACCTGTGATGAGGTAGCATCTTATCAGACGTCTCAAAACACTTGATATACTGTGACTTACTTTGAAGTGTGGTGACTTTTGTTATGAAAGCAAACACAGCAGGCAATCTGCACCAGCAATGAGATGAATGGCCAGCCAATCTGTATCTTTTGATGGCATTGGTTGAGGGAGCAAATTTGTCCTGGACATTGAGAGAACAGGAACATGGGAACAGGCAGATGGGCCTGATTTAATTCTCATCTGAAGGACAGCACCACTGACAGTACAGCACGCTATACATACCACAACAGACAGTCAGCCTACATTATGCACACATGCCCTAATGTGGAGCTTGAATCCACAACATTCTCTACCCAAAAGCAAAAGTGCTACCAACTTGTCCCACCTTCAGATACCTGCACCACCTAACCCACACTGAGGCCAAATTCACTAACTCCTTGAAAAAGGAGTGGGGTAAATATCTAGTTGGAATGGGATTGGAGGTTATAAAGATAAGGACAGACTGATAATCAAATATTTCACCATAATCCTTATGCTGCTGTGGCTCTTGGGGCAGGGGGGTGGTGTCCTTGGCAGTTGAATAATGGAGGTGGGAGGATGGGTGAATATTCTGGAGTTGTGTTTGATTAACTTTAGGGATAAGGGAGTATTTAGACAAAACGTTCCCTCAGGAGATTAAATGAATGGGATAGTGGCCAGGATAGGATAGATTGTATGTGGTCTGTGGAAGGAGATTAAATGGATGGAATAGAGTCCAGGGTAGAGTAGTTTGTACATGGTCTGTGGAGGAGTAAGCCTGATAGAAGGAATGGTCTATTCTCATTGTAGGCTTTCTCATGTTTGTATTGACAGCTGGGACAATAATATCAGTGCCCTAGACACTATAAAAACAGTCAGGGACCATTTCAAACCTAGAGTTGACTTTTGACCTGATCAGTTGGAGGGAGGGACAGTAAAATAAACTATTTCTGTAATAGAACCACGGGGTGGATTACTGATGTATATAATAATAAAGCCATTTGCAGTACAGTTCTTACCAGAAGCCATGTTGTGCTGTTGTGTATATATGCTGTGTCCCAAGATATCATAGAATTGGTGATGAGGATGCGATTGCGGATTCCCTAGCTTAAATTTTTGTTGGAGGATAATCCTGCCAACCGATGGAGGGACTATTAGAGGTTCTTCGTTTTGCAGAAAAACTTAAAAATCAGAGGTAAATTTCGAGAACACGTGGCTGAACTGTCGACATTGCCAGAGTCCAGATGGCCGTGCCTATGGGAATACTTGGGCGCTTGGGTGAGTTCCAGCGTGACCAAGAGACTTTCAGAGCATATGTGGAGCTGCTAGAAATGTTTTTCACCGCGATTAGTATCATTGAAGTCCCCTATGATGTAAACCGTAACCAGGCGGTTTTAGAAATGAAATGGGTATATTTTTTTGACTGAAGCAGGCCCCGAGGTGTATGAAACCCTGAAAAATGTGCTTGTTCCCGCCAAACCGAAGGACACACCACTGAAGGAGATCCTAACCAAGTTAGAACAGCACTACAGTCCTGAGCCCCTGGAAATTGCTGAAAGTTATCATTTTGGAACACGTGATCAATTAAATGACGATGGTATCAATGAGTACATTGTAGCTTTAAAAAAGTTATCCATTCACTGTCATTTCGGAAACTTTCAGGGCTGAGCTTTGCGTGATCGCTTTGTTTGTGGGTTGAAAAATGAACGTATCAGAAGTAAATTGTTGACAACCCCTAACTTGACTTTTGACTTAGCTTGTCAGACAGCTATGTCGATGGATATGACCGACCGATACTCCCAAGAGTTCTGCGCCATTTCCAGTCATCAGACAACCGAGGTGAATTGGCTGCAGGCTAAAAGTAAAAGGCAGTTGGGCCCCAAGGCCTCAGCAACTGGCCAAGGTAACAGTGCATTGAAGTCGTGCTATTGGTGCCTGGGACAATACATCGCTCAAAGCTGTCCATATGTGAAGGCAGAGGGTTTCTACTGCAAGAAAACTGGGCATCTTGCGAAGGCATGCCAATAATAAACTGACTGGCAATGCTAGAAGTAGACACTACATACTGTTGAAGAGAAGCAGCAGGAAGAGGAGTTTCTGGAGATTCACGTCATCAGGAGCACAAAGGTACCTAACAGCGATTTGCAAGGTATCGTCATCCAAGTAGATGTCGCAGGAACCAGGATAGCCAATGGTAATCGACACTGGTGCATCTGTGAGCATCACTATATCGCGACAAGTTGCATGATTATCGACTAGAGAAATTGAAGGTAGAGCTGCGAGGCTACTCAGGAGAGCAAATCCCTGTAGTAGGAAGTGTCACCATACCAGTGAAATACAAGGATCAGTTGGTTCATCACCCCTGGAATATGGAATATATCAGCTTGCCTCTCATAGTAGTGGCAGGAGACAAGCCTGCCTTGATAGGTAGAAATTGGTTGGGATCACTGAAGCTGGATTGGAATGAGATTTTACGTGTGGAAGTGAAATTTGCATCGAAAGATGATGTCATCAAGCAGTATCCGAAGGTGTTCAGTGAAACGGGCAGTCCGATCCAAGACTTCAAGACGAGTGTCAGAGTGTAGAAGGACGCAAGACCAGTTTACTGCAAGCCACGTCCCGTACCATATGCACTCAAGGAGAAAGTTGAGCAAGAACTCAAAAGACTAGAAACAGAACATTGGCCCGAAAATTAGACCTAATACGCGAGAGTACGCACTGTGTACTCTCGCGTATTAGTTCCAGAATTGCCGGTTTCCTGCATGCACTGCGCATGCGCGGGAAACCGGCACTTCGTGTATTGCAAAGGGGGCGGTTCCTAAGTGAACCGCGTGCACGCTACAGGTTGTGCGCACGCAGTGCACTTAGATTTTTTTTCAGGTTTGAACGCGCAGGTAAGTGGTGAAGATTTTACACATAAAGAAAGCAGGCGTAGGACCCCCTTTTAACAAGGTAAGTAGTTAATTAAGTGTTATTTAAAAAAATTTTCAACAGGTTTATCTTTTTCAGAGACTTTAAAGAAAGGTAAGTTTATTTTTATAACTTTTAAAAAGATTTTAAATTTTTTCAAAAATTTAATTTGTTTAAAGTGGTTAATTTATTTAACTATACTTATTTTATTAATGTGATGGCTTTTAAAAAAAATTTAATTGAGGTTTAGCTGTTCTTTTGGGGGCTTGTAGTATTCATAGCTTTGACAGCCCTTGCTGTCAAAACTATGAATGAAAGATGGTGTGCTGCCATTGGCTCTAACTGAATCACGTGATCCCAGAGCTCGCACGAACTAATTGCGCCTCTGGGACACGCAAGCACTGCACGCTGGCAACAGGGAGAGGCCCTGAAACTGAAGTTCGTGTGGGCCCGAAACAAAAAGGTAGGCGCGGAGTGCGATATCGCGGGGAATCCTTACCCCCGCGGGAACCATCGATGTTTAATTTCTGGGCCATTATCTCTAAGATAGATCTGAGTAATTGGGCTACACCCATTCCTGTTGTACCTAAGTCAGATGGTAAGGTAAGGTTGTGTGGTGATTATAAGGTAACCGTAAACCAGGTTCTAGAGTGTAATCTACCCAATACGTTGCCAAATGTGGAAGATTTGTTCACAATGCTGACAGGTGGCCAGATCTTTTCGAAGTTAGATCTAACAAACGCCTACCTACAACTTGAGCTAGATGAAGAGTCCAAGTCATGCTTGACTATAAATACTCACCGAGGCCTATATCAGTTCAATAGGCTACCATTTGGAGTGTCTTCTGCCCCCAACATATTCCAGGGGGTGATGAACTAAATTTTTCAAGGGATTGAAGGGGTAGTGTGTTATTTGGATGACATACTTATTTCAGCACCAAACAGGCAAATCCATGATGAGGTGTCGAATGAAGTGCTCAAACGGCTAGAGAAGCACAGAGTACGAGTGACAGCCCACAAGTGTGAGTTGTTTCAAAACTCAGTGGAGTACTTCGGGCACAGAGTAGACAAAGATGGTTTACATCCAACCAAGGGAAAGCTGGATGCAATCAGAAATGCACCCACTCCCAAGAATGTCTCTGAACTTCGATCATTTTTGGGTCTTTTGAATTATTACGGAAAGTTCCTCCCAAACTTGGCTACATTGTTACATGATGCGGAGATGCCGGTGTTGGACTGGGGTGGACAAAATTGAGAGGTCGCACAACACCAGGTTATAGTCCAACAGTTTTATTTGAAATCACAAGCTTTCGGAGCTATCGATTTGCTCCTTCCTCAGGTGAAGTAAATTAGATACAGAATCTCCAAAGCATATATAGATGGAAAAAAAAGCATGTGTACTTTACAATTGCAGACCAATAAATTAAATCATCCTGACTATCTGCCGAGGTGTGATAAAGTTAATTAAGTCAGCCAGGAAGGTACCACATCAAAGACATAGCAAGATACAACTGAGACAATGAGGTGTAGTCGCAGGGGTTCTAACGTGTCAAAAGCTGCCGTCTGTATGTAAAACGAAAAGCTTTAACATTTTTTTACTTTTTTACTGGGAAAATTTTTACTTTTTTACTGGGAATCACATCTGTGATCAAGCTAACGACGACTCGAGTCCGGATCACGTCATGTATCGTGACATAAACCCAAGATCCCGATTGAGACCGTCTTCATGAGTGCGGAACTTGGCTATCAGTTTCTGCTCGATGATTTTGCGTTGTCGTGTGTTTCTAAGGTTGCCTTGGAGAACGCTTACCCGCAGATCCGAGGCTGAATGTCCTTGACTGCTGAAGTGTTCCCCGACTGGGAGGTAACAATCCTGCCTGGCGATTGTTGCGCGGTGCTCGTTCATACGTTGTCTCAGTGTCATGGTACATCGGCGAGACCATGCAGACACTGAGACAACGTATGAACGAGCACCGCGCAACAATCGCCAGGCAGGATTGTTACCTCCCAGTCGGGGAACACTTCAGCAGTCAAGGACATTCAGCCTCGGATCTGCGGGTAAGCGTTCTCCAAGGCAACCTTAGAAACACACGACAACGCAAAATCATCGAGCAGAAACTGATAGCCAAGTTCCGCACTCATGAAGACGGTCTCAATCGGGATCTTGGGTTTATGTCACGATACATGACGTGATCCGGACGCGAGTCGTCGTTAGCTTGATCACAGATGTGATTCCCAGTAAAAAAGTAAAAATTTTCCCAGTAAAAAAGTAAAAAAATGTTAAAGCTTTTCGTTTTACATACAGACGGCAGCTTTTGACACGTTAGAACCCCTGCGACTACACCTCATTGTCTCAGTTGTATCTTGCTATGTCTTTGATGTGGTACCTTCCTGGCTGACTTAATTAACTTTATCACACCTCGGCAGATAGTCAGGATGATTTAATTTATTGGTCTGCAATTGTAAAGTACACATGTTTTTTTTTCCATCTATATATGCTTTGGAGATTCTGTATCTAATTTACTTCACCTGAGGAAGGAGCAAATCGATAGCTCCGAAAGCTTGTGATTTCAAATAAAACTGTTGGACTATAACCTGGTGTTGTGCGACCTCTCTACATTGTTACAGCCACTGAATGAGCTGTTGAGAAAACAGGTCCCTTGGAAGTGGTCAAAAGAATGCGACACAGCATTCAAAGAGTGTAAAAGCCAGTTAGTAAAGAGTACCATGTCAGTTTACTATGATGTATCTAAGGAGATCAAGCTAGCGTGTGACGCCTCTCCGTACGGAGTTGGGGCAGTGATCTCTCATGTACTAGATAGTGGGGAGGAGAGACCAATTGCTTTTGCTTTACGCACACTCAGTGCCAGTGAGCGGAATTATGCGCAGATCGAAAGGGAAGCTTTGTCATTGATTTTTGGGGTTAAGAAGTTTCACAAATACTTGTTAAGTCGTAAGTTTACCATAGTTACTGACCATAAGCCCCTGACAGCAATCCTCCATCCAAACTCTCCAGTTCCAACCTTAGCTGCAGACCGAATGCAGAGATGGGCTTTGATTTTGTCAGCGTATATGTATGACATTGAGTACAGACGATCCGCTGATCACAGCAATGCTGATGCTATGTCCAGGTTGCCATCCCCATCAAAAGTTACACCCAATAAGGAAGAAGTGTTCTATTTCTCATACATTGATGAGCTGCCAGTCACAGCTGAAGAGATTGGTAGGGCAACCAAACGTGACCCAATTATGTCAAAGGTGTATGATTACATAGCAAATGGATGGCCAAACCAGGTATCAGAGGAAGATATCCATCCATACTTTGTTCGTAGGAATGAATTGTCAGTGGCTGAAGATTGTATCATGTGGGGAGCAAGAGTGGTTATCCCAAATAGGTTCAGGTCTAAATTGTTGGGAGATCTTCACGACCAGCACCTGGGAATGTGCTTGACCAAGAGCTTTGCACGCAGTTACTTATGGTGGTCAGGTTTAGATAAAGAGATAGAGTGCATAGTCAGTCAGTGTACAACATGTCCTAGGTGAGCAAGAAACCACCATCAGTACCAATACAGCCATGGAAATGGCCTCCCAGAGTGTGGCAAAGGTTACATGTAGATTTTGCTGAGCTAGAAGGACAGCAATTGTTCATAGTTATAGATAGTCACTCGAAGTGGGTAGAGGTGTTTCCGATGCGGATAATAACAGCAAGCAAAACAATAGACAATTTGCGAAGATTGTTTTCTCATACGGCCTCCCAGAAGAAATTGTGCCTGATAATGGGCCGCAATTTTGTTCAGAAGAGTTCGCACCGTTCATGAGCAGAAACAGTATGAAACATACCAAAGTTCCACCGTACCACCCTGCTTCAAATGGTGCAGCAGAGCGCACAGTACAAATTGTCAAACGTGCCCTCATCAAGCAAATGTTGGATCCAAATCCAAAGAAACGTCAGTTGTTGTTGGACCGCAAACTTCTTCAATAAGGAGGGAGAAATGTAATAGAGCCAGCTGGTGGACTATTGATGTATATAATAATAAAGCCATATGCAGTACAGTTCTTACCGGAGGCCATGTTGTGCTGTTATGTATATATATACTATGTCTCAAGATATCACAATTTCAACAAACTGTATCCCAATAACCTCACTCTAACCAACAATCTCTCATTAACTAACCAGGTCATTCTAACTAACGTCAGGCTAAACAGTCTCACTCTAACCAACAATCTCCCATTAACTAACCAGGTCATTCTAACTAACGTCAGGCTAAACAGTCTCACTCTAACCAAGTCTCACACTAAGCAACAAAGTTACTCTAATAAGGAGAAATTGCCTCCAGTGGCAGAAGGGTCGGTAACCAGAGGACACAGATTTAAGGTGATTGCTAAAAGAACCAGAGGCGACACGAGGAAACATTTTTTTACACAGCGAGTTGTTGTGATCTGGAATGCGCTGCCTGAAAGGGTGGTGGAAGCAGATTCAATAGTAACTTTCAAAAGGGAATTGGATATATACTTGAAGGGAAAAAATTTGCATGGCTCTGGGGAAAGAGAGGGGGAGTGGGACTAGTTGGATAGCTCTACCAAAAAGGTGGCACAGGCACGATGGGCCGAAAGGCCTCGTCTGTACTCTATCATTCTATGATTCTATGAACTAATAACATCAAGCAATCTCACTCTAACTAACTATGTCACACTAACCAACAATGTAATTCTAACCAACAATCTCATGCTAGCCACATGCTTTGTTATCTGAGTACACACCACCTCTTGCCTAGGAACTTGTATTAACATACAGGATGCTATAATATTTATTCCCCTTGCCCTAAAACCCTCATTAAAGCTGTTTCCTGCATTGATGCAACAACAGCTGGGCTATGATGGGGATATTTTCCATTACCCACCTCCCCCAAAGGTTTTTTGGCATGGGAATCATCTCCCCTTCCATCCTTCTCCCACCCCCAGTACCAAATCCCAGAATTGCCCATTTTAATCCCAGCCCTGATCTAAGATTTACCGTTCAATTCACAACCAATCAGCTCCAAGCGCAGTGTACAGGCTCTCTGACACACCACAGGAATAAGGCGAATGTATTGGGCAATGATGGGTGGGTCAATCAGATTCCTCTTCTGTTCATTGTTATCGTGGTTTCCAGTAAATAACTGTGGGAACAAGAAAAAGAGGAAATCCTGGTCAATTAAAATGGGTTTGATAAATTACCGAATTCTAAAAATACAAAATCTAATTGGAGAAAGGCTCCTACATCTGGGTGCCAGGGAGGAGTATAGTAAGGCACAGTGAAGTTTGTTTTGTTATTCCCCCCGAAATGTCTCCCCTCCTCTGACTCCTCACTGGGGTAGAGTTCACAGGCGCTGGCTGCCCTGTCTTACCTCACCTGAGTGGCCATCCCTTTAATGTGATCTTAGACAAAGGAGTGCTGGCCGGTATTTTGACCATGAGCAACATTAGAGCCAAGTTTGACCCCCACCCTTAACCAATGTCCAAACGCATGCACTTGGCCAGCAGCGATCACTGAACAGTGACTAGGAGGTTCCACCATTCTAGCCCAGCATCACTGAAGCCAATTGTAGAACCCCCAGCACCACCCCACTGAGGTCAGCTAAGTGCGGAAAGACCAGCGATTAAACCTGGGAGGTTCTTCACTTGAATGGCTCAGTAAAAGAAGAAAGAAAGATCTTGCATTTATATAGCGCCTTTCACGACCTTGGGACCTCCCAAAGCGCTTTACAGCCAGTGAAGTACTTTTTGAAATTGTAGTCACTGTTGTAATGTAGGAAACGCGGCAGCCAATTTGTGCAGATCAAGGTCCCACAATTAGCAATGTGATAATGGCCAGATAATCTGTTTTATTGATGTTGGTTGAGGGATAAATGTTGGCCAGGAGAACTCCCCGGCTCTTCTTCAATATAGTGCTGTGGGATCTTTTACGTCCACCTGAAAAGGCAGAGAGGGACTCGGTTTAATGTCTCATGCGAAAGACCACACAGGGCAGCATTATTACCAAGTGGGCCATCAGACAACAAACAATATCTCCCTTTATAGCATTTAGGGTATTTGACTACTTACTGGGATTCTGTATGGATGAGATCCAGTGAGCTGACTGGCCTTCATCTGAACCTAGCTGAAATCTCATGATATATATCCTTTTTAACTGTAGAAGTTACCCAAGGCCCTGCCCATTAAGGCCTTTGAAGAAAGCTTCTTTAACAAAGATCCCTGTAATTTGCACTTTACCTTTTCTTTATTATTCCCGCTGCCTTTGAAAGTGATGAAGTTTACTCCATCGAAGCTGTAAGCAATTTTAAACACTTTGATATATTCCGGAGCCCCCACTGCCAAGGCACCCTGTGTGATGACCCCGGTAATTCGCATCTTTCTCAGCAAATTCACCTGCAAAACAGAAATGTAACCTTTCGGGTGAACGAGAAAAAACATCTTCCTTCAAAACAAGTCATTATATTGCAACTTGACCTTCTAATTCAAAAGTTACGTCCTCCCTGCATCTACCCTGTCAAAATTATGTATGTTTTAGAAACATAGAAACTAGGAGCAGGAGCAGGCCATTCGGCCCGTCGAGCCTGCTCCACCATTCAATACGATCATGGCTGATCATCCAAATCCAGTACCCTGTCCCTGCTTTCTCACACAGAATCCCCATCGAGCCTGCACCGACACATATCCCACCCTATCCCCGTAACCCCACGTATTTAATTCCCCCTAACATATCCCTTCCCACCCTATCCCCACATATTTAATCCCCCCCTAACACTAAGGGTCAATTTATCATAGCCAAATCAACCTAACCCGCACATTTTTGGACTGTGGGAGGAAACCGGAGCACCCGGAGGAAACCCACGCAGACACGGGGAGAATGTGCAAACTCCACACAGACAGTCACCCGAGGCCAGATTCGAACCCGGGTCCCTGGCGCTGTGAGGCACCAGTGCTAACCACTATGCCACCGTGTTTTAATGAGATCACCTCTCATTCTTCTAAACTCTAGAGAATATAGGCCTAGTCTACTCAATCTCTCCTCATAGGACAATCCCCCCATCCCAGGAACCAGTCTGGTGAACCTTCGTTGCACTCCCTCTATGGCAAGTATATCCTTCCTTAGGTAAGGAGACCAAAACTCTGCACAATACTCCAGGTGTGATCTACAAGCTACAAGAGAATTCTGGATAAGTCCTGAAAACTTGTCTTCCCCTCACATCCTGGAACTGTAAAAGACTGAAAGAAGTGACGCTGGTTGCTCAGTCTGTAAATGCACCAACAGTGTGCTACTGAACCATATAGACCAGGAGGGTCCCAGGTTCAAACTCTGGTCAGTACTGAGATAGCTGATGTCTGCTGGGCAGCAGTGGGGCATGATGCTTGGCCTCAATGCCCCCCGATCTATAGAGGGGGCAAATCCTGTGGGGTTCTTGCTCCAGTGACCCCTGCTGGGGTATGCTTTCACAGGAGATAGCCACTCTTTAGTACCTCGCCCATGTGGCCATTCCTGATTTATGAGTCCGAATATGAAAGTTGGCAGATTTAGTGGTGAGGGTATCACTGTCGAGTCCACACTTATCCACACAAGCAATAAACATGAGAGGGTGCCATGGATGCACAGGGGTTTCCTGGCTTTAAGTGCATTCATTCCTTTGAAGAAATGCAGTAGGCGGGCAAAATGGAATTGCATTCATGAATGCCTAGGCTTAAAAGGCTGAATAACAGCAAGGCCAGACTTTAATGTTATGTTTCTGTGCCTTAACTGTGACGTTAGACGATTGACGTCAGGATGGATCAAATATTATGTTACCTTTTAAATGGATGAGAAACACATTCAGATCTAATACAGTAAAACTTGCAGTCATATTCATGTAGTGAAACATTCCAAGGGACTTCACAAATGGCACTGGACACCAACCAGGAGTTGGGATGAGAGGTGGGGTCGGTGACCAAATGCAAAGTCAAAAAGGGGCCTTTTGAAGGTGGGAAGAGATCTAGCAAGGCAGAGGGGTTTGGGGAGGGAACTACACAATGCAGGGGCATGATGGCTGAAGTCTCTGCTTTGGAAGACGGGGTTGAGGGGGAATAGATGGAGAGTAGATCAGAGTCAGAAGAACAGAAGGGTCAAACTGAGACAGGGCTGGAGGAGGTTGCAGAGGTAGGATCCAACTAGACCACGGAGGGACCAATGCTCTGGACGATGGGTAAACAAATCACAGTACATGATTATTAGTACCTAATAATACATGGTGAGCAGACCAGTAAACTATTGTATGCAGGTAAAGAAATAGACATTATACAATATAGCCATGAGAAGCTGTATATGTTTGAATTGAGCATTGCAGCCATTGCCAATTCCCCTTCCCAGGCCTTGGGAAACCCAACAGCTGAAGAGAGGTGAGGACAGCTTCGGGGAGAAGGTAAGTGCCTTTAAAGCACTGCTTGTGGGCCAGGAGGAGCAGGAGTGCTTCCCCCGACCCCCCAAGCTTACCTTCTTCCCTTGAATCAGACCACCACCCCCTCCCAATCAGAACCCCCCCCCCCCAATAAAGACCCCCCGATCAGGGATCGGACCCTCCTCCCCGGGGTCAGGGATTGGACACCCGGGGTCGAACCCTGATCCCGGGGTCGCGGATCGGAGCCTTTCAACACTCCCACTAGCAGCTGCAGTCTCCTTATCTGGGGCTGCGGCTCACTCCGGAGTGCTCCCTGCCCGACTGGAAGCCAAGGCTGTCAACCAGGCCGACTTCTGGGCCAGGATCCTGCTGTAAAACTCCACAGCAGGCCCACCCGCTCACCATACCCGCCCGCTCACCAGGGCCATTAACTCTGTTTCCCTCTCCAGAGATGCTGCCTGACCTGCTGAGTGCTTTGCCAGACATTTTCTGTTTTTAATTGCAGTGGGGAGGAGGCTCGTGTGTAGCATAAACACCAGCATGGACCTGTTGGGCCGAATGGCCTGTTTCTGTGCTGTAACTACTATGTAATACTCAAAGTGTAGTCTCATCAGAACACTCTACAGTTTGATCGTGACTACCCTACTGTCTGCCGATATAGTTCAACATTTTATTGGCTTTGTTGGTTGCTGGTCTACAATTGGTTGGACATTTTGAACGCCAAGTCTACTGACATGCCTTGGTCCATTAGAGAGGTTCCTGTCATCCCATTAGTAGAAAAATTCTCTTAGACAGAGTACCTGAAACCAAGGGTTAAGGTCAAAGGTTGCCATACTCCAAGCATTCACAATTCCCTTGTTGTTGAGTCGTGCCAGCTCTGGGCGCCAGCGCTTCAGGCCCAGGAATCCCAGGTGCACAGAGGAGGCGGTGATCTGGTGGTCATCTATCGCTCCTCCCTCCATCCCCAGTAAATTTGCACAGGCTGAAACGAGGAGGTCAAAGGAAACCGCTGATTAATTGAGAGTAAGACTTCTTAAAATTATTGCCAAACCCTGGCGAGTGGCCAAGGATCGCAGTGCAGGATACCAGCAAGGTTGAAGAGTTGGGGGAAGGAAAAGCAGGAAGCGGCACTGATTACGTGATACCCAGGCTGGATTTGGAAAGCACGAAGATGGCAGGGGAAAGGGAAGGCTGAGGGAGGGAAGCAGTTCGGAGGTTCTGGGAAAAAAATAAGCTGGAGACAGTGTGACGAGTCTGGATTTCAGCCGTGGCTCAGTGGGTAGCACCCTTGCCTCTGAGTCAGAAGGTTGTGGGTTCAAGCCCCGTTGCAGAGACTTGAGCACAAAAATCTAGGCTGGCAATCAAGTGTAGTGCTGAGGGAGTGCTGCACTGTTAGAGGTGCTGTCTTTTGGATGAGACATTAAACCAAGGCCCCGTCTGCTCTCTCAGGTGGATGCAAAAGATCCTGTGGCACTATTTTGATGAAGAGCATGGGAGTTCTCCTCAGTGTCAATATTTATCCCTCAATCAACATCACAAAAACAGATTATCTGGTCATTACCACATTGCTGTTTGTGGAAGCTTGCTGTGCACAAATTGGCTGCCGCGTTTTCTACATTTCAACAGTGACTATACTTCAAAAAGTTCTTCATTGGCTGTAAAGCGCTTTGGGACATCCTGAGGTCATGAAAGGCGCTATATAAATGCAAATCTTGCTTTCTTTTATTTTAATGCAAGATTGGGCCTGGGATGTTCATGGTCTGTATGGCTCAGTCTTCTTCTTAGGCAGTCCCTCGGAACCGAGGATGACTTGCTTCCACATTAAAAATGAGTTCTCAGGTGACTGATGAGTCCAATGCGGGACCTACAGTCTCTGTCACAGGTGGGGCAGTCGGTGGTTGAAGGGGCGGGTGGGTGGGGTGCTTGGGTTGACGTGCGCTCCTTGCTCTGCCTGCGCTTGGCTTCCGCTTGCTCCCGGCGAAGAGACTCGAGGTGTTCGGCACCTTCCACACTGGGCAAGGCAGTCACCAAGTGTCGGCCTTTTCTTTGCAAAAGAGCTGACTGTTACCTAAATTTCCAGACAGAAAGGATAGACAAACCCAATGCTAACACAGTTTATACTGAAGGGCAAGCTAACAGCACAATGCTTGTGAGTTTTTCAGTCTGGCTCCTCTACATTCCAATCGCTCGCAAAGTTAACAACCCATTGTCTCAGTAAACCCACACCCCAATAGCAGGGCAGATTCCTTCCTGATCGGACTTCTGAACCAGAAGGAAATGTGCAGGTGAGAGAACTGCTGCCACTTACATTTATTTCTAAGTTTGTTGGGTAGGTGGTGGAAGGTAATTCAGAGCCACAATAGACTAGAAAGAAAGAAAGACTTGCATTTATATAGCGCCTTTCATGACCACCGGATGTCTCAAAGCACTTTACAGCCAATGAAGTGTAGTCACTGTTGTAATGTGGGAAACGCAGCAGCGAATTTGCGCACAGCAAGGTCCCACAAACAGCAATGTGATAATGACCAGATCATCTGTTTTTGTGATGTTGATTGAGGGATAAATATTGGCCAAACACCAGGGATAACTCTCCTGCTCTTCTTTGAAATAGTGCGTGGGATCTTTTACGTCCACCTGAGAGGGCAGACGAAGCCTCGGTTCAACATCTCATCCGAAAGACGGCACCTTTGACAGTGTAGCACTCTCTCAGCACTGCACTGGAGAACAGCCTAGCTTTATTATGTGCTCAGGTCTCTGGAGTGGGACTTGAACCCACAACCTTCGGACTCAGAGGCAAATGTGCTACCAACTAAGCCATAGCTGACTAGGAAAAGGAACTTGATTCATTGAGCAGCATTTACATCACCACAGCCATTATCATGGATGAATGTTAAAAACATGGCAGAAACTGTAGGCCCCACAAGCAAAATTAAGTATACAACCACAAAAGAATTGTTCATGGGGACTTTCAGTATGAGCTGTTCCAAGCCCTTCACTTCTCCCCTAGTTGTACGTTGTTTATCCAAAATGTCTCCCCTCCTCCAGGCTGGGGTACAGTCCACAAGTGCCAACTGCCCTCCAGTACCTCAGTCAGCTCTTCATGCTGCTGAGTGGCAGCAGGCTATTTGACAATGGAGGGCATCATAGCCGAACTCGACCCTGTCCTCAACTGCCATCCACACATGCAGGCTTTCCAGCAGGAATCACTAGTTAATGATCAGGCGCAGGAACTGGAGTTGATTTCCACCCCAACCCCATCCGAACTCAAGTCCATTGAAGCAGTAAACAAAAAAGCACAAAGATACTTAGATCAATACAAGATCATTTTGGTGCTCATCAAGAGGGACGTCAGTACTGGGGAATGAAACACTTGCCATTTTAGGCATCCAGTGTCAACATGAATTATTTCCAGGTCAAATACAGTACAAGCCAGATAAAGAGTAAAGCTCTCTCTACTCTGTCCCAACAATACCTCATTAATGGAGAATGGGGGGCATCATAGATCTCTGTGGAAGGATGAGTTTGATGGGCTGAATGGCCTTCTTCATCTGAACTTAACTTTGTGGTAATTAGCTGAATATCACTCCAAGTATCATCACCAAGTTCACAATCCACCATGGATTAATCATCTTGGTACACCATTGCAACCTACAGTATATGGTATCAAGAAAAGATCCCTCTGCGTCCTCTCCCTGAGCTGTACACAAACCTGCTAAGGATTCAGGAGAGTGCCCCCTATTGCACTCATTTCTGTTTCTCACACAGGACACCCTGAGTAAGATTGACAATTTCTACCAGACGTCAGGCAGTTTTTTGCACTGAAATCCCAGTCCCATTCCACGTAGCTAGTAGACGGGGAGGCTGCCATCCTTTCTGTCTGGTGTGGATTTGAACCCAGGTCCCAGAGGCGAATAGGAACGTATCCAACCCACAGCCCCTCCCAGTGCCCACTCAACATAAACATTATGAACCGATGAGCAGTACAAATACTCACTGAGCTGGCAGCTTCTCCCTACGAACGGAGTCGGGCAATTACATGAGTAATCTCCATCCAGATCCACACAGTGCCCGCCATTGTTACACGGCTGGGAGGCACAGTCATTGATATCTGAAAAACAAAATAGATTGAATATTTGTGAATATTTATTTTATTAAAAACACCGCAAACTATGTCCTTCCACCAGCTTTTGCTCCAGCATTGGTGACAGCGCCTTTAGACACTCAGTCCCACTATTTGGAATTCCCTCCCTAAACTCCCCTCTATTTCTCTCCAAATTTTTAAGCCTCCTTTAAACCCATCTTTTCAACCAAGCTTTTGGTCACAATCTCCTAACTCTCCCACCATATATCAGTTCCTTTTGGTTTTTCCCTCTGTAAAGGCATTGGGAAGTTTTTCCCACATTAAAGACACTATGGGCTGGATTTTGAATCTGGGGTCGGGTTGGGGTCAGGAATCACACATTCTGGCTTGTGAACCCGCCTCCATCGAGATGTGGCCAACCCACTGTATTTTCCCTTGATTGACCTTGTTGAGCCCGCCCAGTGGGCTCAGCAGGCCAATTAAGGGCCACCCGGCAACAGGTGACGTCACAGACTGACATTTCATCTGTCAAGAGCTTTTGACAGATGAAATATCAGCGTTTGACAGCTCTGTGAAGCTGTCAAACACTCACAATATGATTTCTAACTTCAGTCCTTCCTCTCAGGCTGAGTTAGAAATCATTCCACCACAGAAAACAGAAGGCTGCAGTTTTTGTCAGAACCACGGCTTTCCTGCTTTCTGTGCCGGTGAGATTTCTAACTCCCGAGAACTGAAGGGCTGACACCTGCAGGAGGAAGTTAAGGTAAGTAAAACTTTTTCCAACACTTAGCACTTACCTTACACACTTACCTCTGCACACATGCACCCATCACTCACCTGCCCACCAGACATATCGACCCTTCTAACCCCTGCAGACCCACGGCCCGCCCCGATAACTTGGCGTGGTTGCCACCTGTCGGGAAGCCCACATTTCAGCAATGAAAATAGGGATTATGCAAAAAACTGCCCGTTAACTACCTGTTAACAGGCAGTTAATTGTCACTAATCCCTTCCCGCCTCGAGGAGTCGGGTCTCAGCACAGGTCGGGTACCTGCCACCAGAGAAACTGGCATGGAGGCGGGTTGGAGGCGGGATAGGGTCGGGACCCCCGAATCTGCAACTTTAACCCCCCCCCCCCCCGCCTCCAAACCCGACTCCACGGGTCATTGAAAATCCAGCCCTATATAGATGCAAGTTGTTGTTTTGTTTTGCTGTTGTTGTTGTTGTTGTTGTTGATGATGATGATTATGGTAGTGTAATGGTTATGTTACTGGACTAGTTAATCCAGAGAATTAGGTTCAAATCCCTCCGTGGCAGTTTGAGAATTTGAGTTCAGTTTAAATAATCTGGAAATAAAAAGCTGGAACCAGTAAAAGTGACCATGAAGCTGTTGGACTGTCGTGAAAACCCAACTGTTCACTAATGTCCTAACCTGGTCTGGTCTATATGTGATTCCAGTCCCATGCCAGTGTGGTTGACACTTACCTGCCCTCGGAAGTGGCCTAGAAAGCCACTCAGTTGTATCAAAAACTTGGGCAATTAGGAATGGGCAATAAATAGCAGCCTTGCCAGCGACACCCACTTCCCAATAATTAATATTTTAAAAATCTTCTACAGGTTTGTAACCTTTATTAGTAAGAACAAGAGTTGCATTAATGAACAGCCAATCACAATGGCACATTGCAAAGCAACATTATAACATTAGAATTTCTATGTATTTACACATGGAACAATTTAAACAGTGCAAAAGCTTCATAGCATAGACTCACCAAACCCAACTGCCCCCAAACTACCTTCAAAAGATGGAGGGGGCAAGGCAAGAACATGGAGAAGGGGAAAATGGTATTTTACTTTCCTTCTCTTCTTCTTAGGCAGTCCCTCGGAGCTGAGGATGACTTGCTTCCACACTAAAAATGAGTTCTCAGGTGACTGATGAGTCCAATGCGGGACCTACAGTCTCTGTCACAGGTGGGGCAGACGGTGGTTGAAGGGGCAGGTGGGTGGGGTGCTTGGGTCGACGTGCACTCCTTCCGCTGTTTGCGCTTGGCTTCCGCTTGCTCCCGGCGAAGAGACTCGAGGTGTTCGGCACCTTCCCGGATGCTTCTCCTCCACTTTGTGAGGTCTTGGGCCAGAGATTCCCACATGTCGGTGGGGATGTTGCACTTTTTCAAGGAGGCTTTGAGGGTGTCCTTGAAGCGTTTCCTCTGCCCACCTGGGGCTCTCTTGCCGTGTCGGAGCTCCGAGTAGAGCGCTTGTTTTGGGAGTCTCGTATCGGGCATGCGGACAATGTGGCCTGTCATCGGAGCTGATCAAGCGTGGTCAAAACTTCGATGCTGGGGGTGTTAGCCTGAGCGAGAACACTGACGTTGGTGCGCCTATCCTGCCAATGGATTTGCAGGATCTTGCGGAGGCAGCGTTGGTGGTATCTCTCCAGTGCTTTCCATGCCAGCGATTACTAATGATTATAGGCAGTCCAGCGCCTTAGGCCAATGTTACGCTTCGTCGAGAGCCACAACCCCGACCGCTGCCTTGCTCCATGGGCCACCCTCAGGATTGCCGCACCATTGAGTGATGGAGCACAGATTTCAATCACGTCACTGTGACCTGATGCCAAGCGAAACTCCAGGCACTTCCCCATAGGATGACAGGGAATAAACTGCAGGCCAATTTAATACCGTCCAGTTGAGTTCCATTGACTGCAGTGGAACTGAATATTAGGCGCTGTGTATAACGGGCGGCTGATCCGATACCACCCATTTTGCGCCATTGCCCGAGACTAATTTCTAGGCCCAAGTTTTTCTAGTCTTTCCTCATAACACCATCCTCTGACTCTCAGGATCAGCCGACTCTGCATTGTTTTCAGTTCTGTTTTATTCAGGTATTTTTATGGAAACGAGGATAACCCTGCTTCCTAATAGCATTCCCTGACCGCCTTTATCTGGAGAATAAACAGCCGAAAGGGAATGATATTGGATCCCAGCTCAGCAACATCCCACAGGCAGGCGGGGTGTGAACTGAGGCCAAGAGATAAATAGAGTCTGTCAAGGGCCACAGGTAAAGTGGAGGTGGGCAGTGCAAATGGCCCCTGGACAGTATTAGGAGTACCACTTCTGTAGATCAGTCTTCATTAAAAGAGCTTAACCTCAGTCTCAGGGCTGGCCAGTAAATTAAATAAGCTACTCATTGCTTAATTCCCTAAATTCCCTAAAAGAGTTAATGTGCTGCAATATTTTCAGAGGTCATTAGATCCACAAAACACTTGGGATCTTGCAGGAACTTGATTTTCCCGACATCAATTTCGATTCCATCATTCCCATATCATTAGCTCTCAACCTCTCGTTAAATTACTCAATGTTCAAATGTCTGGGCTGTGAGTTTTCCAGGGAATGTTTTAATCATTAAGTACAAGGATTCCTTTTGTCGCACAGGCCTGTTAAAACTAGACTGCATTGGTCCCGTGCCCGTGTTGTACCCTGTAATAAGCGGAAACCTCTCTTCCAGTCGTCTCCCTCCCCAAAGTGCTCCATTCTTCTGTAGTAAGTAATGTGTGGGATTAAACCAATGACAGCATCTTTCATAAATTTAAAAGACATATAGCTCACACAGGTCCAATTACAAAGGTCTTACTCATGAGTGAAGAAACTCCTGGAATGTGGGATCACCTGTTGCCGGGTTCCATTGATCCTATTCAGCTGCTTTATTGAGGTGAGTGACCGAGCAGCTTACAGCTGTCTACATTATGGCCTCGATAGAATACAGAGCGGTATATGTGCAACAGTCTGTGATGAGATTACCAATGTTCAGTCATGTTTCTTACTGACTGTCAAATTCAAATTGTTTCTGTTGAGAGAGAGAGAGAGAAAGACAAACCTTCTGTCTCTCCACAGCATACTTCAAATCCCTAGTTCACAGGTTGGATAATTACCCTGCCCTTAGATCTCTTAGACCAGCTGATTTGAAGTATAGGAGATCAGGCTGCAATGATCTAACCTCCAATTCATCCTCTTCCTCACCAACTCTGTCTCTGAGGCCCTGAATAGCACAACTAAGATGGAAAAACTCAACGAGCAAAGCAGATAACACTGGGAAAATACAAAAGTGTGGTTTATGTGATGCTAAAGAGTGAGACAGATTGCAAACTCATTTAAACACATGGATCAGTGTATTTTTTTTAAGAGTGAGACAGGTCAAATAGATCACATTTTTAACGCAGTGAGTGATTTTCAACAGCTGAAGAAACGCTTGCAGGTAATCCAACGTCCCACCAATCTCCACAACCAACTCACTTGTGCCAACATGCTGGTGAAATATTCCAATTAATGACATGGGATACTTACACCCCATTCATACTGTCTCTGTGTGGTTAAATTTGCCCCAGTTATATTACAGGTTGGATTCAGAGACCAGAGACAGCACCCAAAGAACTGACAGATAAGTAGTTATTTCATGTCGAGTTGCCATGTGTTCTTTACAAATGGTAATTTTGGGAAAAATGGCTCTACTTTGTACTGTACTTACAGCCCCTCCACCTCCCTACTCCTGTCCAGTCAGCTGGAAAAAGAGCAATGCAGTCATAGGCCAAGGAAGTAGCGAGAGGCCGAGGAAGTAGCGAGAGGCCGAGGAAGTAGCGAGAGGCCGAGGAAGTAGAGAGAGGCCGCGGAAGTAGAGAGAGGCCGCGAAAGTAGAGAGAGGCCGAGGAAGTAGCGAGAGGCCGAGAAAGTAGCGAGAGGCCGAGGAAGTAGCGAGAGGCCGAGGAAGTAGCGAGAGGCCGAGGAAGTAGCGAGAGGCCGAGGAAGTAGCGAGAGGCCGAGGAAGTAGAGAGAGGCCGCGGAAGTAGAGAGAGGCCGCGGAAGTAGAGAGAGGCCGCGGAAGTAGAGAGAGGCCGAGGAAGTAGCGAGAGGCCGAGGAAGTAGAGAGAGGCCGAGGAAGTAGCGAGAGGCCGAGGAAGTAGCGAGAGGCCGAGGAAGTAGCGAGAGGCCGCGGAAGTAGAGAGAGGCCGCGGAAGTAGAGAGAGGCCGCGGAAGTAGAGAGAGGCCGCGGAAGTAGAGAGAGGCCGAGGAAGTAGAGAGAGGCCGAGGAAGTAGAGAGAGGCCGAGGAAGTAGAGAGAGGCCGCGGAAGTAGAGAGAGGCCGAGGAAGTAGAGAGAGGCCGAGGAAGTAGAGAGAGGCCGAGGAAGTAGAGAGAGGCCGAGGAAGTAGAGAGAGGCCGAGGAAGTAGAGAGAGGCCGAGGACGTAGCGAGAGGCCGAGGACGTAGCGAGAGGCCGAGGAAGTAGCGAGAGGCCGCGGAAGTAGCGAGAGGCCGCGGAAGTAGTCAGAGGCCTAGTCTGTAGTTCACAGACAGCTGCTCAAAAGTTGCCACAGGACCTCACACTTCTGGATCCAGATCTTCCCCTGATGTTGACAATGGGAAAATGTTGCCAGCCTGTGCAGGTAGGCCAAGAATTCAGACTGCCCACAGAAAGAACAAATGGCAAGCGCTATTTGTGCTTTGCCACTAGATGCAGGGAAGGAGGCCATCTCTCACCTGCGACAATGAGTCACGTAAATTAGGTATTTCAGGTACCTCATATTGTAAATACCTCCCTCTTCTGTTATCCACTACTTGAAAGAAAACAATATATATCCTGCAGGCATCAATTAACTCCCTGCAGATAATCTCTGATTGGTTACAGAAATTGTGGTTACAGAAATTGTGTTCCTCCCTCGGGGCAAGGAGGGAGCGGGAGGGTCAGTAAGAGGCTTGTTGTGTAGTCGAAAGTAGAGCCACTTTTCCAACAGTTCCATTTGAAAAGAACAAAAGCCAACTCGTCATCAAAGAACTTCTCTTGGAAGAACAATCAGACCTGAAGGCCGAAAAAGGGATTCAGTTCGTCCCAGAATGAGGGCCATCTCATTCAGTATAAGTTATTTTTATTAAAGGTTCTTTTGTCTTGATTTGGGCTCCGGGTGCAGCTCTTGGGAGAGTGTCCTATGCTCTGCTCTGCTGCGTTTACCCAGTGTAGTGGGCCTGGCTGTTGAATTGCAAATTTGCTGCACTTGGCATGTGTGGTCCCTTTTGTTGCCCTTCGCTCTTCCCAATCTCTGTATTCCTACATTACAACAGTGACTACACTTCAAAAGTACTTAATTGTCTGTAAAGCGCTTTGGGATGTCCTGAGGTCATGAAAGGGGCTGTATAAATGCAGGTCTTTCAAGTCTTTCTTTCTTTCTGTAATCTCCTCCAGTGCTACCATCCCCTGCCCCAATACTCTCCATTCCTCTGACTCCAGCCTCTTGTGCATCCACACTTCTTTGCCCCACCATTGACAGCTGTGCCTTCAGCTGCCCAGGTCCCACACTCTAGAATTCCCTCCCTAAACCTCTCCACTTCCCTTTCCTCCTTTAAGACCCTCCTTAAAACTCACGTCTTTGACCGAGCTTTAAGTCAGCCATCCTAATATCTCCTTCTTTAGCTTGCATCCATTCTCCTTGCACCTCTGTGAAGTGCCTTGGGGCATTTATCTATGTTACAGGCACTAAATAAATGCAAAACGTTGTTGTTCTGCTGGTGTTATGAGCATTGTGAGTCCTGCACAAGTTCCGTGGACAGGCCAGCTTGGAAATCTGCTGTTCAGCCAGTCCCATAGGTCAGTGTGCATGCTTCATTAAAATACCAAACAGAGAAACATATCCCCCGTTAATAACTTAACTGCAGCTGGATGCCGGTGAACCAAGACATTTGTGTGACTGTGTGTGCGCTAATGTACTTGCGCATGTAAAGAAAGAAAAGAAAGACTTGCATTTATATAGCGCCTTTCACAACCACCAAAGCGCTTTACAGCCAATTAAGTATTTTTGAAATGTAGTCACTATTGTAATGTAGGAAACGCGGCAGCCAAAATTGTGCACAGCAAGCTCCCACACAAAGCAATGTGGTAATGACCAGATAACCTATTTTTTAGTGATGTTGATTGAGGGATAAATATTGGCCAGGACACCGGGGATAACTCCCCTGCTCTTCTTCGAAATAGTGCCATGGGATCTTTTACGTCCAGCTGAGAGAGTAGATGGGGCCTCAGTTTAACGTCTCATCCAAAAGACGGCACCTCCGACAGTGCAGCACTCCCTCAGCACTGCACTGGAGTGTCAGCCTAGATTTTTGTGCTCAAGTCTCTGGAGTGGGACTATGAACCCACAACCTTCTGACTCAGATGTGAGGGTGCTGCCCACTGAGCCACTGGCTGACACTACATACGTGTGCACGTGTATCTGTCTGTGTGCATACATGTATGAACACATGCACGTGTTCACATGTCTCTACGTCTGTGTGCGTGTCTGCATGTGGCATTTGTGAGCACAAGCGTGTGTATGTTTATGCATGTACGTGCTTACACGTAAGTATAAAGTTCTCTTTTCCCTGACAAGAGAGCTGGGAGATGGGTATGTAACTGGTCAGTTGGCCCAGCATAATGCTAAACCAATGTATGCAGTATAACCAAGTCTACGACTAGTCAGCAATCCCAGCAACAACCAGCCCAGCGACCGAAGCATCCAGCGGCATGTAAATCACAAGGGTTACTGTCTGGGACATTTTACAGATTCTTTTGACCATATTCCTTACGCTCTCTGAATAAAATTGTTTTCATAAGATGTTTTCATTCCTTTGCACAACAGTAAGTCGCCCACACACAGAAATATGAACTTTGCATTCATTTTTATAAAAACGCTCTGGGCTCGTAGGCGCAAGACTTTGTTTATTTGTATTCCAAATAAAGATTCATTTAAATGCAAGGTGTCAGCTTGGCTCAGTCGGTAGCACTCTTACTTCAGAGTTAACAGGTTGTTGGTACAAACCCCACTCCACGGCTCAGTGGTAGCACTCTTGCCCCTGAGTCATGAACGTTGAGAGTTCAAGTCTCACTCCAGAACTTGAGCAGAAAATCTAGGCTGACACTCCAGTGCAGTACTGAGGGAGTGCCGCACTGTCGGAGGTGCCGTCTTTCAGATGAGACATTAAACCAAGCAGGTCTGCCCTCGCAGGTCGACGTAAAAGATCCCGTGGCACTATTTTAAAGTGGTCATGATGCGGAGATGCCGGTGTTGGACTGGGGTGGACAAAATTGAGAGGTCGCACAACACCAGGTTATAGTCCAACAGTTTTATTTGAAATCACAAGCTTTCGGAGCTATCGATTGCTCCTTCCTCAGGTGAAGTAAATTAGATACAGATTCTGTATCTAATTTACTTCACCTGAGGAAGGAGCAATCGATAGCTCCGAAAGCTTGTGATTTCAAATAAAACTGTTGGACTATAACCTGGTGTTGTGCGACCTCACTATTTTAAAGAGCAGGGGAGTTATCCCTGGTGTCCTGGGACCAAAATTTATTCCTCAATCAACATCACTAAAAACAGATTATCTGGTCATTATCACATTGCTGTTTGTGGGACCTTGCTGTGCACCAATTGGCTGCCACTTTTCCTACATTACAACAGTGACTAGACTGCAAAAGTGCTTCATTGGCTGTAAAGCGCTTAATTATATTTATATTTGATTTAAAATGAATGGGGACGTGTTGAATAGAAATGTCAGGAAAAAGTGCCAAGTGGGAGCGACAATGAGATGACAAAGCAGAATGCAGGTTCTGATGCCGAGTCTTCTCAGACAGCACCTTGCTAAGATTTTAATCCTCTCTCCAATGAGCAGGTGTTTTAGCATCTTGCCAGGTTGTTGAAAACCCTTTTCAAAAGCGGCTGTATATTGAGAGCACGGTAATCTTCTCAAACCCAGAATTCTGTGTTTAGTAAACACCCCTCCACTCTTCAGCAGAAACACTCCTTCAGGCAGCTCACAGAAAGGTGTGGGAAAAGGAATAGAATTAATGGCCCCAAGGCAAGAAACAGATCTGAAAAGGAAGAATGAAAACAGCTGGGGACTCACTACAGGCCCATCAGCACCTGAAATGAGCAAAGGCGGGTTTATGTCTTTGGGTGGAGACCTTTCATCAGAAATTAATCCGGTTCGGATCCCCATCCGAAATGGTAAACTGTCTTTATTCAGATGCTGGTGGATCTGCTGTGTATGTCCAGCATTATGTGTTTTGATTTCAGATTTCCGCTATTTGCAGTTTTACTTTTTTAATATTGGAAACTTTTCTTCTGATCGTCGACCAATGTCTGGCACCATGGAAGGATGAGTATACAAACCCAGTTTGAAGAACCTCTCATCTTTCACCAACTGGGAACCAGCCCAAATATTAATGATAGAGGCAGAAATGTAAGTCCAACTGAATTTTCTGACTGTACCAGATCTGACAATACCCAGATCTCACCGTGCCAGATCTCACAGTACCAGGAACGTCGGTACTGGGTCTGATTTTACCGGGTCTGGTCATACCAGGAGTAAACATACCACATCTAACCTTACCAGACTGACCATACCAGATAAGACTATACCAGGACTAATCGTGCTGGGTCTGAGCGTGCTGGGCCTGTGCGTGCTGGGCCTGACCGTGCTGGGCCTGAACGTGCTGGGTCTGAGCGTGCTGGGCCTGAGCGTGCTGGGTCTGAGCGTGCTGGGTCTGACTGTGCTGGGTCTGAGCGTGCTGGGTCTGAACGTGCTGGGTCTGAACGTGCTGGGTCTGAGCGTGCTGGGTCTGAGCGTGCTGGGTCTGAGCGTGCTGGGTCTGAGCGTGCTGGGCCTGAGCGTGCTGGGTCTGAGCGTGCTGGGTCTGAGCGTGCTGGGTTTGACTGTGCTGGGTCTGACCGTGCTGGGTCTGAGCGTGCTGGGTCTGACCGTGCTGGGTCTGACCGTGCTGGGTCTGAGCGTGCTGGGTCTGACTGTGCTGGGTCTGAGCGTGCTGGGTCTGAGCGTGCTGGGTCTGAGCGTGCTGGGTCTGAGCGTGCTGGGTCTGAGCGTGCTGGGTCTGACTGTGCTGGGCCTGAGCGTGCTGGGCCTGAGCGTGCTGGGTCTGAGCGTGCTGGGTCTGACCGTGCTGGGTCTGACTGCGCTGGGCCTGAGCGTGCTGAGTCTGAGCGTGCTGGGTCTGAGCGTGCTGGGCCTGAGCGTGCTGGGCCTGAGCGTGCTGGGTCTGAGCGTGCTGGGTCTGACCGTGCTGGGTCTGACCGTGCTGGGTCTGACCGTGCTGGGTCTGAGCGTGCTGGGTCTGACTGCGCTGGGCCTGAGCGTGCTGGGCCTGAGCGTGCTGGGTCTGAGCGTGCTGGGTCTGAGCGTGCTGGGTCTGAGCGTGTTGGGTCTGAGCGTGCTGGGTCTGAGCGTGCTGGGTCTGACTGCGCTGGGTCTGAACGTGCTGGGCCTGAGCGTGCTGGGTCTGAGCGTGCTGGGTCTGAGCGTGCTGGGTCTGAGCGTGCTGGGTCTGAGCGTGCTGGGTCTGAACGTGCTGGGTCTGAGCGTGCTGGGCCTGAGCGTGCTGGGTCTGAGCGTGCTGGGTCTGAACGTGCTGGGTCTGAACGTGCTGGGTCTGAGTGTGCTGGGTCTCAATGTACCAGGACTGACATTTCTTTCATGCAAAACTGTTGGGTTTTTTCATTCTAAAAAGATAAAAGTGTGAAATAAAATGTACGTACGAGGAGAGATTGGGTCGATTGGGCTTATACTCGCTGGAGTTTAGTAGAATGAGAGGAGATCTCACTGAAACTTATAAAATTCTAACAAGACTAGACAGACTGGATGCAGGAAGGATGTTCCCGATGGCGGGTGAGTCCAGAACAAGTGGTCACAGTCTAAGGAAAGGGGTAAGCCATTTAGGACTGAGATGCGGAGGAATTTCTTCACCCAGAGAGTGGTGAACCTGTGGAATTCTCTGCCACAGAAGCCAGTTGAGGCCAAGTCAGTAAATATATTCAAGAAGGAGATAGATATATTTCTTAAGGCTAAAGGTATCAAGGGATATGGGGAGAAGGCAGGGACAGGGTACTGAGTTTGGATGATCAGCCATGATCTCATCGAATGGCGGAGCAGGCTCGAGGGGCCGAATGGCCTACTCCTGCTCCTATCTTCTATGTTTCTATGTTTAGCGGGGCAGGGAAATGTGCAGTAAGCTTGAATTCATCTCCACCTACACGAAGAGTTATGTGGTGGAAGCTGAAATCCCAGAAGCTGCGTAGCAACTCTCACACAGTCCCACAATAGACAGTGAGTCCGCCATGGCTTAATTGGTAGCACTCTTACCTCTGAATCAGAAGGTTGTGGATTCAAGTCCCACTTCAGAGACTCGAGCACAAAATCTAGGCTGACGCTCCAGTGCAGTGCTGAGGGAGTGCTGCACTGTTTAAGGTGCCGTCTTTTGGATGAGACGCTATACCGAGGCTCTGTCTGCCCTCTCAGGTGGGTGTAAAAGATCCCACGGCAGTATTTGAAGAAGATCAGGTGAGTTCTCCCCAGTGTCCTGGCCAATATTTATCCCTCAACCAACACCTAAAACAGACTGGGCATTATCTCATCGCTATTTGTGGGATCTTGCTGTGTGCAAATTAGCTGCCACGTTTCCTATATTACAACAGTGACTCCACTTCAAAAAATACTTCATTGGCTGTCAAGCGCTTTAGGACGTCCTGAGGTCATGAAAGGCGCTCTATAAATACAAGTAGTTCTTTTTTTTTTAAATAGGTTACCACTGTGAGATTTTTTTTGTCTCCCCATTAACAAGACTGCCTGGAGTCGGATGAATGAATTTCTAAAATGAGGCTTCACATTGTCCTCTCCTGTCCTCTCCATCTCCACTAAAGTTCAGTCACGTTGGGCTTGCGTTGGGCAACTCCAATTACAGACCCAGTGACGAGGTTGTGCAATATCGGCCCCAGTACTGTCCGGGTGTCTGAGCCCCACACTATCAGTTCCTACACAGCTGTGCTTTACGACTATGCATCAGCCAAATCAATAACAACTTGCAATTATATAGCACCTTTGACCATCTTAGACATCCATTCCCTCCACCGCTGGTGCACCGTGGCTGCAGTGTATACTATCTACAGGATGGACTGCAGCAACTCACCAAGGCTTCTTTGACAGCACCTCCCAAACCCGCAGGCGTATGGGAACACCATCACCGCCGAGTTCCCCTCCAAGTCACACACCATCCCTACTCGGACATATGTCGTTGTTCCATCATCAGCGCTGGATCAAAATCCTGGAACTCCCTACCTAACAACACTGTGGGAG
This sequence comes from Squalus acanthias, assembly GCA_030390025.1. Taxonomy (NCBI): domain Eukaryota; kingdom Metazoa; phylum Chordata; class Chondrichthyes; order Squaliformes; family Squalidae; genus Squalus; species Squalus acanthias. The sequence goes on along the minus strand of CM059446.1, from coordinate 52,073,993 downwards.
CACCTTCACCTTATGGACTGCAGTGGTTCAAGATGGCGGCTCACTAGGGACGGGCAATAAATGCTGGCTTTCCAGCAATGCCCACATCCCGTGGATAAATAATAAAAAGTAACAGAGAATTGTCTTAAGACACTTAACAAAGAAGGACCAAACACAACCTGGAGTTTGGGAGGCAGTTTAGGGAACACAACCTAAGGTATGGTTGAAGAGATTGGTTTTGTGGCTACTTTTCAGTGAGGAAAAATGTAGCAAGGCGGGGGTGGCTTCAGAAAGGGAGTCCGAGTGTGGGGGAGTGATGGCTAGAGGCCCACCACTGAGGATGGGACTGAGAAAGTTGGGGGTGGGGGTTGCGGGAATGCACAGAAAGCCAGATTTGGTAAGGCGGAGGATGTTAGCTGTGATTTAGGGCTGCAGAAGGTTGCAGAGATAGGGTTGGGCAAGGCCATGAGGGATTTATAGACAAAGAGAATGATTTGGAAATCAGAAAATACTGGAATCACTCAGCAGGTCAGTCAGCACCTGTGGAGAGAACAGACAAGTTCCCATTTCAGGTGTGGGTCCTTCATGAGAACTGGATGAAGGGTCTTTGCACAGGTGCTGACTGACCTGCTGAGTGCGTCCAGAGTTTTCTGCTTTTGTTTCAGATTTCCAGAATCTGCAGTTTTTTTGCTTTTTGTGTTTTACGATTTGCAAATAAATGTTCTGGGAGATGGGAAGCTAATAAAGGTCGCCAAGGAATGTGGTGATAGGCAAGAAGGACTTCATCTGGGATGGGATGTGGGCATGGCATTGAAATTCGTGTAAGGTGGAGCTGGGGAGGCCGATGAAGCGGGTGCTGGGGCACGAGGCTTGGAGGTGACAGCGACATGGATGAGGGCTTCAGTGGCAGTGGGGATAAGATAGGAGAGAAGGCAGGCAATATTGTGGATAGGGAAATTGGGAGTCTTGGTGATAGGCAACATATGGGGTTTGAAGGACAGCAAGTTTTCACATTGGCAGGTTCAATCTGAGTGAGTAGCCGGGAAGGGAAGGAGCAAGGGGCTGTGGTGTGGAGTTTCTGGGCACACTGGCGAAAAGTCCAACTCCTTCACAACTTGGACAGGCAGTCAGACAGCACAGCAGAATTAATGATGTCAAGGCATTTCGATAGAGTAGATAGCTAAAAACTATTTCCACTGGCAGGAGGGTCAGTAACCAGAGGACACAGGTTTAAGATAATCAGCAAACAAGGCAGGGAGGGAGATGAGGAAAAAATAATTTTACTCAGCGAGTTGTTATGATCTGGAATGCAGTACCTGAAAGGGCGGTGGAAGCTGATCCAATAGTAATTTTCAAAAGGGAATTGGATAAATACTTGCAAAGGAAAAATTTGCAGGACTATGGGGAAGAGCAGGGGAGTGGGACTAATTGGAGAGCTCTTTCAAAGAGCCAGCACAGGCACGATTGGCCGAATGGCCTCCTTCTGTGCTGTATCATTCTGCAATTCTATGATTTAAGGGTGATGGCAGAGAGGTACAGCTGGGTATTGTCAGCATACATGTGGAAGCTGACCCCATGCTTGCAGATGCCGCTGACAAGAGAGAATAATGATAGTGTTAATGATTTAATACAGAACAACCTAACCTATTTCCAACATTGGTCTGACCATGAGAAATTTGTAACGTGATTGAAAATTTCAGAAATCGCAGTTTGAGAACAATCCCCCCTTTATGTCCTTTTGAAACGAGTCAGCTGTCTGGTTCTCCCGAAAATGTTCTGGGATGAGATCCAAGCCCTGAGTGATAGCGACTTGTCCTCTGGTGAGCTTCTTGCTGGCAAGACACTGATATCATGGGAGCTGTCAGGAGACGCACTGATTGCTCTGACCCAGCCCCAGGGTCGAGACTAACTCTCACAGGCTTTAGTATCAAGAACAGTCTTTTATATTTACAGAGTTAATGCACCAGTCCTGCAAAGTCTGTAGCTCATTTAATTATAGGAATCAAACTTTTTAAAGTCTTAAAACCAAATGATTCCCCCACCCAGACTATAGGAAGATTATCTAGAGAATAGTCAATAATAATAGGGATTATAGGGAAACATTTTCAAGGCTCATGAACCCTCGCTACACATGAGCACAGGTCAGAGATAGGGCTATAGAGCCAATTCTGCAAACTAAACTCCCATCTAGCAAGGCTCTGAATTAGGAGCAGAGCCTTGCAAGAGTAAACTTTATATGCCACTAATCTAACAGATGGGTTCAAAGATCATCACAGACCACCAGCTCAGAGCCCAGGTGTTTTTACAACCAACACCTGAGCTCCAAGATTCCATGACTGCCTTGTAATTAATATATTTGCTCATTTCATGAGGAATTGAGGGAGGCACCATTCGATTCAGGCTCCATTTTTCTGACACTAGAGGCTCACAATGTGGACACCAAGTGCCATCGCACACTCCATGTCACTGGCACACAATGACTGCACCAACGGTTTAACAGCTGCGACGTCCATAGACTCTCCACGGATAATAATTCCCAGATAAACCACTCTACTTACTTGTTTGACAATCAACGCCCTGGAAGCCAGTGGGGCACTTGCAGGTGTATTCACTGAAGACATCTCCTCTGCGTGATATCACTTCACACAGGCCACCGTTTTGACAGGGGTTAGGGTGACAAGGACCTGCAATATAACAAAGAAATAATCGTGTGTAGAAAGTTGCCATTTAAATTGTTGGCCTGGAGTTAACCACTCAGCCAATCTGGTTGCCGGGTGAAGTAAAATATTGTGGGCCCCAAGCACATTGTTGGAGGCCTCAAGCTATTTACCAGTTGGTAACCTTCTATGCTTCACTGGAAGCATTTCTCAGGTTTCTTCCACCCTACAAAAACTGTCCAGCCAGTCCCTTGATGCTCTATAACATGGGCAGTGAACTCGGGAATAGATTGGGGCCAAAATCCACAATCCCACTCTGCTACTGTAACAATGGCACAGACCGAGGTCATTCAGCCCAACCTAGTCCCATTCCCTGGCCCTTTCCCCATACTTTAAATTTTGCTTCAAATATTGATCCACTTCCCTTTTAAAAGCTATTACGGATTCTGTTTCCATCACTGTGTTTGGCCAGGCATTCCATGTCCTAACAATCCTCTGTTTAAATAATTTCTCAAAATATCTCCCTTTCTTCATCTGGTGATGAATTTAAATGTACGCCTTCTAATTACTGACTCACCAACCAGCGGAAATAGATTTTCCTGATTTGCCTCATCAAAACCCATCATTTGGACACGTTTGTCAGATCTCCTCTTTAGCCTGGGCCCTAAGCTCTGGAATTCCCTCCCCAAACCTCTCCACCTCTCTACCTCTCTTTCTCCCTTTGAGACGCTCCTTAAAACCTACCTCTTTGACCAAGCTTTTGGTCACCTATCCTAACATCGCCTTATGTGGCTCAGTGTTAAATTTTGTCTGATAATACTCCTGTGAAGTGCCTTGGAACGTTTTACTACATTAAAGGCACTATATAAATGCAAATTATTGTTGTCGTTGTTGTTTATTCTGGTGAAGTGGTAAGGAGAGGAGTTTAGGGGAGTGTACGGGAACAGTGGCTGAAGGTTCTGCCAAATTTCCAAATAACGGCTGGGAAATTCCTCGGAGCTGCCGTAACTTCTTCAGAAGCTCGGCATAAACGGGGTTTCCAGCGAAGCGACGGCGGCAGAGCGAGAGCAGCTCCCAGGAATTTTCCAGCCAACATATTTATCCTTCAATGTATCGGTGGCTCAACACAACATCCAGTGTGGTACGGACCCATGCAAACCGCGAAGGTTCCTGGCTCCACCATGGGCCTGTGTTGAGTTAACAAACTGGGTTAGTGATGGGGAACTATAATTAAGCCCTGGTTTTAACTCTGCCCGCCCAGCGGGAACAGTGCGGGCAGGGCGTTAAAATGGCAGCCAGGCGGTTCCCACAGCGTTACCGCACCCCGCCCCCCCCCCCCCCCACCTCGCAATCTTAACTTCCAGGTTTTGGGGAGCGTGGAGATCGCCCAGTGAATGTGACTCATAAATATTGAAATGCCAGGTCTGATGATGTCATTCATAATTTTACCTCTAAAATGCATGATTTTCACACAGTCTCCAGGTAAGTAATCCCTTTTAACATTTTGGTAAGGTTCCTTGTGGCCGAGGGCAAGCAGGATTGTCTGTCCTGGTCCAACAAGGAAACCTTGGGCTTCCTTTGGCCAGGGTCTCCGTCCCCCAACCTCCTCCGCTGCGATCGCCTCAGAACCGCACCACCCCCACACCCCCCTCGGTCCTGCATGACTAACCTTGCTAAGGACGGTTTGCTTTGGCCCCCGTTGGCGTCCGACTCCCGCCCCGATGCCCGCTGCCACCCACCAGTCATAACGGCACTCCTGCCGGCTTCGGGCAGGTGACAGAGCTGAACTATTTCAATGAGTTAAAATGGCCTGGGGCCTCACACCGAGGAGTCCATGGGGATTTCCCTACTGGGCTCACCCCGCACTCACCCAGTGTTGAAATCAGCACTTGAGATTAAGGAGGAGAGAAGAACAATCAATCAGTGTCAATCTCCCAGTCAGTGACTCCAACTGGGAAGTGTGTGCATCGACTATAGGTCAAAACACGACTGGCCTCAGCTGGCGTGGTCGAATAGCCGACTGACACTCACTCACAGGCTCACACATGAGGAATGCTCACTTAGACAAGGTACTGCAGGTTCATCAGCGTCAGGAGAGGAGGGACAAAACAGTCAGAATTTGGGGGGATTGTAGGGCAAGAACCTTCCTTTTGGGCTAAATACCAGACAATAGTTACATATTTCAAGAACAGGTCTGACCTTTCGATAAAGGCAGCAACTTAAAGACAGCAGACAATGATTCACCTGGAGTGCAAGCATCCGCCAGTGTCGGCAAATGTTTGTCATGTAGGGCGATGCAGGTTCTAGGCTGGAAGAAAGGTTCTCAGGCTTAATATTCAGCTACCGCTTTATGCTCAGCTATCCACTTCACCATGGAAGCTCTGCGCTCACACACTGCAGGCGCAAGAAGCAGAAAGCTCACTTACAACTAGTCAGCTCCAGAGTTGAAAGGACTCCCTGGAATGCATTTTGCTCAGATTGTTGGAGGGCAAGAAGGCAGGCATCAGAATCGGCCCGCCAGTTTGAGAAATGCGCCTAGCAATTCCCACATCGCTACGCTGGCAGCTAGCATTCAAACACAGGCCGAAGAATGGAAAAGGGAGTGCAGCAGCCCAAGCGGTCAGTGTGCACACACGAAGCAGCAGTTACAATTGCCAAACCCTCATTTTAGAGAGACTAAAAAAAAAAGAGAGGTTTTGGCATCTTCTGCGAGAGTCCGAGAATGCCTTCGAACCCCGCACAAGACTCGTGAAGATCTGCGAGCTGCAGCACGGTCAAGCTTTGAATTTCTGTCCAACAACGTTGCTTCTGTTGTCAGAAATCACAGGCAGCTTACCTGAGGGTTCGGAGTATGTAGTGACATCGTTATACCTTATGTCTTCCAACGTATACCCGGTAGGTTCCTCTGCACCACTTCCTGTTTTGATTGCATATATAAATTGTATTAAAATAAAATGGTGTGCGGGGAGTGGGGAGAAGAAACATGGTTGCACAATTACTTCACGTACCACAGGAAGTGATGCGAAGGAACTTCCTGGGTAGAGTAATGCTGAAGAAAACAAGCAAAATGGCTTTGTAGAAGTGCCCAACCTCAGCCAACTCCCTCGAGATAGAGTCCCCACTGTAGTATTTCTGACTCCCGAAGTCTTGTTCACAAATACAAGCTAAGTGTAAACTGTAAAGTTGGGAACTGCTTGGTTAACAACAAAGAAAGTGCTTGTTCAAAAAATAAATGTAAATTCATCTTGTTCACTGGTCCAACAGTTTCTGGAGTGATCCTTTCCCTTATAAGGCTCTGTCCTCCCCTGCTAAAGATGCTGGTGTTCACTGGGATACATGACAAAGGTCCCATGGCACTACTGAAGAAGAGCAGGGCGTTCTCCTAGTTCTCCTGACCAACTTTCCTCCCTAATCCAACACCACAATAACAACACAGATTAACCTCAGATCACAAGGAAGATACAAATGAGAGAGGCTTTTTGGCCCATTTTAACTCATCCATCCAGAATAAGAGACCTACCTTCTCCCACCGCATCTAACCAACTCTTGAATGAGTCTAATTACCATTATCCTATTCCGGAGACCATTCCAAGGGACCACTCTGTGGGTGAAGAATTTCTTGCTGACATCTGTCCTAAACTTTCCTTTCCGTGTTTATATAAGCCATCCTTATCCCGGCATACCTTGGGACAGTTAATCTAGAATGAGGTTAGACTTGCAGAGTAGACAGAAGAGTTGCTGAAAGTTGAGAGTTTGGACTCACTGTGGGCCTGACCCAGCATTCAGTTTTTAAACTCCTCTCAGTAGAGCTGGCCTACGGTTCCTCCTCAGATATTTTACCCTATACTATTTTTTTTACAGGTGAACTTAAAAGATCCCATGGCACTATTCGAAGGAAGAGCAGTGGAGTTCTCCCTGGTGTCCTGGCCAATATTTATCTCTCAACCAAAACCTAAAAGCAGATTATCTGGTCATTATCACATTGCTGTTTGTGGGAGCTTGCTATGCGCAAATTGGCTGCTGCGTTTCCTACATTACAACAGTGACTACACTTCTAAAGTACTTCATTGGCTGTGAAGGACTTTGGGACGTCCTGAGGTATTGAAAGGCGGTATATAAATGCAAGTGTTTTGCTTTAATGGTCTTTTTATTTCATTTTAACCATGGCTAGGAGGTTTAGATGTAACCTGACACTGTTTAGCAGTGGGAGGGAGAGAAAGACTTGCATTTATATGGGAGGCGGTGCAACGAAGATTCACTAGATTGATCCCTGGGATGAGAAGACTGTCCTATGATGAGAGATTGTGTAGAATGGGCCTATACTCTCTGGAGTTTAGAAGAATGAGAGGTGATCTCATTGAAACATACAAGATTCTGAAAGGGGATTGACAGGGTAGATGCTGAGAGGTTGTTTCCCCTGGCTGGAGTGTCTAGAACTAGGGGGCATAATCTCAGGATAAGGGGTCGGCCATTTAAGACCGAGATGAGGAGCAATTTCTTCACTCAAAGGGCTGTGAATCTTTGGAATTCTCTGCCCCAGAGGGCTGTGAATGCTGAGTCTTTGAGTATATTCAAGGCTGAGATAGATAGATTTTTGGACTCTAGGGGAATCAAGGGATATGAAGATCGGGCGGGAAAGTGGAGTTGAGGTCGATGATCAGCCATGATCTTATTGAATGACGGAGCAGGCTCGAGGGGCCGCATGGCCTACTCCTGCTCCTATTTCTTATGTTCTTATAACACTTCATTTTGAGGCATTGCCCACATCTTTGTGCAGTGCACAATTGTAGCTGGGATAGCCACTGACCTGCAGTATTACAAGATCTTCTACAGTGACGACACTTCAGAAAGTACTTCATTGGCTGTAAAGTGTTTTGGGATGTCCTGTTGTGAAAGGCGCCATATAAATGCAAGTCTTTCTTTCTTTCTATCCTGTCTCAATTCCAACACATCAGCAGTTCATAGAACCAAAGTTTGAAAGAATCAACAGATGGCTTTACTGTCAAAGATCCCCAACTAACAGCTGTGTAGCTTTGCTAATCAATGAGATACTGATAGCGCCTGAATGTGTCCTTCCTCTCGTAAATTCTGCTCAAGGAGAAGATATCAGGAAGGAGGCCAAGTTCTAGTCACTGGGCAGTGATCTTTTGTTGCTGCATCTAATATTTATTTGCTGTCAATTATTTCTTTAATTTCAATCTTTGCTTTGCTTTTGTGTATCGCCACAGAACTGTGAAATGTTTGAACCAACAAAGGGAAAAAGGGTAGATAACAGCCGTGCAGACAGAAACACAAGGCGGGAGAACAACCAGCTCAAACCTCAGCATTGGTCATGACAGTTAAGATCTTTCCCAGGGTTCTTACCGTGCTCCGTCTCGGTGCAGTCTTTCCCGGTAAATCCTTCCATGCAGATGCAGTAGTAGGGATCTGAAGAGACTCCAGCCAGGCACGTGGCTCCATTCTGGCAAGGGTCAGGGTGACAAGGATGACCTGTGGAGCAACAAGAAGCATTTAGGCTCTGAAATGCGTGGGCAGTAACCTCAGTTACACAGGGCTCATGACCTCCGAGGGCCTCCGCCATTGACTCTGCCAAAGTTTGAGAGTTGAGGAAGGTCCCTTTGATTGCATGTCACCGCTGGGCACCTGCATGATTAGCGGTGAAGCGCGGATGCCTGCCATAATGAAGAAGCCGCAAATTGCAACAAAATAGTGGCCGCCTGAGGGGAAGGGTGCCATCTGAAAAAGAAATAAATATTGCCCCCAGCAGCCCCCTTTGTAATAATTAAACAAAATTGCTGCCTTTCTCTTCAAGGGTTTAAGCCATAATCCTGATCCGCTCAAGGAGGGTCCCCAATCCATAGGCCCGTATGCCTCCTTTCACTGAGCTTACTGGCCGCCAAGGAGAGGCCGAGGGTGTGGGAACTCCCAGGCTTGGGAGTCCCTGCCCCAGCCCCAGCCCTGTACATCAATGGCCTTTATTGGGGCGGGTAGAGGCTTTGGCCGCAATAAATGGCCACTGGAAACTCCTGGGTATGATCAGGCCCCCGGACATCTGGGTCTCGGTCTAGTTTGCAGCCCTTCCGCTGCATTCCCACCAGAGTTATGGTGAGAGGGTGCCAGAAGGGCCAAAGATATTTGACTCAATAACATGGTAAATCTTTGTTCAAAGTCAGTTCCTTCCTTTGATGACAGCAAGGGAAGGAATAATGGAATTTTTAAGATTTGAATTACAGAAATGCCTTATTCCACGGAAGGTTGGATGAAAAGCTGATACAGATGATACATTATTTATACTTATCACTTATAAAGACAGAATCGGTATACCATGCAATGCACAATGCGTTATTTTGCCACGGTGGACCTGTGTCCCTTTAAAGCCACAAAGTCTAATTTGTTGTTAAGTAAACACAGGCTCAGGTCACTCAGAGTTTAATTGTTGTTTGGCTAGGGAGCATTTCCAGATGGGACAATGCTTGTAGGTTTCAGCCTGTACCTCAGAAACATCCAGGATTAAGTGACTAATGTCCCTTTAAGAATTTTTTGCATCTGTAAGCAAGTGTGACAACTGGAATTTGATATCTGGAACATGACGTGTGGAGTATAACATCTGGCTGGTGAAATTGGTGCGCTATACGTACTGGGAGAGCTTTTCCTCTGGAGATACATCCAGCTCCTTGGCATAACGCCAGCAGATGGAGGAGGAAAAACAGACAGGAAGCCATTCCGCCAGCTCCCTACTGCCCACCACTACTTTGGGGATTTCCCACCAGAAATGATGGCAGAAGACCCCCCAAATGTCTACCCAAATATGGTGGGTGTATTATAAGGAGAGTGGGACTAATCGGATAGCTCTTTCAAAGAGCTTGCACAGGCATGATGGGCCTTCATTTACCTCTATTAACATTCTTTTACTTTCTGTTTGATGTTTATTAAATGTTTAAATACCTTGGAACATCTGTTACATGAAAGGCGCCATACATATATGTATGTTGTTTATTTATCTTTCATGATTGTTCCACATTTTTCCCCGTTAACATCTATCTATATGGCACAACTTGTGTCAGCCAATCACAGACCATTATCAAGAGTGGCCATGGAGACAATCTGAACTTCCTGGTTGAAGGAGACAGTGTGACACAGAAGGCTCAAAGTGGGAAATTTGCGTGTGCCTTTTTGCTTTTTTGTTTCACTTATTAAACAAAATGGCCCCAATTTTCCATGGATTCTCGCCACAATAGTGTCAGCTGTGGCTCAGTTGGTAGCACTCTCGCCTCTGAGTCAGAAGGTTGTGGGTTCAAGTCCCGCTCCAGGGACTTGAGCACATAAAGCTAGGCGACACTCCAGTGCAGTGCTGAGGGAGCGCTGCACTGTTGGAGGTGCCGTCTTTCGGATGAGACATTAAACCGAGGCCCCGTCTGCTCTCTCAAGTGGACGTAAAAGATCCCATGGCGCTATTTCAAAGAGCAGGGGAGTTATCCCCGGTATCATGGCCAATATTTATCCCTCAACCAACATGACAAAAAGCAGATTATCTGGTCATTATCACATTGCTGTTTGTGGGAGCTTGCTGTGCACAAATTGGCTGCCGCGTTTCCTACATTACAACAGTGACTATACTTCAAAAAGTACTTCATTGGCTATAAAGCGCTTTGAGCTGTCCGGTGGTCGTGAAAGGCGCTATATAAATGCAAGTCTTTCTTTTTCTTTTTTAATTCCAGTGGCAAAACCCACCGGAAAACTTCAGAGGCCCAGTTACGCTGGGTCTCTGCCATTTCTGAGATAATCAGGCCTGCCTTCCCCATACCAGGCAAATGTCATCGTGAAAGTGTAAACTCTCTATTCCGGGAACTCCCTGAAGTGTTCCCGCTTCACTGGCTCATACGGGACCTGGGTCAGTATTGGAAGCCGGCACACCCAAGTGAAATGTAGCACTGGATTTTCCCAGTAGCATGGGGCCGATGGTGAGCCCACAGTGGCGCAGGTGGCCACTTGCCCCATGCAAATTAAATGCTCACCCATTGCCCCGCTAACTCCAGCGGGGCCAACACTGAGGTACACTGGCTGACCAGCAGAATTACAGCCCGCTGATTTTCAAGGCCAATGTTTCTAATGGAGTAAACCCCCTGAAGAAAACACAAGAGGAGCACTAAGTAAACATGTAATGTTTAAATTATCCATTTTAGCATTCACTCAAGCATTTCCATTAGTTCGAGGTCACACAGTACAAATAGAACCCGCTTGTGATTCCATGCGTCGGCCCGGACTCCCAATAACAGAATAATGTGAACTCTTATCTAAACATGCCACAGAACTGCTGAGAAATCTTGAAACTCGGTCTATTTATTTATAGTTTTTGGTTTTGGAAGTGTATGTTTGTATTCCCTCCTCCGTCATCCTGTTAGATATCTCTTCCTTTGCAAAATCAATTAAGAAACATTCGCAGCAACTAAACAAAAGACGTGGTTCATGGGTTGACAAGAAAGTGCCAAACACTGGAATTTATTCCCATCAACCAGATACTCCTAAGCACCTTCTCTCATGGCAAAGAGGGGTTTTGTGGCACTGTGTGGTTTTGAGTCATACAGAACAGGAAGGACCCAGGTTTCCTCTCTGGTCTGTGCTCAGTTAGTTGATCGCAACCAGGCAGCAGCAGGAGTTGTTGTAAGATTTATTCAGTACCCTGAGATGGAGAGAGGGAAAAAGAAATCAGCCAGGAATCCCATTCCTGATCACTACCCGGTGATCCCCCTACTGGAAGGTGCCTATGTGTGGAGTTCGGTTGAGGACAGGATGGAGCTCAGTCACGATGCCCTCCATGGTTGAATAGGTTGTGGACAATAAGGGATAAATGTTACACTTTAGCGCAGAGTTTCACGTGATGACCTTGCATAACAGGAATTCGGGCACAGATGTCAATGCGGCTAGTTCACAGCCCACATGATTTTTTCGTGGGCTCAAAGCCTTTACCACCTTCCACATGGCAGCCACAGGGAGCGGCAGTAAGTGGGGAAAACGGGAGGGAAATCCGCCTGAGACCGGGGCTTTATGCTCCCACCGCCACTTGTTTGCATCTAGTGGGGAATGTGCAGCCACTGATGGCTCCAATGGGGAAGGGAGGGAAATCCCAGTTGGGGAGGTGAGCCAGCAAGAGATCTTGCCGCATAAATTTTCCATCATTCCCCTCCGCAATCCCACCCAATTACGGGTAGAAGGAATTCCCCCCCCCCCACCCTGCCAGTGCTTTCAGGGTACGAGGGGGAAACAGGGAAGGAAAACCCCATGAGTCTCATTAACCGGCAACATACTGCACTTGAACAGATTATTCCAGCATCATCACATCATGCACGTTATTTCATCTGCAATCAGTCTCATACCAACAAAACATATCATAACGCCTCTAATTCAATGGACCGTAAAATAGGGACAGATCAGTTACTCTTTTGACACTGGGAAGCATCGTGGAGCTGTGCACACAATTCAGAACAAGAAGCAACAAGTACCGCAGACAGTAAACACCGTCAAAGCCCCAATTAACATACTACTTTGGCTCTTGTGCCAATGTCTGGCAAGGTCATGCAGCTCCTGTGAGGTTAGTCCAGACCATCATGTTCCTAAACAGCTTGCAAGATTCCACCCCACCCCCCTATTTTATCAATGCGGATTGATCCAGTTTGGAGCGACTTCAATTGGCTAATTCATTTAGCAACACTCAGTGTTGGCCAACTGAATTAGTTGGAGTTCAGGTTGGCCTACACCTTTAAGAAGGGAAACAATCACGACACACAAACCTAAATGAATGTTTCTGTATCTGTGTCATTACGTTTCATTGTTCCTCTCCGACTAACATGGCAGCTGACTGCCAACCCCACCCACCGGTAAAGATAAAACAACTTAACATGAGCAATGCCACAGGAGATACATATCAACTTAATGTTGCATTTTCCATCCTGCCTCCCCAATATTAACATAAGAATAAGCCTGAAAAGAAAGAAAAAAGACTTGCATTTATATAGCGCCTTTCACGACCTCAGGACATCCCAAAGCGCTTCACAGTCAATGAAGTACTTTTGGAGTGTAGTCACTGTTGTAATGTAGGAAACGTGGCAGCCAATTTGCGTGCAGCAAACTCCCACAAATAGCAATGTGATAATGACCAGATCATCTGTTTTAGTGATGTTGATTGAGGGACAAACATTGGCCAGGACACCGGGGATAACTCCCCTGCTCTTCTTCGAAATAGTGCCATGGGATCTTTTCCATCCACCTGAGAGAGCAGACGGGGCCTCGGTTTAACGTCTCATCCGAAAGACGGCTCCTCCGCCAGTGCAGAGGTGTGTGCAGTGCAGTGCATTCGTTTTAATGGAGAGAAAAGTACAGACTGGGGTTTTGCAATTTCCCAATACGTGCCAAATTGTAAAATGTCCTAAATTCCTACCCCTACCTCCCCTGAAAAAGCGATGTGCTATTAATAATCCTCAATTCCCCTTTTCAACAAATATCAATCCAGTTCCTTTTTAAAGGTACAATTGACCCTTTCTCTGGAATGAGTTCACTATCCCTTGGGAAAGGTAATTTTTCTAATCTCCAAATTGTGAATTTGTACTTATGATCTCTACTTCAATTCTCTCTTTACCAAGCACTATTTTGAGGACTTTTCTCCAGCGATAATAACTTTGGTCGGAGCCTTTCATTATTTAATCCCTTTCATAACAGAAAGGTGAATTCCTGACTGAGCAGGAATTTGCAAGGAATATATGATTTTAATTATCCAATTATAATTGCATGTTCACTTCAAGTTAGGCTCCTAAATAAACCCAGCCAGAAAATGTATTTAATCCCAATTTATTTTGCATCCTACAGAGACAATAAACCACATGCCTGCAATTTCTTTTGTTTTCTCCGATAGATCTGAAGCTGAAACCGAGCATTTATTTCATGAACTACCTTCTGAAAAAATGTTCTGATTTACCATGTGGTGATTTGATGAGAGGTGATGAGAGATTACACCGTGGAGGAAAGATCAGCTCCTTTTAATTGGGCTCATATTAGCACAGTTTCGACCATAAATTTGCCACAGATTGTGATTATTGCTTGCCTCTTGCTTTGGAGAAACAAAGGAAGTTGATGGCTGCAGCTGTCAGTTTTGAGGCTTGGAATACAAGTAAAAATAGTTATCATGTTATTGTATACGGTGCTGGTCGGGCCTCATCAGGAACAGTTCTGGTATCTAAGCACAGGGAGAATATTAATCTCATTCAGACAATACAAAAAGAGAGGAACTAAAAAGTTATCAGAAATGTCTGTCCTGAGGAAAGATTAAAGGCGCTGGGCTTATTTTCTGTGGAAAGGGAGAGGCTGCTGTAACTGAAGGTTTCCCAAGGCTATGAAGGGAATTGATAGAACCATAGAAGATAGGAGCAGGAGTAGGCCATTCAGCCCCTCGAGCCTGCTCTGCCATTTAATGAGATCATGGCTGATCATCCAAATTCAGTACCCTGTCCCTGCTTTCTCCCCATATCCCTTGATCCCCTTTAGCCTTAAGAATAGAAACATAGAAGATAGAATCAACCCAGGCAAATTATTCACGATGGTAAAGGGCTGGATTTTCTCAGCCCCGAGGAGGCGGGTATGGAGGCAGGACTACCGGTAAAGTTGCAGAATTTGGGGGCGGGTGGCAAACCTGCCCCCAACCCGCCTCCGTGCCCTCTTGCCTGGAGGCAGGAAGCCGTCCTGCCCCAGGTCCCGTCTCCTCGAGGCGGGAAAGGGATTAAAGCCTATTAACTGCCTGTTAACAGGCAGAAAATAGGATTATCCCCATTTTTCCTTCCGAAGTGCGGGCTTCCCGACATCGGGGAACCCCGCCGAGTAGGAGGTGTGCGGGGGTCGGAGGGGTTTGAAAGTGCGATGTAGAGGTGAGTGATGAGTGCAAGTATGTGAGGTGAGTGTAAAGTGTTAGAAAATGTTCACTTACCTTTGTTTCTGCCTACAGCCTTCAGCCGCTGTGGATCCGGAGTCCCGACATCTCCATTGTAGAGATCACAGACTGGCTGTTGGATCCTCCGATCCAACAGTCATCTGATTTCTACAAAGTAGAAAGGTTTGATGAGTCCTGAACACAAGGCCTCATCAAACTACACAGAATGTCAGTGTTTGACAGCTTCACAGAGCTGTCAAACAATGACATTTCTTCTTTCAAAAATTCTTGACAGATGACACGTCATACGTTGACGTGCTCTGTCACTGACTTCCCCCTAATTGGCTTGCTGAGCCCACCGGGCGGGCTTAACAAGGTCAATCAGGGGAAGATCCCGCTGGTTGGCCAGAGGCTGATGGAGGCGAGACTGAAACCAGGCAAGCAGCAGTCCCGCCTCCAACACGTCTCCATTGAGAAAATCCAGCCCAAAGTGTTCAAATACCGGGAACACAAGATAAAAGAAAATGAGGAACTTAGGAGTAAGAAACCGGATGGAACTCTACAAAGAGTTGTGAAAGAAGGCCACTGAAGTGGAACATTTTAAATGGGTTCAAGAAGCAACTAGATGTTCCTATGTTCCCATATGTTTGTGAAGGGAGATGAGATTGAGGGATAATGATGAAAAGGTGAATAGGTGGGGTTGATCTATCAAAAAAGGGTAGGTTTATTGGTCTAATGGCCATTTCTGTTGCTGAAAATTCTATTGTTTTTATTCTGGAACAGTTAAAAATTAGGTTGTTCATCTCATATGTTACCCATGTCTTGGGCACTTCTTATTCTACAGATGGAAGCTCTATAAGCCCTGAAATTCCTGGCAGGCCACTGCACCACCGCAATGGGGCGGGTCTTCGGCCCTCTAGAATGGACCTGCGACCCCATCCCAAATCCCAGGGTCGGGGTCGTTAAAATAAAGGGGCAGCCGCTCAAGCCATTTACAACCTCTGCCCCACGGAGGCCAGGAATGTTGGAGCGGCACCTTGCCTCTCTGTTGGGTGGGCTGCTCTGACCAAAGAGGCAAACGTTTTTTTAAAATTCCAGCAATGTTTTTGCTTGCCAGTTTCCTAATGGCAACAACGAGCGATCTGCATTGTGGGCCCCACGTAAACCTTTGCACATCACGTACGCCTGCATCATGAAGGAATATTTTATATTGGCTTCCAGGGAGGTAGAATTGGCAGGTTTTCTGGTAGGAGATGCCATCCCACAAGTGGCACCTCTTTCAATGACGTCACAATGGAAAATGTTGGGGGCAAGAAGGACCAACCCCCTGCCCCCATCAGAAATTTGGATCATTGACAAAAAGGGGCAGGAGCCCATGGAACTGGGTTTTTCCCCATATTTTATGCAATTTTTGAGCTCAAAATGCAGACGAATTTTGGGACATAGTATACTCTGGGTAAAGTAGAGGAGGTGCAAAACGTGGAATAAGGGCAAGTTGAGTGCTGTGATGGGGATAGTATAGTGTCGTTCTGGATGGACGAGCTAAGGTAGGCTGAATGATTGTCCTGATCTGTATCTACCTTTTGAACGGTGTTAAATTTTGAGAAAACAATGATCTGGAGCAGAAGGCTCAGATTCTCCCAGTTCACCTCTGGTAAGAAATGGGAACCAAATTGAATGGCAAAGCAAAATGGTGATTCTCCTCTCATTTACCATTAAAACCATAACACATTTTTGGACTAATAATATTTAATTGATTTGAAAAAGGCAGACTTTGGATTTCTTATAGTATGGTGCTTTATATACCAAATTGGTGTCAGCATAAAAGCATTGCTGCCATTTGCTGCTCGTTTAATGATTTTACAACACTAGTATTTAGATAATGAAGCAGTCCATGCCCGCATGCAACAAGACCTGGACGACGTTCAGGCTTGGGCTGATAAGTGGCAGGTAACATTCGCACCACAGAAGTGCCAGGCAATGACTATCTCTAACAAGCGAGAGTCTAACCACCTCCCCATGACATTCAACGGCATTACCATCACTGAATCCCCCACCATCAACATCCTGGGGGTCACCATTGACCAGAAACTTAACTGGACCAGCCACATAAATACTGTGGCAACAAGAGCAGGTCAGAGGCTAGGTATTCTGCGGCGAGTGTCTCACCTCCTAGCTCCCCAAAGCCTTTCCACCATCTACAAGGCACAAGTAAGGAGTGTGATGAAATACGCCCTCCACTTGCCTGGATGAGTGCAGTTGCAACAACACTCAAGCTCAACACCACCCAGGACAAGGCAGCCCGCTTGATTGGCACCCCATACACCACCTTAAACATCCACTCCCTCCACCACCGGCGTATCGTGGCTGCAGTGTGTACCCTCTACAAGATGCACTGCAGCAACTCGCCAAGGCTTCTTCGGCAGCACCTCCCAGACCCGCGACCTCTTCCACCTAGAAGGACAAGGGCAGCAGGCGCATGGGAGCACCACCACCTCCAAGTTCCCCTCCAAGTCACACACCATCCTGACTTAGAAGTATATCGCCGATCTTTCATCGTCGCTGGGTCAAAGTCCTGGAACTCCCTTCCGAACAGCACTGTGGGAGTACCTTCACCACACGGACTGCAGCAGTTCAAGAAGGCGGCTCACCACCACCTTCTAAAGGCAACTAGGGATAGGTAATAAATGCTGGCTTTGCCAGCGACGCCCAGATCCCATAAACGAATAAAATTAAATTGGCCACGTTTTCTGGTATTTTTGTACCAGGCAGCAAAAATAATGCATTTAAAAATCTGCCTGTGCCTCAGGTCTCACTCAAAAGCAGGTGGACCCTTTCATCTCAGCACAGTCGAGGTGGTGAGTTCAGTTTTACCTTCGCTCAGTACAGCTTCTGACTCCTGGCAGCTATACCAAGCCTCCAAAGCAACAAAAGCCAGATGTAGGACAGAGAAGCCTTTGGAAAGAAATGAACCATTAAACCCCATTTGGTGCATGTTCAACCTTCAACTATAAAAGCCTATAAAATTAAAGGACAGAATGCAATATGTGTGGAGAGAGACGCATGTGCTTCAAGAAACAGACCTTTTTGTATCTTTTCCTCTTCGTTCCTACATTATTGGTGGGTACTGTGCAGATTTGCATATCTTTGGGCATGGCAACAATGGTATTTCTGAACCCTGACTGGCCACTATCCCAGTTTTACAACCTCCTTCTGCCCACAGCACTGGGAAACCTTCCAGTCGCCTATTGTAAACCAACCACACAATGTCCCAGGGACGGAAGTGTAGGAACACGAGGGCAAATCACACAATGCGGTTAGGTCAGATTCAGCGAAAAGGCAAGATCTGAAAATTCGCAAATTCAATGAATTCTTGAAAAGAAAACATGGCTGCGATTTTGCTGACCTCAGCGGGTCCATGGTTGGCGACGTTGGTGGCGGGTCCCGACCCCGCAGCTGGCTCCATCCCGCTGTCTGAAATGACCTTCCCCTGATTGGGCTCATTAAGCCTCGCCCAGCACGTTTCCCAGCCAATTAGAGGAAACGGGTCTGGTGACATCATTTGATGACACGTCATCAGCCGGTTTCCTTAAAGGGACAATGGCCAAATTAATTTTCACATTTGTGTCAGTGCTCTACAGCATTGAGGTGCTGCAAACACTGACAATCACTGCACAAAGGCACAGGGCTGCACCCAGGCTCTCCCATGACTCCCTCCATATGCTTATGGAGGGAGTCACAGCATACAGGGAGGTCCTCTTCCCTTCTCATGGGCAGAAGAGACCTCCCCAGGAGATCAACACAGCCTGGTTGCACATTGCAGAGGAGGGCAGAAGCAGGGATGTGGTCAGGAGGACCTAGGTGCAGTGCTGCAAACGTTTCAATTATCTCAGTAGATCACAAAACGTTAGTACAAAGCCACACTCAACCTCATCCTGCTGTGTCTCTCATCACATCCCCAGCACTCTGTCTTCCCTACCCTACTCCTGCACATCCTTACTCACAGCAACTTACCTTGCACCTCCACCCATCCCTCTCTATCTACATTATCACACTCCCATCTCATTAGCCACCCCTCACACTCACCTAGTGCAATCATAACACATAAGGTTAGGCACTTGGGTGTTTTATGCAATGTTCATGTAAAGTTTCTGGTGATGTGCTGTCAAACATTGAAACCTTTATTTTCAACACTTTGCGTTCTTGGACAGATTTGTGTGCACCTTTGGAAGTGTCTTAATGAGTTGCAGTGAATGGTGAGACATAACAGTACCCCCCGCAATGGTCATGAGTGTGAAAGGAATGGCTTGGGCATTGTAGGGATGCTTTATGGTGTTGATGTGGGTTGGTGCCAACCTGGCGCATCATGTGGCAGCCACGGTGTACAGCATCAAGTGAAGTAAATCTGGCCATGGTGAGGCCATCCCTGGCCTCCCGGGCAGCAATGTGGTCGGGTGCTGATGCCCTGTGTCCTGTGCAGCGTCAGTTGATTGCGGAGAAGGTTGGTGTTGTTGTTGGTGCTGCTGGTGTGCCTGGTGCTGCTGGTGTTGGGGCTGATTGTGGTGGGATTCTGAGGACCAAGGTGAGAGAGTATAAATGGTACCTATGCTGATGGAATAGATGGCAGGTGAAGTTGAGATTTCAGAAGCAATCTGTCAATGGTGAGAGAGGTTGTTCCAATGAGGTGACATTGGATAGAGTTTGCTCCAGACACTTGCAACCTGCATAAATCTCAAACTGTCTTCCAAATGCAGTAAGCAACAGCTTCTGAGCTTGGAAAGTGAACAGCTATTAGGTGGGAGCTTTTATAGTCCATTTAAAGCTGTCAAGTAATCAGCTGATTCCATGGCCATTCATCTCCCGCCTCAGCTTAACAGACGTGATCCCCCATGGGCGAGCACGTAAAGGCAAAAGGTGAGCTCGAATGTATTCTTAATGATCTCTAAACAAGGTCATCATTACCTGAATTGGGTCCCCCACCGCTGCTCAGCGCTGACAGACCCGACATTGGGAAAGGCGCATGGTGGCGGGTTCACAGCGGGGTCCCGACCCGCTGGGGGAAAAAAACACTTTCCCACCTGAACCGCCACCAATCGCGCCCGCTGACCCCCCGGAAAATCTCGGCCATGGTATCTAAAGGTCCCTTCCCCAAATTAACCTGTCTAAATGGACAGTGGACGTGTTGTCTCTTAAATGGAACGTTCAACCTTCTCAGATATCCCCGACCATTCCTCCATAATGGTCCATGTTGTAGTTTCAGGAAGTCCTTCACCCTCCACCGGTGTCTAACACAACATTCGAGTCACGATTGTGAGTGAGATTCTTCACAATCTAAGAATATAAGAAAGTACAGAACCGGAAAAAGCCTTTTGGTTTATTGAGCCTTTTTTTTTGCCCAAAGATCACTGAAGAATCTGTTCTACTGTTGCTACCCAAACCATCTCATCAAATGAAGCAAAACTCTTACATACTACATTACACATATTAAATCAGTTGCCATGACATAATTTGGAATCAGTATAAGAAGCGGGGGTGGGGGGGGAGGGCGGTGGAGGTCAGAAGAATGATTTTAAGCAAAGGATTATTACAATAATTTCAAATGGTTTTTATGGCTTTTGAAACAGAGTCAATCACAATGCTTAAAAAGGGAGTTATGTAAACATTTGAGAAAGGAAAATATTAAAGGATATGGGGAAGAGCATGGAAATTGGATTGGAGGAGCTAACCCTGGCACAAATACAATGGGCCGAATGGCCTCCCACTGTGCTGTAATTTGTATGATTTACAGGCTCCCAGAAGCTCAGCAGTGTCACACAGCATTGTCTTGTAGTCGGAGGATAGAGGAGCTAACACTAAACCTTCGCTGCATACTTTGGTTCCTAGTGAGATGAGGGTTTACAGGAGTGACAAGCTCTGGTTAGATTAGACTCTCCCTCTGTACTACTCCAATATCCATGTTCTTTAAATTCTTTTATTTGAAAATCTAAAAATAGAGTTTTAGAAACCACAGAAATTCACCAATAACTCCTCCAAAACACTGACTTTCACCTTGTAGTTTAAATATCAAATTTGATTAACTCCAAATCCTTCAGACTTGACAACAACAATAACAAGCCCTCAACAAGGGTTTAACTGCTGTGTATCTTCCTAATGAATATTCCAGGGTAGGCTCACAAGCTCTGTCAGCTTTATCCAATTGATGGAACAAAAGTGGATTGTAAGGTATGAGCTATGTTAAGCATTTGAGTAGGTAATCCTTTAACAAGTGACATCTCTGACGTGCTAAGCTCATAATAAATGATATGAAAAATCTCAATCAGGATCTGCCTTCCCGGCGAATCCTCACAGTAACAGTCCAGTAATGCCCTTCTGTTGTCCAGTGTTGGCATTGGTTGATTGGTACCTATACACTGGAGGGAAAAAAAAAATCACACTTAACTCAATATATCGTGTTATACAGCACAAAATGCTCTCTCCAAACACAACTCAAGTCTGGAAAGGCAGAATCTATAATTGCACTGCTGAGCGGGTTTTACAGTTCAAGCGGATCCAGTCTGAAAATATTACACCCACTATTACATATGACTAAAATCCTAGTGACAATAATGCAATAATTTATGACAGTATGCTTGGAGAGGGGTTTACATTGGGAAATGCAGGTGATCCGACAAGAAAGACCTTCAGTACAATAAGGCCATGACAGAGATAACGCAAGCACGTTTCAGTATTTTTCTCCTCAACAACTCTGCCACTTCAGATCATCTAAAACAGCAAGTAACTCAAGAAATACCAATGCATTTCTCTCTCACAATGTTGTTTTGATGTAATTTGCTTAATCGCATCTGAAGGGATTGGCTGTGCTTCCTTTCTTTTATTATTTATAAAGGCAATTTTTAGAAGTATAAGATGGGATGGAAATAACAATCTCAATAGTACAACAAACAAGTCAAGAAACTATATTATTATATATACTACTAAAATCAAACAGATACCACATGGAGAGCCATGGGGTGTGGGTGGTGGGTTATTTTAACCTAATCTGCTCAGCAGGAAACTGAGGGGATCGGGTTGGCCGCTCATTTTACACCATGCCCTTCGCTATCTCTGTAACCGCCTACAACCCTCTGAGAAATCTGCGTTCCTCCAATTCTGGCCTCTTGTCGATCCCCAATTTCCTTTGCCCCACCATTGGTGGCCGTGCCTTCAGCTGTCTAGGCCCTAAGCTCTGGAATTCCCTTCCTAAACCTCTCCGCCTCTCTACCTCTCCCTCTTCCTTTGAGACACTCCATAAAACCTACCTCTTTGACCTTCACCTGTCCTCAAATCTCCTCATGTGGCTCGGTCTCAAATTTTGTTTGATGACGTTCCTGTGAAACGCCTTGGGACATTTTACTACGTTAAAAGCAGTATACAGTATAAATGCAAGTTGTTGTTGGTGTGCAGTAGCCAGCCACATCAAAACGAATTTTCCAGATTTCAATGGAGAGTAAACTCCATCAGCATCAGATTCCTGCTATGTGGGTTAGCTTAAAATTACCCCCAATATCCATTTTAACAGTCATATCATTAAACCCTGCCAACAATATAGCACCTTTCACAACCTCAGGACATCCCAAAGCGCTTTACAGCCAATTAAGAACTTTTTGAAGTGTAGTCGCTGTTCTAATGCAGGAAACGCAGCAGCCAATTTGCACAGCAAGCTCACAATGTGATAATGACCAGATAATCTGTTTTTAGTGATGTTGGTTGAGGGATAAATATTGGCCAGGACACTGGGAAGAACTCCTCTGCTCTTCTTTGAAATAGTGCCACAGATCATTTATATCCACCTGAGAGAGCAGACGGGGCCTCGGTTTAACTTCTCATCCAAAAGGCGGCTCCTCTGACAGTGCAGCACTCCCTCAGTACTGCACTGGAGTGTCAGCCTAGAATTGTTTTAGTGCTCAGGTCTCTGGAGTGGGTCTTGAACCCACAACCTTCTGACTCAGAGGTGAAGGTGCTATCCACTGAGTCACGGCTGACAGAGATAAACAAACAATGAACTTACTGGGATGAAGGTCATCTGCCATTCAATCTGGTGACAACCCCACAGTCATCTGCAAATTCTGATACCTAAGCTACAGTGCCATCAGCTCTGGGTAACCCAAAAGATGTACTGAGCTAGGCTGAATCTCCAGAGAGGCCAGCGAACCCTCCAGGATCTGAGACAGGAGTTTGTCCCCAAACTGATGTCTAAAATTATGTTCTTAACAAACAAAAGGAAAGAAAATAAAAAGATGCAGATACTGAAAAGGGGTCACCCACATAAGACAAAATAAAGAACTCTAACCAGCCAGACCATAGAAAGCCCCAGCGCATAATAAGGGAAGGCTGCATTTGGACTCTGCCTCCTTAAAACATTTTCCAGCATTGTTAAGGAGCCAGCAGATATTAAGAGTACAGATGAAAACAGGTGGCTTCCTCTACCTGTAGCCAGGCTGGAACATCTTTCACCACCTGGGGTTGAGGAAGGGCTTTGTGGTGATGGAAAAAGTTACTTCAAAGGCATTCACAGCCACATTAAATCTGGGAGCTGTATGTTTAGTCTCAGGTTAGACTGGATGTTGAACGTGCAAGGGTTAGAGTGGCTTGTTCTATCCCGAGGGGAGCTGCTGTCATATAATGCCCCAGGAGCCCAGTAAATTGCATAAAGGTGGTAGAATTGTGTGACTTTAACATCGGGATTGACAAAATAAATCATTTACTTCCTGCCATGAGGCAGCTCATCAATAAATAACAGATTAGCTAGCATGAGATTAACCCTCATTACCCTGCCCATCTCTGTGCCTCAGTTGTATAAGGTGTCGCGGCTGTGAACAGCTTTTGACTGTGATATCCAACCAACTTGGGTCAGTCCACTCGGAGTCGTGGGGCTCAACATGGCTGATTACAATTCGTCAACCTGCAATGCAGATAACGTCATTCATTCCCTGGGGCTGGGTGAGCTTACAGATGTTAATTCGACTGCTTAGTAATCCACTAAGATCAGGATTGCTTAGTGTTTACTGACAGGCATCCAATTTATGTTCCAGTGAGATTTCACTTATATTCAACATATTTCCACTACAAGTAACTGAATGTTCTCAAAGGGGTAAAGTCGAAATCATTTATTTGAAGGCCCATTGCTTCTTCTTCTTAGGCAGTCCCTCGGAACCGAGGATGACTTGCTTCCACATTAAAAATGAGTTCTCAGGTGACTGATGAGCCCAATGCGGGACCTACAGTCTCTGTCACAGGTGGGGCAGACGGTGGTTGAAGGGGCGGGTGGGTGGGGTGCTTGGGTTGACGTGCGCTCCTTCTGCTGTTTGCGCTTGGCTTCCGCTTGCTCCCGGCGAAGAGACTCGAGGTGTTCGGCACCTTCCCGGATGCTTCGCCTCCACTTTGAGCGGTCTTGGGCCAGGGATTCCCAGGTGTCGGTGGGGATGTTGCACTTTTTCAAGGAGGCTTTGAGGGTGTCCTTGAAGCGTTTCCTCTGCCCACCTGGGGCTCTCTTGCCGTGTCGGAGCTCCGAGTGGAGCGCTTGTTTTGGGAGTCTCGTATCGGGCATGCGGACGATGTGGCCCGTCCATCGGAACTGATCGAGCATGGTCAAAGCTTCGATGCTGGGGATGTTGGCCTGAGCGAGAACACTGACGCTGTTGCGCCTATCCTGCCAATGGATTTGCAGGATTTTGCGGAGGCAGTGTTGGTGGTACCTCTCCAGTGCTTTGAGGTGCCTGCTGTACATGGTCCATGTCTCTGAAGCGTACAGGAGGGCGGGAATCACTACTGCTCTGTAGACCATGAGCTTGGTGCCGGGTTTGAGGTCCTGGTCTTCAAACACTCTCTTCCTCAGGCGACCGAAGGCTGCACTGGCATACTGAAGGCGGTGTTGGACTTCGTCATCGACGTCTGCCCTTATTGACAGTAGGCTCCCAAGGTATGGAAAGTGGTCCACGTGGAAAGCGGTCTCAATGGGGTAAAGTCGAAATCATTTATTTGAAGGCCCATTGCTACTAAAAGTTGTGAAGCATTCTTACAATCTTGTAAAGTTTGTAATTAAAATTAATTTTATTCTAACTTATTCTTTCCTAGGGTCTCAAAATGGTGGCACTCTCTTACCTCCCTCAGTTCTTTTCCTCTTGCAATCTATTAAAACCCAAGTTTAGTGTCACCTAACCATTACATGATTTATCCTGATGCGGAGATGCCGGTGTTGGACAAAAATGAGAAGTCGCACAACACCAGGTTATAGTCCAACAGTTTTATTTAAAATTACGAGCTTTCGGAGCTCTGCTCCTTCTTCAGGTACAGGTACAGTAAGTAACTGTACCTGAAGAAGGAGCAGAGCTCCGAAAGCTCGTAATTTTAAATAAAACTGTTGGACTATAACCTGGTGTTGTGCGACTCCTCATTTTTGATTTATCCTGTCCGACTCTGTGCACCCTTGGTGCGGCTCTGCAGTATGGGCTTGGCCCTTCATTTAAATGTCTCAATAAAAATAACTGAACAGCTGGTTAAGGCAGTGGGTAACCACCATACAGACCATAAAAGCCTCACATTAGATCCCTCCCCGGTCGGTTAGCTGATCTCGGCTGGGCCAGCTGGGGGCAGCTGTGGGTAGGAGTGTAAAAATAAAGCTAGGATCCCCACTGCTATTGCAATCCAGTGGCCACTGCTTGAAATCAGGGAAATAAAGGATTCGGATCGGCTGACACCTGAAGTTGGGCAAGGTACCAGAGGGTAACAGCACCCATTCAACTGGAACAGGGGAGGGGAAGTGAAGGACAGGGGAAGAAAAGAAAAAACAAACAAATGAAAAATTGGGGAAGATAAAAATGCTATAGAATCTTGGAAGAAGTTAATGATTTTCTCACTATTCAACCCTGGCTGCTACCACCCCAACCCCCGCCCCAACACGCACACACACCCCTATCAACACAGCAACCACTCCTCGCTATAAAGTATTTGATTTAAGAACAGGTGTGGGACTGTTTACGCAGAGTGTGTAAAGACCGAGCCTATGAAGTGTCCTCTTTGAACTACCATTCCCAATTAATTAATCCCCATACACAACCTGTATTTACCTCTCTGTCTGAGCTCTACATGTTTGACTCTGTGCTGTGTTCTGTGAGTGAACTTGGATTTCAAACAGACACATTTTACTGCAATTGATCTGTCCAACTGTGAATTGGTTTTGTTATTTTTCTGAGCACCTGGCACTGTAAGAACGGAGGAACTGATTTTATGTATTTCCACCAATTTTCTTCCCTCCTCCCCTGACAGCGTTGACTCCATACAGGAGGTGTGGGGGAGGAGGGGGAAAGAACAGGAGGCAAGTGACAAGTTCCAAGGCTGCTGGTTACCCTCAGCCAGATAGTCATTCCTCAACTTTGATTGTAGGCAGTGAGTGTCGGTCAGCTATTTGACTGCAGGGGCCATCACAGCTGAACCTGCTCCTGTGCCTACCTGATGTCCATACACACACTTTCTAAACAGAGTCACTGGATAGCGAACAGGATTGAAGAACTTAGGTGATTTTCCTCTCCCTAACCTGGGAACGTTGAGGCAAACTGCAGTACCCCTACCACCTCCCCATCTGAAGGATGACTCAGCACAATTTTTCCTCCATCTACAAGGCACAAGTAAGGAGTGGGTTGGAATACTCTCCACTTGCCTGGATCAGTGCAGCTCCAACAACACTCAAGAATCTCGACACCATCCAGGACAAAGCAGCCCGCTTGATTGGCACCCCATCCACCACCTTAAACATTCACTCCCTCCACCACCGGCGTACCGTGGCTGCAGTGTGTACCATCTACAAGATGCACTGCAGCAACTCGCCAAGGCTTCTTCGGCAGCACCTCCCAAACCTGCGACTTCTTCCACCTAGAAGGACAATGGCAGGAGGCGCACGGGAACACCACCACCTCCAAGTTCCCCTCCAAGTCACACATCATCCTGAATTGGAAGTATATCGCCGATCCTTCATCGTCGCTGGGTCAAAATCCTGGAACTCCCTCCCTAACAGTGCTGTGGGAGTACCTTCACCACACGGACTGCAGCGGTTCAAGAAGGCGGCTCACCACCACCTTCTCAAGGGCAATTAGGGATGGGCAATAAATGCTGGCGTTGCCAGCGACGCCTACATCCCATAAACAAATAAAAAAAACAACCCAGGGAGAAAATCTGGGGCCACCCTAGCCTGCACGGCTCACGTGCTCAGTGCCTTAAGCTGCTGATATTTCTGGGAGTCAAATATTGAAATTCTGCCTCCAACAATCCATCATTGAACTGCTGTTCATTTCTAGGTGACCTGCACCAACCAATAATTAACTGTACATGAAGCATTTAAGAGACGTGATCAGACGCTATATAAATTCAAGCTCTCTTCTTACAGCTTGGTGGTTTCAACGCCTGGCTAGTGACTTCCTGAATAGAGCTGAGGCCTTCCAGAATAAATCTCTGCCCCACCTCACTGGGCTCAGCTCAAAGATCGCAGGTTTAAAGTGCATTTCACCAGCCGTTTAACGAGCATAGTAATGATGGAAGTGGGTGAACAAAGGCCAACGTTTTCATGACCGCATTCATTGTGGGGAACGTGCTCCTTCCCAGCTGGCTCGAAGGCAAATCAAGCCAATTCATTTCACTTTCTGCTGATTACAGCGATTAGGTGATTATAATTGGTGCAACTCTATCCATCAGCAAAAAGCAACCAACTCCTGGCCTTCTTGGAACAAATCCTATTCTTACACGTTTCCCTTTTAATATTTTTTTTGGCCATTCTGTCCATGCACAGTAATAGCTTTGAACTTAAATAAACTGCCGCCCACCCCGATCTCACAGCTTTGATTTCAATCATCAGGTAAATCCTTTATACTGCGCCTCTCTGGATAACTTTAATGGACGAAAAATCATGGGGATCATGTATCCAAATTGCTGACTTAAGTTTCAAGAGGATTTGAGTACAGGAGCAAGGATGTTTTACTACAGTTATACAGGGCCTTGGTGAGACCACACCTGGAGTACTGTGTGCAGTTTTGGTCTCCTTACCTAAGAAATGATATACTTGCCATAGAGGGAGTGCAGCGAAGGTTCACCAGACTGATTCCTGGGATGGCAGGACTGTCGTCTGAGGAGAGATTGCGTCGACTAGGCCTGTATTCACTAGAGTTTAGAAGAATGAGAGGGGATCTCATCGAAACGTATAAAATTCTGACAGGGCTAGACAGACTGGATGAAGGGAGGATGTTTCCCCTGGCTGGGGGGTCTAGAACGAGGGGTCACAGTCTCAGGATATGGGGTAGGACATTTAGGACTGAGATGAAGAGAAATTTCTTCACTCAGAGGGTGGTGAACCTGTGGAATTCTCTACCACAGAAGGCTGTGGAGGCCAAGTCACTGAATATATTTAAGAAGGAGATAGATAGATTTCTAGACTCAAAAGGCATCAAGGGGTATGGGGAGAGAGCGGGAATATGGTATTGAGATAGAGGATCAAGCATGATCATACTGAATGGCAGAGCAGGCTCGAAGGGCCGAATGGCCTACTCCTGCTCCTATGTTTCTATGTGAAGCTCTGCGCTGGGGATGCAAATTCATACGATTTCCCCTTATCACTATATCTACACCTAAAAACCATGGGGTGGGGTGGGTGGAGAAATTGGTCTTGGGCGGCAGTGCAAAACGGCCGATAGCGAATCACAGCCCGTTTTAACCCCCCGCCCAATTTTCGTTTCCGTTGAAGTCAGTGAGAAGAAAATCGAGCGAGGTGTGAAACGGCTGCTGATTCGCTACCGCCCAAGACCACTGTCCTTCCCCCTCCCCCAGGAGCCTAGCACACGCCTGTCACACTCCACACTTCTGATTCCAGATGTCAGACTCCAGCTGTTATACAGCAGGTGCCACACTTAGTAGCAGATGCAAAACAGTCCTGAGAAAGAGAGGGACAGCCAATCATTGACCTGGAGCCTGAAACTGGCCTCAGCCCAAGTCACTATTCTTCATGTGTAAGCCTAAATAGTGAGTGGCAGTAGGCTGTTAAATCATGTAGGCCATTAGAACTGGGCCCCGTACTTGCCCTCACCCAACATCTACACATGGGCACTTTCTAGCAGGGGTCACTGGATAGTGGGAGCCCTCACTGACCTTTGCCCTTCTCAGCCGGCGTGACCCCACTGCTCCTCCAGCTAAGATCAGCTAGCTCAGTCTGGGCTGGGGATTAAGCTTGGGGCATTTTGTCTTTCTGTCTCATATTCACACTGGGGGGGATACCCACTGAGCCATTAGAGGTTAGAATACTTTCAGTTATAAAAAAAATTCCACTGCAGCACTCAAATAATCACTAATGCATCTCAATTTTTTCTAAATGACATAAAACGTCAAAAGGTACTCCCAAAGAAACGGCAGTCGCATTTAAACACTTTGCAAGAAGTGGAACTCATTGCAATTACACGTTGCAGGACTGCAGTGGGTCTGTGAAATGGTTTGTAAATTAATTGGGAAAGACAAACCCAAAAGCAGAAATGCCCATTACATTTTTCTCCTCAGTACTGTAAAATTGCAACACCAGTAAAACCAATTTTCTTGCAGCATGTGGCTCTTGTCATACCCCAGGGCATACCGCTGGGTATGTGTAAGTAGGATTTAGATTAAGCTTACTGAGCAGAAAACTATGATTCACATCTGTGGTTCCATTAAGTGCAAATTAAAGCAAGTACTTCTTCAGGGGGCCAATGTACTGCAATTATTTTTCTATATAAAAATGGTTTAACTGTTCAAAGGGCTGTGTTGTTTCATATTCTAGACATATATCATGTTGTGACAAAAGTTGATATGGGGGTGGGGGGGGGTGGGGGCGTCGTTGTGTGTTATTATAGTTCCGCCACGGTTTCATAGATCATAGTAGGGTCTTGCATGTTATGCAACTTCACCATACAGAGAGATGTTACAATGGAGTAGTTGGAAAAGAGGGCCCAGCCCTAAATGTTGACAGAGGACACTGAAAACGAGCCCAAAAAACTGTCTGATGAACCACAGGAAGAGTCTGATGTCAGGCTCCAACAGACAAGACTTTCGACTAGGTCCCTTATTCCCCCAATGCACAGTCTAGTTACATTTACAGAATGCACTGTACCTACATTGTTTACTCAACTACCATGGATACCAAGCCATTCGTTTGCTGCTATCTTATTCTGCCCCATCATAAGTGAACTCTCTGAACAAGGTTGAAATTAAATCCTGTGATATATGGAACAAAAGTTTTGGTTTTACTTTTTACAATAACAGTGCATCCCTTTATTCCAATTTTTTTAACACAAAAATACAGTGAATTCTCTCAGTGCCAAGCTCCAAAAGAACTCTCAACTAAGTCCTTGAAATTGAGAGTTGTTATGCAGCAATTGATGCTCATTTTTAGCTTGGCATAACAGTCTTTGGAATGTCTCCATGACCAGTGAATAATCTTTCCCTTTCCACATTTATCTTGATTCCTCAGGTGAAGCTTGGCAAACTACATCAAGGGCACTCACTGGTAATATCATTAAGTAGTGTGGCTTGGATCTGAGATGGCACGTTTGCAAGAATACCAAGGCACTAGCTCAGTCCAACCGCATGCTTGCTGGGTTCCAAAAACCAGACTGAAGTAGATCTGCAAAGAGCTCTGGAGATTAAACCCGTCTAAAAGATGAACAGAATTTTTTTTTGTATTCATTCACGGGATCTGGGCGTCGGTGGCAAGGCCAGCATTTATTGCCCATCCCTAATTGTCCTCGAGAAAGTGGTGGTGAGCCGCCTTCTTGAACCACGGCAGTCCGTGTGGTGAAGGTACTTCCACCGTGCTGTTAGGGAGGGAGTTCCAGGATTTTGACCCAGCGATATCGCTTCTGTAAATTGAATGGATTGTCTTGGTTTGATCAAATCAACATGAACAGCTACCTTTAAGAAACTGAGGAAGTAGTAGCATTACCATAGAGGTGGCTATCATTTTTTTGGAAGCTGCCCATATCTTTCCCCACAACATCTGGGATGAAGTAAAATCAAGACTCATAGCCTGCCAGCGAGCCTCCCTAGAGCCTTTGGATCCGCCCAAAATTTTAGTTGCCATGGCAGCTTACCCTACCTATCTTGATTCATGGTCTGGAGCTGTGTGTTAGGCAGTCCTGAAATAACTTTTGCTGGTTCAGTTCTCCGAAGACCAGAGCACTGGAAACAGTGAAGTTGAAGAAAAACATTGACACAGATTGTGCTGATAGATGGACCTGCTCCAAATACCAATTTATTCAGTGCCAAGCGGCAGCCAGATGGGAAAACAGCAACCTTGCACCATGGTGGAAACTCCTGACTTTGCACAAAGATTAACACAGTGCCAGGGAAGGACAAAACAGTATGCTGGCTGTACCCAAATTGGGCATTAAAGATCGTTCCCAACACTTACATGCCACATACTGCAATGTACACAGGTACACATATTTTTCTCTGCATTAGTTTTAACATATTTGTAAGCATGCTGTTTGTAAATTCATTTACTTTATTAAAACGATTAAGCACAGAAGAAAATATAAAGGAGAGACAGGAGGCAGTGGAGTACATGGGATTTCCAACTATACACGAAAGAAGAGTCACGAGCAGAGGTAGCATCTTCACACCTCATTTTAAGAACAGAACAGGGACAATCAGTACAATTCCGGTGTTATTGGCACGTCATTGCAGGAAAAATTTGCATAAGATTTCCAGAGAGAGAAGTGTAAAAATAAACCAAACACCAGAAAAAATGACTAGACACTGAGCCATGTGGTTCAGCAGAGTCCCTGGTCTGTGCTGGGTGAACTAATCTCAGTTGAGGTGGCAATAGGGGCAGCCAGCATTCACAAGATCACACGATAATTACAGTGGAGAGAGGCCATTCAGTCATCTTGGTTCAATCATTCAGAATGACCCTAAAGTCCCCCAGTTACAGCATCCAATAAGTTCCTCAATAAGAACATAAGAATTAAGAGCAGGAGTAGGCCATACGGCCCCTTGAGCCTGCTCCGCCATTCAATAAGATCATGGCTGATCATCGACCTCAACTCTACTTTCCCGCCCGATCTCCATATCCCTTGATTCCTCTAGAGTCCAAAAGTCTATCTATCTCAGCCTTGAATATACTCAAAGACTCAGCATTCACAGCCCTCTGGGGCAGAGAATTCCAAAGATTCACAACCCTCTGAGGGAAGAAATTCCTCCTCATCTCAGTCTTAAATGGCCGACCCCTTATCCTGAGACTATGCCCCCTAGTTCTAGACACTCCAGCCAGGGGAAACAACCTCTCAGCATCTACCCTGTCAATCCCCTTCAGAATCTTGTATGTTTCAATGAGATCACCTCTCATTCTTCTAAACTCCAGAGAGTATAGGCCCATTCTACACAATCTCTCATCATAGGACAGCCCTCTCATCCCAGGAATCAATCTAGTGAACCTTCGTTGCACTGCCTCCAAGGCAAGTATATGATTCCAAGGGTTTTGCATCCACTACTCTATCATTTCCATGTGCTCATTCTGTGAAGAAAAACTTCCTGATAGCAGTCCTAACTTTGCATTTTACTTATTTGAACCTGTGACACCTACAATTTAAAGTAATTTTTCAGATTTACTTTTTCCATAAAATTTATGATCTTCCACAACACTTAAGATCAACTCTCAAACACCCTCTTTAAAGTACAGTATGAAAAGCCTAAGTTTCTCTAGTCTTTCCTCATAATTTAAACCTCTAAGACTAGCGATCAGCTTTGTGGTTCTTCTTTGTCTTGCCTGCAGTGTTTGAATGTCTCCTTGTGTTTCAGTGACCACAAATGGACCAAGTACTCAGGGTGCAGTCTGACCAGAGCACCATACAGTTTGATGACAGCTTCTTCTGATTTTGTATTCTACAGTTTTGGCTATGTAGTTCAACATTCTATTGGCTTTGTTGCTGTTCTACATTGGTTGGACATATTGGCCCAAAAATTAGTGAGGGAGCCTTCGTGCGGGGGTAAGGCTTCCCCGCGATATCTCACTGCGCGCCGGCTTTTTCATTCCCAGCTCGCACGAACTTGATGTTCTAGACATCAGCTGGGCAGTGCTTGCGTATCCCACAGGCGTAGTTAATTCGTGCGAGCTGTGGGATCACGTGATTCAGTTAGAGCCAATGGCAGCACACCATCTTTCATTCATAGTTTTCACAATCAAGTGCTGTGAAAGCTATGAATCTATACCCCGCCAAAAGAACAGCTAAACCTCAATTAAATTTTTTTTTAAAAAACCATCACATTAATAAAATAAGTATAGTTAAATAAATTAACCACTTTATACAAAAAATTAAATTTTTTTAAAAATTTAAAATCTTTTAAAAAGTTATAGAAATAAACTTACCTTTCTTTAAAGTCTCTAAAAAAGATATACCTGTTGAAAAAAATTCAAATTAATACTTAATTAACTACTTACCTTGTTAAAAGAGGGTCTTACGCCTCCTTTCTTTATGTGCAAAATCTTCCATGCTTACCTGCGCGTTCAAAGCACTAAGTGCACTGCGTGCGCGCAGCCTGTAGCGCGCACGCGGTTCACTTAGGAACCGCCCCCTTTTGAAATCACCAAGTGCCGGTTTTCAGCGCATGCGCAGTGCATGCAGAAAACCGGCAATTGGAGACAGAATACGCGAGAGTACACAGTGCGTACTCTCGCGTAGAGGCACTAATTTTTGGGCCACTGAGTTTTTTTTTAAAAAGGAACACTTGCAGTACTCCCTCAGTACTGCACTAGAGTGTCAGCCTCGATTTTTGTGCTTAAGTCTCTGGAGGGGGAACTTGAAACCACAACCTTCTGATTCAGAGGCGAGAGTGCTGCCAATTGAGCCATGGCTGACACAGTCTGATAAAGTCTATGAAGACTCTTTTTGCGGCTTCAGCCTTAACCATTTCACCGCCATTCAGGGAGCGCCTGTTCCTGTTTGATGGTAAGTGACCCCAGATGGAAAATATGTGCCTGGATGCTGGCTGAAGGCAGAATCAGACTCTCTCAGAAGAATGGGCTCTTGGCAAGAATATCAGAGGCCAATTGGCACCTGTGCAGCGGTACTCTATCAAGGAGTCAACACCGTCAGGAGACGGGGTGGGGGGGGGGGGGTGGGAGGGGCGGTGGGGGGGGAGGGGGGGGGAGAGGAAAATCTTAATTTTGCAGATTTGCTGTATAAGTGGATTGCAGAGCAATTAAACCAAAAATACAGCTCGGAACACATTGCATCAATTTACTCCCCACGATCGCCACCATATATTTTTATCCATGCAATTTTCTAAAGTATAATTCATATTTAGCAAATTGCACATATAATTATAGAGCAGATTGGGCTGAAGATAATATATTGGACACGCCATCCTTGTAATTTGTTTCTTTTCATTTAAATACATAATGAGATTATTATATACTCCTGCACATCAGCAAAAGGATCTTCACATTGGTCGAAACCATCTTTAGCTAAAGAATTCTCGTGCTTAAATATGGTCATACTATTGAATAAGTTTTTCTCTCTTGGTTGTAGATGAGTGCGTGCACAGAAATACGATTCGTACCACATCCTTTTGTGGCTCAGGGTTCCTGCTCCTGACTATTAACCAGTGACCCTGCTGGAAAGTGTTGGGTAAAGACATGGTCAGCCTTGGCTGAGATGCCGCCCGTAGTTGAATAGTCTGTCAACAATCATTGTCTCGACTCACACACAGGGGCATCACTGCGCATGAAGGTTAATGTTTCATTTTTGATGAAGGATGTCACCCAAAACACTAACCTCCTTCTTCTCACTCAGATTGTGGCCAAACAATTGGGCGTTTCTAGCATTTTCGGGGTTTATTTTAGATTTCCAGCATTTTTGACTCATGGATCATCCTTGAAGTGACAATTATTATTAACAGACTTTCTAACCTGAGTACCACAAACCCACAGCCAAGCCGGGGATGGTTTCACATAATTTTTAAACTGTAAATCGGTGTGAGACAGAATATTCTTCTTCCGTGAAATGATAGATGTCATCCAACCACTAAAAACGCAGACACACATTCTCCTCTACAGAAAAGAAAACATGAAAAATGGCTCCTTTTAAAATGCTGATTCGCGTTACTTCTTTCAATAACACTGATTCGGGAGCTGAGCCAAGTGATAAACTGGTTAGAATGTCAATTCTGCTGTTGTCATCCAGTGCTGGTAATGCTACATTATAACTAGCTGGTGACCAGATGAGTTCTTGGCATCTGAGGCCATATCCGTCTTTGACAGCCTTATGCTATGAAGCTGTAAGGAAAATGCCCGGTACATTGAGCAAATCTATACAGCCCATAATATGAGTTAATCTTTTGTATAAGAACATTAGAAATAGGAGCAGGAGTAGGCCATTTGGCCCTTCGAGCCTGCTCCGCCATTCAATAAGATCATGGTTGATCTTCTACCTCATCTCCACTTTCCTGCACTATCCCCATATCCCTTGATTTCCTTAATATTCAAGAATATATCGATCTCTATCTTGAATATACTCAACGACTGAGCCTCCACAGCCCTCTGGGGTAGAGAATTCCAAAGATTCACCACCCTCTGAGTGAAGAAATTTCTCCTCATCTCAGTCCTAAATGGCCAACCTCTTATTCTGAAACTGTGACCCCTGGTTCTAGACTCCCCAGCCAGGGGAAACATCCTCCCTGCATCTACCCTGTCAAGTCCTGTAAGAATTTTGTGTGTTTCAATGAGATCACCTCTCATTCTTCTGAACTCTGGAGAATATAGACCTAGTCTACTCAATCTCTCCTCATAGGCCAATCCCTCCATCCCAGGAACCAGTCCAGTGAACCTTTGTTGCACTCCCTCTACAGTATATCCTGTATATAGTATATCCTTCCTTGGGTAAGGAGACCAATGTTACATAAGAACATCTGCAGTCCTTTACCAGGGCAGCAGGCACATGGGAACACCACCGCATCCAAGTTCCCCTCCAAGTCAAGTCACACACCATCCTGACTTGGAAATATATTGGCCATTCCTTCATCGTCGCTGGGTCAAAATCCTGGAACTCCCTCCCTAACAGCACTATGGGAGTACCTTCACCACACGGACTGCAGCGGTTCAAGAAGACGGCTCACCACCACCTTCTTAAGGGCAATTAGGGATGGGCAATAAATGCTGGCCTTGCCAGCGACACCCACATCCCTGGAACGAATTTTAAAAATTGATGAAGCGTTCCATCTGAAATGTTCAAGTTATAATGTGGAAGTCCAAAGGGTTTGGCTCACTAAATGTTTACTTCTAGGTTATTAACTGTGTTTGTCCAGCCCCACTCCAGGACTTGATCTAGCCTAAATCTGACAGTGTAGTATTGAGGGAGTGCTGCATTGCCAGAACTGCCATCCCTCAGATGAGAGGTTAAACTGCGGCTCTGTCTGTTCCGGTGGGTGTCAAAGATCCCATGGCACTATTTGAAGAAGTGCGGGGGGGGGGGGGGGGGGGGTGTTCTTCTGGTGTCTTGGCCATCATTCCTCCCCTCAACCCTACACCATGGAAAAAAAAGATAAACTGATCATTCACTCATTAATGTTTGTGCGATTTTGCATGTGCAAAATGACTGCTGCATCTGCCGACATAACAACAGTGACTGCACTTCAAAATAATTCATTGTATGTGAAGAACATTTGGACATTTCTGAGAGACCTGATAATTTGTCGTAAAAATGAAAGTTATTTTTTGGTTTTGTCCTTCAGCTGATACTTTTACTAATTTCTCTTTTAAGGGATGGACACCATCTCAGGTCACTCTAAACTCTACTGCGCTTTAGAACCAGTCCCACAGTTATCCTGCGCGTTTGGTCCTGGAACAGCTAAGAGTTTGAGTGGCAGAAAGTGCAATATACCACCATAGTGTATTCTCAAGCAAACAGAATCATCGGCCACTATCATATCAATGCAGCATAACTGAAAGCCGACTGCAGCGGTTCAAGAACGCAGCTCACTGCCACCTTCTCAAGGTCAATTAGGGATGGGCAAGAAATGCTGGCCTTGCCACCGACGCCCACATCCCGTGAATGAAAAAAAAAGAAAGACGGTATGAGTTTCTGGATTGCATGCCCCACAATACATCATGGAATGGCAAAATCGTGTCATCAGGCTGTTGTGCAATGCAGTATGAAGTGATCCACATATGCACCCTGTAACTGTTTTTTTAACTAGCAGAGGGGAGGAGGGTTGTCAGGGCAACTGGCCTGGTTTTCCCAATTCCAGATTTCGAAAGCAGGAACCAGCTCCATCTTGGGACGTTGAGCGTCACTGAGGCAGTAGATTCCCTTGTCTTTGTTTCTGTTCCGTGGGGCGGGGGCTGGTTAGAGATGATAAACACACACCCAGACAGCAGCATTGTAGCCAGACAGCTTCTCTCACGTAAAAATTGTTTTTGAAGATCTTTTTGTCATTATATTTACTGTACCCATATTGCCTTGTGTTATGTGCAGAGATATTAAATGAATCTCTCAAAGATTTATGCACCATGTTCAAGATTACAATCAAAGTGAGAGACACAGGGAGAATGAAAAATATTGAATTCTGTCTGCCTGCAAGAAACTCCCAACAGAAAAGTTTCTGCAGTTTTAGAACAGCTACCAAGCTACATATAAATATAAACAAGGATTCTGTCCCACAGATGCTTAGATTTCCTTTAAAAACGCCTCAAATGTTGTTCCTGGTTTTGTTTCATATTAAGAGGAAAGCTGATTTTGTTTCAATTGTTTTTGGTTTTTGGAAGGTTTCTGTAAAATAAATTGCTTCTTGAGCTATATCTGGGTGGGAATTTTTCATCTAGAAGTTTACAGGTCATGCGTGTGTGCCAGAACAACTCATATCAGTCATGGTCTATATCCCTTCTAACTTGAACAGAGCTGCGTCAGCATATAAAACAAGCTGAAACTTTGCAAGAAAAACTTACGCAGAAAAAATTATTTAACAGAATCACTCGGTCATCTAACTGGTGCCCAAGTTGAATTTTAGCTTCTGTTCCGTTCATAGCTGCCTCTGTTAGCATAAAGCGAACATGTATTTTATGATTTAGGTTGCACGTTAAAAATCCTTTTTTGTGTTACGGGTTGGCCCGGTGGCGCATCGCATTGGGATTGTCATCACATGGCACCACAGTGGCAGAATGCAGGTCCCCGCTTGTGATTCTTCACACATTGAGCTTCCACTTCTGTGCGATTGTGGCACAGTGCCAAGTGAAGTCGGGCACTTCGCCACAGCACCAAATTAACTAGTGAAACTACCTCTTCAACCCCAGTTAAAACTGGTCTCATGTCAGAACCTGTCAGCTTCTTATCATCTTCGAGTTCCTTTGTTTGTTGTATTGGCTATCAGATAATAGCTTCAAGATGCAGATTTCAACAAATTTACATTTCTGCCATTAATCATACTTTGAATGAAAATACCGCTTTTACAATTTTGCTCTCTTACCCGCCCCCAACATCTTTCCCATGCCACTGACTCTTGCTGAGGTCCAGTGCAATGGGCACCATCTGCTTTTCACTACCTTACCCAAATGGTCATTTTTCATTTGGGAGCCCAGACAGTAAGTATCAGCAGGCTATTCAGCCACAGATGGAGCATCACAAATCCAATGTCATCTCCACTCAATTCTGTGACCCTACCCCACCTCTGCTCCACTATAATGGCAGACGCTTCATCAATCACATCCCCACACTCTAGGATTCACCCCTCTGCCATGCTCCATCTCTTCCCACCTTCAATAGTCTCCTCAAAGCCTACCTCTAGTCACTTTTATCTAATAGCTAAAGCAACAAGGAAACAAACATGCCATTGGTTACCTTCCCAAACTGTTCTACCAACTCCTGCTAGATGTCTGACCCCTTCCCACCACCGCACCCGCACCCCCCCCCCCCCCCCCCACGACCTTGTGAAACATTTTGCTCCAATAAAGATGCTACATAAGTGCATGTTGCTCTTGTTGACATTCACACACAGCCACTGTATAATGATCAGAAGGAACCCGTGGCTCAGTTGGTAGCAGAAGGTTGTGGATTCAAGTCCCATTCCAGAGACTTGAGCACAAAAATCTAGGCAGACACTCTCTCAGGTGGACAGAAAAGATCCCATGGCACTATTTTGAAGAAGAGCAGGGAAGTTATCCCCGGTGTTCTGACCAATATTTATCCCTCAATCAACATCACTAAAACAGATTATCTGGTCATTATCACATTGCTGATTGTGGGAGCTTGCTGTGCACAAATTGACTGCTGTGTTTCCTACATTACAACAGTGATTACACTTCAAAAGTACTTCATTGGCTGTAAAGTGCTTTGAGAGGTTGTGAAAGGCACAAGTCTTTCTTTCTTTTAGACTTAAAGTTAATTGTGGAACTATTTACTTTTTTCTGGATTGGTGACATTTAATAGAGATATGCTTTAGTAGGGGGTTGTATAAATTCTATCCCTCAGTCATCCAGCATCCAATAGTGCAGGCATACCTTAATACAATAGCAAAATACTGCGGATGCTGGAAATCTGAAATAACAACAGAAAACGCTGGAAAAACTCAGCAGGCCAGGCAGCATCCGTGGAGAGAGAAACAGAGTTAACGTTTCAGGTCGAAGACCTTTCGTCAGAACTGGAAAAAAAGCAGGAAATGGAACAGATTTTAAAGCAAGTTTAGGGGCTGGGAAATGGCATACTTTAATACTGCCCATTCATGTCAAACCCAAGGAGCTCACGTCAGTGTAGCTACAGAGGCAATAGTCAAGACCACCTGTTTACAATTTTCACAAAAAAGAATGGCAATTGCAGAATGTGAGCTCTACAACATCAAGTAAAGGTTCCAGATTCACATACCATGAAACAGAATGTGGCTCACTCAGTCGCCGTAAGCCAGTGGCCCTGATTTTAGGGACGAGCAGCCCCTTTGTATATTGTGGGCAAGGCCACTGTTTTCTCATTTTCAAAACAAAACAGAAGGATTGTGGAATGTGATTCTCAAAAGCACCGGAAAAAACCCCTAAATCCCATGAAGTAAAAACAGACCTGGCCTCTTTCAGTCACATAAAGTCAGTAGTCCTGGCAATAATTTCCAAGGAAGTGAATCATTCCATATGTTTTTGTTAGTCAGAAATCCATAATTCATCTTTGAGTCCCCCCCCCCCCACCCCCCACCCAAAGCAGGCTAGAAAATGAAAACTGGATTCCCTTCAGCTGGGTTGGAATAGAATCGTCCTTTCCAGTTGACATGTGGCTTATCCTAACTTTTTATAGACTGTAAATCCGAATTAGCAACGGGGGATCATTTCAATGCAGAGGGCTGCTTGTTTACATCTTGCTGGAAACTGAGCACAACTCCTTGTTTTTAAAAAAAAAATTGTAAAGCAAAATAGAAAACTGGCAGAGGTGAGTCTCACTAGGGTTGTGTTTTTCAAACAGCTTCTTGTTATTCTACCAGTTAAGAAATGATCTCATCTCACAGGGTGAATAATACTGTAAGGAATTAAAAAGGGGGGGGGGGGGAATGGGTGGATTTTAGTCGAGATTATTATAATAAAATTTCCTGTCACAGAGAACAATCTGGGAGTCAAAGGATAAAAAATAAACTCAAAGTTATCTAAAGCAGAAAAAAAATGCTTCAAATTCTCAGGAGCCTGTTGAAGTTTAGAAAGATCAGCCGGTCCTTACCACTTGATCCCAGGACGAATGAGTAAGTGATGAGTAAAGCGGTGCAAAAGTTCGGGCTGAAGCGTCTCATCCTCTTTCCTCGCTCGTCTCTCGGTGTTTTGCCCTCAAAGAGTTGTAAAGGGAAAGGTGGAAACAAGCCGGAGCTGTCAAGAGCTGATATCGCAGATTGCAGGACACGTGCCTTTCTGTGCATCCAATTATCTTGCTGACTTGGAAACCCTGCCCCAGGCTCCAGCCCAATGCGTCAAGTGGGAGCTGAGCTCGGCAACTGGTCAGACGGAGGAGGAGATTTCCACTGCCTGCAGCTCGTTCACTTTCTGTCTCTCTCTCTCTCACTTCCTCGCTCTTTCTTCAATCTTTTTCGTTCTACTTTAGTGACTTTTTTCTTCCATCGTGTTTTTCTTCTATGAATCTTATACTCCAGAGTCTTGTTTCTGTCTGCCCTGTTATTAAGATGAGGTATATTTAGCATAGTCATAACAGCTGATTTAATTAAAAATAATGAGGGGCTCCTGCTTTATGAATCCAAATCCGTTTTCATTACATGGGATTCCAGGATTTTTTAATCAATGTTTTGGGGATTGCATTCCATAATTACGTGAAATCCTCAAGCAAGTGATCTTGAAAATAATGGATCACTGCTATAGAAAATGGATCAGATACCATTATATAAACTTACCAGTAATGTTGCAGTGGTTTATATCTGTCCTGCACTCAGACATAAGATTGCGTTCGGGGTGACCTTGCACTTTGCAATATTAGCATATGAACACATTAACAGATGCATATGGACACAATATAACATTTCTTTATTTAAATAGGTTAATGCCTCCTTTAAAATAGCAAAAATGAGAAGTCGCACAACACCAGGTTATAGTCCAACAGATTTATTTAATTTTACAAGCTTTCGAAGCAGTTCGCTCCTTCGTCAGGTAAGTTAGCAACCACGGAATCCCACACAAATGTGTTCATGTGCTGTTTGCTGATATCGCACAGTGTGATTTCACCACATTCGATATTAAAATAAAATGATGGTATAATTGCAGGTGAAATCCTTCATCAGAACTGAGGTGGGGGGAATTTCGTGCTCATGCTGATGAGGAATGCTGTAAAATGAAACACTTTCCCACTTTGGGCATGTAGTGCCAGGATCAAGCACTTCCCAATCAGATATAAATCATGGGTAAGATAGAGAATTAAGATGCCTCTACTCTGCCCAATCAAGCACTCCTGTTTCAGTTATTCAGATACACCACAAGTTTGATTCAGAGGCTCCTGGCACTGGCAGAATGAAAGACAGCTGCCACATTCTGCCAGTGCCATTTACACTTCATCTAGAGCCATCTTTTGTTTCTTAACTTCTCCCATTACCATTTCCCTTTGCCTTGCACCATCTCTTAATGTCTCTTAATCTCAAAAAACGCTGGAAAAACTCAGCAGGCCAGGCAGCATCTGTGGAGAGAGAAACAGAGTTAACGTTTCGGGTTGAAGACCTTTCGTCAGAACCGTTCTGACAAAAGGTCTTCGACCTGAAACGTTAACTCTGTTTCTCTCTCCACAGATGCTGCCTGGCCTGCTGAGTTTTTCCAGCGTTTTCTGTTGTTATTTCGGATTTCCAGCATCCGCAGAATTTTGCTATTGTGTCTCTTAATCTCTCCTGCCTTCCATCCTATCACAGACCTTCCCTTTTGTTCTTTCCTCCCCTCCCCCCCTTTCTCTGCCCCTGCACTTGCTTAAAAACCTGTTCGATCTCCAGCTTTTTCCAGTTCTGAGGAAGGGTCATCGACCTGAAACGTCAACTCTGTTTCTCTCACCACAGATGCTGCCTGACCTGCTGAGTATTTCCAGCATTTTCTGTTTTTAACCTTCAATCCATGTTCCTAATCATTTGCATATACTTTAAGCTGCTGATACTAACTGATCTTGGTCTTCTGCTTTAGGATGTATCCACCAGTGAGGCAACAGTGCTAAGAACAGCCCTTTCCTTACCTCCAGGCCCATGAAATTCAAACAGAAGAAACAAGAGAATAAGAAATATAAGAGCAAATAGCAATGACTATCATGGGCTTCAAGGGCCAAATTGCCAGGGCTCGTGAGCCACAGGTTAGATACCTGTGAGATACAGCACAGGTTAGAAGTATAAATATGTTCCCTTTACACTTATCGATCAAGCAGTCCCCAGATCAGAATAGATTCTAAATAGAGTAAAGTTCCCACTGCACCCTCTCAACCAGCACTCCCAAGTCACCTACAATACAGGTTAGGTGCAGAATAAAGCTGCCTCTACTCTTGACCACAAAATGTGATTTTACCCCAGCTTCAGAAGTGCTTCCTGCTACTACACCAATGCGACATTTCTATTTCCCACACCACCCATTATTATGGCCTTTCTGAGTGAGTTTGCCTGTAATTTGGCAAATTATGATAGTCAATTTTGGGCATTAAAGTCACTGGAGTAAGAATTGAGTTGGGATTCAACTATACCAATGTTAGTAATGCACAGCCTGGTATGGTACAGAGCCATATGGACCAGGAATGTCCAAGATTGGACACCTGATCTATGCTGAGTTGGCTGATACCAATTGAGTTGAGGTGCTATAATTGGCCTCAGTCTGGATTAAAAATGAGAATAGTCAGGGTTCCCATCCTTGAGACGAGGGTTGCCTCTCATACTGTTCCTCAACAAGAAGCAGTATCTTTAAGCAAGGAGGAGACAAATCTGAGAAAAACAACAATAAAAAACTGTTTCCAGGGTTTGCATTTCACATTTGAAATAATCGTGTGCTAACCAACTGCTCAACCAGGCTCCAATGACCTCCTCATGAGCTGTGCCACTCAGCAGTGTTTTCTTGCTTACTCTAATTTAGAATGTGTTTTGCAATAACTCATAACCAACTGACAGACACAAAACACAAACTAGTAAAATCCCATTGGTACAAGTCAATAGAACAGCAAACAGACAGAAAATCCACCCCATCTTCTGAAATCTATGGACTGTAAAGAAATCAGCCTCAGTCAGCCCCTGCAACAACAACAACTTGCATTTATATACCACCTTTAACCTAGGAAAGCATCCCAAGGCACTTCACAGGAGTGTAATCAGACAAACATTAAAACCCAGCCAAAGAAGGAGATGTTAAGACAGGTGACTAAAAGCCTAGTCAAAGAGATAAGTTTTAAGGAGGATCCTAAAGGACAGAGCTTATGGCCTAGACAGCTGAAGGCACGGCCACCAACGGTGGGGCGAAGGAGTGGGGAATGCACAAGAGTCCAGATTTGGAGGACGCAGAGTGCTTGGAGGGTTGTCGGGCTGGAGGTAGGGAGTAAGATGGTGTGGTCAACCATGTCAAAGTCTGCAGAATTCGAAGTGGGATAGTGCACCACAGTCACAGAGGATGCCATTTGTGACTTTGATAAGAACCGTTTCAGTAGCTGCACTGCAATGGCTTCAGTCAGCTCCTGCAATGACTTCCATTAACCCCAGCCAGTGTTTGTTCTCTTACCCACCAGAAACTTGGCAGGACCAAAACACAAAGGATCATATTTTTCATATATCAAACATATCTGGGAATTTGAGAATAGAGCAAGGCTTTGAATAACATGCACGATGATGCGTGGCTTTATTTTCTGATTTTTGAACTAAGGTTTTTTGTTTACCAGTAAAAAGCTGTTTTCTGAAGCCTTCAATTGTGTTAAAAATAGCAATACCAATGGCTGGAAGTGAGTTATTATAGTGTAATTTCAACAAGGAGAGGGCTTAGATTATATC
Organism: Squalus acanthias; assembly: GCA_030390025.1. Classification (NCBI taxonomy): domain Eukaryota; kingdom Metazoa; phylum Chordata; class Chondrichthyes; order Squaliformes; family Squalidae; genus Squalus; species Squalus acanthias. The sequence continues at coordinate 52,029,950 of CM059446.1, read as the reverse complement.
GTAACCTGTGAGAGTGAAGCTGGAGTGTTTTGGGATGTGACCTGAGCCCTGAGATTAAACTGATGACTCAGTAGGTCATACACACCGGAAGATCCCAGCTAGCTAATCTAAGCCAGGGCACTGGTGAGGGTGCTACAATTAGGTTTTGTGTCCTTGGGCGAGGGAAGGGGAAGAACAATTCACTGCCAATGAGTTCCTAATGCGAATGACCACATGTGTGAGCTTTTTGCAGATGGAAGAGGAAGACTAGCAAAAGAACGCCAGGCAGGCCAGTCTGCATCAGGGCTGTTTTGTGTCGGCTCACTGGTACCCTCACACCCACTCAGTGAAACCTAACGGGAATCAGATAATTACAGGGAAGTGGCAGAATAGGGAGACAAAAATTCTTATAGCCTTTGAAAGACTTATAAGGCATCTCAACCCATCAGCAGCCTTTGCCAAGGATGAAGGGGGAGAGCTAAGGACTGACAGGCAAGAAACCAAACATATAGACATAAGTACAAACATGAGGGAAAACTTTTTTACGCAATGAGTGGTTAGTATTTGCCTGATAGGGTGGTGGATACAGATTCAATAGTAGCCTTCAAAAGGGAATTGGATAAATACTTGAAGGAGAAAATATTGCAGGGGTAGGGGGAAAGAGAGGGGGAGTGGGACTAACTGGATTGCTCTTCGAAAGAGCTGGTGCAGACTCGATGGGCCAAATGGCCTTCTTCTGTGCTGTGCTATTCTATGAATCTATGATTCTATAAGTGCTGGAGCAGCCCAACACTCGACCTCATTGTTTGATGGTTACTGAGGTGAAGGTGATGCTGCACGAGGTGGTCATGAGGAGGTGACCAAATTGCCACTCCGCAGCACCATAAAGCAACATTTATCTACATCTATGGACAGAAGTGCACATACCTTATTTTGTCAGAGAATTAGAGCAAGCAGAGGTTCCAGCTCTCAGAGTAGATTGTGACAGCAGGCCCAATGCCACAGATATTATAATAAGATGGTCTGGCTAACCATAATGTTGGATGGATCTTCAGAAGCACCCCAGTCAGATTAGGTCGTGCTTTAGGAGTATTGCATGCTAGGGCCAAAGATGACAAGGAAATATAATCATCAGCAAGCACAGTCTCATTAGCTGCACTTGCCAAGATGCCACTAACTATACAGCATTGTCTCACCTACCTGGTGATGACCCTGGGAGACTGACTTCACAGGGCCTGGATCAATTCCTTGCTGGGATATGGTTCCACAGGGCAAATACAGAACTCCCCCATCTCCTGCAAAGACTACTGCAGTTGACATATAGGGCTGACATAACTAATGGCAGGAATGGTCAGTGGTAGCACCAACCTGCCACCACTTCCTTTCAGACATGCTGAAATGCTGCTTTATGTTGCTGTGGCGTGGCAAACAGGGCCACCTCCTCACGACCACCTCATGCAGCATCATCCCTCACCTCAGCAACCATCAAGCAGAGGTCGAGTACTGGGCTGCTCCAGTACTGTCAGCTGTGGCTCAGTGGGTAGCACCCTTACTTCTGAGCCAGAGTAGGTGGTGGGTTCAAGTTCCACTCCAGTACAAAAATCTAATGTGAAGTCGCACAACACCAGGTTATAGTCCAACAGATTTATTTAAAATTACAAGCTTTCGGAGCTGTCGCCCCTTCGTCAGGCAAAGTTACTGTGAGAGAATCTATCAGAATTCACAGAATATAAAAACACAGAGAAAATGCATAGATTAAATCTTTCCCTACATCAAAGACACACTAAGAGCACAGCCAAGACAATGAGATGTGTCCCAGGGGGTCCAACACGTCAGAACACCTGCTGGCTGCATATCCTCTCCATTTTTTGTGTTTGTTTCTTGTGTTTTTTTTTTAAACTGGAAAGACCGGCAAAGATGTCAAGTCACGTTCTATAGCGTGACATGAACCCGATATCGCGATTGAGGCCATCCTCATGAGTGCGGAACTTGGCTATCAGTTTCTGCAAAAATCTAGACTGACATTTAAGTGCAGTACTGAAGGGGTGCCGTCTTTCGAATGCGACGTTAAACCAAGGCCCCGTCTGTCCTCTCAGGTGGATGTAAACGATCCTATAGCATTATTTCGAAGAAGAGCAGGGGAATTATCCCTAGTGTCCTAGCCAATATTTATTCCTCAATCAACATCACTTAAAAAAACAGATTATCTGGTCACTATCACATTGCTGTTTGTGGGAGCTTGCTGTGCGCAAATTGGCTGCCGCGTTTCCTATATTATAACAATGACTACACTTCAAAAGAGTACTTCATTGGCTGTAAAGCGCTTTGGGACGTCCGGTGATCATGAAAGGCGCTATAGAAATGCAAGTCTTTCTTTTACTTATGTGGAGACTCATGTCTGTGTGTTGGGTTTCCTTTTCTTTAATTTTTGCCTGTCGGTCCTTACCTCTCTCCCTTCATCCTCGGCAAAGGCTGCCAATGGGTTGAGATTCCTTTTCAGTCTTGCAACGGCTGTAAGAATTGTTGTCTCCCTATTCTGCCACTTCCCTGTAATTATCTGATTCCTTTTAAGTTTCACTGATATGCAATTTTCCACTTCCTTCATTAGTATGCTCCCTGCACCTGTCCAAATCTGCGCCTGGTACTGTGAATAGTTATGCAAATGAGTTGACCTGCAAAAATTGAGTGCTATTAGCACCTAACCATTCTCCTGGGGTTAACACCAGTTCTTAACCATTTAGACCTGATTTACAGTATTACATGATAATTGGGGAAAGGGCAGCTTGGGTTACAGAAGTGACCTCAAAAGTAGAATAATGTCATCAGCTTTCAGCATTATAACATGCTCTCAGTTACTGGCATAAGTCGATCGTTAAAGTTGTTGGCTTCCATATTTGCGCAATTATGGAAATAATGTAAATATTTTAATTTGTTTTCGAGCTTTTCATGAAAATATCTGCCCTCAGCACAACTGGCAATTTCTGTGTTACAGAAAAAGTTGAGCATCAACCACAGAACCAAGCAGCTGACAGCAAAACATACAATACTCTGCTGTCAGCAATGCCACAAAGCCAGCTCAACAGAAACAACTGGAGGCTCACCATTAACCCTGTCAGCAGCAGCATGTCTCTGTTTCCTTATCCTTCTGTTTCTTTTCCTCTCATTCTCTTCCTAGTTCTTTCTTTTTTTCTCATTTATTCTTTGGACGTGGGAAATACTGACAAGGCTGTATTCATTGCTCATCCATCACTGCCCTGAGATAGTGATGGTTGGTCTTCTCTTTGAACAACTGCAGTCCTTGTGGCAATGGTATTCCCATAATGGTGTTCGGTGGGGAGTTCCAGAATTGTCACCTAGTGACAATGAAGAAATGGTTCCCCGGTGTCCTGGCCAATATTTATCCCTCCACCAACATCACTAAAACGTATTATCTGGTCATTATCTTATTGCTGGTAGTGGGACCTTGCTGTGAGCAAACTGGCTGCCATGTTTCCTACATTACAACAGTGACTACACTTCAAAAGTACTTAATTGGCTGCAAAGTGCTTTGCGATGCCCTGAGGTTGTGAAGGGCGCTATATAAATGCAAATCTTTCTTTTAGTGGTACATATCCCAGTTAGGATAATTTGTGACTTGCAGGGAAACCTGGAGGTGAAGGTGTTCACATGATCTTGCTGCTCTTGCCTTTCTTGGTGGTAGAAGTTGTGGGACATTGAGGTGTTGTCGAAGTAAGCTCAGCGAGTTACTTCAGTGCATCCTGTAGGTACTGCAACCACAGTGCACCAGTCCAGTGACAGGGGCAGCAATCAAGCAGAATGTCTGTAACACATTCTCCCTGTAACACATTCTCCCTGTAAGACATCTTGTAAGATGTGCATTTAAAAGGTACATGGTTCTTGTAAATGCACACTCTCTGTGACACATTTTTTCTCTAACACTTTGGGGTAGATTTTGCCATTGTGTGATAGTGCAAAATAGGTGATCGTCAATCGGCCGCCCATTTTACATCTCTCTTGATTTTTATTTCCGTTGAAGTCAATTGAAATAAAAATCGGGAGAGATGTAAAACGGACCGTCGATTTGCTATCACCCATTTTACACTATCGCACAAAGTCAAAATTTACCCCATTCGTTCTGCAACACATTCCCCCTGTAATGCTTCTTGTCTGTCACACAATCTCTTTTCCATCATGCTTCAGCTCCATATTAATTTTCTAAGTACCACTGGCTCTCTGTAACCAGCCTGTTTTGATTTTCTTATTGAGAAATCTAGGTGATGGGTCAAGGCTGATATCACAGGACACCACCAAGGTTGAAGTGATTAGGAGGGAAGATGTGATAAATCAAGTGGTTTGGTGACATACCACTTTCTATAAAACAAATTCTTTATGGTTCTCAAAGACATATGAACAGAAGGAGAGTATTATACATAGAATTACATAGAAATTACAGCACAGAAACAGGCCATTTGGCCCAACAGGTCTGTGTCGGTGTTTATGCCCCACACGAGCCTCCCCCCAGCCTACTTCATCTAGTCCTATCAAAATATCCTTCTATTCCTTTTTTCCTCATGTACTTATCTACCTTTCCCTTAAATGCATGTCTGCTATAAAAAAAACTGTATTGTTCTGGTCCTACACACAGAAGGTGTGCACACTATTGTAATTGTGTTCTTGGCTTGGAATTAATCCCATATCCCTTTACTCTCTGCTTGATCAGGAATCTGTCTTTTATTTGAGTGCTTCAAATGGAGCCAACATTCATCGTAACCTTTTCCATAAGGAGGTAAATTTACATATGAGGCAGTCACTCCTTAAGACACTTTTAGCCTGAGCTATCCTCAGTTTATAATCAAGTCCCTGGTGATATAATGTCTCAATAAGGGCTTGTGCTACCAGTGAGAATTGAGATACTCAATTTTTCCAATTTGAGAGGACGACAAGTGAATGATGAACTCATATGTGGTTAACAAAGCCCTTCCTCACTCCTATAATGAACCGAGAGTCCCACTGCTCCCTGTGGAGCCCTCTATTTATACCATATGTCTGGTTTTGATGAACACTATTCCATGGTGAGTGGAAACTGGATCCCACCCATCATGTGGTTCAGACAAAACGGATATACAAGATGTTGTTGGTTAAAAATCTAAATAAAACTCAACTAACATCGTTTTAATATAAAAGAGGTTGTAAACAGAGTATAAATAAGAAACACACCATTGAGGAATGCTCACTGACATTATTATCCCACATGTTTAATGAACCTTGCTAGCACTGCTGTTTATTCCCTCCTTGGGAGAGAATCTCAAATGTGACCATCTAAAAGTAGTCAGATGCTTTGAGATTGCCTTAGAACACTCACAAAGAGCAACAGTGCAAAAGGAACAATAACTCTTTCTGTGGCTTGTGCCTTCTGATTCAAAACACCACAAAATCATTAGAAAACCACTCAGAGTCATTGGGCTAAAGATTCAGGGGTTTAGCGCCGGCCATTACCACCCAATTCGGGAGGGGGAGGGGAAATGGCGGCCGCCGCACTCTCGCCCTTGCCGGCAGGTCCCGCGGCAACTGCCATTTTCGGCAGCTCGTGCATTGGCGAGTTGACGCCCGCTTGTCCATTTTGGATATCGCTGCTCCTATTGCCGCCCTCTCTAAAGCATGCCCGTGCGTGCAGCCACTAAAAGTGCTTCAGCAGCGTTGACGACCTTGAGGAGTCTGGCAGGACTTGGCAGATCGTACACGAAGATTGAGGCTGACAAGTGGAAAGCACCTCAGATCGATGTCGGAACTTCAAACGCCTCCTTTGCCAAGGTTCTTCTTTTATATTTTCATTTTTTGCCCATCAGTGGGGAGGTGGTTGCATTTTCTGGCAGCTTTCCGGGAGGCAGTGTACAGTGTTTGTGGGTCAGTAAATCAATGGGTGAAACCTTGTGGAACAAGCTTTTAGTTCAGAACTGAACACCTGCACAAAACTGCAAATCCCTCGGCGGATTCCCAGCAAATAAAAAAAAACAAATTCCTAAAGTGCATCAGATTGCCTGGAACTCCATTGCAACGTTTGAAGATCATCTCTGATAAGATCTCTTTTATCTTTATGATAGCATCAACAGAACGTCAGCCCCTAGCAAATCTGGACTCAACTGCTTAAGATTTTATGGAATTAGAATTAATTTATTCAAAATTCCATAACCAATTATTTATCAAATAATTATTTTGTGTCAAGTATGCAAGACCCACTAAAAACTGGCACGATTACTGCACATTTAAACACTTTCAAGAGTAACTATTGGAGAAAGATTAGTGTTACAGAGAACGCAGATTCATTAATTTCATGAACTACTAAAAAATCAACAAATGTCGGGTGGCAAGTAGTATTTTTGTAGCAATTACGGGAACGGTTCCATACTTGGCCTACAGGTTTGCTCTTTTCTTCCCCGTTCTTCTTCAATGCAAGCGGGAGACGGACCCGACCTCTGGCCTCCTGCTGAGTTTAGCGCTGGAAAGAGTGCGTTACACCACAAAATCAATGCTACGCTGATGTTAATTAGCAGGCGGCACCAAAATACCGGTGCTGCCTGCACTCTCTCGGCGGGCGGCCGTTAGCCTTGACCAGCGCGGTTACCGGCAGGTTTCCAGAGTACTGGAATTTTTAACACATTATTTTTTGCAACTCAGTTTCTTTTTTAAATCCCTCTCCTCTCCTGTCTCCTGTTGCTGTATAGTTCCACCGTTGTGACCATTTTTCGTAAGTCAGCCTTGACAGTTAGTGTGGGCAAGTTATTTTACCATGGGAAGCAGCACTGCTGATCCCTGTCCTCATTCAATGTTCAGCATATGTGCTTTCCAGCAGGAAAAAAAAAGACTTGCATTTATACAGCGCCTTTCACGACCTCTGGACGCCCCAAAGTGCTTTTCAGCCAATGAAGTACTTTTGAAGTGTAGTCACTGTTGTAATGTAGGGAAACACAGCAGCCAATTTGTGCACAGCAAGATCACTCAAACAGCAATATGATAATGACCAGATAATTTGTTTTTAGTGATGTTGGTGGAGGGATAAATATTGGCCAGGACACTGGGGAGAATTCTCCTGCTCTTCTTTGAAATAGTGCCATGGGATCTTTTACATCCACCTGAGAGGGCAGACGGAGCCTCGGTTTAACGTCTGATCCGAAAGACTGCACCTCCGATAGTGCAGCACTCCCTCAGCACTGCACTGGAGAGTCAGCCTGGATTATGTGCTCAAGTCTCTAGAGTGGGACTTAAACCAACGACCTTCTGAGGCGAGCGTGCTACCACTGAGCCATGGTTGGGGTACTATAACTGAGTTCAAATTTAGCACTCCAACTGCTTCCCTGACTGAGATCCGCTAACACAGACCAAGAATGGAGCCTGGGACCCTCCGGGTCAGTGAGGCTCAGTTTTTTACTGGGACATCAAGGGTGTCTGTTGCTCAGTTAATGCAAGCACACTAACTATGTTTTTCATTATAACAAAGTTATGTTCTCCAATGCCCTGGCCATTTTTCTTTTTCTCTAATGATATGCCTTTACTAAAAAGCCGCCGTATAATCACAGCCTGCAAATAACAATCACATACTCTTTGAAAAAGCTATTTTCTCCCCGTGTTTGCTCGCACACAAACCACTTGTGAGTGGAAGGTGAACAAGTGCTGATCTATGATTTATTAATGCTTTTAAAGGCACTTTATAGGTAACGCAGAAAGTGTATTTTTTGAGACCTAGAAATCCTGGAACAGCTCCAGCCTGAGGCCTGAAGGTCCATTACTTCAACTTCACTTGAATGGGCAATCTAACCCTGCTCAAAGTACCAGGTTTTACTGTAATGGGAAGCACTAGAAAGACGGTCGCTTAATTCAGCGGTGCAAAGTACAGTAATGAGTCAGCATGGTTTCCATGCGATTAACTTGCAAACTTAAAAATGTTCTCTCTGTGCAATTGTTTCAACAGAGGTTTTATTCACCGTAACAGACAGCCGGCAGGCAATCTACAGTATAAAGCTAAAATTGTAGTAGGAGCTCGCTATTATAAGAACTGATCCATAAATTGGAGAATACTTCTTGTTTGCAATCCCTGACTTCTTCAAACCCATATGATCATCCCATGATAAGTCTTCAAGCTCCCTTATGGCTCAGTTGGTAAAGGCACTGCCCAGTGAGTCATACAGCACAACAACTAGCTTTTATAAAGTGTTTTTAATGTAAAAAAAAACATCCCAAGGAACTTCATAGTGGAGCAATGAAAAAAATAATGGAAATAATGGGTGCCGAGCCAAAGGAGGAGATAATTAAAAAGGTTGACCAAAAGCTTTTAAAAAGAGGTGGGCTTTAAGGAGGGTTTTAAACAGGAGAAGGAGGTGGAGAGGCCAAGAGGAGGGAACTCCAGATTACTGTGGCCTAGGCAGATAAAAGCACAGCCACCAGTGGTGGGGAAAAAGGAAGTGGGGGGGGGGGGGATGCGCAAGAGCCCTGAGTCAGAGAAACAGAGAATCTGGGTGGGTTTGTAGGGTAGGAAAAGGTTACATAAATAGGGAGGGGCTAGGCCACGGAGGGATTTAAACACAAGGATGAGAATTTTACAGTTGCAGTATTGGGGGACCAGGAGCCATGTAGTTCAGTGAGGCCAGGGATAATGGGTCAGTGGTACTTGAATAGGATATGGGCAGCAGATTTTTGTATGAGCTGAATTATATGGAAGGAAGGGGGATGATGGCCAACCAGGAGAGCATTGCAATAGTTGAGCCTGGAGGTGATAAAGGCATGGATGAGGTTTTCAGTATAAGATGGGCTGAGGTAGGGGCGGAGGTGAGCAATGTTACAGAGGTGGAAGTGGGCAGTCTTTGTGATGGATAGGACATGAGTTTAGAAGCTCAAGGTCAAATAGGATGCAAAGGCTGCAAACAGTCTGGTTCAGCCTAAGACAGTGACTGGGTAGGGGGATGATATTGGTTGCAGGGCAGCCCATGGAGCTGGACAATGGAAGAGAGGCGGAGGAAGAGGATGGTGTGGTTGATCATCTCAAAGGCTACAAAGAGGTAAAGGAGGACAAGGAGAGCTAATACACCACAATAAGAATCACAGAGGATGTCATTTGTGACTTTGGCCATTTTGATGCTGAGAGGGGTGGAAACTTAATTAAAGATGGCAAAGTTTAAGGGGTGGGAGAGAATATGGGTAGGAGAGTTTATATGGAGGGAGCGTTTAGGGAGGACAATGGAGAGAGACCAAGGTGAGCTGACATGGACATAAGAACATAAGTAAACATCCGTAAGACAAAGGTCCTCTACCAACCTGCCCCAGCCACACAGTACTGCCCCCCGATTATCAAAATCCATGACAAGGCCTTGGACAACGTGGACCACTTTCCATACCTCGGGAGCCTACTGTCAACAAGGGCAGATGTCGATGACGAAGTCCAACACCGCCTTCAGTGTGCCAGTGCAGCCTTCGGTCGCCTGAGGGAGAGAGTTTTTGAAGACCAGGACCTCAAACCCGGCACCAAGCTCATGGTTTACAGAGCAGTAGTAATACCCGCCCTCCTGTATGCCTCAGAGACATGGACCATGTACAGCAGGCACCTCAAAGCACTGGAGATGTACCAGCAACGCTGCCTCCGCAAGATCCTGCAAATCCATTGGCAGGATAGGCGCATCAACGTCAGTGTTCTCGCTCAGACCAGCATCGAAGCTTTGACCACGCTCGACAGCTCCAATGGACGGGTCATATCGTCCGCATGCTCGATACGAGACTCCCAAAACAAACGCTCCACTTGGAGCTCCGACACGGCAAGAGAGCCCCAGGTGGGCAGAGGAAACACTTCAAGGACACCCTCAAAGCCTCCTTGAAAAAGTGCAACATCCCCACCGACACCTGGGAATCCCTGGCCCAAGACCGCACAAAGTGGAGGAGGAGCATCCAGGATGGCGCCGAATACCTCGAGCCTCTTCGCCGGGAGCAAGCGGAAGCCAAGTGCAAACAGCGGAAGGAGCGCACGTCAACCCAAGCACCTCACCCAGCCGCCCCTTCAACCACCGTCTGCCCCACCTGTGACAGAGACTGTAGGTCCCGCATTGGACTCATCAGTCACCTGAGAACTCATTTTTAATGTGGAATCAAGTCATCTTCGGTTCCGAGGGACTGCCTAAGAGAAGAGAGAAGAACATAAGAACCTAAGAAATAGGAGCAGAAGTAGGCCACTTGGCCCTTCAAGCCATTCAATATGATCATGGCTGATCTTCTACCTCATCTCCACTTTCCTGCACTATCCCCATATCCCTTGATTCCCTTAATATTCAAAAATCTATCGATCTCTGCCTTGAATATACTCAACGACTGAGCCTCCACAGCCCTCTGGGGTAGAGAATTCCAAAGATGCACCACCCTCTGAGTGAAGAAATTTCTCCTCATCTCAGTCCTAAATGGCCGACCCCTTATTCTGAGACTGTGACCCCTGGTTCTAGACTCCCCAGCCCAGGGGGAAACATCCTCCCTGCATCTACCCTGTCAAGCCCTGTAAGAATTTTGTATGTTTCAATGAGATCACCTCTCATTCTTCTAAACTCTGGAGAATATAGGCCTAGTCTACTCAAGCTCTCCTCATAGGACAATCCCCCCATCCCAGGAACCAGTCAATGGAGATTGAAATCACCAAGGATGAGGAGTTGCTCAGTGCAGAGTCTGAGTGAAGAAAGGGGGGAGGATGGGGAGAACCTAGCAGTGGGGCTTGGTCAGGGGACAGTAAACAAAGAGGATTTTAAAGGAGAAGTGAGAAGGTTGGAACAAGGTGAGATGCTCAGAGGAGGAGAAGGTACCGGACGAGTAGGGGGAGGGACCAAGATGTGATTTAGTGATGAGGGCCACACAGCCACCACTCCAGTTTGGGCAACCTTCTTATTGGTGTACTGGTGCTGTGAATTACAATTCTACTGTAAAGTCGGTGCTGTCTTACTTTACGTCAGAATACGCCCAATCAAAGTTGGCAACCCCAGTGAGAACAGGACCGTGCTCTGCTGTGATGATCACAGCCCCATACCTTGCCAACAAGTATTGTCTATACATGAAGGATGGCCACTTGGGCCAAGTACTGGCAGTGGCCAGTGATCATGGAACAGCCTCAAGATCGGAGAAAGTTTTAACTTCAGGTCCCTTATTTGCATATTTAATCGCAACATTACTTTATTCTCAATTATGTCCAACACTTTCTTTTGCTTAATAACCAAAATAACTACAAATTATTACCAACATCACTGATGTATAGTTGCCACAAAAAATACGGATGGAATTGCAAGTTACAATCCCCAAAACACCTGATAAAAATCACAGAACCCTATGTATTAAAATGGAATATGACTTATTTAGTCAGTGTATCAGCTAAAAGAATGCAGAGTGGGAACCGAACTTGCAACATTCTTAATTTGTATGGCTTAGTTTCATACCTGGTGCCATGAATTCTGTCTCTTTTTATTCTGATTATTGTCCCAGCTCAGACGAGGTGATTATCCATGCACCCTCACGCCCCGCAGGGAACACTTCATAGTAGGCTGAGATGCACCCGTCTAGTCCTGTCTCCTGACCGCTTAACTTATTAGAGCGAATCATTTCAGAAACACGCGGCTGGAGGGCATGCATTGCAAGAGTTACCTGCTCATTTTGATAATTATATGTACAGTAGAATGATCTGTCATTGAGAGGGAGTAACAACAGCAAAGGCAAAGCTCCCACCTCCTGATCGGTCTTTTACCAAAATCTTCCTGTGGAGCGAGAAACATGGGAGCTGTCCAAAACTGAATAGCAGAAGGTGGCCAGTGGCCATGGAATCGTAAACTGATAAGGAGTCAATGCATCCTGAAGAGGTGAGAAAATTGACAGAAAAAATAAAGGAACAAAATGAAACACTAAAAGGAAGTGGAAACACTGGAATTGTGGTGCTGTTTTTCTATATAATTAGTCTGGGCCTGTTTTAGAGCCATACTCATCCAACCCCTCTCCTCCATCTTCCAGCTCCATGCAACTCCCCTTGCATGGTCCCATTCCTACCTATCTGAATGGAACCAGTGCATCAACAGCAATGGCTTCTCTTCCTTCCCCCACACTGTTACCTCCAAGGTCCCCTAAGGATATCTACTCACTTCTCCCCCCAATTAAATCTATGCCACAACTTCCACTAGTGTCTCCCAACAGCACTGCCCTGGTAAGGAATTCAATGGCAATTTGAATTTGAATTTGAAATTGAAACTGAGAGTACAAACATACACTGCACCAGACTCCAGAAATTGTATTTTTTTTTACCCTGGCCTGTACTCTACCTCATCTGGAACTGCTTGATGCCTATACTAAAATGGAAGGCGTTCAATTGTCAGCAACTGACACTTTTTGCCTTCCTTAGCCCTAAAATTCGCAAAGTATATAAAATGAAAAAAATAGACAAAGAGATCAAGCGATTACAAACAGAGACGTTGGCCCCAATCTTTAGTAGGGTGGGATTTCCAAGCAGGAGAGAGGAGTTCTGGTCGGGAAACCCGGAAGTCCAGGATTCCCTGAATGCTGTGGAGTTGAAACTGTGCGTGGTATTTTTTCAACAGGATCCCCGCCCAGAAGCCAGCCTGATTGACATGCTTGGCTCCCTGTCACGCAGGGAATGCTGCAGAAGAGGCCGGTAGGTAGGTATCCTGCTGCTGTGGTAGAGATCGCAAAGGGGTGTGGGGGGTGGTACAGCATGGCTTGTAGGGTCAGGGGGTTGATCACGGGGGGTTGAAGACAGATCAGGGGCAGAGATGGTGGGTCGGTGATTGCGGGAAGGGTCCAATTGAGGGGGAGCTCAGTGATTGCGGGGGAGTGTCCAATCACGGGGGGAGGGAGGGGGGGGTCTGATTGTGGGGGGGTTCCGATTGCTGGGGTTGTTAACAGGTTTGCTTGGGGGCTTGGGGCAAGCAGTCCTGCTCTTCCTGGCCCACAAGTAGTGCTGGAAAAGCACTTAGCTTTTCCAAGCAGCAGTCCTCGTCTCTCTTTAGCTGCCGGGTTTCCCAAAGCCTGGGAAATATTTTCCCAGCACACAGGCTCATTAAAATATTTAAATTAGCAACCAGCCTCCTGGGAGCGGGTTGGTAGCCCGCCCCCCCGTCCCACCTCCGTTAAAACCAGAAGTGGGTGGGTTCAAGGTGGGTTGGATACGGGTATGAGATTTAAAAAAAAATTTACATTCCACCCGACCCAAACTTACCCGTTTTTGGATGTTAACATTCCTCCCATTTTGTTTATGTTGTGTGAGTAATTCGTGTTCAAATAAAAATGGAAAAACTTATGGTTTGATCGAGTGGCCGAGTGATTGAGTGGTCGAGTGGCCGGGTGATCGAGTGGCCGGGTGATCGAGTGGTGAGGACAGGGTAGATAGAGGGAAACTATTTCCTCTGGTGGGGGAATCAAGAACGAGTGGAAATACTCTTTAAATTAGAGCAAGGCCATTCAGGATCAAAATCAGGAAGCACTTTTTCACGCAAAGGGTAGTAGAAATCTGGACTTGTATATTCTATTTATGAACTCTGGAGTCAGGTAGATTGTCCTTTCCAATTCTGTACATTCCTATGTCAGTTGAGTATTTGTCTGCTAGAATGGCGACTAGTTGAGTGAGTGGTTAGTTTATTGAGAGGTTATGATGCGGAGATGCCGGTGTTGGACTGGGGTGGACAAAAGTGAGAAGTCTCACAACACCAGGTTATAGTCCAACAGTTTTATTTGAAATCACAAGCTTTTGGAGCGGCTGCTCCTTCGTCAGGTGAAGTGAAGAAAAAAAAAATTGATATTGAGAGGTTAGTTGAGTGAGTGCTTGAGCAACCCATTGTTTGAGAAAGTGGTTGGTGGGTAGTTGAGTCACCAATGAATTCAGTGGTTGGCTGAGTAACCGGTAATTGAGTGAGTGCTTCGTTGACCACTGTGGTGTAGAAAGCGCGAATCCATCGAGAGAGGGCCCCGGTCAGCCTAATTTGTGTGGCTGCTACTGATCTTTTACCTTGGTAGATGTTGAAAGGTAGGAATTGGATCTCAGTGCAATGAACACCAGCACACAATAATGTCCAATGAGATGTTACTGGAGTGGAGTTGGTGCAGAGACAAGCAGGATTTTATGGTGATGTTGCCACAAAGTTGTCATCAATACATTTATAGGTTTAGTTTTACATTTAGAATCTCAATATTAAACAATGAATCACTATTGTATTTTTTCATTGTTGTGAGTATATATAATTTCTCTTTTTTTCGTTTCAATCGGCCAGTATTGCTGCACATCTGCACCGGTTATAACTTTTACGGTGACGAGGAGACTTGCCCCACCCTTCACCACTCTGAACTGACCATTGGCAGGCGCTTGAAAATGAACATCTAGCCAAATAGCCCTTCCCCTTTTTGCTCGGTACCGCACCAAAGTGACACAGCTGAGAAAGAGGCTTTGTTGAGGAGGTGAGATCATAAGAATTAGGAGCAGGAGTAGGCCATACGGTCCCTTGAGCCTGCTCCGCCATTCAATAAGATCATGGCTGATCTTCCACCTCAACTCCACTTTTCCACCCTACCCCGTATCCCTTAATTCCCTTAGTGTCCAAAAAGAGATCAGTGAACCTAAAACTCCCCACCACTGTGGAGCAGCTCCAGGATGTTGCATGAGTCATTGATTTAAGGGTCCTGTTAAAATTCTTTAAGCCTTATCTATAACATGGATATTATAGATGTTTATTTAAAATTAACATTTTTATGTGTTTTTTTCTGTAAGGAAAAACCACAAATGGAACCGTTAGGACTTTCTGGACCTGAATGCGAAGCCACACTGAAAAATATCCATAATGACCTGTCTCAAGTAATAACCAGTCTACATAAAGACTGCATAAACCAGAGCATAACAGACGGGTTTTGGCCGCATATCATTTATAAAGTATGACTGTGGCACCATTTTCACCTGTGGTCATTTTGGTGGAAAATGCTGATCACAGGATAGCATAGAACTGCTTCAAAAATATTTTTAAACCATCAATTCCTGTATTATTCTAAATAGGGCCTTTTATATTGTCCTTTTAATTTGTATCCCAGGAGCCCGATGTCTATCGCCCAGTCACTGTGGACAGATTTGATGGACCAGCTCGTCTTTTCCTGTCTGTCGTTACCTCCCCCTGCTGGCTAGAATCAGCTAACTCAACACAGATTGGGGATTGAATTTGGGCCCTTTTCGGCAGTGTGGCTCAGTACCACACCACCTAGCATCTTTACCTTTAAGCCTTTACTCAGTCTAAGCATGTCCTGTGTTTAAGGGATTAATTAGTGCGTCACTGACCCATTGTCGAGAGAGAACATCTCATTATTTTCTTACTGCAATTTCTCCCTGTTCTCTGACCCATTATTTTCTTTCCATTTTGCTTCTTGTTATATTAATTATGTCTTGTGATAGTTTATTCTGGGTTTAGAAGACATATGCCGGTTCCATTTATTGTGCTTCCCTTTCTGGTTACAGGACTGTGATTATGATAATGCAGCTCCTCCCTCTTCCTGCCCTCCCACATGGGTTTGAATTACAGACTATCATTGGTGACTTCAAAGCACTTGTCCACATTTAGCAATCAGAAAAGACCTAAAAAAAGTGATTACTTTCTGCTGGCTGTAAGAGGCCTATGTGAAATGAGTTTGGACCGTCTCACCCCATATCATAGCGGGAATGGGCCCACAACACGAACTACCACTAATTTGGCACTTAATTGATTGTCCCATTCAGAGAGGCCACAGGATGGCCGATGTGGGAAATAGGAATGTCAGTAACGCAGTAGTGAGTGCTCTTCTCAGGTTGGGGATAAGATGCAGCATCATTACAGGGGGAGCTTTGCTGTACATCTAATCATGCTGACACTTGTGTCCAATATTGAGTTGCATTCCTCAGCACTGGCGCTATTCACTTTGACGAGGACAAAAATTCACGCACAAATTCTTCCCAGAGCGAATTCCACACTTTGGCATTCCCTGCCACACTCAAAGGGAGCGTTATTTGGAGATAAGACTAGAAAACTGCAGTCCTGATTTTCTAACCTGCATTCCCTGCAAATATGAATTCCCGCAGGTAGCACTGGATCATGGAATTAGCCCTTCTGCTTATTTATAAAAGCAATATACAAATTTTAGTCATTAATAATGTGATACAATCATAAAGATATTTTCATCTTTATTTTTTTCTATTAAAAAGGCAAGAACCAAAATGCATTACAAACGAGTGACATTTTAGTAAATAATATATTTGCATTTCTACTGCTAATATCATAATCAAAATGTTTCAAATAGCTTCTCATACATTGAATTACTTTTGCAGTAAAGTTGTGTAGGCAAACGTGGCAGCTATGTTGCACACAGCAAGATCCTACACACAGCATTGAGGTGAATGACCAGTTAATCTGTTTTTCTGGTGGCAACTGAGTGAAAGATATAGAACTGTGTTTATTTTAAAGAAGTACATACATCAAAACAGATTACACATTCAAAGCAGTTCTGCCTCACCACCTCCTGTCTCGACCCCTCCACTGCCTCTGTGTGATCAGACTGCATGTCCGACATCCAATCTTGGCTAAGCCGCAATTTCCTTCAGCTAAACTTTGGGAAGATCAAAGTCATTGGCCGCGAATTTCCCAGCGGAGGCGGGATGGTGGCGTGAGAGCTGGTTTCCGGGTTCCAGTCACGAACCTGGCTGCAGCCGCTCTGTAAACGGGATTTTCCCTTGATTGGCCTTGTCAAGCCCGCCCTGCGGGCTTCCCGGCCAATGAACAGGACGCGGGTCTGATGACGTCATTTGATGATGCGTGAGCAGCTGGTTTCCTTAAAGAGACCACGTCCACATTGAGTTTGACAGTTGTTCTGTCAGTGTTTGACAGCATTGAGGTGCTGCAAACACTGACAAGCACTGCACAAAGGTGGACGCTTGCACCCAGGCTCTCCAATGACTCCCTCCATATGCTTATGGAGGGAGTCACATCACGCAGGGAGGTTCGCTTCCTTTCCAAGGGCGGAAGCGACCTCCCCAGGACACCAATGAAGGCTGGTTGCACATTGCACAGGAGGGCACAAGCAGGGATGTCGTCAGGGGTCCCTGGCTGCAGTGGAGCCAACCTTTCAATGATCTCAGTGGATCACGAAACATTACAGCTTGAGCTGGCGTGTTCCCCGAACAGCGGGTAACCCGTGGGGGGAGAACATAAAATTACAAGGAAGCCTCAAAATAGTATTAAATTGGCTCTTAACAAGCCATTTAACAAGCTCAATTGTATCCCCCGCCGCTTGGTGTCGGATCAGTTCTCCGCTGACAGACCCGACACCTGGGAGACTCGCGTGGAGGCGGGTTGATAACGGGTTTCCTACCCGCTGTCAATCTTTGCTATTTTGACAGCGGACCCACCTCCAAACCCGCCCTCTGAGCACGGGCAAATTTGCGTCCATTGTCTTTGGCCCTCGCTATAAACTCTGTGCCATTGCTACTGGTTCTATCTCTCTCCCAAAGCCACTGTCTCAGTTGAACCAGATTGTTTCCAACTTCAGAATCCTATTCTACCTGAGCTGAGCTTCCTATCCTATATCCTCTCCATCACAGAGACTACATACTTCCACCTCTGTAACATTGCCCACCTCTGCCCCTACCTACTGTTGAAACCCTCATTCGTGCCTTTGTCACCTTCAGACGATACCAATGCTCTCCCAGCTGACCTCCCATCCTCCTCCCTCCAAAAACTTCAGCTCATCCAAAACTCTGCTGTCCCCCTGGCTTCTTATACGTCCTCCCTCCCTTCACCCCACTATTAACGACCGTGCCTTCAGCCATCTAGGCCCCATGCTCTGGAATTCCCATCTTAAACATCTCCACCTCCGTCTCAACAACAACTTGCATTTATATAGCGTCTTTAACGTGCTTTGAGCTCCTCATACTTGTTAATGTTTTAAGGAGACCTCCATTAGAAATAAATTTGGATGAGGGTCTCTACCTGAAGCATTAACCTGTCTTTTGTCCTTCAGATGTTGGCAGACCTGCGATGAATTTTCAACATTTTGTTTTTATTTTATGTTTCAAGCACTTGTGGTTTTTTTCTCATTATTTTCCTATTTGTATGGGCTGTTCCATTGCAATGATGCAATTCAAATAAACACTAGCTTCCTAAATAAGTATTATTTTTGTTTGTTGATAATGTGAGCTTCTGATGTAGTGGTGTTAAACATATCCAAATGCATCCTTGGCCTGGGACATGGAGGGGAAGATTGCCTCTATGCGCTTGTTGTTGTAAAATCATGAACGTATTTACAACTCCCCTACATCACAAGCACAGGGGAAACCTTCACCCATGATGACTAAAATAGTGCACAACTCTTCTCCATCCTCCAACAAAAGAAGTATGGCAAACACTTATTTTTCTGAAGTGCCTCTTTAATCTTCTCAGCAAATAGCTGAAACTTCTCCTGTCAAATGTGCTGCTTAATTCAATAGGTTTTCCAATTAAAGAAAGAAAGACTTGCATTTCTATAGCGCCTTTCACGACCACCGGACGTCCCAAAGCGCTTTACAGCCAATGAAGTACTTTTTGAAGTGTAGTCACTGTTGTAATGTAGGAAACGCAGCAGCCAATTTGCACACAGCAAGCTCCCACAAACAGCAATGTGATAATGACCAGATAACCTGTTTTGCTGTGATGTTGATTGAGGGATAAATATTGGCCAGGACCCTGCTCTTTTTTGAAATAGTGCCATGGGATCTTATACATCCACCTGAGAGAGCAGACGAGGCCTCTCTTTAACATCTCATCCGAAAGAGGGCACCTCTGATAGTGCAGCACTCCCTCAGCCCTGCACTGGAGTGTTCAGCCTGGATTATGTGTTCAAGTCTCCTGGCGTGGAACTATGAACCCACAACTTTCTGATTCAGAGGCGAGAGGGCTACCAACTGAGCCACAGCTGACAATTATTGCTGTACAAATGCTTACCATGCTTGTATTACAATCTTTTTAATGCTTTTTAATGCATTATTAACTCATTTTGGGTTAATGCCCGTATTAAAAATACACGCAGAGAGATTTAGTATGCGTAGATTAAATGATCACATGATAATAGCACCAGTCAGAAAACAAATCCCAGAATCTCAAAAAGGTGATGCGAAACTCAGGTACGTTTTATCTAAAAACAGAAAATGCTGGAAATACTCAGCGGGTCAGGCAGCATCTGTGGAGAGAGAAACAGAGTTAACGTTTCAGGTCGATGACCCTTCGTCAGAACCTGAAATGTTAACTCTGTTTCTCTCTCCACAGATGCTGCCTGACCTGCTGAGTATTTCCAGCATTTTCTGTTTCTATTTCAGATTTCCAGCATCCGCAGTATTTTGCTTTTGTATGTTTTATCTAAGCTAATCTAAAGTTCTCTGCCATCATCATCTAAACTGTAGCCTATGTTTTATTGGGGGGGGGGGGGGGGGAATGTCCCAGACCTGTTGTATTTGTTCAAACTATCCACAATTTGTAAATGTACTTTTTGTAACATGAATGGGCAGATTCCAGAGAATAGCTACTCAGTGGTCAGATCACCCTCAATGGTCTGAGAATGGGACTCACGAGTGTCCCCTTTTTCTACCAGGCCGAATCCTGTAACTACAGCATTTTGAACTAATTAAAAACTACTTGATTTTAAAATGCAATCTTTCTCTCTCACAACCTGTGAAATACGGCAGTGAAATCTCACATTTTTTAAAAACAACTATTTTGTATTCATTCACATATTGACTTACCAGGATGCACATTCGTCCAGGTTGATTTTAAAAAAAAACTCAGTAAGATAGAAAGGCCAATTTTCCAAGTCTTCATCACAGCACAAAAAACATTGCTGGAGGTGAGGGGCATTTTGAAAATCAGGTCTTCTGGCATGTCTACATGATTGCAGCAAAGAAATGTTAGGTATTGGGAGACTCACTGCCCTCTGTCCTCCCTAAACATCACCATCTGTATAAACTCTCCTACCCATATTCACGAAAACCCCCTTGATCTCCCATGGCCTCTCTACTCCCACGGTCTTGATCACTGACAAGGCCATCTCCAACCATTTCCTTGCATCCCTCACCACCCACATACACCTACTACCTTCCAAACACACTTCCTTCTGCATCCACCCATGAAAAACTGCCAAATCATTCACAACTGCACTTTCAAACTCCCAACTGCCTAGCCTTTCGTCCTACATTTGCCACTAGCATTGCAAATGGTTCCCTCTCTTCAGGTAATGTTCCCTACCTTTCAAAACTGGCATCATCACTTTCTTCCTCAAAAACCCACCATTGACTCCTCTCCAAAGTGCTTGGACGTGTTGTTACCTCCCAAATCTATGGCTAACAAAAGAAATTAAAGCTAGTATTAAGTCTAAGGAGGAAGTTTATAAAGTTGCCAGAAAAAGCGGTCAGCCTGAGGATTGGGATCATTTTAGAAATCAGCAAAGGGGGACCAAGAAATTGATAAAGAAAGGGAAAATGGAATATGAGCACAAACTAGCGAAAAATATAAAAACGATTGTAAAAGCTTCTACAGGTATGTGAAAAGGAAAAGACTGGCGAAGGTAAATGTAGGTCCTTTACAGTCAGAGACAGGAGAATTTATAATGGGGAATGAGGAAATGGCAGCGAAATTAAATAAATACTTTGTTTCTGTCTTCACGGAGGAAGACACAAAAAACCTCCCAGAAATACGAGAAAACCAAGGGTGTGGCGAGAATGAGGAACTTAAAGAAATTATTATTAGTAAAAAAACAGTACTAGCAAAATTAATGGGACTAAAAGTTGATAAATCCCAAGGACCGGATGACCTACATCCTAGGGTTTTGAAAGAGGTGGCCATTGGGATAGTGGACGCATTGGTTGTCATCTTCCAAAATTCTACAGATTCTGGAATGGTTCCTGCAGATTGGAGGATAGCAAATGTAACCCCGCTATTTAAGAAAGGAGGGAGAGAGAAAATGGGGAACTACAGACCTATTAGCCTCATATCAGTAGTTGGGAAAATGCTGGAATCTGTTATAAAGGATGCAATAACTGGGCACTTAGAAACTAATAGTAAGATTGGGCAGAGTCAATATGGATTTATGAAAGGGAAATCCTGTTTAACAAACCTATTGGAGTTCTTTGAGGATGTAACTAGTGGAGTAGACAAAGGGAAATCGGTAGATGTGGTGTATTTGGATTTTCAGAAGGCCTTCGATAAGGTCCCACACAAGAGGTTGGTGAACAAAATTAGGGCACATGGAATTGGGGGTAATATACTAGCATGGATTGAGAATTGGTTAACAGACAGAAAACAAAGAGTAGGGATAAATGGGTCTTTTTCAGGATGGCAGGCTGTGACTAGTGGGGTACTGCAAGGATCGGTGCTTGGGCCCCAGCTATTCACAATCTATATCAATGATTTGGATGAGGGGACTAAATGTAACATTTCCAAATTTGCTGATGATACAAAGCTAGGTGGCAGTGTCAGTTGTGAAGAGGATGTGAAGAGGCTTCAAGGGGATCTCAACAGGCTCAGTGAGTGGGCGAGAACATGGCAGATGGAATATAATGTGGATAAATGTGAAGTTATCCACTTTGGTAGAAAAAACAGAAAGGCAG
This sequence comes from Squalus acanthias, assembly GCA_030390025.1. Lineage (NCBI taxonomy): Eukaryota > Metazoa > Chordata > Chondrichthyes > Squaliformes > Squalidae > Squalus > Squalus acanthias. Next base: position 52,008,319 of record CM059446.1, on the reverse strand, counting down.
AGTATTTCCTAAATGGTGAAAGATTGGGGAATGCAGATGCTCAAAGGGACCTGGGTGTCCTTGTACATGAGTCACTGAAAGTGAATGTGTAGGTGCAGCAAGCCATTAGAAAGGCAAATGGTATGCTGGCCTTCATTACAAGAGGATTTGAGTACAGGAGTAAAGAAGTCTTACTCCAATTATATAGGGCCTTGGTGAGACCACACCTGGAGTACTGTGTACAATTTTGGTCTCCTTACCTAAGGAAGGATATACTTGCCATAGAGGGAGTGCAACGAAGGTTCACAAGATTGATTCCTGGGATGGCGGGACTGTCGTATGAGAAGAGATTGAGTAAACTAGGCCTGTATTCTCTTGAATTCAGAAGAATGAGAGGGGATCTCATTGAAGCATACAAAATTATTACAGGGCTTGATAGGGTGGATGCTGGGAGAATGTTTCCCTTGGCTGGGGAGTCTAGAACCAGGGGCCACAGCCTCAGGATAAAGGGTAGGCCATTCAGGACTGAGATGAGAAGACATTTCTTCACACAGAGGGTGGTGAATCTTTGGAATTCTCTACCCCAGAGGGTGGTGAAGGCTCAGTCATTGGGTATATTTCAAAACAGAATTCTGACTAGTAAGGGCATCAAGGGAAATGACGATAGAGCCGGTGAATGGAGTTGAGGCAGAAGATCAGCCATGATCTCATTGAATGGCGGAGCAGGCTCGAAGGTCCGAATGGCCTCCTCCTACTCCTATTTCTTATGTTCTTATGTTCTATCTTTCACACATTTTCCTGTTTGAATTACTTAAATCAGGTTTCCACCCCTGCCACAGCACTGAAACGGTACCAACCAAAGACACAAATTATATTTTCTATGACTGTAACCATGGTGCATTATCTCTCCTCATCCTCCTCGACGTCCCTGCAGCCTTTGATAAGCCAATCACTGATTGATAATTATTTCCATTAATTGCCATCTTCCTTGAACTTCTCTCCTCTGTTGTCCCGCTTGGTTGGACTAGCCTCGCTTGGTTCCACTCTTATTTTCTGATCATAGCCAGAGCATCTCCAGAGATCTCTTCTGTTCCTGCCCCTGTTACCTCTGGAGTCCTGCAAGAATCTATTCTTGGTCCCCTCCTCTTCCTCATCTACGTGCTATCCCTTCATGATATAGAACCTTAGAATAGGCCATTCAGCCCATCGTGTCTGTGATGGCACTTTACTAGAGCAAAGCAAAACTCCTACTGTTCTGCACTCTCCCCATTGCCTTGTTTCTTCCTGTGCTTCAAATGTTTACATCCCAAGAACAAAATGACACACTTGTGGGCCTTCAGGCTCCTCCTAGCAACCGTATGATGTACACGAATAGAAAGGGTTCCACTGAGATAATGCTCAGGTGGCCTCTGAACATCGAAACATCATTATGCCTGTGAATGCCCAATATCCAGCAACCAACCCTGATGCCTTCATTATGTGGTAGATGACAATGCCCACATTTTTTTGAAGATAAACCAACACTGAGTGGATTGCTGCTGAGAAACAGGGGTACTCTTTGCAGCCACGGGTTCTGACCTTACTGAGCAACCTCTCAAACGGCAGTGGAACAGCAAAGAATTAAGCTCATGCTTCAATTAGAATTACAGTGGAACACACCATAGGCATGTTAAAACAATAATATTCTGTAGTTTATACCCCTAAAATGGGATAATTCTCTACAGTCCAACAATGCTCTCCAAGTTAATCATGGTCTGCTGCATGTTGCACACCTAAGCAATATGAAGAGGATTGAGCATACAGAGATTAAAAGGGAAAGACCAACAGAACCTGAGTAGAAGAATGAGATGCAGGAGGAGAATGAAATGGAAGAAGCAGAGGTACAGGTTGTAAGATTGATAAGCCAGTCACGGATTGATAACTATTTCCATTAATTGCCATATTCAGACCCTTCACAAGCATTTAGCATGCAGGTGTTGCAGGGTTCACTAGATTTGTGTCTCATTTTAAGATATGCCTGATGATGCTCCTGGCACTCCCTTCTATGTTCTCCACTTGATGGTGTTGAAGGAGTAAGGGATGTATCGGACCATTAGATTACAGATTGTAGTAGTATACAGTCTGCTGGTGATGGCACGTAGAACCTCATGGATGCTCAGTTTTTAGCTGCTAGATCTGTCCTTAGTTTGTCCCGTTAGCACAGCAGTAGTGACACACTTAACAATGGAGGGCATAGGTCACTTTACCGATGCTATTGTTGATAGACATGGCTGTGACAGTTGGTGAGGATGAGGTCGAGTAGGTTACTATCCCCAAGTGATGCAGGCTTAGGCTGGAAGCTATGTCCTTCAAGACTCAGTGGGGTAAAAATTCAGTTGGTTGCGCCTCCCGTTAGCGCCTTAAGAGGGCGCTAATGGGGCGCAAAGCCGCTAACGCCCGGGCGCAGCGATGTTTGCGCCGCTCGGGAACTTAACTTGACATTGTGCGGCGGCGCTAAACTTTACCGCTGCGACCACCTGCATGGTGCAACGCCCTTGTGGCGCCCCGGAGCGGAAATTGAGTGGCGCCCCCTGCCTTACCGTCTGGCGCATCCAACGACCAGAAGACTGGAACGCTATCAATCGCTGTGGGGCTGGGGGGGGCGCTATTTAAAGGGGGCCTCTTCCTGTCTTTTATTGTTGGTGGCATTTTTGAACTACGCATTCTGAGAGAGAGAGGGAGAGACTTCTGGAGAGATTCAACGTTGTGTGAAGGAGTTTTGGGTACTGAGCAGCACTTTGCAGGTTCATTTTGATTTGCCATTCCTTGTATCGATTTAGCAGAGACTGTGGGAGCTGCACTCTGAGCTCTTTGCCTGGTACTCTCCACTGTTCTTTCCAGCACATTTGATGTGCAAGTCTCTCCAGGCCGAGATTCAAGGCTGCAATGAACAGGATGTGGATGGAAAGCAAGATTAACCATCCCCTTTAAGAACTGGCCCGTGCCATTGTGTGTGTGTTCCATTGCTGACTGACATTACATGAGCTTCGCCAGCGCTCTGAGTTAGCGCCTCACTCCTTGGCCTTTGCGCCTTAAGACAGGTGTGCAGCGCCTGATTTAGCGCTCCACTCACCTCCCGGGGCGGTAAAAGTGAAGTTTCCAGTCAGTGCCGATAATTAGCGCCAGGCGCTAATATTTGCGTCCAGACGATATTTGCGCCCCAAATGGGGCGCGACCTAATTTTTACCCCAGTAAGTTTCGTCATTGGTGGTACTACAGAACCACTCGGTGGTGAAGAGGGTTGGGTGTTCCCTCCCTCCAGAGTATATTCCACATCTTTGCTTCCCTCAGTGCTTCCTCCAAGTGGTGTACATGAAGGAGTAGTGATTTGTCAGTTGATGAGTTGGGGCAGTAGGTCATCATCAGGGGGTTTCTTTTACCTTGTTTCACCTGAAGCCATGAGACTCCATGGGGGCTGGAGTCGATATTGACGGTTCCCAGGACCATATTCATCCAACTGTATACCACTTAGTCCCCACCTACGGTGGATCTATCCTCCCAGTGGGACAGGACAAACTCAGGGATGGTGACACAGGATTCTGGGCTTTTACATCCACTTAAAAAACAATAAATCTATGAAATATTTTCTTTGGGGAACATTGTCACGTCAGGATCAAATTCAAGTCAAATTATGTAATTGTGGCATGAAACATCAAATAACACTTGCATTTATGTATCACCTTATATTATTGAAATGTTTCAAAATGCTTCACGCAGTGAAGTTCAGTGGCTGTTTTACAATGGCACACGATATCAGTGTCAAAAATAATGTATGATTGCTCTCTCACTCTTTATGATAAAGACAATTATTTGATCCTCTACATAAAAGGACAGACACAGGGTGGAGGACGGGAGGCTGGCCAAGAGATCTATGGAATAGTCAAATCTGGCCATCGTACTGGCCTGTCTAAATCCTCCTTTGGTTTGTCACAATACTCATCAGAATTTTCCATGCCCCTCTCCACCAATTTGGTGACATAAATTTGATACAGATGAGGAAGGTCCCAGGTTCAATATCTGATCCGTGCTCAGTTAGTTGATTTAAGTAAATACTTTGGCTTAGTTTTCACTGAAGAGTTGCATATCAAGATTGTAGAAGCACCAGAGGTGGGTGTAGAACAGTGGATATTATTCAAAGAGAGATGATAAGAAGTTACTCAAACTTCAGCTTAATAAATCACTGGGACCTGATGATTTGCATCCAAGGATCTTGAGGGAAGGTAGGAAAGAAATAGTGCAGAGTTGGACTATAATTTTGCGAAACTCTGTGGAAATGAAAATTATGCCAAAGGATTAGAAAGTGACAAACGCAACAACCCTCTTCAAAAAAGGGGACAAAAATAGGCCAGGAAATTATATGCCAGTCAGTCTTACTTCAGTGGTTGATAAGCTACTAGAGTTTATATTATGAGATGAAATTACTAAGTATTTCGGGAATCAAGTTAATTAGTGGCAGTCAGGATGGATTTCCATAAGGCTGGTCATGCTTGACTGAATAAACATCTTTGAAGAAATAATAGGAAGGATAGATAAAAGACATGCAGTGAACATGGTTTATATGGATTTTCAAAAGGCATTTTATAAGTTACCAATTCAAAGAGTTATTGCAAAAATAATGGCATAAGGATTTAAGGGGAATGGGGCCACATGGATACAGAGATTGTTGGAGGGCAGAAAGCAAAGGATAGGCATATTAGTAAGGACTGGAAAGACTATAGTCACATGGGGTCGATATTGGGGCTACTTTTATTTACTATACACATACTTGAGAGAACAATATTTAAATTTGCTGATGACACCAAATTGGGTATATGGCACATTTTGAGGAGGATTGTGAAAAACTGCCGAAGAACATAGACAGGTTAGCAGGTTGGACAGGTAGGTGACAGATGCAGTTCAATGTAGAACAATGTGAAGTAATACATTTTGGAAGCAAGGTCAGGGAAAGGACATACAACTTAAATTGTAAGATTTTAAATGGAGTAAAAAAAAGGGACCATGGTGGGTTGATACACAGATCAATAAAGTGAGAGTGCAAGCAGATAAAGCCATAAAAAGGCAAATGCAATCCTTGGTTTTGTATCTAGAAGCATTGAAAACAGAAGCAAGGAGATAATTTGGAACTTGTACAAAACCTTATTTAGGCTGCAGTTGAAGTACTATGTACAGTTTAGGCACCCCATTATGGAAAGGATATAAAAGCAATGGGAAAAGTGCAGCGTTGATTTATAAGGGATGATAAGGTTACAGAGATTTGAGAAGTTGCGGCTTTTTTCACTAGATCTGAGAAGGATAAGGGATGACCCGATAGAGATATTCAAGATTGTGAAGGGTCATGTTAAGTTAAATAGTGATAGATTTGTTTCCAGTGGTCGTCAACAAGAAGGAATAAATTTAAGATAATCAGATAAAAAATTAGAGGGGAGTGTTACGAATTTGGGTTTGCTGTAGATACCTTTGAAGGTTCAGTGGTGTCAGTCTCTCTCTTATGTGGTTTGAGCGTTTCTCTCTTATGTGGTCTGAACGTCTTACCTTTATGAAAGTTGATTTGCACTGCACTATATTTATTTGTACAATAGCAGCCCTGTGAATGTAACAATAGCATCCACTTGTGATCTGGTTTAGTCACAATTGTCTTTTGCGCGTGTGTGTCTTCAATCTCTTCAAAGGAGGACCGAGTAAGTTTGGTTCAAATTGTAAGCTGCTTTATTCCACAGCAAAGTTAAATGTACAGTGTAATCAGTATGATCAGAGTTGCTTAGTTGAAATTATACAATTTAATATTCACATAATGATACCAAATAAAAATATACATTATCCTAATTTGGTAGGTTCCAGTATCCTCCTGCCAGTGGAAACAGTTTCTCCTTAGTTCCTCAATCAAAACACTTTATAACTTTGAACACCTTTTTTAAATCTCCCCTTAACCTTCCGTGCTCTAAGCAGAATACTCCTAGCTTCCCTAGTCTCTCCACCTAACTGAAGTCCCTCATCCCCGATACCATTCTAGTAAATCTCCTCTACATCCTCTCCAAGTCCTTGACATCCTTCCTAAAGTGTGGTGCCCAGAACTGGGAAAAATACTCCAGCTGAGGCCTAACCAGTGATTTATAAAGGTTTAGCATAACTTCCTTGCTTTTGTACTCCATGCCTCTATTTATAAAGCTTAGGAGCCCATATGCTTTTTTGACAGCCACCTTCAAAGATTTGTGTATGAGAACCCCCAGGTCTCTCTGTTCCTGCACGCCCTTTAAAATTGTACCATTTAGAATATATTGCCTCCCCTCATTCCTCATTCCAAAATTCATCACTTCACACTTCTCTGCATTAAATTTCATCTGCCATGTGTCTGCCCATTTCACCAGTCTGTCTATATAAGAACATAAGAAATAGGAGCAGGAGTAGGCCAATCGGCCTCTCGAGCCTGCTCCGCCATTCAATAAGATCATGGCTGATCCAATTTTGTCCTCAACACCACTTTCCCGCTCTCTCCCCATACCCCTTGACTCCCTTGTAGTTCAAATGTCTGTCAATCTCCGCCTTGAATATATTCAGTGACTCCGCCTCCACAGCTCTCCGGGGTAGAGAATTCCAAAGATTCACGACCATCTGAGAGAAGAAATTCCTTCTCATCTCTGTCTTAAATGGGCGACCCCTTATTCTGAAACTATGCCCCCTAGTTCTAGATACCCACACTAGGGGAAACATCCTCTCAGCATCCACCCTGTCAATCCCCCTCAGAATCTTATATGTTTCAATAAGATCACCTCTCATTCTTCTAAACTCCAATGAGTATAGGCCCAACCTGCTCAACCTTTCGTCATACGTCAACCCCTTCATCCCAGTAATCAACCTAGTGAACCTTCTCTGTACTGCCTCCAATGCAAGTATATCCTTCCTTAAATATGGAGACCACAACTGTACGCAGAACTCCAGGTGTGGTCTCATCAGCGCCCTGTAAAGTTGCATCAAAACTTCCCTACTTTTATACTCCATACCCCTTGCAATAAAAGCCAACATTCCATTAGCCTTCCTAATTACTTGCTGTACCTGCATGTTAAGTTTTTGTGTTTCATGTACTAGGACCCCCAGATCCCTTTGTACCACAGCATTTTGTAGTCTCACTCCATTTAAATAATAATTTGCTTTTTCATTCTTCCTTCCAAATTGGATAACCTCACATTTTCGCACATTGTACTCCATCTGCCAAATTTTTGGCCACTCACTTAACCTATCTATATCCCTTTGCAGTGTGTCCTCCTCACAACTTGCAAACCCACCTATCTTTGTATCATCAGCAAATTTGGCTACAGTACACTTGGTCCCTTCATCCAAGTCATTAATATAGATTGTAAATAGTTGAGACACCAGCACTGATCCCTGTGGCACCCCACTAGTTACTGGTTGCCAAATGGAAAATGACCCATTTATCCCGAATCTCTGTTTTCTGTTAGTTAGCCAATCCCCTATCCATGCCAAAATATTACCCCCAACCCCGTGCGCTCTTATCTTGTGCAGTAACCTTTTATGTGGCACCTTATCAAATGCCTTCTGGAAATCCAAATACACCACATCCATTGGTTCCCCTTTATCCACCCTGTTTGTTACATCCTCAAAGTACTCTAGCAAATTTGTCAAACACGATTTCCCTTTCATAAAACCATGTTGACTCTGTTTGATTGTCTTATGATTTTCTAAATGTCCTGCTATTACCTCCTTAATAATGGATTCCAGCATTTTCCCAATGACAGATGTTAGGCTAACTGGCCTATAGTTTCCTGCTTTCTGTCTCCCTCCTTTCTTGAATAGTGGCGTTACATTTGCGGTTTTCCAATCCGCTGGGACCTCTCCAGAATCCAGGGAATTTTGGTAGATTACAACCAATGCATCCACTATCTCTGCAGCCACTTCTTTTAAGACCCTAGGATGCAGGCCATCAGGCCCAGGGACTTGTCGGCCTTTAGCCCTATTAGTTTGCCTAGTACTTTTTCTCTAGTGATAGAGATTGTTTTAAGTTCTTCCCTCCCTATAGCCCCTTGATTATCTATTATTATTGGGATGTTTTTAGTGTCTTCTACAGTGAAGACCGATCCAAAATAATTGTTTAGAGTCTCTGCCATTTCTCTATTTCCCATTATTAATTCCCCAGTCTCATCCTCTAAGGGACCAACGTTTACTTTAGCTACTCTCTTCTTTTTATATACCTGAAGAAGCTCTTACTGTCTGTTTTTATATTATTTGCTAGTTTACTCTCATAGTCTATCGTCTCTCTCTTTATAATTTTTTTAGTCATCCTTTGCTGGTTTCTAAAAATTTCCCAATCCTCTGGCCTACCACTAATCTTCGCAACATTGTATGCCTTTTCTTTCAATTTGATACCATCCTTAATTTCCTTTATTAACAGGATGCATCCTTCTCGTAGAGCCTTTCTTTCTCACTGGAATACACCTTTGCTGAGATTTATGAAATATCTCCTTAAATGTCTGCCACTGCTGATTTACCATCTTACCCTTTAATCTATTTTCCCAGTCCACTTTAGCCAACTCTGTCCTCATACCCTTGTAATTGCCTTTATTTAAGTTTAGGACACGAGTTTCAGACCCAAGTTTCTCACCCTCAAACTGAATTTGAAATTCTACCATGCTATGATCACTCTTTCCTAGGGGATCCTTTACTATGAGATCATTAATTAATCTTGTCTCATTACACATTACCAGATCTAAAATGTCTTGCTCCCTGGTTGGTTCCTCAACGTATTGCTCTAAGAAACCATCCCGAATACACTCGATGAACTCGTCCTCAAGGCTACCCTTGCCAATTTGATTTGTCCAATCTATATGATGATTAAAATCGCCCATGATTATTGCAGTACCTTTCTTACAAGCCCCCATTATTTCTTGATTTATACTCTGTCCTACAGTATAGCTACTGTTAGGGGGCCTACATACTACTCCCACCAGTGACTTTTTACCCTTACTATTTCTTATCTCCACCCAAACTGATTCTACATCTTGAGTTTCTGAGCCAATATCATTCCTCACCACTGCAGTGATCTCATCCTTTATTAACAGTGCTACCCCACCTCCTTTTCCTTTCTGCCTATCCTTCCAAAATGTCAAATACCCCTGAATATTCAGTTCCCAGCCTTGGTCACCTTGCAACCACGTCTCTGTAATGGCTATCAGATCATACCCATTTATTTCTATTTGTGCCATCAACTTATCTATCTTGTTACGAATGCTGCGTGCATTCAGATAAAGAGCCTTTAATTTTACCGTATCATTTTTCCTTACTCTGACTCTATTTTCTGGTGCACTCTTATGCTTGTACGCTCTGCCCCTTCCTGATACATTCTGGTTATCGTTACCCCTGTCGTTGCCCTGCTCTATTGTCTTCTCCTTACTCTTTGCCTTCCTAAATACCCCTTTATCTGAACCCCTATCATCTATTTCCAGCTTAGCTTTTCTCCCTTCTGCTTCTACCCTCAGGTTCCCATCCCCCTGCCAAGCTAGTTTAAACCCTCCCCAACAGCACTAACAAACCCTCCCGCGAGGATATTGGTCCCGTTCCCGTTGAGGTGCAACCCATCTGGCTTGTAGAGGTCCACCTCCCCCAGAAACGGTTCCAATTCCTCAGGAATCTAAAGCCCTCCCTCGTACACCATCTCTCCAGCCACGCATTCATCTGCTCTATCTTCCTATTTCTGTACTCACTAGCACGTGGCACTGGTAGTAATACGGAGATTACTACCTTTGAGGTCCTGCTTTTTAACCTCTTTCCTAGCTCCCTAAACTCTGCCTGCAGGACCTCATCCCTCTTTCTACCTATGTCGTTGGTACCGATATGGACCACGACCTCTGGCTGTTCACCCTCCCCCCTCAGAATGCCCTGCAGCCGTTCAGTGACATCCTTGACCCTGGAACCAGGGAGGCAACATACCATCCTGGAGTCACATCTGCGGCCGCAGAAACGCCTGTCTGCTCCCCTAACTATTGAATCCCCTATCACTATTGCTCTCCCTCTCCTCTTCTCCTGCCCCCCCCCCCCCCCCCGCCGTGCAGCTGAGCACATGGTGCTGTGGACTTGGCTCTGGCTGCACCCCCCAGAGGAACCATCGCCCTCACCAGTACTCAGCACCAAATACTGGTTGGTGAGCAAGATGGGCTCGGGGGACTCCTGCACTACCTGCCTGGTCCTCCTCTTCTGTCTGGCGGTCACCCATTCCCTCTCTGCCTGCACATTCTTAAGCTGTGGGGTGACCACCTCCCGAAACGTGCTATCCACGTAACTCTCAGCCTTGCGGATGCACAGCAGTGACTGCAGCCGCCGCTCAAGCTCCGTAACCCGGTGCTCGAGCTGCTGTAGCTGGTGACACTTCCTGCACATGTGGTCGTCCAGACCACGGGATGTGTCCAGGACTTCCCACATGACACAGGATGTGCATTCCACGGGTGTGAGCTGCCCTGCCATACCTCTACTTAACAGACTATTTACTAACCTAGCTGAAATAAACTTAAAACTTTAAGAAAGCCAAGTATAAACACTTACCAGATATTCACCAATCAGCTCCCTCCCCTTGTGCTGACGTCCGTCACTTTTGACTTCTGACGTCACTCTTTGAAAATTCTGCTCATACTGAGTTGGTACCGCCGCCGCCTCGCCGCTCCTCCTAGGTCCGCACTGCCGCTGCTGTGTATATAATATAAAAATGAGAAGTCGCACAACACCAGGTTATAGTCCAACAGATTTATTTAATTTTACAAGCTTTCGGAGCTGTCGCTCCTTCGTCAGGTAAGTTAGCAATGAGAGAATCTCCCAGAATTCACTATTTAAACCCAGACAAAATCTATTCACATTATTCGCTACAACAAAGAGCACAGCCAAGACAATGAGATGTGTCCCAGGGGGTCCAACGTGTCAAACCACCTGCTGGCTGCATATCCTGTCAATTTGTGTTCTTGTGTTAGCCTTTTTAAAAAAAAAACACCAAAAAAAAAAAAACCACCTGGGAAGACCGGCCATGATGTCAAGTCATGTTCTGTATCGTGACATGAACCCGATATCGCGATTGAGGCCATCCTCATGAGTGCGGAACTTGGCTATCAGTTTCTGCTCTATGATTTTGCGCTGTCGTGTATCTCGAAGGCCGCCTTGGAGAACGCTTACCCGCAGATCCGAGGCTGAATGCCCCTGGCTGCTGAAGTGTTCCCCGACTGGGAGGCAACCCTCCTGCCTGGCGATTGTTGCGCGGTGTCCGTTCATACGTTGTCTCAGTGTCTGCATGGTCTCGCCGATGTACCATGCTCTGGAGCATCCTTTACTGCAACGTATCAGGTAGACAACGTTGGCCGAGTCACATGAGTATGTACCGTGTACCTGGTGGGTAGTGTGGTAACACTTTTCAGCTTCCTGTATGACATCACTTCCTGTAATCAGTCCAGGATAAATACTGGACTGATCAGTTAGCTCTGGAAGAGGCATAGGGTAAGACCTCTTTTGTATGCAGCACCGTTTTAAGTTGATTAAAGCTTACATTAAGTTTACCACGCGTAAGGCTCATTCTTACGACAATTTAATCAACTTTTGAAAAACTTCGCACTCAAACTTTTTGGACGAACTCGGAGCTAAGGATCCAGGGAATCACCCATCATGGAAAACATCCTTAAACCATCGCGTCTTGACTTGGACCCAAACACCCCAGCAGCCGGTAAGGTGTGGAAACACTGGTATCGCACGTTTGAGAATTTTCTTGAGTATTGCAAAGCGGATGATAACTCAAAGTTGCGGATACTCATCAACTGTGTCACCCCGAATGTATTTCAGTATGTGGAAGACTGGGACAGTTATGAGGAGGCAATTCAGACGCTTAAGAGACTATATACTAAGACACCGAATGAGGTCTATGCTAGACATCTACTAGCTACAGCCCAACAAGGGCCGGAGGAATCCATTGATAAATTCCTCCAAGAGCTTCGCAGACTTAGTATGGACTGTAACTTTCGGGCAGCCTCAGCTGAGCTATACCGCGAAGAAATGATCCGTGATGCGTTCATCTGCGGGCTTGCCTCCCCATTTATACGCCAGCGTCTACTGGAAAGTAAGACACTTGAGCTGCAGAGAGCTTATGACCTGGCTTGCTCTCTAGATCTAGCAAAACGAAATGCAGACCTTTTTACAGTGCCCAGACCTCGGTCTGCTGCCTTAACTACAGTCAGGCAATTTAAGAGGCCACAGGTGAACTCTATTAGGGAGGACTTTATCCCTGACGATCGATCTGATGACTTCACCGATGAAGAGGATGATGACCCCACTGTGGCAGCCTCTTGGCAATCTAAGAAATGCTTTTTTTGTGGGGATGAGTTTCACCCTCGGAGATTCTGCCCTGCTCGCAATGCGTTTTGCAGTCATTGCAACAAAAAGGGTCATTTTGTAAAGGTTTGCCTATCAAGAGCCTCTACGAGAGCTTATCAAGCTAAGTCCTACCGAACTGCCCCAGTAAGGGCCTATCAGGATGTTCCAACTAAAAACTATCGTGCTTCCTCTCGGGTTTTTTCTCGAAGAAACACACCTAGAATTTCAGCCACTCTTTGTGCAACGACACCAATTACAGCTGCTTGTCCTCAGAATCTATTCCATGCAGCTACAAAAGCATCAATTAAGGGACATACTTTAGATGCCTTAATTGACTCAGGTAGCACTGATAGTTTCATTAGGGAACAGACTGTTGCACAGTTAAAGCTACATGTTTTCCCATCGGACCAGGCAGTTGCGATGGCTCAGTCATCACTTAATACCAGAATTTCTGGCTTCTGTGTAGTTGAAATAATGCTTAAAGGTCACAGGTATCCCTCCACCCGGCTTTCGGTGCTCAAGGACTTATGTAGTGATCTTATCTTAGGGCTGGATTTTCAAAAGCAGCATAAGAAGCTTACCATTGAGTTCGGCGGATCCAAACCTGAACTCACTATTTCTAATATACGACCTCGATTACCGTTCTGTGCCTTGTCAGCAGCTTCACTGGATGAACCCTCACTGTTTGCCAGTATCCCTCCTCGATGCAAACCGATTATAACAAAGTCACGCCGTTTCAGTCAGGAAGACCAGTCTTTTATTGCGGCTGAGATTTCTCGGCTTTTAGCAGAGGATATCATCGAGCCTTGTTCGTTATTGTTAAGAACCCTCTACAACCTCACAAGAAACGGCTGTGCATTGACTATTCACAGACCATCAATCAGTATACGGACTTGGACGCATACCCATTGCCGCGCATCGATGATATGGTTAATAAATTGGCTGAGTACACGGTGTTCTCGACTTATGATCTGAAAAGCGCCTATCATCAGGTACCCTTGAAGGTCTCAGACAAGCAGTATACAGCCTTTGAAGCCAATGGGCGGCTGTATCAATTTCGTCGCCTCCCCTTTGGGGTCACTAATGGAGTGGCTGTCTTCCAGCGAGCAATGGATGACCTGGTCAAACAGGAAGACTTGAAGGATACGTTTCCTTATCTGGACAATATTACTGTCGCAGGTCGCAATCAGCAGGAACATGACGCCAATCTCCAACGATTTTGGGATGCACTCCAGCACCGTAATTTGACATTGAATGCGGCTAAATCCATTGAGTCACAACCAACTATCAACATCCTTGGCTATTGTGTGGGCAATGGCATCATTAAACCTGACCCTGAAAGGCTTCGCCCACTCCAAGAACTCCCGCCACCTAAGAATCCGGCCTCCTTGCGCCGGGCCCTCGGCCTGTTTGCATACTATGCGAAATGGATTCCTAACTTCTCGGACCGAATCCAACCTCTACTGAAGGCCAGCACATTCCCACTAGACACAACGGCTGTTGCAGCCTTTAACCTCCTGAAAAAGCAGTTGGAGAAAGCGGCTCTTCACTCCATTGATGAGAGTCTTCCTTTCGTGGTTGAGTGTGATGCCTCGGAGGTGGCAATCTCAGCCACTCTGAATCAGGAAGGTCGTCCGGTGGCATTTTTGTCCAGGACTTTTCAAGGGGCTGAGCTACATTATCCTCCAGTCGAGAAAGAAGCTACAGCCATCATAGAGGCAGTACGGAAGTGGAGTCATCTCCTGGCTCGCCAGCACTTTACCTTAATCACGGACCAGCGATCGGTCGCCTTCATGCTCGATAATCGAAAACGGACCAAAATTAAAAATAATAAAATCCAGCTTTGGCGGCTGGAATTGGCCTCTTTTGGTTACACCATCCACTATCGACCTGGCAAGGAGAATGTGGCTCCGGATACCCTCACACGAGCATTCTGCTCCGCCATGGCACCCTCTACGCTCGTAGACATCCATGATGGGTTGTGTCATCCAGGCGTTACTCGCATGCTGCACTTCGTGCGGTCCCGAAATCTCCCATTCTCTACCGGGGATGTAAAGAAGATGTGCTCGGACTGCAGAGTCTGTGCGGAATTGAAACCTCGGTTTTTCCGCCCCTCGGGTGGTATACTCATACATGCGACCCAGCCAATGCAAAGGCTTAGCATCGATTTTAAGGGGCCGTTGCCCTCTTCGACTCGCAACACTTATCTATTAACAATGGTTGATGAGTATTCTCGTTTTCCGTTTGCCTTTCCCTGCCCCAATATGCTGACAACCACGGTTATCAGCTGCCTTGAACAGGTATTTGCTTTCTGTGGCATGGCATCCTATGTTCATTCAGATCGGGGCCCTTCTTTTATGTCGGGAGAACTCAAGGCCTATCTCTCGGAACGGGGTATTGCTGCCAGCAAAACGACGCCTTATCATCCGGTTGGGAATGGGCAAGTCGAGCGTTTTAACGCTATCATCTGGAATGCGGTACGTCTGGCTTTGAGATCTCGGGGCCTACCCAACCAGCAATGGGAAGCAGTACTTCCAGACGCATTACACTCCACACGGTCCCTCCTTTCGACCGCCACAAATACGACGCCTCATGAACGGTTCTTCCGATTTCAGCGTCGCTCATCCTATGGGACATCTCTCCCGTCGTGGCTGACTACACCGGGACCAGTGCTACTCCGAAGATATGTCCGGGCGTCTAAGAATGACCCCCTGGTAGATGAGGTTGAGCTCACTGACGTCAACCCTACCTACGCCTATATTCGGTATCCTGACGGTCGGGAATCTACCGTGTCATTGCGGGATCTGGCTCCCTGCCCGCCGAAACATAGAGGGACACCAGGGGATGATATTGTACCAGGCACATCTCTGGGCTTGCCAGGTGCCTCTCATCATGATCGGGATCTGACGCCGGCTGGTACCTCACTCCAGCGTGCCGACCTGGGGCAGACTGACTATGAGCCCGTCGGGGCTCGCACGCGCAGCCACGATCAACCCTGTACCGTACGCTCAGAAACGGATCTGCCACAGCCCTGCCCGACACCCATTCGGGTACCAGTACACGGTCAGGATCGTTCTGACCCCTCACAGAGCGGGCTGGAGCACTCGGACTCTGGTCCATGGCCCGCAGCGGGTAAACGGGCTAGGGGCCCTCTACCGCTACGAGAACCCAAACGGGTGCGGCTCTCCCTCATCCAACGGCTACGAAATGGAGGGAGCATTCCGGCCTCCTAATCTTTTGGGGGGGGAGAATGTGGTAACACTTTTCAGCTTCCTGTATGACATCACTTCCTGTAATCAGTCCAGGATAAATACTGGACTGATCAGTTAGCTCTGGAAGAGGCATAGGGTAAGACCTCTTTTGTATGCAGCACCGTTTTAAGTTGATTAAAGCTTACATTAAGTTTACCACGCGTAAGGCTCATTCTTACGACAGGTAGTGTCCTCACATGTAATGATGGTATCTGTGTCCATGATTTGGCATGTCTTGCAGAGGTTGCCGTGGCAGGGTTGTGTGGTGTCTTGGTTGCTGTTCTCCTGAAAGATGGGTAATCTGCTGCGAACGATGGTACTTTTGAGGTTAGGCGGCTGCTTGAAGGCGAGTAGTGGAGGCGTGGGGATGGCCTTAGCAAGGTGTTCGTCGTCATCGATGACATGTTGAAGGCTGCGAAGAACATGGCGTAGTTTTTCCGCTCCGGGGAAGTACTGGACGACGTAGGGTACTCTGTTGGTTGTGTCCCGTGTTCGTCTTCTGAGGAGGTCTATGCGGTTTTTCGCTGTGGCCCGTCGGAACTGTCGATCGACGAGTCGAGCGTCATATCCCGTTCTTACGAGAGCGTCTTTCAGTGTCCGTAGGTGTCCATCGCGTTCCTCCTCGTCTGAGCAGATCCTGTGTATTCGCAGGGCTTGTCCATAGGGGATGGCTTCTTTAACGTGGTTAGGGTGGAAGCTGGAGAAGTGGAGCATCGTGAGGTTGTCCGTGGGCTTGCGGTAGAGTGAAGATATATAATATAAATACTGTCAATTTTAGCATCAACCCTATGTTGTATTATTGATAATCTAGCATCATCTTCAATAGCGAAGATGGATGAAATGTAGCCATTTAAAACCTCTGCCATATCCCAGGACTCCACCTGAATCCTTCAATGAATTTGATGTGGACAGTCCAATTTTTGGAGTAACCACCCAATAATATTCCTAACTTATAGCTGGACAATAAAAGTACGGATTTTGATTGTTGCATTTTAGTAATGTTTGGCACATGTGTGAGTGGATACATTGTCTAACCCATGACCCCAACTCTGCCCTGTCCAATTTTGAATTGGGAACAAGATGGTACCCCTATAAATAGCCTCACTTGGGTGAGGTACCCAGAACTGGCAGTGCTCCTGGAACTGTACTCCAATATAAGTCAGCGACCTATTATCCTACTTTGGCAGGTTCCAGTATCCTCCTGCCAGTGGAAACAGTTTCTCCTTATTTCCTCTATCTCCTTTATAACTTTGAACGCTTTTAAAATCTCCCCTTAACCTTCCCTGCTCTAAGGAGAACAATCCTAGCTTCTCTAGTCTCTCCACATAACTGAAGGGAACGGTAGTATAGAGGTTATGCTACTGGACTAGGAATCCAGAAGCCTGGACTAATGATCCATGAGACATGAGTTCAAATTTAAATTCAGTTAATTAAATAAACCTGGAATAAAAAGCTAGTATCAGTAATGGTGATCATGAAACTACCGGATTGTTGTAAAAACCCATTTGGTTCACTAATGTCCTTTAGGGAAGGAAATCTGCCGTCTTTATCTGGTCTGGCCTATATGGGACTCCAGACCCACAGTAATGTGATTGACTCTTAAATGGCCTAGCAAGCCACTCAGTTGTAACAAACTGCTACAAAAAACAATAATAAGAATAACTCCCTCCCTAACAGCACTGTGGGAGTACTTTCACCACATGCACACGGTTCAAGAAGGCGGCTCACCACCACCTTCTCAAGGGCAATTAGGGATGGGCAATAAATGCTGGCTTTGCTAGCGATGCCCAGGAACTAATTTTTAAAAAGTCCCTCATCCCCAATACCATTCTAGTAAATCTGCTCTGCACCCTCTCCAATCCCTTGACATCCTTCCTAAAGTGTAGTGGAATGGTCACGTGGTGTCCGCAGTACGCTTGAGGTTTTCCATGACTGCTGGTGCATTGTAGATAAAAGGAACAGTATTATAATTTGAAAAGTTTTTTTTATTAGAATTTGGAATTTATTGTTTGTGCTCCTTTAAAAAGGGGGCAATTATGATTTGAAGGTTTAGGTGCTTCTTTTTAAGGATTAATCATCATAGAATCATAGAATGGTTACAGAACAGAAGGCCATTTGGCCCGTCGAGCCTGTGCCGGCTCTCTGCAAGAGCACCTCAGCTAGTCCCACTCCCCCGCCCTTTCCCCGTAGCAAATTGTTTTTCTTCAGATACTTATCCAGCTCCCTTTTGAAAGCTGTGATTGAGTCTGCCTCCACCACCCTTTCAGGAAGGGCATTCCAGATTCTAACCACTCGCTGCGTAAAAGTTTTTTCTTACGTCGCCTTTGGTTCTTTTGCCAATCACCTTAAATCTGTGTCCTCTGGTTCTCGACCCTTCTGCCAATGGGAACAGTTTCTCTCTATCTACTCAGTCCAGACCCCTCATGATTTTGAACACCTCTATCAAATCTCCTCTCAATCTTCTCTGCTCCAAGGAGAACAACCCCAGCTTCTCCAGTCTATTAACGTAACTGAAGTCCCTCATTCCTGGAATCATTCTTGTAAATCTTTTCTGCACCTTCTCTAAAGCCTTCACACCCTTCCTAAAGTGTGCTGCCCAGAATTGGACACAATACTCCAGTTGGGGCCGAACCAGTGTTTTATACAGATTCATCATAATTTCCACACTTTTGTACTCTATACCTATATTTATGAAGCCCAGGATCCCGTAAGCCTTTTAAACTGCTTTCTCAATCTGCCCTGCCACCTTCAATGATTTGTGCACACATACCCCCAGGTCTCTCTGTTCGTGCACCCCCTTTAGGATTGTACCATTTTAGTTTATATGTCCTCTCCCCATTCTTTCTACCAAAATGTATCACTTCACACTTTTCTGCATTAAATTTCATCTGCCACGTGTCTGCCCATTTCACCAGCCTGTCTATGTCTTCCTGAAGTCTATCACTCTCCTCCTCACTGTTCACTATACTTCCAAGTTTTGTGTCATCTGCAAATTTTGAAATTGTGCCCTGTACACCCACGTCCAAGTCATTAATATATATCAAGAAGAACAGTGGTCCTCGAACTGACCCCTGGGGAACACCACTGTATACCTTGCTCCAGTAACCGTTCACCACTACTCTTTGTTTCCTGTCACTTAGCTAATTTCGTATCCATGCTGCCACTGTCTCTTTTATTCCTTGAGCTTCAACTTTGCTGACAAGCCTATTATGTGGAACTTTGTCGAATGCCTTTTGGAAGTCCATGTACATCACATCAACCGCATTACCCTCATCAACCCTCTCTGTTACCTCATCAAAAAACTCGATCAAGTTGGTTAAACACGATGTGCCTTTAACAAATCTGTGCTGGCTTTCCTTAATTAATCCACACCTATCCAAGTGACTGTTAATTTTGTCCCTGATTACTGTTTCTAAAAGCTTCCCCATTACCGAGGTTAAACTGACCGGCCTATAGTTCTATAGGGATAAATGGTTCATTCTCGGACTGGCAACCAGTAGCCAGTGGTGTTCCGCAGGGGTCGGTGCTGGGTCCCCAACTCTTTACAATCTATATTAACGATTTGGAGGAGGGGACCGAGTGTAACATATCAAAGTTTGCAGATGATACAAAGATGGGAGGGAAAGTAGAAAGTGAGGAGGACATAAAAAACCTACAAGGGGATATAGACAAGCTGGGTGAGTGGGCAGAGATTTGGCAGATGCAATACAATATTGGAAAATGTGAGGTTATGCACTTTGGCAGGAAAAATCAGAGAGCAAGGTATTATCTTAATGGCGAGAAACTGGAAAGTACTGCAGTACAAAGGGATCTGGGGGTCCTAGTGCAAGAAAATCAAAAAGTTAGTATGCAGGTGCAGCAGGTGATCAAGAAGGCCAACGGAATGTTGGCTTTTATTGCTAAGGGGATAGATTATAAAAACAGGGAGGTATTGCTGCAGTTATATAAGGTATTGGTGAGACCGCATCTGGAATACTGCATACAGTTTTGGTGTCCATACTTAAGAAAAGACATACTTGCTCTCGAGGCAGTACAAAGAAGGTTCACTCGGTTAATCCCCGGGATGAGGGGGTGGACATACGAGGAGAGGTTGAGTAGATTGGGACTCTACTCATTGGAGTTCAGAAGAATGAGAGGCGATCTTATTGAAACATATAAGATTGTGAAGGGGCTTGATCGGGTGGATGCGGTAAGGATGTTCCCAAGGATGGGTGAAACTAGAACTAGAGGGCATAATCTTAGAATAAGGGGCTGCTCTTTCAAAACTGAGATGAGGAGAAACTTCTTCACTCAGATGGTAGTAGGTCTGTGGAATTTGCTGCCCCAGGAAGCTGTGGAAGCTACATCATTAAATACATTTAAAACAGAAATAGACAGTTTCCTAGAAGTAAAGGGAATTAGGGGTTACGGGGACAGGGCAGGAAATTGGACATGAGGCTGAGTTCGAATCGGTCGAGGCCCTGTGGGTGGCGTAGCGGGCCCAGGGGCTGAGTGGCCGGGTCCTGCTCCTACTTCTTGTGTTCTTTAGATTTGAGGTGAGGATCAGATCAGCCATGATCTTATTGAATGGCGGAGCAGGCTCGAAGGGCCGATTGGCCTACTCCTGCTCCTATTTCTTATGTTCTTATGTTCTTATAGTTGCTGAGTTTATCTTTACATCCTTTTTTTGGCGGCCACGTTTGCGTCCAGGTGGCCCTGGAGATGGGGCACGCGGTGTCTGCTGGCACGCTCGAGGCCTTCCGCGACCGGTGGGCACCACAGGAACTGGAGTGCATCATCACCCCAGACAACCAAATTTTAATTTAATTTATTAAGTTTCCTTTAATGTTTTAAGTTACAGTTTTATTTGTTTACAGCATCACCAAAAGAGTACACCCTTTTTTGAACAACGGTGTAATATTTGCAATTCTCCAGTCCTCTGTCACCCCCCCCCCCCCCCGTATCCTAATTGATTAACTGGAAGAGCTGTACAAGAATGGGGGGAAAAAAGTCATCACCTGAAGATTCAGGGCAGAAGCTTGTGTATTTTCAGGAGTCTGATCTCCCATTGGCTGAACCCGCTGTCAATCAGTATTATGCTAAGCAACTATCGTCGGCGACGGCCAGCGACAAATGGGTAACGGCAGTGGGCGGGAGTTGTGCTTATGACGAAGGACGTACACCAGAGACGTGCTCAAAACGTGCGTCGGAGTGATGGGCGGCTCCGGTATCCAATAGCAATCGGCAGATTCAGCGCGGGAGGCGGGACCAGGGGAAAATGCTGGCCAATGACAGCAGCAGGAGGCGGCAGCAGCGGGCTGGGCGGGACTTGGGGAGGGGGGGCAGTTGTCGGGGAGGAAAGGTGCTGTCTGCTGGCGTTGGAGGTTGGAGGTGAGGATTAGTGCTTGGATGTGGGAGAGTAAGGGGGATATATACATATAGAGAGAGAGGGGGTCGCCGAACTTCACCTCCCGGCTGAGCGGTCGTGCCCGGCCGGCGTGAGTGTGGAGGCGACGCGCTGGGGAATGGAGCGGCCTGCTGTTGTCAGGGTGAGGAAGCGCCGGCTGTTTTTTCCCTGTAGCCCGGCCTCAGCCTCCCTCATAGCAACCCCTGGAGTTTACAACATAGCAATAATTTAAATTGGATGAAAGACAGTGCAGGCCCAGCCTACCCACAATTTGACATCGTTTGTGTGTCTATGATATTAGATTCCAGGAAGTTTTGCACTATCTGTCATTGTATTAACGTGCGTATGCACATATTTTAAAAATCTAAATTGTCTTTTATGTTTGTCTCGTTTGGTAAATTTCTGGTAGTTTTATAAAAAAAATAGAAGTGTATATTTTCCTTGTGAACACGTACCAGCAGATCTCCTTTGGTGTTGGTCCTGGTGGTCTGGGGTTGCAGTACAATTGTAAACCAGGCACACCCACCTGGGATTAATTTCTACCTGTCAGAGTGTGAACAGGTGGTCTGTCAAACGCCGAAGAGACAAACCCCGGCCCTGATACCTGCGTGGTTAAGACTCAGTTTTGCTTACTATGGCCTGCTCCTTTATAGCCACTGCTCAGGTAGACGCCTTGTGGGGAAAGTTGTCCAAATGGGGAGGGAAATCCTGTTAATTGTAGTTATTGAAGTTAATCTGAGGGCATTTCCAGCTGCTTGTAGATTTCTGGCTCCAGGACTGAAGAATCCAGAATGAAATGATTGAAAACAAACTTTAGAAAAAGAATAAACCAATCTGTAGCAAAGTGACATCTGGAATGTTATGAGTATGTTGTAGATTTATATTATTGAGTTTCAAAATCTAAAAGAATTGAAATTGCAGCAGGGATAGTACACTCAACTCCAGGATGCTTTATATTATATTGTCTGTTGGGTGCCACATAAATATTGGGAATTTTACAGTTTTGTAATGTAACAGGACAAAAGTGATAATGTATTGTAAGTAACGAATATGATGTACCTTACTACCATAGGGAGTAATATTCATATGGTTGTAGCTCAAGTAAATTTTGCATTAAATATTTTGTTTGTGGAATGGAACTAAAGGTGCCAAACTGGATATCTGATTGTCCATATCCAGTTTCCAGAATTGTGCATGGTTTGACAGTTCTTTTGCTGATAAAATTAAGGGACATTTGGCCATTAAATCTTGAATTGTTATAAAGTATAGGAACTGATTAAAGAAGGGGCAAGAAATATATAACCTTTTAAAAAGGCCTGGAGCTGAATCCAATGGTCAGCATATTTATTGCATTTACTTTATAATGAAGTGCTTAATTTGATTGTGCCATCTGGAAAATATAGAAGAACAAGGTTTGTAATATCTGGGCATAAAAATGGTGCCATCTTTGTACCAAAAAGAAGAGTTTTGTTTGAATGGCTCTGAATCCATGAGACCCAATATTTTATTTATTCATTCTTGGGATTTGGGCGTTTAGATGTCCTTCAGAAGGTGTTGGTGAGCCGCCTGCTTGAACCGCTGCAGTCCAAAATATTTTTTGTTATTCCAGATGCAATTTACCATGGCGCTGTATGCAAGATAGCAGATATCGTGCTCATTCTTGCAAAGCAGTCAGTGATGTTTTAACTGCAAGTGAAGTTCAAATGGTTTCATCGGTCATCTAAACCCTTAAGTGCCTTGACCTGAAACCTACTTCACTGCGTGTGTTTCATTGTAATGCAGACAAAATTAAAATGCTTGCTGCAGGAAGATATTTAACTTGAGCTAAATGTTACTGAAATAGAATTGCAAGTATACTTTTTTTAACCGTTAACTGTCAGAGTTAATTTTGTTCAAATACTGAAGCGAAAGCTTTCACCTCAATGTGGTAAATAGCTAAAATCACATGGAAGAGTTTCTTCTCTTTCCCTTCCCCAGTGATTCGAACTGCAGTGGTTTGTTTTATTTTTGTATTGGATATTGGGAATTGTCCTGGTGTTGTCTTGGGAACGCTGTGATGGCACTCTTTCACGAGATTATTTTCAACCATTGAGATGTGTACCGCCAACAGAGATCCTGCTGCTGCTTTGCAGTTCGTCACTTGCATGTTATGTACCAGTTCTTGTTTAAATTTTGTATACCTATTTTATGTACTTAAAACTGGATGTCATGCAGGTATCCGTAGGGAGTGGGAAATTGAAAGGTTGAGCAGAAAAATCACATTTGATTCAAAAATATATCTTTTTAAAATCCTGATTCTAGTTCAAATTTCCCAGGAACCAAAGGGAAAGAAACACACTACCATCATCCACTTTACTACATCTCTGAAACTTCTATCATATCCTCTGCCTCGCTGTGCGTGGTGCTACATAAAATACACTAGTTTTATTTATGTTTACATGGGGAATAGCTGGATATATAGCACTGATTTAATAAAGGGATTTAGATTTATGTATAGGTTTGGAATAAGAAATTCAATTTGGACTTTCAAATCCACTCCTTTCCACAGACCTTGTACTGTCCAACCTATTGTGGGCTCGGCACCACAGATTTAATATCTCACAGGAAAGTTCTGCATAAATAACCCCTGATCCCCAAAGAGAAACTCCATTAGTTCTATTGCCTATATTTACTCTTAGCTGACAACCCTTCACAGACAACACTACTGGCCCCATCTTGTCTTTGTGGAGTATTTAATCATAAGTCTGTATCTATCTGTCATTTCACTTCAGTTCCTAACCAGATATTTTCTTTTTTTTTTTAAAGAATAATCAACACCACATCTGCTAATTTTTCTGCTGTCTGTTCTACATGTCTGTTGTTTGTGGGGAGAAAATTTCTTCTAATCTCTAGTCTATCTAGAGGCCTATTAATTTGAAACGTGTGGCCTTTAGCACTCTGTTGTGCAGTATTCATACACCCACAGTTTAAAGGTTGGCTCTACACATCTCTCGGATTGCAGTAGTGAAATCAACAGTTGGTATTATCGAATGAAACTGGAGATTAGATGTCAGCCTTGGAAAAAAAAAAGGTATCAATTGTTAATCATAAATAACTGTTTTATGTTTCAGTGCATAACTCTGTCTCCTCTGAGAGATTTGTATATGATGGCTACTGACTGTGACATCATTATTGCAGGAAGTTCTTGAGCAATATATATATTGTACATAGCATAATGGATACCCGAGAGTGACTTCAGGGCAGTAAACCAATTTCAAGGGATTCAGAGAACATCATTAAACCATTCAAGTAGGGCTTATTGGGGATGGGGAACCTTGTGTGCCACATAGTTACTGGATATTTGCAGTTCTATGTTAATAATTGATAGCTAAGAACAAGTGCGAAGGTGAAATGGCCAGGAGCGAGTTGAGGTTATATATGAAGGCAGTGCACAAATTTCACCATGTAGAAGTGCCCTCAGTTTATATAAGCTGAATCAACTTTTTGTTTAGGTTGCTTGTATATTGCTTACAATTGGATCCAATATAGGTGCCAAAATAGACCTAGGTAAGAGTAACTTCCGATATGAAAATAAAACGTTTGCTAACCTAACGCTCAGAATTGATGGTTTAAGAACAGGATACTCAAAGTGTATGGATTGAATTTAGAAAGCTTGTAAAACAAGTCTTTTGTTTTTTCTGGATTGCTTAAGGCCACATATAAATTAATATTCCAACAAATCGACATATATTCCAAGTTGCTGATACTAACAGATTTCAGTGTCCTGATTTAGTATTTATCCACCATTTGTGCTTTGCACAGCTCTTTGTAGACCTCCAGCTCTGAGAAATTCAAACAGAACAAAGCAGTAAAGAAGACATTTGAACACACAGAGGATTCAGCTACCTGAGCTTCATGGGCTAGATTACTAGGGTTTGCATGTCAGATGTGGCCTACAGGACATATTTAGGGCAGCACAGCCTTGAAGGGTTTCTCATTTGTGTAAGCTCCTGAAAGATTTTATTTAATTCTCCATTTGTGATAGTTCTTTTTTTTAAAGCTTTGTCCTTTGTTTTAAATTTAGGTTGAGAATTCCTCATTCTAAGGAATTTTTCTCTCCTTCCATATTTGATTCCTCTTCCTACGCATTGTTTTTTTCTCTCCTGTTCCTGGGAGCCCAGCATCTACTGGGAAACAAACTGCCAGTGTGGGTAGAGAGGAAGAAACTTTTAGGGAGTAGGCAAGTTCATACTTGAAAGGATTTGTGGTGATTACATTTTGTAAATGAGTATGGATGAAGATAACTCACAGGAATGGAAGATGATAATAGGGTGGGCAGGCAAGATGGACTGATGGTACTTTCTTGCTTAATATGTTGCTATGTTACCATCTGTGTGGGAGGGCAGACGTGACATAGAAACATAGAAGATAGGAGCAGGAGTAGGCCATTCGGCCCCTCGAGCCTGCTCCGCCATTCGATGAGATCATGGCTGATCATCCAAACTCAGTACCCTGTACCTGCCTTCTCCCCATATCCCTTGATACCTTTAGCTTTAAGAAATATATCTAACTCATTCTTGAATATATTTAATGACTTGGCCTCAACTATCTTCTGTGGTAGAGAATTCCACAGGTTCACCACTCTCTGGGTGAAGAAATTCTTCCTCATTTCTGTCCTAAATGGCTTATCCGTTATCCTTAGATTATGACCCCTGGTTCTGGACTCTCCGACCATCGGGAACATTCTTCCTGCATCTAGTTTGTCCAGACCTGTCAGAATTTTATATGTTTCGATGAGATCCCCTCTCATTCTTCTATACTCCAGCGAGTATAAGCCCAATCGACCCAATCTCTCCTCATATGTCATTCCTGCCATCCCAGGTATCAGCCTTGTGAATCTTCGCTGAACTCCTTCCATGGCAAGAACATCCTTCCTCAGATAGGGCGACCAAAACTGCACACAGTACTCAAGGTGTGGTCTCACCAAGGCCCTGTACAACTGCAGCAGGACATCCCTGTTCCTATACTCAAACCCTTTCGCTATGAAGGCCAACATACCATTTGCCTTCTTCACCGCCTGCTGCACCTGCATGCTTACTTTCAGCGACTGGTGCACAAGGACACCCAGGTCTCGTTGCACTTCCCCTTCTCCCAATCTATTGCCATTCAGATAATAGTCTGCCTTTCTGTTTTTGACACCAAAGTGGATAACCTCGCACTTATCCACGTTATATTGCATCTGCCACGCTTCTGCCCACTCACCCAACCTGTCCAAATCATCCTGGAGTTTCTCGGTATCCTCCTCGCAGCACACACTCCCACCCAGCTTTGTGTCATCTGCAAACTTGGAGATATTACATTTAGTTCCCTTATCTAGATCATTAATGTATATTGTGAATAGCTGGGGTCCAAGGACCGATCCCTGCGGTACCCCACTAGTCACTGCTTGCCACTCGGAAAAAGACCCATTAATTCCTACACTCTGCTTTCTGTCCGCCAACCAGTTCTCTATCCAAGTCAATACCTTGCCCCCAATCCCATGTGCCTTAACTTTACCCGCTAATCTCTTATGCGGGACCTTATTGAAAGCCTTTTGAAAGTCCAAATACACCACATCTACTGGTTCTCCCTTATCTATTTTCCCAGTTACATCCTCAAAAAATTCCAGTAGATTAGTCAAGCACGATTTACCTTTTGTAAATCCATGTTGACTTTGTCCGATCCTGTCACTGTTTTTCAAGTGCTCAGCTATTACATCCTTTATAATGGACTCTAGCATTTTCAGGCTTACTGGTCTGTAATTCCCTGCTTTCTCTCTACCACCCTTTTTGAATAGTGGGGTAACATTAGCTATCCTCCAATCCATGGGTACAGTTCCAGATTCCATCGAATGTTGGAAGATGATCAGCAATGCATCTACTATTTCTAGGGCCACTTCCTTAAGTACCCTAGGATGTAGATTATCAGGCCCTGGGGATTTATCGGCCTTCAATCCCGTCAATTTCCCTAACACCATTTCCCTGCAAATACTGATTTCTTTCAGTTCCTCCCTTTCATCAGACCGTATGTTCTCCAACATCTCTGGGAGGTTATTTATGTCCTCCTTTGTGAAGACAGAACCAAAATATGCATTTAATTGGTCTGCCATTTCTTTGTTCCCCATTATAACTTCCCTCGCTTCTGACTGCAAGGGACTTACACTTGATTTCACTAATCTTTTTCTCTTCACATATCTATAAAAGCTCTTGCAGTCAGTTTTTATGTTCCCAGCAAGCTTACTTTCATATTCTATTTTCCCCTTCTTAATTAATCCCTTTGTCCTCCTTTGTTGAATCCTAAACTGCTCCCAATCCTCAGGGCTACTGCTTTTTCTGGCCAATTTATATGCCCTCTCCTTGCATCTTATGCTATCCCTAATTTCCCTTGTTAGCCACGGTTGAGTCACCCTTTTTGTTTTATTCTTATGCCACACTGGGATGAACAAATTCTGTAGTTCATCCATGCAGTCTTTGAATGTTTGCCATTGCCTATCCACCGTCAACCCCTTGAGTGACATTCCCCAATCAATCCTACCCAATTCGCGCCTCATACCATCGTAGTTTCCTTTATTTAAATTCAGGACCCTAGTCTCTGATTCAACTACTTCACTCTCCATCCTAATGAAGAATTCTATCATATTATGATCACTCTGACCCAAGGGGCCTCGTACAACAAGATTGCTAATTAATCCTTTCTCGTTACATAATACCCAGTCTAAGATGGCCTGATCTCTGGTTGGTTCCTCGACATATTGTTCCAGAAAACCATCTCGTAAACATTCTAGGAATTCCTCCTCCACAGTATTTTTACTAATTTGGTTAGCCCAATCTATATGTAAATTAAAGTCACCCATGATGACTGCTGTGCCCTTACTGCATGCTTCTCTAATTTCCCTTTTAATGCCATCCCCAACCTCCGTATTACTGTTTGGAGGTCTATATACCACTCCCACTAACGTTTTCTGCCCCTTGTTATTTCTCAGTTCTACCCATACAGATTCTGCATCATCAGAGCTAATATCCATCCTTTCAATTGTGTTAATCCCCTCTTTAACCAGCAATGCTACCCCACCTCCCTTTCTTTTTTGCCTATCTTTCCTAAATATTGAATAACCCTGGATGTTGAGTTCCCAGCCTTGGCCACCCTGGAGCCATGTTTCTGTAATCCCAATCAAATCGTATTCATTTACCTCTATTTGCGTAGCTAATTCATCCACCTTGTTCCGAATGCTCCTTGCATTAAGACACAAAGCCTTCAGGCTTGTTTTTTTAACCTGCACTGACATTCTGCCAGTACCTTCCTGGAGCTGGCTGCTAAAAGCAAGAGAGCTTTTTGGGGGTAGTTCTTCCTATGGGAAGGTGCCTGCTTTCTGCTTGCCGACTCCCCACAGCTGCATGGCAACTTCAGATATTTTGTATGTCAAGAATCTAGAGCTGTGTCTACCAACATACTAGAATCATAAAATAATACAGCGCAGAAGAGAAGGAGGCCATTCAGCCCATCGAGTCTGTGCCGGCTCTTTCGAAGAGCAATCCAGTTAGTCCCGCTCTGTCCCCATATCCCTGCCATTTTTTCTTCAAGTATTTATCCAATTCCCTTTTGAAGGCTATGATTGACTCTCTATCCACCGCCCCATCAGGCAGTGCATTCCAAATCCTAACCACTCGTTGCGTAAAAAAGTTTTTCCTCCTGTCGAGTCTGATTCTTCTGCTGATCACTTTAAATCTGTGCCCTCTCGTTATCAACCCTTCAGCCATTGGAAACAGTTTCCCTTTATTTACTCTGATCTAAACTGCGCCATTTGAATTCTAAACTCCAATTTTAGATAGCAGTGAACTGTGTATAAATGTGGTATCATTCAGCACTTTTCCTCTGTATTTAAATTTGTTTTTGGAAAGGGATCTCTTGTATGGTTTAGTCTCACAAATGGATACATTAAAATTGTAGGTAAAACAACAGCATCCTGTTGCTTTGTAGATGATCTCAGAAGTGTGAAAATCTTCATCAAAAAATATAGTGGTTTTGTACTTATTGACTTAAAAAAAAAACCAGAATTGTTCAGTAACTAGTTTCAGTGTTGGTCTGTAAGGATTCATTGTTTGCTTTAAATTGAGGACGCCACCACAGTGACCATGTTGGATTAGAAGGGAACAAGTGATGATTTCTCTACAACCATTATTTGCATTTTGGGATGAAGAATGAGGGGAAGCAAAATAAATGAAATGCTACAATTTTGAATGGGGTGCAAGAACAGAGAGACCTAGGGTTCACATACACAAATCTTTGAAGGTGGAAGGACAAGTTGATAAAGCTGCTTTAAAAAGAAAGCATACAGGATCCTTGGATTTATAAATAGAAGCATAGAGTACAAAAGCAAGGAAGTTACGTTAAACCTTTATAAATCACTGGTTAGGCCTCAGCTGGAGTGTTTTGTCCAGTTCTGGGCACCACACATTTTTAGGAAGGATGTCAAGGGCTTAGAGAGGGTGCAGAGGAGATTTATTGGATGAGGGACTTCAGTTATGTGGAGGGACTAGGGAAGCTAGAATTGTTCTCCTTTGAGCAGAGAAGGTTAAGGGGAGATTTAGAAAAGGTGTTCAAAATTATGAAGGGTTTTGATTAGAGTAAATAAGGAGAAACTCTTTCCACTGGCAGGAGAGTCAGTAACCAGAGGACATAGATTTAAGGTAATTGGCAAAAAAACAGAGGGGAGATGAGAATTTTTTTTACGCAGCAAGTTATAATCTGCCTGAAAGGGTGGTGGATGCAGATTCAATAGTAACTTTCAAAAGGGAATTGAATGTATACTTGAAAAGGAAGAAAATTGCAGGGCTATGGGGAAAGAGCAGGGGAGTGGGACCATTTGGATAGCTCCTTCAAAAAGCCGGGACACGCACGATGGGCCAAATGACCTCCTGTACTGTGTGATTCTATGATCAGTAAAAATGATGGCAGCAAGATAACTTGAGACTGGAGGCACATCTTATTCAAATCTTATAGACAAGTGTCTTGTTTGTTCATAGTTTGCTTTGTGATGAATTCAGCTGGGGAGTCTGCAGATCCATTGGAAAGGGAAAATGTTGACATGGTAGCCATCTTGTTTGCTTTGTTTTTTGCTAAAGATACAGCTGCTGGAACTGAGCTGTCTCTGGGGTAGTTTCCGTTCTCTCTTGCACCATATGTGTAATTTGGAGATCTGTGGCATAATCTCCTTTGGGTCGTGACTCAGCAGAAGTAGCTCAGCTTGAGATTCCCACAAGTACAGTGGAAGCAATGAATAACACTGCAGCAAAGCTCCCCAGAGCACACTGCTCCTCAAGTCTCAATGCCATTGTTTCCTCTAAACTGTTCTGACCCTTATAACCTTGTTGCAGATTTTAACAGACTTTTTTCCTGACCCTCAACCGCTGGACTCTCAAACCGTGTTCTGATTTAACAGGAAGAAAAGCTCCAAAGGCAAGTTCCCATAAAAGAGATTTCAAGCAACAATTAAGGGGAACATGGCCCTGTGGATAGAAAGGTGGTTGGAGAACAAGTAAAGGGGAAGGGTAAAAAGGAAAGTTCATCGGACTGAAAAGATGCGTCGTGGTATTGGGGCTTATTTACTGAATGGATAAATGATCTGGACTTGAGAATAAAGTAGAGATTATTCATGTATACAATAAATAAGAGCTCAAGATTTGATGACACCAAATTGGGGTGGGGGGTTGGTGCGGTACGGCGCGGGAGAGAAGGCAAATTGTGATGAGCTCTGTGAAAGACTGCAGGACAATATGCAACGGCTAGCAGGATGGGCTGATAGTTGGTAGATGCTGTTCAATGTGGAGAAATGTGAAATAATACATTTTGGAAGTAAGAATAGGGAAATGGAGTACACCTTAAATGGTAATGGAGTTGATCATGTTGTGCAGATACAAGAGCCATTAAAGGTGATAGTGCAAGTAGGTAATGCCAGGCCAATGGAGTCCTTGATTTTGTATCTGGAGATATAGAATACAGAAACAAGGAGTTCATTATTGAACTTGCACAAAACATTAGGTCTCATTTGGAGTTTGTGTACAGTTTTGGACACTACGTTCTAGGAAGGATATAAAAGCAATGGAAAAGCTGCAGTATAGATTTACTAGAATGTTACCAGGGATGAGGGGTTGCAGTTATGAAGAGACTTGAAAAATTAGGGCTTTTTACACTGGAGCTGGAGTTGAGGGTAACCTGATGGAGTAAGTTGGAAGGGAACGTTACGGTTTCAGGAATCTCATTTCACAATCCATCCATATTTTGGAATTGTGTTTTTTGGAAAAGAAAAAGTTCGGCCTCTCCAGTGATGGTGACGGAGGGTGGGATGAGTAGAGGTTGACAAATGTCTACCATCTGGTATATCTGTGAAGTCCTTTTTCTTTCCAGCATTCTACAGAATGTAAGCAGAATGTCTCACCCTGTTTCGCATGAAGGACAAGCGGTGACATGTCCATGTTGGTGGCAATTTTCTTATTGCAGCATTGTTCCGAGAAGCCACTCAAATTTTCAATGCTAAACCGCTGAAGCTTGCATTATTTATTTTTAGAACAAAACTATTGGATGCTATCGTAACTTGGCAGATTGCATCTTTGCTGCTTTAAGAAGGTTACAATAAAAGTTACATTATAGGATAGGTAATATGACTTCCTCTTGAAGTTCTGAGAACATTACAGCATTCAGGATGATACATAGTTAAATTCTCGCATCGCATCAGTAAACCTTATACAGAAAAAATTCTGTAATCTACTTTGTATGGCAGTCAAATCTTTCACAGCTTCCTCATTACTTGGAATTCTCGTCTGTAAATGAATTGCATTCTCGTAAAGTGTAGTTTCTCCATTTGAGAAACATTTTTAACTTCTACAATTTGGAAATCCGTCTCCACTTTTTTCCTTCTTCCCCAAAGACTCTACATCAGTTAGGTTGACAGATGCGACAATTACCTTATGATGTACTATCTACTAGCTGGTAAATGGGGTCATGATGCAGATATAGAGGAAGGCACAGCTGGAGTTACCGCATGCAAGATGAGGACCTTGCAGGGGCCCTGCTGTGCTTGGGAGGAGGTGGGGGTGGGGGGTGAAGCGGGGTTCAGAAAGAGCATTTGTATTTGGAAAATTGTTGGTCGAATTGCAGCAACATAGGTTCTACCATCAACATTGGCAGTTATTTAAATATAAATAACTGGTGTATAGAAAACAATGTGCATGAGTGGTTACCAATAATATAATCTTGATTTAAGATTCAGATTCTAAAACTCAAAAATGGGTTCCTTTGTTGACAGGGAGGTTACATATGAAGGATTTTGGGAGGGTAAATCATGAAAGATTGTTTGTACTCTGACAAATGGTTAACACTGGAGTACAGACTGAGAATTATGATGAGAACAATGAAGGCGGAAGTTAGAAGAAATGTTTTCACACAAATGGCTATCAGAGCATGGAGTGCTTTACCACAGTGGCTATTAGGCAGAAACTCTACCAACATTTGAAAGGGAACTGGGTAAATATTTGAAAAGGAGAGATTGCGAAGGATGTGGGGAGATGGCAGGAAAGTGGGATTAGAATAGGTTGCTCCAGTTGAAGAGCTAGCACAGAAGCAGTGGGCCGCATGGACTTTTCTGTGCTGTAATCTTTGATTCTATACCACTTGAACTAAACTCTTGCAATTTATAATATTGTCTAAAATTCCTGGGTGAGATTTTCTGGCAATTGGTTCCACGCACCCGTTCTTTTCTAAATAATGTTCCAGCAGGCTGCAAATTGGAATAGGTTGTGGAAAATAAGGTTTTTCAGTCCACTGTGTTTGTATGGAAATTACACTGAACTTTGTGTTCTTCAAACCGGTTTGACTGTATATAGAGTATCCTGATATAGCACTTGTCAACAGTGATGTTTTATCCAAACATTATATGACAGTCTAAATCGTAATATGTAAATCCAAAGTTTAGGGTTCCAAACTTTACTTGACAAACTTTCTATCCTGAGGATGAGGTAACAGTTTATTGAGTACTCGTTTGTGAAGTATTCTGTGCTTGTGGCAGGAGCTGGCGAAAGCTAAATAGTCCCTGATGTTAGTTTTTGGAAAAAAAAATAAAAAGCACTTTTAGCTTCGCAATCGCCAAATTGAGAATGGTCTACCTGCTGACATTCAAAAACATATCTATCAAATACTGTTTTCAAAAATGTTAATGCAAAATAATCTTTCACTTCCTGCTCTTTCCCTCCCCTCATACGCATTTACTTAGAGAAGAGGACAGCTTTAGGAGGAAACTGGTGTTTGCATGGCATCGACTTTGCATTACATATTTTTAGTTCTCGGCATTCCATGTTATAACTGCTCCGTCATGGATTAAGTTTAAGATTCAACAGGTTGCTATTGACTTCCTCTCTTTTAATATTTAATCTAATTTCCATTTGGCAATTTTAATAGCTCGACTGCAAAGCTGATCAAATAACATGGGTTTGTTCTCAGTATCTCATACCACAGTGTAATATGTGAATCGTGTTAACTGTCTCCATAGTTGCTAACAAGCTGTGTCATAGTTGAGGCAGGCTGCTGTAAATGATGACTACATCTATGGAAAAGGTTTGTGTAAAATACATGTTAATTATTTAAAACTTAATTAAAGAGCGTTAGGCCTTTTAAAACCTGTAGTTGAACTTCTGTTGGTTGTGTGAGGTGTGTTTGTTAGCTTAGCTTAGTTGGTAACATTTGATCCTTGCACAAAAGATTGTGCGTTCAAGCTGCACTGCAGGACTAGGTTGATCACACCAGTGTAGTTTAGTAGGTGTCAGCTATGACTCAGTGGTAGTACTGTATGCTCTCCTCTGAGCCAGAAGGTTGTGGGTTCAAGTCCCACTCCAAGGACTTGAGCACAGTCTAGGCTGATACTCCAGTGCAGTACTGAGGGAATGCTTCACTGTCAGCAGTGCCGTCTTTCGGATGAGACGTTAAATCCTCCAGGCCTCGTCTGCCTTCTCGGGTTGATGTACAAGATCCCATGGCACTATTTTGAAGAAGAGCAGGGGAATTCTCCCCGTTGTCCTGACCAATATTTATCCCTCAACCAACATCACTAAAAAACAGATTATTTGGTCATTATCACATTGCTGTTTGTGCTGTTGCTGTTCACAAATTGGCTGCCACGTTTCCTACATTACAACAGTGACTACACTTCAAAAGTACTTCATTGGCTGTAAAGCGCTTTGTGATGTACTGAGGTCATGAAAGGTGCTATATAAATGCAAGTCTTTCTTTTACTGAGATAGTGCTGCAGTGTTGGGGGTATGCCTTCCTGCTAAGTGTTAAAATAAAGTCAACTTTGCATGTTTCACTTGTTCAGGTGGTCTGTAAAGAGTTCATACGAATATTGGAAGACGAGCAGAGCTCTTCCAATGTCCTCAAATATTCCTCCTGCAGCTAACACCATCAAAAGTAGATTAACTCATCATTCATCTCTCAGGTGTTTGTGGGATCTTTCTGTGTGCAAAATGGCTGCCACATTTATCTACATGACACCAGTCCTGCATGTTAACGGAATTTATTGGATGTGAAGCATTTTGAGACACATGATCAATGCAAGTTTTTTTTCCCCTTTGTATCCTTACTTTAGCGATATACAGTGCAATGAGCAGTGCTCTAGTGAACGTTGCTCTCATTCCTTTGAAGCTCTGAGACTTTCCAACATGTAGATTGAGAGCACTGAGGGGTTGCTCACTTGTGAAGGAAGTTGATGAATGTTGCGATGAATGATCAAAATAAATAGTGAGGTTGGATAATAAATGGATAAGGTTGGTGAGGAGGAGGTAATTGTTATAGAGGGAGAACAAAACGAGGGCCGAGCACTTACGGACCCGTGAGCTAATGGAAAAAGAGTCGGAGGATTAGCCATTAACTATCGATAGAGAAATGTGAGAGGAGACTCGCCTATTGCTATAATCCCCGCAGTCCTTCATTGGTTCCTTGTCCCCAGTTCATTGACTTCAAAATTACATTGCATAGAATTTTTAGCATAGAAACCGGCCATTCGGCCCAACAGGTCTATGCCGATGTTTATGCTCCACACGAGCCTCCTCCTACCTTCATCTCACCCTATCCTTTTATTCCATTCTTCCTCATGAACTTATCTAGCTTCCCTTAAATGCTTCTATGCTACTCGCCTCAACTACTCCATGTGGTAGCAAGTTCCACATTCTAACCACAATGAGTAAAGAAGTTTCTCCTGAGTTCCTTATTGGATTTATTAGTGACTATCTTGTATTGATGGCCTTCTTCAAATTTGTTCACAACCTAACCACTCCCTAATGTTGTAACCTCTTCAGTCCTCTGGCCCTGCCAGCATGCTTCACTCCAAGATATGCCCCCTTTCTCTCTGCTGTACAATGAATGATAGGCATCTTACCTCCACGCTATGGAACTCCCTCTCTCA
The DNA here is from genome assembly GCA_030390025.1 of Squalus acanthias. Lineage (NCBI taxonomy): Eukaryota > Metazoa > Chordata > Chondrichthyes > Squaliformes > Squalidae > Squalus > Squalus acanthias. The sequence continues at coordinate 51,972,846 of CM059446.1, read as the reverse complement.
ACCCCTTTGCTTGCTACATTTCTCCACACTTTCAAAATCCTCCTCATAACCTGCCCTTTCAGCCAGCTCCCCTAATCCTTCTTCCACTTTAGTGTGACCTCAACTTTAAAGCACCTTGGGGCATTTTGCTACTATAAAGCTGCTATGTGAATGCACGCTGTTGTTGGATAGGCATGAATATAGCTTGTTATGTAATGGCTACTTATTTAGAAATGCACAGTGCTGGACTCTGTCACAAGCTTTTGATATATGTAAGGCAATGGCAGATGATTCACCAAACATTTCAAGAGCAAAGTTCCAGAGGCATGTATCATATAGGCAACAGGAACACTAGTGGAGCAATCATGGCAGGAAGTATATTACGAATTCTAGATTAGGCCAGAACTTTCAAGCTGATGGATCATTTGAGAGTTAACAGCAGCTTCTGTACCTTTAGAAAATATCAATGTAAAGTGAATAAGGAAGTACAGTAGTTACAAGGGTAAAGAATTGATTTGTACCTTATTTAAATCTAAAACTTAACCATAACTGTTTCAAGGGCTGTATGTGGTATCTGTTGTCTAAGATGTACATAAGTTTTATATGCAAGGATATCTTGTATTGACTTAATCATTTACAGGATCTTTTTAACCCCATGCCATTGATTCCTTTATATAGTTAGTGTATATTTGCAATTTTATACCTGTAATAAAAGTAATTTTTATTTATTATTAGGTTGGGAGTCAGAGAACTGAATCTTGTTACCTGAACTGAACCATTTCTCACCTGCAGTCTGATGACTGAATTTACCTTTTACCAGAGTGAATAACAAAATTGGTAAGTTCTGCCCCTCATCCTTAATTTTCTTTTACTTTTGCACTGTATTGTAGAAGGCGATAGTTAAAAGGTTGGGCACATTGGTTTTAAGATTAACCCCCCCACCCCATGTTTGAAATTCCCCAACAAGTGGACAGGGCTCTCCCTAGAACTGTGTCTATGCCTTTTTTAACTTGAAAATTCCAGGTGCAGGACACCACCAAAACTGAAGAGTAGAACAGAAGAAAGGTAAATTATGAAATAGTGATTAGAAAATGCCAAACTTGGGTTTTAAAATCCTGAAGATTGGAAGGAAGAAAAACCAATATGTTGCACTTCAGTCTGCCATTTATGTAAGAGCGAAGTGGGTTACATTATCTTGTCAATCTGGATGGGCTACTTTTGGATCTGAAATTTGCTGTTTGAAGAATTGTGGTTGAGGAACTCCATGACTTCCTACAACTGCAGCTGATGTATAGCCAGGTTTGCAAATCGTGTTCCAGTTTTTCTTTACCCTTTCTCTTGAAACTTGACTCATTTTGCGATATGCAATCTTGCGCATCAGACATGCTGGTTACATATAGAACAAGTGAACATTTGAGTCCAAATGCCTTGTATATGGCTTCTGCCAGGATCAAAATATTCCTGTTTTTCTTGCCTCCCCTCCCCTCCCCTCCCCCCCCCCCCCCCCCACCCAGTAATTAGAATGATGGTTCTTGACGGCCACTAATGTTGGTCGAAAGCATGTTTTCCCGGCTTCCCCCTCGCCCCTCCCCTTCCTAGGGAACTATTTTGCCTCAATTGGAATCAAGTAAAGCTGATCTGAGTTGGGCAATCTTGAACCTTGTGCCTAAAGCTTGATGGCCATCTATTTGCAAGCACTGAACCCCTTGTTTTAATTGTTATTTGTACTTGACCAACTTTTTTTGTAAAAAAATAGCTGTAGGTAACGATGGCAGACTCTGAGGGTGTAAGGATTGCTCCTGAAATGCCAGCCATGTTTGATGGGATGAAGCTGGCTGCAGTCGCTGCAGTGTTGTACATCATTGTAAGATGCCTGAATCTTAAGAGCCCAACTGCTTCTCCAGACCTGACTTTCCAGGATACCCCACTCACGCGATTCTTGCTGAAATCATGCCCACTGCTGACCAAAGAGTAAGTAAATGAATTGCTTTCCAGCTACTTGTAGGTAAAGCAGATAAGTGTATTGTCAGGGTGGGTGGGGGGGGGGGGGGGGGGGGGGGGGGGGGCAGGGGCAGGGGTGGCGGCAGGAGACCCAATGCCTCTTAACTAGAAAGATTCAATCATGCATATCATAGAATTTCCGTTTTAAAGAAATCGCTGTTAATTTTTCAGCGTGATTGTCATGTATTCAGATCAAGCACTGACAACCAATGTTTGCACCATAACAGATTTAAAACTAATTGTATGTAACAAAATATAAAATACTGCAGATGCTGGAAATCTGAAACACAAACAGAAAATGCTGTCAGCAGGTCAGACAACCTCTGTAAAGAAGGGAACAATTTTAACATTTTTGTTCGGGATGGGCAATAAATGCTGGCCTTGCCAGCGACGCCCAGATCCCATAAGCAAATAAAAAAAAATTATTCAGTTATAACCCTTTGTCAGAACTGTTCTGTTGGCCTGCTGAATCTTTCCAGCATTTTTGCTCCAAAACGAATTATGTTTATTGTTAAGGTGCTGCAGAGAATGATTCGAAGAAGCCAGCCGTCTTGCTTCTGGGTTTAGCTGACTGTTAAGCCACTTTCATATTAGTCTTTTAATTCAGATTCCGGGAACCCAGTATTTGTAATCTGGTTCCTGGCATTTGCAGTATGCTATTAAATCTGTTTCCCATAGATAGGCAGCTGACTTGTAGCCTGGTTTTGCCTGCATTCTGAATGAGAATACCAATGTAAAAGGCCCTTTTAATCACTTGGGTTGTGCTCTTGCACATTCTTTGATATACATCATCTGAATTAAAGGGTTCAGTCACTTCCAGGTTCTCATCTTTATATAATGCTTGAGCACATCAGATGTTAAGTGGGTTATCGAGGTTGTTTGGAAATTAAATTTGAATTGCACTCCTCGTGTATTTTTCTGTTTAAGAATTTCCAATGTATTTTTCATTTTTGCAACCGTTTTTATTTTTAGAATCCCTTGTAAAACTCAGTAAGTCACATATTTGTACTTACTGATTCCGAAAGGCATGGTCCCACATGTTGAAATCCCTGCTACACACTTTTGTGCTGTAACGTCATTGTTTAGGTATTAGATGTGGTTCCTTTTGATCATCCAATTCCACTTTCTAAAATGCACAGTTTTAAAAAGCAAAGTTTACAGGCACAAACCTGGAACTCTTGAGGGCTTTTTGGTATCGGTCTTTTAAGTCTGATCAGTTAGTACAAATATTGGTGCGCTTATTATTTAGTTTTATAAGGGTGTCTGAGGTGGCTTCTAGCATTTGTTGTTAAATCTGGTTTCTGTAGATTCTGTAGAACTTTTAGACACCTGTATAATTGGATGTACCCCAATCCGCGGCATTAAATTAATTTAACGGCACAAACGCTGTACTCCCATAACTCTGTGGATATAACTTGAATTTCCAGAAGACATTTTAATGAAAGCTACTTTAATATTGGTTTTCTTTCATTTGGATTCTGAGACCCCCATTCAGAGCTATTTCCTGCCGTTCCCTCTATTAAATCTAGTTCCCTTACCCCGATGAGAGCCTTGTGGACCCAATTTTTCGTGGATTGTTGAATCTGCTTCTGCGGTAAGGGAGGCAGATTTAGCAGCATAAATACCGTTCTGCAGAATCAGAATTAGAGAGACTGCCATAAAAGCAACTAAGATGGTACACATGGCACTTAAAAAAAAAGACACATGGATTAATGCAAAATTAGCCAGTTGATTTGAAAGTGGGGTTAATGCGGGCAGAAGGTGATAATTTTACAGGCGGTGGCAGGTGGGGAGGGGCGGGGCATAGTTACTTGTATCTGGAGGAGTCTTTTCTGACTCACTACTTACACTATTAAAGGATATTGCCTCCTCTAATATAAAATGTGCTGCCTCTTTCATTTATCACCACCTTTTAATAGCAAAACCAATTTTGAAGCTGACTAAAACATTTTGGATTTAATTCCATGTGCTTTTTCTTTAAATGTTTGAGACACAGAATATTTATTTCAGAAAATTCAAGTAAATTATATCCACTGATACCTCCCCTCCTCCTTCTCAAAGAATTCCAGTAGACTAGCGAAAATGATCTCTGGCTTCTGAAACCATGTTGACCTGTCCTTATGGTCTCTGTTCTATATAAACTCTGTTGAATATAAACAGAATGTTTCCTTCCAAGTTCTTCAGTTGTTCTATGAAAAGGAAAGCTGTAATTTGGCTGTAAATGTGATGCTGCTGCTGTAAGAAGACTGATGGAGTGAATTATTTGCCTTTCTTTTGTGTTTTGAAAGATCAAGCCATATCGTCCCAGAACTGTCAACATTCACGCCAAAGGGATAGAGTCATAGTCATAACGGCACAGAAGGAGGCCATTCGGCCCATCGAGGCCGTGCCAGCTCTCTGTAGAGCAATCCAGTCAGTCCTATTCCCCCGCTCTATCCCCGTAGCCCTGCAAGTTTATTTCCCTCAAGTGCTTATCCAGTCTCCCCTTGAAAACATTGAGTGTCTCCGCTTTCACCACTTCAGTCAGCAGCGAGTTCCAGGTCCTCACCACTCGCTGCGTAAAAAAGTTTTTCCTCTCATCCCCCCGCCCCCCCCCCCCCCCCCCCCCCCCCCCACCGTATCTCTTGCCCAAAACCTTAAATCTGTGTCCCCGAGTCCTTGTACCATCAACTAGTGGGAACAGCCTTTCCCTGTCTAGCCTATCCAAACCTGTCACAATCTTGTAAACCTCTATCAAATCGCCCCTCAACCTCCTTTGCTCTAATGAAAACAAATCCAGCTTCTCCAACCTGTCCTTGTGGCTAAGATTCCCCATCCCCGGAACCATTCTGGTAAATCTCCTCTGCACCCTCTCAAGGGCCTTCACATCCTTCCTAAAGTGTGGTGACCAGAACTGGACGCAGTACTCCAATTGTGGCCTAACCAGCGCTTTATAAAGGTTCAGCATAACTTCTCTACTTTTGTACTCAATACCTCTATTTATGAAGCCCAAGATCCCATATGTCCAACTACCACTCTTTTTTGAGATTGGACAACGATACTTTAGGTTGGATTAACCTGGATGATCATCGTAGGACTGGTTCAAACTTTTAACTGATGGGCCGGGGGAGCCTTCTTTGAATTTGTATAAATAAAGCTTTTGAGTAAAATAATTGAAAGAAAAAGTACTTTGATGATTAAAATAGAACACTTGAAAGACATAAAACATCTGGTTTAGATTTGGAGACAGAAATAAAACTCCAGTGTATTTTATTAAAATCTTCCAACATTGTGCTTTCCTGGCTGAGTATAAGAGTGGCTATCTCTATAGTGGGCACCAGTATGTTGATAAATAGATGTTTGGGAAGGCCAACAGTTTTTTTTTATTACAGTGCTGCCTTTTGGTCATGTATACAATAACTTTTGTGTGAAACATTTGGTAGATTCCACAGAACAGTGATCTTTTTTAATATTCCTCCCACCTTTTTCTGCCAACTTTCTCTTCTCTGTACTTCTCAGCTACTCACTGCCTTAAGAGCTGAGCCATGGAAGGGCACCTCATGCATATGCCACTAGATTATATAGGATATACACCATAGAAATATGCCATTCGGCCCAACCAGTCCATGCCGGCGTTTATGCTCCACTCGAGCCTCCTCCTGTCTTTCCTCATCTAAATCTATCAGCATAACCCTCTATTCCCTTTTCCCTCATATGCTTATCTAGCCCCCCCTTAAAGGCATCTATACTACTTGCTTCAACTACTCCCTGTGGTAGCGAGTTCCACATGCTCACCATCAGAAGTTTCTTCTGAATTCCCTATTTGATTCATTAGCGACTATCTTATTTTATTTGATTTTTTTTTAAAAAAAGGCTTTCTTGTGTTCAGCTAGCGCCACTACCATCTACTACGCATAAATGAAATGCATCTTCCAGACAACACAAACCTATCACATCCGTAACCTATAAATGCATCATCAGATTTTAACCAAAATGATGTGACCTCTCCATATTAAACATCAGTCTCCTTTTTAAAAAAAAAAATAGACATAGTCAAAACAAGCCACATCTGTTCATCTGTAAGAAGCAGTCTATTGCTTCAATAATGTAAGTTCTGGATTTTTACCAGACTCAACAAGTGATTTCCTTTCTAAATCCTTCAGTTCCATTTGTATACTGGGCTGATTTGAACTATGAGCCTAAATGTTCAGTGCTTCCACACTATAATTGGGTGAATTTTCACCATAATTGATTTGAGAAAATCCTTTATCAGGTTCCTGATTCCTTTTTGTGTTAAGCAAACTGGAAATCTTAGTCCTCTGTCAATGCTACTGTAACTGACTCTGGGAGATGTACAAGTTTCTTGCGTTTGACCCTCCACTGGTGGGAGAGGAGAAATTGCTATCTACCTCCCCACTCAATAATGATTCATCTTTACTCATTGCTGGTGCGAACCCATATGCTACATTCGTATATCAATACACCAGAAACTTTATAGTGTTCACCATGACAGCATGCCAAATGGTTACATTGCTCATAGTTCTATAATCAGTGTACATAAAAATGTGTGAAGAGATGGATGGCTCTGGAAGTAGTTGCCTTTTTGGAGAGAAAAAAGGAAGAACTTGGGTGTTTTTGTTGCAATAGTGTCGCGCACAAGTAGTGAGACACTGTTTCTATAATGCTGTTTGATTAAAAACAACTGGAAAGCTATGCCATTGCAACAGTAAGTGTTAAAGAAAAATACAACTTTAAAGAAAAATAGGTTTATGATCAGGAAAAGGCAGTTTGGCACAAATCAGTCCCTTTTTCAATCATATAATCTGGGTTTGAATTATAGCTCAGACTATACTGCAAATATTTGGTTTACTTAGTTTTCACTTATTGTAAATATGCATCACTGATGTAAGTATTACAGTATCAGTGATTCCATGCTGTTGTCAGAATTTCCTATAAGCCAGCCACACCTTTATGCCCTGTTCTTTCCACCCCACCTCTCAATTTTACTGTTAACTATGACTTGCCATGCCAAGAGAAATAGCCAAACGCAAACTATTTCCATAGTTTTCCGGTGAACAATGTTTTTTCTTTCAAAAATATTGATCCCATGCTATGGCATGCTTCTCTTCTGTTTATTGCTGTTCCTTTTTTGCACTCTTTTCCTTTGTCTCAGGATTATAGAGAGAGACCTACTGTTTTGCTCCCATTTCATGTCATTCTGCTGCTCACCAATTGAGTTACCTGATGCTGCCTTTGTTTTAACTTTTAAATCATGAAACCATGTTTAAGAACTTCAAATGGGATAATAACTTTGGTTATTGCTGAAGCTTTATTGTGTCAAATATTCAGGCAGGTGGATAGAAAAATAAAAAAATTCCTGTATGAAGTGGAGTAACTCCAGTACATCACAAAGTACAGTATATTTTGGAAGCTCAAATTAAGCTAATTGGTTGTGGGCAATCATACTGCTCACTGATTGACGTAAAGACATTATGAAACCCCAGGGCTAGACTTCCTGTTTATAAGAGTTCAGTGTTCTCACGGTGGTGACTCAGCATCCACTTCTCGGCTGCTGTAATTTCAGCTCTACTCCAATACAGAGATCAGTATTGGAAATGTTTCCCTCTGATGCAAGGTACCTTTAGTTCTTGCAGAAGATGCGGGGCTCACATTTTTGAGGACTGTTAGCATTTCAGTATCCTATCCAAATACATAATTCAGGATTTTTTACTATTGAGTGTACTGTATTTATAGACTTGTACTTAAAACAGAAATGCTGGAAATAAACAGCAGGTCAACTTGCCTTTCTCTGACCAGCTTCGCCAGCATTCTGTTTTTATTTCAGATTTGTCGCACTGGCAGTTTTACATTTTTATCTCTCTCTATAATTTATCTTCTGCACTCTGCTTATTTTCTGCAAGTTATCATTTAAAACTGTGCAGTTATAAATTGAAACCCTGAATACAGCTACATTTTAATCCATTTTATGTCTGACCGTTAAAATTTGAAATGTTGGTATAGAAGTAAGCCTTTCGGCCTATTGTGCTGATGCTAGTTCCCCAATTGGAGTTATCTGCTCCAATCCTATATCACTGCTCTTTCCCTGTTAGTAGTTAAAAAATAAATCTTCCCAGGATCAAGCTTGCGGATATTGTACATTATTTATTTTTATGTAAGTGTGTCTTGCAGAGGCAGGAACAAAATTAGGCTCATGGAAACAGAATACGATTGAAGATCATTTTTCAGAGGTCTCCACTAAAGCGAGGAAGGAAACTTGAGTAACTGACTAATGGTCACCTTAGACCAGGGCCCATGGCCCTTTGATGGATTAAAAACCTTGGGTGGGGGGGGGAAGCACCTGATGTACAGTGAATTATTTTGAAGTGCCGTTTCATGGTATGAAGGGCAAATGCTGGCAGCCATTTAGTGCACAGCAAGATCGCATAAACTGCAATGAGAGGAACAACCTGTTGCTCTGATGGGGGTGCTTGAGGGAGTAATGTTGGCCAGGACACAGAGAACCCCCTGCGATTCTTGCATAGTGCCATGGAATCGGCCGGGAACAGGCATGTCAGTTTAACATCTCATCTGAAGCACAGTACTTCCAACAGTGCAGCACACTCAACACAGCACTGGTGTGCCAATCTGGTTTACATGCTCAAGTCCTGGAGTGGAACTTGAACTCGCAATCTTCTGAGTCTGAGATAGGAGTGCTACCACCTGAGCCAAGCTAATCCTGCACTTTCTCGAGCTATTTTTTCCACAACATATTTTACAAATACCTGTTTCTTGTATTTTTCCAAAATATATTTATTGACAGATGAGCAGAGAACCATACAATATGAAATGTCAAACTGTATCAATTTTAAACTGGCAAATTATTGCAAATTGGTTCAATTTAATGAAGTACCGTGGTAAACCCCTCCCAAGGAAGGTTTTGGTATTGATGCTTTTGTTGTCAGAGGCAACCCTGTAAAGTAAATGGGATATGAGGCTCTCTGCTATGCCTAGGTTCACTTGAGCTCCCCCTTACCCCTCCCTTCCTTTGGCAAAGCACCTGGCCTCCACTTGGCATACTGCTTCTCACAACAATCAGGAACTTGATGTAGCAAATTGTGGGTGCAAGTCCATGCTCTATCACTGTGGAAATGATGATTGCTCACTTGTTTGTGTTTTATTGTTTCACCACTGACAACTCTCATTTCTATAGCTCCTTTAACATAGAAAAACATCGCAAGGCACTTTATAGAAGTGTAATCAGACAAAAATTGGCTCTGAGTCAAAAAGAGGTATTAAGAGGGGTGACTAAAAGCTAGTTCAAAGAAGTGGATTTTAACAAAGGTCTTGTAGGTGGAGAGGTTTAGGGAGGGAATTCATGAGCAATGCTCCCTGTAGGCTGCACTATGTTCTGCGTGACCTGTTTCTTTCAATGTGCGGTCCCTTTAATTTTCTACGCATACACGGTATTTCCAGTGTAAAAGCTTGAGCGGCCTGCATAGGAACTTGCAGATTACTGAATAGCTGCGCGTGCGTGCAACTTTGAGGGACCATTGTTCCAGAGCGTAGAGCCTAGACGGTTGAAGGCTTCCCCTCTAAGTGTGGGGCAAAGGGAGTGGGGGATACACAAGAGGCGAGACCATTTTTGGAGGGTTGTAGAGCTAGCGAAGGTTACAGAGATGGAGAGGGATGAGGCCATGAAGGGATTTAACCATAAGGATGAGAATTAGCTGTGTAAGAACAAAGACGACTTTCTGCTGAAATTGAAACGATGAATTGAAAACTTTACCTTTTTTAAAAATATGCTGGGGCTAGGATTGACATGTATTTAGCCTTTACTCTATTAAATAAACATGAGCCATGTAGGTCTGGCAGGAGACACTTTGGCAGACAGGAATATATCGGATTGGATTCCACTTGCCTGTCTGGGTTCAGGAATTTAAATCCTGCACTCAGATGCTCTGAGACATTTGCTGAAGTGTATTTTTGTAATAGAAGAGAGAAAATTGGCCCTGTCCTTTGACTGTTTTACGTTGCCTGTTACTTTGCATGGAAAGTTGCACGCCGCAGAGGTTTCTGAAAGAAAATTTTGAGTTGGCTTAGTTTCTTCAATTAGAAGTAACCGTTCTGTTTCTGAGAGACACTTTGAGAGAGTCTTGAAATTTTTTTATAAACTTGAAATTCAAAGGAATGAAAAGCTTCCTGCAGTAGTAGTCCGGTGATTTTTGATGTAACCAGTTAACCCTCTTGAGGATCGCAAAACCATCTCTGCATGTTGTTCAGATGATTTGAATATTTATTTTAACAAAAAATATTGGCAAGTAACCTTTGGCACTGATCCTTTACTAATATAAGAACAGTAATTCCTTTCTTATCCTCCTGTTATCTTGGCTTCTGGGTGGGGACACTGAGTTGATGACTTAGCACACCACCCTATGGAGTGTCAGATTGACTCATTTGGTAGCACTCGCTCCTTCGAGTTGGAACTTTGTGGATTCGAGCTCTTACAGATTTGAGCACATAATCTAGGTTAATACTTCAGTACAGTACTAAGGAGATGTTGCAATGCCAGAGGTGCCATCTTTCGGACGAGATGTTAAATCCAAGTCCTATTTACCTGTTTAGATGGATGCAAGATCCCATGGCACTATTTGAAGAACAGGGGAGTTCTCCCAGTGTCCTGACCAACATTTATCCCTCAGCCAACACCACCCAAATCAGCTTAACTGGTCATTGATCTCATTTGCTGTTTGTGGAACCTTGGCTGCCTCATTTTGCCTATGTTTCAAAAAGTACTTTGTTGGCTTTGAAGCAATCAAAGGTACTATAGAAATGCAAGTCTTTCTTTTGAGAGGTCCTCTCATCGGTTTCTCTCTTGCAGCCAGCTACCAATGGCATTGATAACATCTGTGGTTCAGTGAACATTATGTACACAGTTACTGTGTTTGTATTGCACCAGAGTTTATATAAATATTTACTTTTAAAATGGTGGCTGAAAAAGCCTGTCTTGAAGTGTTTATATGATTGTTAAATACAATATACACAAAGATAATACAGTATATGGAATGACATGTAAGATTGTAACTTATTGCATTCTCCATTTAGTGTGACCAACTGCTCCATATTTTTAAAATGGAAAGAATTTTATTTTTCCTTTCTTCTGTCAATTTTCTCCCCTTCCTCTCATCCTCATTTGCTGAAGGAGTTAACTCCTTGCTGGGCACAGATTTATGGGTGCATGGTACCCTCTGGTGTGAGTCTCATCCGCAAGTGTTGACGGGTAACTCCAAAATAAAATGCTCAACATTTAAAGAATAACTATAGTATACAAGTAAAAAGAAAGTTGCAAATTTGAAATAAAAACAGAAAATGTTGGAAATGTAGATCAGATCCATTGGCAACTGAAAGAGAAATGGCTTAAGTATACATCATCAGAACTCCTGAGCTTGAACGGTAACTTACCATCTTTCAGGTGCTGACTGACTTGCTGTGCCTTTCCAGCGCTTGTCTTTACCCTGAGTGACACTCACACTTTCACTTATTTTTTTTTTCTCAATCATCTTCCTTCATGTATTATGACCAATTTGACTAAGATGGTACATGACTAAGAATATTCATAGATTGGATTTGTTTTCCTTTTGTGCAGGAGATTAGTTGTCAAATGAAGTCTCACTGCTCCTCATATTCATATTTGAATACTCACTAAATGCCATTTATATTGGCACTAATCATTTTTTTTGGTTTTGCCCCTCCTGACTCCTGCCCTGTTATGGTTCCATGGGTGCAGGAGAACTTCAGAACCTAACCCAAGGGCCCATTCTTCATGTGTATCATTCTATGAATCTGTGTGTGAGTTAGACAGTGAGTGCTGGAGGCCATTTTTATGTGTGGGGACAATCCCAGCCTAACCCAATCCTATCCTCTCCTAACATCCAGCTTCCAACAGGAGTCACTAGATAACAATTGAGCAAAAATCTGGTCTGATTTTTTTCTTCTTCTTTTGCTTCTCCCTCCCCTACCCCAGCACAAGGTTACTGAGGCCATACTTGTACCCCATTTGCCATCCTGGCCGAGATCAGCTATCTCAACACAGGCCAGGAATGGAGCCTTGGATCTCTAGTTTAAATTGTTGTGCTGCATTGGGCAGTCTGTTTACCCACTAAGCCATCGACAGCAACAACAACAGCTTGTATTTATATAGCGCCTTTAACATAGTAAAACGTCCCAAGGTGTTGCACAGGAGTATTTTAAGACACAAAATTTGACACCGATCCACATAAGGATAAATTAGGGCAGGTGACCAAAAGCTTGGTCAAAGATGTACATTTTAAGGAGCGTCTTAAAGGAGGAAAGGGAGGTAGCGAGGTGGACAAGTTTAGGCAGGGAATTCAAGAGCTTAGGACCTAGGCAACAGAAGGCGTGGCCACCAAAGGTTGAGCGATTATAATCGGGGATGCTCAAGAGGACAGAAAAAACAGAGGAGCGGGGGGAGGGGGCTGAAGGAGATATGTGGTCGGAAGCTCATTTCAGGGTCAAATATGACATCAAGGTTGCGAACAGTGTGGTTCAGCCTCAGACAGATGTTAGGGAGAGGGATGGAGTCAGTGGCTAGGGAACGGAGTTTGTGGCGGGAACCGAAAACAATGACTTTCGGTTTTCCCAATATTTAATTGGAGAAAATTTTTGCTCATCCAGAACTGTGTGTCAGACAAGCAGTCTGACAATTTAGACACTGGAGGGGTCGAGAGAAGAAGTAGTGAGGTAGAGCTGGGTGTCGTCAGTGTACATGTGGAAACTGACGCTGTGTTTTCGGATGATGTAGCCAAGGGGCAACATGTAGATGAGAAATAGGAGGGGACCAAGGATAGATCAACAAAGCTTTAATCTGAATATTTCATAAATGTGTCAATTTGTATGGCTAGTTAATCGATAATTTGGCATCCAACAACTTGAATGGTCCATTGTGATGCTTCTCTTTACTGTCTGTAGTCAATTTTTCCGAACAGTCAGTAACAGAATACTCTGTGGAATCATTGTTTCTGCGAATGTATTGTTGCCTGGTGATTGTAAATGACGTAATGGTTTCACTGGGGCAGTGTTGTGTACAAGGTTTATTTATATAGACAATAACTGAAGCTTGTGTGAGATGTATATGATCTTCGGGCTCAGGTGTAACCTGAACCAAGACCACCACAGTGTAGAATTTTTATGTCTGTTTAAATTTCTTATGCAATGTCCTTGGGTTTAGTAACTGTTATTGTGACATGGCAGGAAGAATTTTCAAAATCCTGTTTTTTTTTTAAATGTACTTATTTGTGTATTGTAGTCAGACATTGTCAGTTCAAACTCCAATCCACAATTTGAGCACTTAATCCAAGCTGTGAGAAGTCGCACAACACCAGGTTATAGTCCAACAGTTTTATTTGAAATCACAAGCTTTCGGAGCGCTGCTCCTTCGTCAGGTGAAGTAAAGGAATACAAATCGACAAAGTATATATAGATAGAGAACAATGCATGTGTAGCGTACAATGGCAGACGACTACATTTAATCCTCCTGACTGCCTTTTGTCACACCTCGGCAGAGAAACAATCAGGTCAGCCAGGAAGGCACCACATCAAAGACATAGCAAGATACAACTGAGACAATGAGGTGGGGTTACAGGGGGTCTAATGTGTCAAAAGCTGCAGTCTGTATGGTCTGTATGTGGTGCTGACTACATGTAGTGACAAGCTACTGCTAAGACTTGGTAACGAGAACAGGTTGGAATTAACAGCTTCCTCTTGATCAGGCCCATAACTGTGGCAGAGATGAGTGCGTGTGCTGTAATAGCAGGATAAGTTCCTGCTGGGAGGTCCAGCTTCACAAATTTTGGACCATACAAAAAGTAAAATAAGAGGAAACTGAGGGGGCGATTTTGCCAGCCCTGGGGAGGTGGCACTGCCAGGAAAATGGCAGAATCTGGGAGCGGGTACCCATCCCGCCTCTGTGCCATTTTCCCAGGAGGCAGGTCCCCGGCCCGCGCCCGGTCCCGTCTCCTCGAGGCGGGAAGGGGATTAGTGCCAATTAATTGCCCGTTAACAGGCAGTTTTTTGGCTAACCCCTATTTTGCCACCTAAAGTGTGGGCTTCCCGACGGCTCCGAACCTCGCCAGGGTCAGCGAGGCGAGCCGTGGGTCGGAGGGGCCGAAAAGTGCGCTGTGCAGGTGAGTGATGGGTGCATGTGTAGAGAGGTAAGTGTGTGAGGTGAGTGTAGAGTGTTTTAATAAGATGACTTACTTTTGCTTCTTCTCCAGGCTTCATCCCTTTCGGCTACGGAGCTGCCTCATCTCACCGGCAGAGAAAGCAGAATGGCCGCTGCATTCTTAAATGCAGCAGCCTTCTGCTTTCTGCTCAGGAAGGCTTTCTAATTGAGTCTTGAGTAAAGACTCAACTTAGAAGACAGATTGTCAGTGTTTGACAGCTTCACAGAGCTGTCAAACGATGACAATTCATCTGTCAAAAGCTCTTGACAGATGAAACGTCACTCGCTGACGTCACCAGTTGGCCTGCTGAACCCGCTGGGTGGGCTTAACCAGGTCAATCAAGGGAAAATAGCGTGGGTTGGCCGGACGTCGATGGAGGCGGGACTAAAACCCGACAAGCAGCAGTCCCGTCCCCATTGGTAAAATCACCCCCAGTCTGCCAAAGAGAGGAACTTTTTTTTGTATTTGCATTGCTAACTACGCTGGTGGATTCTGGTCGTGTGATTGGCAAGAAAGCCGAGATAATTGAGAGTTTCAGACTGCGCTTTCCCAGATTGATCCTGGCTGCAAAATACTTGGACATCTCGTAAGTGATGGCTCCAAAAAATGATTTTTTTTTTCTTGAAAGAGATTGGCTTAATTAGCTCCTGCCTACTACACCTCTCTCGAGAAGGGGTAGAGACTGAGCGAATGTGAACAACGATGGGTCCTCGGAGCTTTAACAGAATATTGCACATTAGATACATGTGCAATCATCATTTACAATTGAAAACCAACCATAGCCCTGAGTCTGGGTTGAATTAACCTAGGTGAATAATGTATAAACTGTCTTAATATACAAGCGTTGTTAAGCTTTTGTGTGTCAGTAGCATACACTGTTGTAAAATTACATTTAAGCCAGTACATTTTCTTGTGGAATGTTACACATTCACCACCTCAAAATGCTACCACCAGCAATGGCTGACCTGTAACTCTGCTGTTGTGCAGTGCAAAATGCTCCAGAAATTACCCAAAATTACAAGGAGCAAATTTGTAACTATATTGCTGGGTGTATTTCCACAGGTTCGGTGGACATGGTATGAAAATTTTGTGCGCTACCATTAGACTTTACTGAAATCAATCATTGCATCATGATCACCAGTAATTCTAGTTTAATTTTAACACCAGTTTCCTCTCAAATATGACCGTATTCCTAAATCATAACGCTCGCTCATTTTACAGTAGTTCATTTTTAAATTAATTTTTTAATGTTGACGCCTGTGTTCGCCACAAGTAAAATAATGCAGGAGCTAGTTCTGGCTTGTATGCTCCTGAGAAACGAGATGTTCTCTTAAAGGTGTATATTCTTTCTATTCTAAGGCCATGCAGTATTTACAGGTTCACCATATTAAATCTTTGTTTGTGACACCCTGCAGAATCTCACTGTATTCTTTTAGGTCTCTATTGGACGTAAAGCTTTAATAATGCTGTCATTTAATCCGAGTCTGATCCCCTGTAAAATCTGAAACCTTGATTTCTTGTTCACCCTCAACCCCATTTATGTTTAGGTTTTATGAAAGGAGGAGAGGGGTCACTGAGCTTTGTGATCCTTGAGTACTGTTCAACACAGTCCCACACGCCTGACTGAATTTTTAATATCCTTTCCCATTAACTTTATATGCTTATAATTGTGTATTTTGCAGTGCATAAAATGATTTCCTGTTTAACCTTCAAATCCGGTTATAATTAAAGAGCTTGTTCCAGTTTTTTTTAAATCCCATAACATTTTGGACAAAATGACATTTTAATGCTGCCCTTGGTGACTTAACCCTTGACAGCCCTGGCTGTGTAATTACTGTAGTAGTTTATCATCCAACTAATATATTTGTTCAAAGTTGTTTCTGTTGTGATCGGCCATGATTTTAATGGGCAGTTATAGTACTGCTTTTCTGTGAATGGAAATGGTTTTGGATGCATATTGATACAAAGCATTTAATATAACTGAAAAGATAAATAGTGAATGGCACAAATTTGGAATAAAAACAGAAAATGTTGCAAATAATGCAGCAGGATGCAAAACTCAAGAGTCTCCACCCAAACATCACCCCATTTGTTCAGGTGCTGACTGACCTAAATATTTCCAGCATTTTCTGTTTTTATTTGATTATATCTCTCAATCTAGTCAACAATCTTGACCGCGGACTGCACTATGGCAAGAGATGCGAGACTTCTCCCAGGAGCTGGCCTTGTGTTTTACATTGGGTCCAAGGTAATTGGGGTTCAAACTTTTAAGTTTGATTTTTTTTTAATAATAGGCAGCCAGCAAATAATCAACTCTCTCCTAACATTAAAATTGAATCTACATTCATAAGCAGTTGAGTACACCTGTGCTGTCCATGAGTAAAGTATGACATGGGAGCCAGCAGTATAACTCGTAACAATTACATGCCAATCCTACTTCATTTTATACTGAATGGAGCCTCATGTGGGCTCAGTGCAAGGAAATTAGAAGATATACCTAACTGGACAGCACTGCAGTTGTGTTTTAACTTAACCTTAATTGCATTACTTCTGTCAACAGTGCATAATTCATCATCTATTATTTAGTGAGGTAGAGGATAATGTCCTCAAAGTATGGCACAAATTAAAGACTCCAGAAGACAGAAGCTGTTATTAGGTCTAAAATAGTCTGACGTACAGTGCTTGTGACCTGAATTTAAGCTGATTCAACAAATGGTGCTTGATACTGTAACTTGATTCAGATGTTTCATGTAAAAACTAAATGTTACCTGATTTATGTGTTGTATAATTTTTGTAATGGAGGTGCTGTTGAAATTGCCAAGTAACCAAGTAGTGGCCAGAAAATTATGTAAACGCTGATTCATATGGGAGGCTGTCACTTCACCTGAAGAGTTAAGAATGGTTTTCATTTGTTCAGTCATTGGTTTGAAGAGTAAGTCCCATCCCGAGTGCTATTGACTTCATTGTTTTCTGGTCACAGTGGAAATATTTGCAGTACTATACATACATAAGGAAACCCATGTATAAAGCAACCTCTCTACTTCCAGTCAAAAAATGGACTCGCATATATAAGACGCCATATCAGTCACTGTGGTTTCCCAAAGAAATCTGATTTTAATGTGTGCCGACTGTTTCATACGTTGCCACTGCTGCACGTAAACGGCGCCTGGGAACCAGAGATAGTTTTGACTACAAGAATTGCTCTTCGGCTTAATTGTAGCTGATCAGATTTTGATAATGAATAGCATTCTCTGAAGAGTCAAGTAATTTTTTGACCCTCCATCCAGTGGATTCATACTGCTTTGCAGTCTTGTTGGTTTGAAGTCCTGCAGCCTCACTGGTTAATCAGGATAACTAACAGAAGATTTTTATGGACCAACAGTAGTAGTGTTACACAGCATATAGATGACTGCAAAACTTTCCCAGTGAACTAGGCAATCAGTGTAACAAGGAGGAGAATTAAGATAAAAGATTAATTAAAAACTTACTGAGCGGCAACTGAAGAAATGCAAATATTAAAAATAAGGACATGTATGCAATGTTTTTAGGATTATTTTGTAGGGTCTCTGCTGAATTCTCTATTGCAGCTACTGTGATGGGCGAGGGAGGGAAGGTTAAAACTCCAGTGGGATGTCACTGGATAAAAGTAACATTAGTGCTGCCTACAGCACCCTTTCAGCAGCAGAGGTATGTGGCTTTGGTTTGGAGGGGAGGCAGGAAGGAATTGGAGAAGGGTCTTGTAATGGAAGAAAAGGGGGTGAAGAATCATGCACTCTTGAAGTGACTTACTGATTTATATTATTATGTAACCAGTACTTTTGAAATCTGTTTTTAGATACATCCCACCCCTGATCTGGGGAAAGAGTGGACACGTACAGACAGCATTGTATGGTAAAATGGGGCGTGTAAGCTCTCCTCATCCCTATGGTCTCCGCAAGTATCTCTCTATGCCTGATGGGGCGACTGCTACGTGGGATCTTTTTGAACCTTTGGCAGAGCATAACACTGGAGGTAAGTGAAACAACCAAGTGTGGCTGAATGGAAATTTGCTGAAGATTATTGTAATTAAGCTTTCATAGAATTGTCATTCTTCCGTATATGGGTGTGAAGGCAGGAAGATACCAGGATCAGTTTGCAGTCTGTTTAGTTAGTTGATCGCTGCTGCAGAAGCAGCAAGGGCATTACATTGCCCTCTGCACAACTGGGTTTGGGGAAGGTGAGGGGAAATTGGCACGCGTTCCTGCTCCTGTTAGCTATCTAGCGACCCTTGTGGAAAGTGGACGTTGGGCGAGGACAGTATTCAGCTCGCTGTGCTGCATCCTACAGGCAAATAGAATGTGAATGCTAGGCTGATGCACAGTGCTTTATAAGGCATTGGTCAGGCCACATCTGCATACAATTCTGGTCACCTAATCAAGGGAGGTATTATTGGTCTTGGGGATACAGAAGTTTCATAAAAATAAAAGTAGGAATTTAAATCATAAGGAAAGTTGAATGAAATTGGGCTTGCATGCTTTAGAAAAGAGGAGACTGACTTGAGGTTTACATGGTTAAAAAGGAAATTGACAAAGTTGATGCAGACAAATTATTCATTGATGCAGAGTCAAATACCAGGAACACATCATAAAAATTAAGTTAGAGTAAGAAGGGAAGTTGAGCACAATATTTTCATCCAAGGGGTACTAGAATTGTGGAATAATTTACTGGAGCAGGACATTGAATTGTACAGTGCTAATGAGTACATGTTTGGAGAGAGAAGAATTTGAGGGAAATAATGAGGTGGTGTACAGGTGAAAGAGGGTTTGGATTGGATTGGTTGTGCCAAATGGCCTTTTCCTGCTTTAAACAAAAATCTTCCATTAAAAGATTGAGACATTGGATAAAATGACCATGAACTTGATGTTTAAATGAAATTCACTGTATTTTGTGTTAATGCCACCATTTTCTTATGTTGGCCAGAGGATATTACTATGGTAATTTGTCCTGGGATAGCCAATCACAGTGAAAAGCAGTACATCCGAACATTTGTTGACTATGCCCAGAAGCATGGCTACCGGTGTGCTGTTCTCAACCATCTTGGTGCATTGCCGAACATTGAGCTCACTTCTCCTCGGATGTTTACGTACGGTAAGGAAATTTTCATTCAGAATTTTTTTGTGAGTAGGAGAGAAAAGTATAATATACAGTGATGGTCATGGGGCATACTGCACAGTGATGGACATAACTACAGGTGAACTAAACCGTCTTTGATCAAAAGTAATCTGCCAATGTTTATGTAAAACAAAACTTTTGTCATAAGGTTCCTTAACCTTTTTTTTAAAAAAAACTACATTTTTCTATTCCAGTGGAAACTAGAAATTTCAGTCCTACTTCACTTGCACAACAACTTGCATTTATATAGTGCTTTAACGTATTAAAACACCCTAAGCCGCTTCACGGAAGCGTAATCAGCCTTTGTGCGGCCTGGTGATGTCACTGATAGCCTGAATCCTGGAATAGTACCATTTCATTTTTTTTTAATTCGTTCCTGGGATGTGGCCGTCGCTGGCAAGGCCAGCATTTATTGCCCATCTCTAATTGCCCTCGAGAAGGTGGTGGTGAGCCACCTTCTTGAACCGCTGCAGTCTGTGTGGTGAAGGTACTCCCATACTGCTTTTAGGGAGGGAGTTCCAGGATTTTGACCCAGCGACGACAAAGCAACGGTGATATATTTCCAAGTCAGGATGGTGTGTGACTTGGAGGGGAACTTGGAGGTGATGGTGTTCCCATGCTCTTGCTGCCCTTGTCCTTCTAGGTGGTAGAGGTCGTGGGTTTGGGAGGTGCTGTTGAAGAAGCCTTGGCGAGTTGCTGCAGTGCATCTTGTAGATGGTACACACTGCAGCCACGGTGAATTGGGCGCTACAACTTCAAACTGGCCTGAGAGGTGGTCCAGAGCCACCTGTCTGGTGAGATATAACCAACTCGTATACTGTCTACTTTGCCAGGAGCATATTTTTGGGAGTTTGGTGTCTCTGGATCAATTCTTAGGGCTGTTCAAAGTGGGTCCCATTAAATTGTTCGGAGACTCCAATGTCGCCTTCCCTTCAGTGATGACATTGGAGCAGCCTCGATGAAAGGAGGTTTTTAAATAGCTGTACCATTGTGCCTTTTTTAAAGGTAATTATGTAGCGGCGAGGCAGATTTTCTTGTGGTAAGAACTTCATGTACTGGACAGAAGGTGCTATTGCCATGGTGTCATTTTTCCCACAGATTTAATGTTAATTTCTATTTGTGTTTCATGCTAGATTTAGATGGTACAACTAGCATTCTGTTACTTGGATTGTGCATAAAATAAATGTAGTGCAATAAAAAAAGAAAGTAGTTTAACCTTTTCAGTGGCTCATTGCATTTGCCAGAAAGCCCACATTTAATACAGCACTAATATCTTGTTTACTTACCTCCTACAGTGAGTTTGGGTGCTGCTAAAATAAGGTCCATAGTCCACAGTGAAAGCACAGATAAGACTGTTAACGATAAACAATATATGACGTTGCTCTGTATAATTTCTTGTAATGCTCCTCCAGTGCCAGGTCTAGTGTAGTTAAAAATTGCAGTGTTTTTCAGTTTCTTGTGGAGAAATTAGTTGTGGATTTGTACTCTTTACTACTAAATCCGATTTGTTTAAATTCTTTTAGAATTGTTACATCTTAAATTGCTTTCTAAAAAGAAAACCTCCCCTTTTCTTCCCAGTTGATGGAGCCATTCTTCTCTTTCTTCACCCCTCCGCCCGCCCGCCCAAACTCCTAGTTTACGCTGGTACCTTTTTTTTCCCCTCTCCTTTCTCTTACCACCTCCTCCCCCCTCCCCATCACCCGGTTCATTCTGTTGGCCACTTACCTCCCTTGTCCTTTCTAATCCCAGTTTCCTGATGAGTCTTCCCTGATTGGCTCCTCACCCACATTTGCAGCTCCTACCTGCTACTCAGGTAAATTAAGCACAGCCGCAGACTATGGCAAGGGATTTCTGATTTTGGTGTTGTGTGCAGTTTAATCCCTTGCAGCAGCAGCATTATTGGGTGAGAACTGAGGGAAAGGTTGGGGAGTGAAGCAGGGGTAATTTTTGGGCAACTGGGTGATTTTCACAGGTTCATGTGGCCGCAATCTTCTGGTAGCCTTGCCCGTAGCTCAGCTGGTAAATTCCAGTGTCGAGCTGAGCTGTACAGATCAGGAAGGTCTGGCGGAAGTTCCCTCCCTAGTCTGTCCCGGGTGCGATAATCTCAGCTGGGGCACCCGGTGGTAAGGGTGTAACAATTGGCCTCGGTGTCAGTGCAGTAGGAAGGGGGTGGGGTGAAATCGGGCAGGATTTATTAACCTGACTGCTGTCCCACTGGAAAGTGCCTATGCGTGATGTTTGAAGATCAGATTAGGATTGCTCTGACTTCCCCACAGAGAATTGCTCTGCTCCCTCCCATGGTAGAATAATCTGCCTGTGCTCACCTGTGTAGGCTCATACATAGAGTGCTATTTGGAGGAGTTAGAGTTAGAACTTTCAGGAGAGATGGGGACAAAAACTAGAGGAAAAATATGTGTATGTATCACTGACGTGAATTTGATTGTTGTATAGTGCAAAATTAGTGTTCAGAGATCATCAGTGAATACCTAAATAAAATAAGCACCACCTTTAGCGATACTTTATTGTATGTTTGTGCTTTCTTGGTAAGAAGAGCTAGCAGACAGTTAAATACAAATCTTGGTTTGTCTTTGCTTCCTTTTTTTATAATTGCTTTCTGCTGTTTAGCCTTTTTTTTGGGAAGAGTTCAACTGGCTTCATGTAACTTGCAGCCAACACTCCTAACAGCTGATGTAGGCAAACAGCAACAGTGGAAATGTGTTAGCAATTAAAAATGGTGTAATGGAACGTGATAAAACAGTAGCAGCAAACTTACAGCCTATTTCTGTTGGTTCAGTATCTTTTGTAATGTATATAATCTTGATGCACAACAGGGAGCCAACAATGCTTTGAGATAGAGTTCATGAAAGCTCGGGTTATATTTCATGTTCCTTGAGATTATATTCACCTTTTCAAGATTGTC
Source organism: Squalus acanthias (assembly GCA_030390025.1). Lineage (NCBI taxonomy): Eukaryota > Metazoa > Chordata > Chondrichthyes > Squaliformes > Squalidae > Squalus > Squalus acanthias. The sequence continues at coordinate 51,950,577 of CM059446.1, read as the reverse complement.
CAAACTGCATACAACCCCTAGAATTTATACTCGGTGCTGCTCCCAACTGCGTTGCACGTGTTCTGGTTGTTGAGTTTGTTATTTAAATCAGCATAGGATCTGCATAGTGTGAGTTTTTTTCCTGTTGTAAATTTGTTTCAGAGCTCCATGTAAAACTGCAAAGGAATATATTCTTACTTCTCTAAGAAGTTTTATATTAAATCATGTGTGGTCCCAGGTGCGTGAAGCTTAAATGGAGACCCATGGCCTCTGTGTGCCTCTTTTTCCTTTTTGTTGATGCTGACGGTCATGAAAGAAATTCTGCGGTAAGAGGTAATTGGAGATCTGATGACAACTCGCCACAAAAATATAGCTGTCTGACGCTGTTGGATCTCCAGAGGTTGCCAGCTTTATATTTGAATACTGTTGGAGGGGGAGGGGTGGGTGCCACTGTTAACAACATCTCCTAATATAAAACTGTCTTTAGAAGCCCCAGTCCACACAAAACTTGAATACTCCAACACATGGGAGATATTTTTTCCCCTCCTTGACAGGATTCTGAAGGCGGTGTTTCCACAACCTTTCACAATCTTCTTTGTCTATATTTTATTGATGGGTGTTGCTCCTGTGAACTTTTTTTTGCCCTGCATGTTCTTAGTCCTTATTGCATTCTCAGTGTTGAAATTAAAACTCATTGCAGCAATCTAATCTCCTACTCTAATTTATTCTTTCCCAGAAGAATGCCTCCATCTTCCCTTTCTCCTACAATCTCCAGGCTTTTAAAGCCCAAAGGTTGGTTGCTAACCCAAAAGTAGGGAGCTTGGAAAATGAGGACAAGGACTGTAAGTGATTTTTAGCAAGACATAATTATGATGGAGTTTGGCAAAGAGAATTGTGAGGTTACGCATTTTGGGAGGACAAATGAGGAGTGGAAATTAAAGGGTGTAGACAAAAAGAAATCAAGGGATTCAAAGACATAATTCCTTAAGTGCGAATGCAGGTAGATCAAACCATAAGTAGCATTTTGGGTTTTAGAAATCAGGCATAGAGTACACAAACAGCAAAGGAATGATAAATTTGTACACGGCCGTGGTTAGGCCACGTGATATTGTGCAGTTTTGGGTACCTCATTATAGAAAGTACATTAAAATTGTAGCAAGCGTACGGCATAAATTTGCCAGGATGATATCCGGGGAACTGTAGTTGAGGAGAGACTTGCGACACTGGGACTATTTCCACTGCAATAAAGAGGGCTAAGAGGAGATTCAATAGAGGTTTTTTAAACTACGAAGGATTTCATAGGGTGAATAGGCTGAGAATCTTTTTAAGAGTAGATAAATATTTGCAGCAGTGGAAGATACAGGACAATGGGGAGAAAGCGAAGGATGCATTAGTTTTGGATTGCTCTAGCACGGACACGGTAGACCAAATGACTTCCTCCTGTGCTGTAAGCATCTGCGATACCAGCCAGTGCTACTTGCCGCCTTTTCTTTCTACCTCTTCAATCTTGTTGGTGTCCTGCATTATGTGACCCGTGGTTCTTAACCTAGGTTTCTCTTTATTTTTTTTTTTAAAAAGCATGGTTTAACTCCAAAATTTGATTGGTACATAACAGTCACTGTTTAAAGTGAGACGGTTATTGTAACTGTTATGGTTTGAAGTTTTGCATTTGTGGTAAATCTGCAGTGTGATTGCAAGTTGATTAGAATTGCAAAAAGATCATGATAATATGAATCCAAGTGCCTTGTGTTTCTGTAAGGAGATGGAGATGTGATTACTGCCACATTTGATCTAATATCAGATCCGTGCTGCATGTATGCTGGTGCAAATTGAAACATGAAATATTTTTGAGTGCATGGGCACCAAGTGAAGGCCGAGGGCCCTTTTTTTAAACTTTACCCGCATTCTCACCAATGATTGAAAAGCTAATGGGAAAGAGCCCTATGTTTTCTAGGCCTTTGACAACAATTGTCTGCTCTCAGGTGGACATAAAAAATCCTATGGCACTATTTCGAAGAAGAGCAGGGGAGTTATCCCTGGTGTCCTGGCCAATATTTATCCCTCAATCAACATCACTAAAACAGATTATCTGATCATTGCTGTTTGTGGGAGCTTGCTGTGCGCAAATTGGCTGCCGCATTTCCTACATTACAACAGTGACTACACTTCAAAAAGTACCTCGTTGGCTGTAAAGCACTTTGGGACATCCAGTGATCGTGAAAGGCGCTATATAAATGCAAGTCTGTCTTTCTTTCTATTGAGATCCAGGAATAATTGAATCCTAGGTGCCACTGGAGGTGTGGTTTATTGTCAGGTGCTGGAGCCATCTAATTATAGTGCTTCCACTGCTGGCAACACCCCATCAGTTGAAAAGCCCCTATGGTTTCACATCTGTTTGAACCTTGATTTCAGTGCAGTCATCAAACTCGGCATCAAAACAATGGAAGGATGAACTTTAATTAATCATTCAAGTTTCAGCCCATCCGTTTAGTCAGTTGTGTCTCGCACTACATTTTTTAACAATACTGCCAGAGGTAACTTAATGTCTGAATAAATGTAATATTACTAAGATTAAAATTCAGCTGTGTATTATTTCATAAATCAAATGAGTAATAACTACTGGCAATGAACTGGCCTAAAAATCTTAGCTTGGACATGGAGCAGAGTAGTTGAATGGAAGGGTAATGCCCGATCTCTTTTATGCCTGAAGCGTAATTCATTTCCGCTTTGTTCTCTGCAGATATTTCTGCATTTCAAAGTCCTACCAGCTTCTTTTGTTTCTTGGGATTGATTTAATACTTTTTTTTCTCTGCTTTTTAAAAAAAATAAAAATTAACATTTCAATAGCCTACTCGTGCTTTGTCCAGATTCATTTAGCCAAATGCTAATGAAATATCTCAACAGGTTATTGATGTAGTTTTGTTGTGTTCACTGGTCTTGCTGATGAGAAGTAGGGGAAGAGAAGTCCTGCCTTTGAAGTTACAATGCAATTCCAATTTGGGACTCGCCCCCACCCTCCCATTTTCAGATATTTTAACCCTCCCCCGCCAGGAAAAATGCACTCATCTCTATTACAGGTGTCAGGAGAGCAGATAGGTGTAAATATACAGCCTTCCAACACAATGCTGGTGGATGAGCATAAGATCAAATAAAATAGCACATTGCACTTACAATTTAAAAACAGCTGGGTATGTGCTATGTTACAAAGCTTCCGGATAATTGAAAGATTCTGATATAAACTACAAAGCTTTGAGTAGTTTGCCATCAGAGCCCTTTGATTTTGTTACAAATTCAGAACACATGCCCATTTCATACACTAATTTTTCTTGCAGTACATTAGATTTTACATAACTGTTCTGTCATTGTGACTGTGAACTGCACTCCTTTCAAGAGTGGCTACTTTGACAAGGCACTGGAAGGTGGCGGTGAAATTGGGCAACGTCATGAGTCAATGGATTTGGAAGAGGTGGAAAGAAATTGGCCACACAAGTGCACGAACCTGTTCTGAATCCATTCCCTCACCCCAATGTTCTGTTGGAACCCATCCCCTTAGGCTTGGTGCTATGTGGCTAATGGCTGAACAGACTTGATTCTACTGCCATAGCTGTTGAGAATTGCTTCCTATTGCTGTGGGGGATGGGAGAGAAACTGTAATCATAAATGTTCTTGATAATTGCTTCCCACACACAGCGACGGTTGAATGCTTTGCTAATAAATCACTTGCAAAAGAAAAGGCACTGAGGGCGTTATGTACTTGTTCCTCTCCCTGCATCCTCACTGATTTAAAAAGCAAGACTCATCACACCATCTCCGACTCTACTGTTTTCTAGAAACTCAAAACTTAGGAACTCCTTATCTACTTTAGTCTTCCCTTCTTCTTATCATGTTTTCAAATCTCAACTACTGCCATTGGCATTTGATTTCCTTCCTCATCTACTCTGATGGTGTCCTGCTCTATGGGCCTTGGCCGGGTTCTCAATTTTTTTTTTAAATAACCAGATTAACGAGATGAGAAGGGAGTTGATGACTCGAGAGAAATGCACTTGCATCATTTCCACAAGACAAGTTGTCCTTAATCAAGTTATTGCATTCATACACAGGGAAAGTCCTTGGCTCAGTTGGTAGTACTGTCGCCTCTGGGTCAAGAGAATAATTCTGTTCTTTAAATGTGATGTTAAACTGATGTCACATCGTTTGGGTGGAGGTTAAAGATGAGCATGGAGGAGGGTGGGGGTGGGAGGATGACTTTAGGGTTGTTACGGATGTACCAAGATGAGCCAAATGGCCTTCCTCATCTGTAATTATCTTGTGATCCCATGACAGTATTTGAGGAAGAGCAGGGAGATCTTCCAGTGCCCTTGTCAACATTCTTAAATATTCTCAACACATGTCACCAAAAACAGATTAGCCCCTCATTGCTTTGTAAGGTATTGTTGGTACTAAACAGCTGTCGTGTTTACCCACAAAATGGTCACTGCACTCCAAAAAAGTTATTCACTCTGTGAAACACTTCCATTCATTTCAATGATGTGATAAGGCACTCTCAGTGCAAGTCTGTCCAGCTGACTTCATGCAGATTTCTAGCGGGTCCATCAGTCTGTTCTGTATGCCCACTCTGAAATTGGAAAGACAGTCTGGTGTATTCCAACAAAGTTTAGTGCTTGACTAATATCCTTCTCCTTGCATGGTTGCATGTGTATCTCTCAAAAGTTGCGTGTTGTGTTTTTAAGTCTTTTTAAAGTAATCAGTTTATATTGCATGACTGTCACAAGGATGATGACACAGTTACTCTGTTCGTGACTGGAAGAAAGTATGTGCACAACTTTGCAGTGAGTTGTCGGAGTTTTGTGTTTATTCTACATTGATATTTTAACAACTACATATGTGCTTGTACCGATTAGCCTCTGCAGAATGCACACTTGTCTAAACTACAGAACCGTCATTTGTCGGCAGCGCAGCCTTCAATGTGGAGTAAGAAATCTTTGAATTCCAGAATGTATTGACCTGTCTTACACATTGACGGGGAAAATATTTGTTCAAAATTAACGTGGATAAGATCAGGCCTGCAAAACTAGGTTCTGCTGTGTGCAGCTTCCAACTTTAGTACAGCGCCAAAAGATTTGGAACACAAGCTGTCCATAATGGTATGTGGTTTTTCGGTCACCCGTAATGAGTGGAATCAAAAACCCCTTGAAAGTGAATTTCCAAGACAAAAGCAGTATTATAATTCTGACAACTAATGGGTTTCATTAAAACGTTCATGGTTTCTAACCTGTTTAAGAATACTATTTACACTTCTAAATTTGTCAGATTGCCAGAGCACAGATGGCAGAATCTGTAGAAGAACTTGGCAAAATACAATGGCTGGGGATTTAAATGTTTGAGCAAATTATTTTAAAATCTGTTTTACCGTCAGTCATTTTATTGCTTTGAAAGTTAAACATGAATTTATTTTTTGTAGGTTGTACATGGGAGTTTGGCGCCATGGTAAATTACATAAAGAAAACCTTCCCTCAGACCCAGCTGGTTGTTGTGGGTTTCAGTCTGGGTGGAAACATTGTTTGCAAATATCTTGGAGAGAATCGAGCCAATCAGGAGAAGGTCCTTTGTTGCATCAGTGTCTGTCAAGGCTACAGTGCGCTGCGGTGAGTTGTTTTAAAATGAAATGTACACATGTATTCATTCCCAGGGTGCAACAAAATTAGCTTGAAATGCCAAATTGATTCAGAAAGGTTAAATGTACCATGTAGTGTGATACTGAACCAAACAGACCAGATGTTCTCCAGTTCAATCCCCAGTCGATCAGCCAAGACAGCATTTTAGCTGCTACAATTGGCTTCAGTGCTCTGGGGCTAGAGAAGAAAAAAATCAATCCTCCTACTCTTGTACTCAATGGATAGTGACTAAGGATATCGGATAAGGACAGGATCAGGGCCCACTCTGATGCTCTGCACTGTTGAATAGCAAGCTGACGCTTGCTGTTTAGAGTGAGGCATAAAGAATGGTCCTTTGTAGGAGGAACCAGGAGGCCTCCAGCACCCTGGAACTATACCCTAATTCCTTCAGGAGAAGAGGAGGAAAAAATTGAAACTTTGTTTTAAGATGCATGTGTTTTTCTTAGGAATCTTAATTTCATATAAATTGTTAAACTCGAATAACTGCTGCCTCAAAGTTGTAATACTTTTATGAGAAGTCGCACAACACCAGGTTATAGTCCAACAGTTTTATTTGAAATTACGAGCTTTCGGAGCGCTGCTCCTTCGTCAGGTAAAGTGAGGGAATACAAATCAGTTACAAAGCATATATAGACAGCATATATAATGGCCCAAAAATTAGTCCCGCGACGCGAGAGTACGCACTGCGTACTCTCGCGTATTCTGTCTCCAATTGCCGGTTTTCTGCATGCACTGCGCATGCGCTGAAAACCAGCACTTGGTTTTTGGAAAAGGGGGCGGTTCCTCGGTGCACCGCGTGCGCGCTACAGGCTGCGCGCACGCTGTGCACTTAGTGCTTTGGACGCGCAGGTAAGGACGGAAGATTTTAGAAATGAAAAAAGGAGGAGTAAGACCCACTTTTAACAAGGTAAGTAGTGAATTAAGTATTTTGAATTTTTTTTAACAGGTATATCTTTTTTAGAGACTTTAAAGACAGGTAAGTTTATTTTTATAACTTTTTAAAATTTTAAATTTTTTCAAATTTAATTTTTTATTTAAAATGGTTAATTTATTTAACTATACTTATTTTATTAATGTGATGGTTTTTTTTTTAAATTTAATTGAGGTTTAGCTGTTATTTTGGGGGTGTGTAAGATTCATAGCTTTCACAGCACTTATGTGAAACTTATGAATGGAAGATGGTGTGCTGCCATTGGCTCTAACTGAGTCACGTGATCCCACAGCTCGCACGAATTCACTACGCCGGTGGGATACGCAAGCACTGCCCAGCTGATGTCTAGAACATCAAGTTCGTGCGAGCTGGATCTGAAAAAGCCAACGCGGAGTGAGAGATCGCGGGGAAGCCTTACCCCCGCGTCAACACTCAGTCTTTAATTTCTGGGCCAATACTTTTAAGCATCAGTTGTTCCAGAAATTTATCAGTCAACTCTTGAGAAAGGGTTCATTCAGCAGGTTGCCAAAAAATTGCAGTCACAGATTCAAAAGTTCTACCAGTTAATTGCCCTACCCTACCTCCCATGCTGTGTTGGATTCATTTTTTTTTTAATTACATTTTAAACTGTAAATAAAATCACTCTGTAATCGAGAGTAAGCAATGCTTGGTGTATCAAAGGTTCTGGTAAATCAAAGGACTGTAGTTAAAGACAGTATATTTAGTGGGTCTTTTACATTTACTAGTAAATTAAAGACTTTATACTAATTAGATAATACAGTAGAACCTCAGATAAGAGCACTAACGTTATGAATTAACCGCAGCTTAGTACAGAAATGGAACATATTGTACATGATTTCTGCATTTCTCATTTTTATATTTCAATACAAGTACATTGCGCTATACTGTGTTACTTTTTTGTTGCGATACCTTGGTAGAAAGCTAAAGACCATTGTATAGGATACACGAAGGTTGAAGAGAATAGAGAAGATTAGGTGAGTCAGGAAGTGACTAGGTGTTGGCAAGCTTAGGTTTTAAGCAAGTTAATTGAAAACTGAGGGCAGTGAGGAGTTTACAGTTCGAAGTCCTGGCACAGAATGTGTTGAGTAGGCAATGGAGCAATAATTTTAACACTACGTATCGGGATGACAAAGTGCATTAACTCTGAGGTGTATGTGGACCTTGGTATAAGCAAGAGGAGTCCACAATAAACCTTCTTTAGTCATTGGGAAATTGCAGTTTCAGAGTTCTGCTTAGTTCAGATGAATGCTCTCCAGTGTTGAAGTGTTTGTATTTTTGAAGTTTTGGTGTATATATATCTGAACTTTGCAGTTATTTAAGTTGTAGAGGTTCAGGTTGTACCTTTCCCTTTGTCACCTGTGTCGTTATGCTTGGGAGCAAAGCTCAAGTTTCCTTTTCAGTTAGATATTGGGGCTTTTTTCTGTAATCATTACTAAAATCTTTTTTCAAGATTGAATAAGCCAAGGATTATGAAGGACAACTAATTCTGTATTCAGCACTAATATGACAAAGTAGCAGTTCTTGTGTTGCTTTGTTACTTCAGGTACAAGAAATGAACCTATATAGGCTCTAGTGCCCCCCCCCCACCCCCTTTAGCTGTAAAGATATCCCTGCCACAGTATTGGACAAGATATAGGATATTGGAAATGATAGAATGTAATATTGTCATTTGGTCCATCCAACAGACCACGTACAATTTGCACTATTTTAGTGTCAGTTTGGCTCACTGGTAGTGCACTTGCCTTGCAGTCAGAAGGTTGTGGATTCAAGTCCCTCTCTAGGACTTTAGCATGTAATCTAGGCTGCCATTTTAGTGCAGTTGAGAGGTTGCTGCATTGTTGAAAGTGTGATCTATTGGATGACATGTTAAATTGTCTGCTTGTTTTGGTGGATTTAAAAGATCCCATGCCACTATTTGACAGAGTAGAGGATTCTCCTGCTGTGCGGACCACCTTCCACCCTCCGCCAACACAAAAAATAGATTATTTCATCTCATTGTTCTGTGAGATCTTGCTGCGTGCAAAATGGCTGCTGCATTTCTCTACATGACGGTCACTGCATCTCAAAATAATTTGTTGTATGGGAACAGTGCGATCTTTAAAGTCTGGAACAGGCAGACAGGACCACAGTTCAACTTCATCTGAATGATGCAACTTCCAACAAAGCAACACTCTCCCTCAGTACTTTACTGGAGTGTCAGATGGCGTTGGATCCCAGATTGGGGCTACAGTCCGCAGCCTTTCTGACTGAGGCGAGTGCTGTCGAGCTGATCCTGTGCTTCAATGTTTAACGCTAGTGCCAGACTGCACCACTAAAACAAGCCACGTCTTTAGTAGTTAATGTGGGAAAGAGGATGGGGAACACAAATTAATTAAACTGAGTTTATATCGCTCTGGAAGTGAGACACTAAACGAAAGCATGTTAATTTAATCCAAGTACAGAACAAGTACAATTATGTTTCAGCGCTAACCTTCAATCCCTGCTGAGGTGGCATCTAATTTAAAGTTACATCCCAGCTGTTCCTTGGAGTGTTGCGGATTGTTGCACTTCAAGATTATTTGATTCATCAGAAGCTTAATTGAATTTGGTTGTGGAGACAATGTTTTACACAGCAGCTCTGAGTTATTTATCCTACACAAACTGTGACAAAAGATATTGATTTCATGGTCCAATCCAGATTAAGCAGTAAATTAGGTGATTTAAGGGGGTCACACTTTTAGAAAGTAAGTGTGCAGCAAGGCATCATGCTGGTGCTCCAAGTCATTGTGCCACAAAATAATAGACTGCGGCTTTGCAGCTATGATTTCCTGCATAGATTCTGATCTTGGCTGTACTTTGGGGATGGAAAACGGCTCCCCTCATGCTAAGCAGTTTCCCACAGGATGGGAAGAGAAAGTTTGTAGAGTCTTCCTTAAACACACTCATCAAGAGCCTGGTTACAGAGTGGCCTTGAGCAGAGAATGAAAAAAGTTCCTGAGGACTTTTCTAATAACTTAAAGAACATTTTGCAAAATATGAAGAGGTTGCAACTTTCTAATAGAAGTCGTCAAGAAAAGTCATAAACTGTTTGCAAGGAAATGCACAGTCTCTCAACCTGTTGCCTAACCTTACTCTTCAGTTAACACAATTCTTCACTTGGGATTTCCTCTTTTTACCCCCATGCCCCTGAAAGTAATGACTCTTGCTGAAGTTTAGTTCCATTGGTGTGTCAAATCCAATTTGTAACTGTACACAATCCTGGAGGTGGCTTCATTAATGCATTGTTGTAGCATTTTTATTGAGGCCCCTACTGAGAATTTTCAGATTGGGACATTTCTCAGTCTTTACCCCTGTTGCTCAATTTCCCTAGGAGATCTTTGCTTAAACAATCCAAAAAGGAAAATGTTCTGCAGTTCAGATGTCAGTATGTTGCTGGTACAAAGCATGATAAGACCTCTAGTGATTGTATGAGTGTACTGCATCCTTTTACTACCAGTTACCTTCAATTTGATTACCCTTGTCAAGTGTTTTCCTTCTGTTGTACAAGTTGAATGGGCTTCCATTTTTCTGCGAGAGACTACCCTTGTTTTATACAAGCAAAGGTTGGGAACTACTAAAGGAACTGCTTGTCCCTCTAATTTGTAGCCATTGACCTTAAACTTTATGAACTCCCAGGGAAAAGTTCCTGCTCACAGCTCTTTGGCAATTAAATACAAAAGCCAAGCAGTAGAATGTAAACTAGTGCTTTTTAATGAACAGTTGATCTATAGCACTCGACCTTAACTGCATTTCAGCATAATTCATTGGGCTGAATAAGCAAGTAATAAAACCTACCCCCAGGCATTTGCTTGGTCTCTAACAGCAGAAATGTTTGTGCTATTTTAGTTTTGTTCTGAATTGGCATGTTGGGGGTTAGTTTCTATTTTGCTCATCAAAATGCATTTAGAGAATGGAACATTTCCCATTCTTTACATCCAGTGTTCCTATAAAGCACTGTTAGATACATGTTCAATTCAAGGTAAAGCTCCTCTGTTGCTGCAGTGTTGGAAAACCAACCATACTATATCTTTGTATGGTTTCCATTTTGCACATTAGTTGTCTCCAATTGCTGCTAATTTTAGTGCCAAACTATAGGCAATTCTGTTCTATCTATAAGTATATATATATTTGTGTGTCAGCCGTGGCTCAGTGGTAGCACTCTCGCCTCTCAGTCAGAAGGTTGTGGGTTCAAGTCCCACTCCAGAGACTTGAGCACAAAATCTGGGCTGACACTCCAGTGCAGTAGTGAGTGAGGGAGTGCAGTACTGCCAGAGGTGCCGTCTTTCGGAGGAGACGTTAAACCGAGGCCCCTGTCCGGTCGTAAGAGATCCCATGGCACTATTTCGAAGAAGAGCAGGGGAATTCTTTTTTTCTTATCATTTTGCAGTAATAACTATTTTGTTAGCAAATGTCATTTGTGTGCATTAAAATATGGTATAAGATGTTTAGTATTACAATCATTTATACACTTGAGGCACAACTTGAAAACAGGTCTATAGAATTATAATGGATGACTTCACTTTAGCATTAGACTGCAGTTCTCATGTTTACACTACAACAAGTATATCAAAACACAAACCTAAAAACAGAGTTTATTCCCCTTTGTCTCAACAAAACTCTGGGAGGCTAATGCAATGCAGTTAAGTAGCTGCCGTGCTTGATGTAGAGCAGTGATAACTTATTCCTCCTTGCTCGTCACCAAATGACTCCACAATTGTATAAATTTTGGGCTTGACTTCCTATAATTAACAGCTAGAAGTAATTATTTACAAGATAAAAACATCTGGTTGCTGTCTAATTCTCTTTATTGCTACAAGGTAGATCATATACTGCAGAAATTGACCTTTTTAAAATTGGGGTAAAAGCTAAGGTCAGGCACTGACAAAGTGCAGACAGGAACGTTAACCCTTTTAGAACTTTCTGATCACAAAAATGGCCTTAATGTACAGAAATAAACAGATTTTTCTCCTTTTAACATAAACTGAGCAAGTCTCTGGAATGATAGTGAGTGAGGAAATGCTTGGAAAAATTCACGGTCTCTTTTAAAAAAAAAATGGATTTTAAACCTTGCTTTGTGGAAGTCATTCCTCCCACAGTATTTCATGTGCTACATGTGACCCTTTCCTGTTTTTGTCTGGCTTTTGAATACAGCCACATTTATGTTATTGGGCAGGTTTAAATGGCTTTGTGTTGGTTTCATTAGGTAGTTGTATCAACTAAACGTTTTTGGTTAATAATTAAAATTAATGCTGCATTATTAGGGCATTACTAATCCAATTAATAGGACATTTTAATATATGCATTTTTGAACTTTGCTGCTATTGTCCATTATTCTAGGGCTGTCAATAATGTACTATTTATAGTAGAGCTGTTGCAAGACATTTATTGAGGGTGTCTACTGAACCCAACTGAGTCTGTTTTATTAAGCCTGTTGTGTGGACTCTTCAGTGTTACCCAGATCGAAAGCCAATCATCATTGTGCAGGAGACCACCACGGTTGAAAAGAGATGATAGTGAATGGAAGCCTAGTGACTAAATAATGCAAATCTTCAGGTCTTAACGGCCACATATTGTATGGTGGAAAGAGTTCCACAGTTTTAAGCTCCCGGAAAGAATGAGTTGGAATAGAAAACTGCGCAATGACTCTTAATTTCAGTATAATGAGGTTGTAAGGAGTAGCACTGTGCAATATGTTTGGAGAAAAGTTTAGACCAGTAATGATTACAGTAGTATCAGTAGACTAGATACACCATACAAAGCTTGTAATGGAGAGATTAAGTTGAAAGCTAGAGAAGGATTGCCTACTGGACAGGAAGCTGCTTCTTGCCTCCTAGCTAGGAATGTCAGAATGGTGTTGGAAGAACTTCCTGAGATGTGGGATTCAAATCTTTAGCGAACTGTTTAAATGTAGATAAGATATCACTGCTTCACTTTATTTTAAACTTGTAAAGCTGTCAGGTTCTGCCTGTCTCCTTACTCACTGGAAGAAACAGATTTGCATAGCACTCTATGAATTGTGCTTTATATATTCTGTTGCCATGTGCCTAAGGTAGTTTCTTTTGTTTTTGCTTAGGGCACAGGAAACCTTTCTTCAATGGGACCAATGTCGGAGGTTTTACAACTTCCTAATGGCAGACAACATGAAAAAGATTATTTTGTTTCACAGGTGACTTTCATTTCTGTTCGTTATTCATTTGCTTATTGTGATTACAGAATATATTCTGTAAAAGATGCTGCGAAGGATTCAAATTTCTCTTTAGAGAACAAGAGTGGCCTGTGAAACTGCTATATAATTACAACAGCCAATGTTTAACCTGCTTGTGCATAATTGTGTGCTAACTGAAGGGGCAGTTTACTTAACATAAATTCTTTTCGTTCCTGCCCTCTAGCTCCATTATGTACTTGTTTGTGCTTTCTTAAGCAGAGTTTATGTGCACCTTCATGTTCAAGCACACAATTTGAAAATGTCTGTGTATAAGCTGATTTTTATATTGTGCTCATGCCCTGGCCCTAAATGCACAGGTCTCGCACAAATAAACTTGCTGGGTTTGCTAATACAAGCACTTGGGTCTTCCTGGTCACCGGCCTAGGCAAGTTTACTTTGGTGTTGCTACTAGTTGCGTGGGAGTTGTTAGCACTCATTGCCGTATAAAAGCAGCGCTTGTCGATTGGCCAGTGCAAGATTTTTGATATTACGTAATTAAAGGAAAATTAGTTCTTGGATTTATAATGTCATTTTTGTGTTGGTGTGCTGTCAGCTGCAGGTAGAAGATAATCCTGTCACCAGAACCCAGTACTACAAAGGAAATTCATTTTGCATCTCCAACAGCTTCCAGAACCAATTTCTCATGGATTCTGAGAGCTCTAAAATGTGGGCCTCCTTCCCATTAGCTCTCCAACAGGCCCAATAGCACGGAGGTTGTGTATCTGCACTCTTCCCAGTATCCTAGCTTCCATATAAAATAGTCTGTACGACCATGATTTGTTGAGGATTTTGTGCCACTAAATTCAGCAGAGTGGGGACTGGGGTGACGAGATGTTCACTCTAGTATTTTTAATCTGCAACGGTTATATGACTTGTTACTGCTGACGATCTGGGGCTATTGTTTACAGGACAGGGTGACCTCTTTTTTTTAGTGCAGATATGGCTGTTAATACTCATACTGTATTACAGAGAATAGAAATTGGATTTTAATATTCTTTAAAAGTCAGGGGGGAAAAATCGCATCATTTGAGAAAATTATGACCTTGTTAAGTAATTGCTATTAGATCCATCTTTTATTGCCGCCTTTGCAGGAAGATTCTAGCATAGCACACACAGTAAAGGGAATAACTAATAGACTGAGTTCAAAGAAAGCAAGGGTGGAAAATTGCCTTCTCCTGGTCCATGCTGGAGTCATGCTCTTCATTGACAGAAGAGACAGCCATGGCTGCTATAGGTGATGCTGTACTGTATTCAGTCAACATTGCATGTGTTTGCCTGTATCTACTTTTCATAACATTAGATTCTCTGCCAATTGGCATCCATAAATATTAGTTAGAAATTAACATTTTGTTCTTAGTGTTAACATATTATTATATGTTACAGAAAAATACTATTTGGAGAAAATGAGTTCAAAACACCAAATGCTCTGGTAGATGTAGACCTTAGCAAACTCTATACAGCAACTTCCCTGATGCACATTGATGACAACATCATGAGGTAAGTGGCAGTATGTCATCTTGGTTTCTGCTAGCGATCTCACCTCTGTTAGAAATTGTGGTTTCCAGCCCCCTGCTAGGAGTTTAATCTCTTAATCTGAGTTGACACTCCAGCAGAGTGCTAAGGAAGTGCTGCATTGTCAGAGGTGCTGTTCTTTGGTGCCTATTCAGATGAATGTAAAAGAGCCCATGCACTTCTCAATGAAGAGCTGAGGGCCTTCCCAGTGTTTTAGCAACATTACTCTTTCAACCCTCAGCCAACACTGCCAAAACACAGATTAACTTGTCAAACATTTCACCTACATTTCATCCCATAGATGTCTGAGAGGATGCTTCCCTCAGACTTACTTTTTTGCTTATTTTGAGAACAAATCTTGTTTTTCTCCGTGTTTTGTGTTAATTCATAACACTCTTAATTTATATTGTGTTCATTTGTGAGAAAAAAAATAATTTTTGGTAGGAGTGCTTCAGTTCATGGGAATCCAGCACAATAGCCACTTTAACAGTGGATTTCAATAGAACTCTTAAGTCTGTTATTTTTCAGCTAATCTTCAATATTTCTGCTAAATTTGCTTGCTCATTTACCAGAGCTGTTTATCTGTCTTTATGGTCCCCACCCAACAGAATTCTATATTTAAGATCGACAAATGTACAACAATAACTTGCATATATATAGCACATCTAACGTAGAAAAACATCCTGTGGCACTTCAGAGGCATAATCAAAATCAATGGACACTGAGCCAAAGAGAGAGATGTTAGGAGGGGTGACCAAAAACTTGGGCAAACAAGTGAGTTTTAAGGAAGGCCTAAAAGAGAGAGAGAGGGAGGAGGAGAGGATTTAGGGAGAGAATTCCAGAGCGTGGGGCCGAGGCTGCTGAAGGCAAGGCCACAACTTGTTGGGCAAAGTGAGGTATGGACAAGAGGTCAGAGTGGAAGGACTGGAGAATTGGGGGAGGGGGCTTGAGAATTAGGGTTGGAGAAGGTTACAGAGATTGGGAGGGGTGCAGCCATGGAGGGATTTAAACACAAGAATGTGAATTTTAAATGTTGGGGGGCCGGGAGCCATGTGTACCTTTACCACATGTCCAGGAATGGATTTTAAGAAATAGTACACAATTCATGAAAATATTTCCATTATACCAACAGAAAACTATTTAAAATAACTGTTCTGCTGACAAGTAAGGTGCGAAGTGTAATGTGTATAGAAAAATGCGCAATCAAACATCAACATTTTTGAACTACACAAGATCCATTGCCCCCTCCTATTTCTCATCTACATGCTACCCCTTGGCCACATCATCCGAAAACACATCTTCAGATTCCACATGTACGCTGACGACACCCAGCTTGACCTTACCACCACCTCTCTCAACCCCTCCACTGTCTCTAATTTGTCACACTGTTTGTCCGGCATCCAGTACTGGATGAGCAGAAATTTCCTCCAACTAAATATTGGGAAGACCGAAGCTATTGCCTTCGGTCCCTGCCATTCCCTAGCCACCGTCTCCATCCCTCTCCCTGGCAACTGTCTGAGGCTGAACCAAACCGTTCGCACACCTTGATGTCATATTTGACCCCAAGATGAGAGATCCCGCCATTACCAAGACCGCCTACTTCTATCTCCATAACATCGCCCGACTCTGCCCCGTCTCAGCTCATTTGCTGCTGAATACCTCATCCATTGTTACCTCTAGACTTGACTCTTCCAACCCTTTTCTGCCTAGCCTCCCATCTTCCACACTCCATAAATTTGAGCTCATCCAAATCTCTGCTGCCCATATCCTAACTCGCACAAAGTCCCGTTCACCTATCACCCCTCTGCTCGCTGACCTACATTGGCTCCCATGCCGCAATTTAAAAATTCTCATCCTTGTTTTCAAATCCCTCCATGGCCTTGCATCTCCCTATCTCTGGCCTCCTCCAGCCCTACAACCATCCAAGATCTCTGCGGTCCTCCAATTCTGGCCTCTTGCGCATCCCCGATTTTTAATCTCTCCACCATTAGCGGCCGTGCTTTCAGCTGCTTAGTCCCTGAGCTCCAGAATGCCCACCCTAAATCTCTCCGCCTCTCTACCTCTCTCTCCTTTAAGATACACTCCTTAAAGCCTACCTCTTTGACCAAGCTTTTGGTCATCTGCCCTAATTTCTCCTTATGTGGCTCAGTCTCAAATTTTGTTTCATAATACTCCTGTGAAGCGCCTTGGGATGTTTTACTACGTTAAAGGCGCTATATAAATGCAAGTTGTTATTGAAAAAACTTCTTTCTAACCTCTCTTGTGCTGCCTGTACTGATCCTAAATTTATATCCCCTAATTATGGATTTATTCGTTAGTGAAAATAATCTTTGACAATTAACTCTCTCAGACGCTTTCATAATTTTAACACTTCTATTATCTTGCCCCTTAACCTTCTTTGTTCTAGAAAATACATGGATTGTGGTCATGTTGATTTGAGAGGTTCCAGTAATTCAGTTTTTTATATTGCATAATTCAGATGTAGCTATTCTACTTTTATCTATATTTTGACTGTAAAGTGAGTGTATCACTTCACTGTTTGTTCTTTTCATCCAATGAGCCTATCTCTAATACGTTTTGGATCTACAGTAATGTCTATCTATTTCAGAAAGTTCCATGGGTATGACACACTGAAAGAATATTACGAGCAAGAAAGCTGTATGCACTATCTTCACAATGTAAGTGATCCTGATTCTGGTTTAAATTGTAATCCAGTTCTTTGCATCTCCCTGCAATGTGATTTGTATTAACTTTATCCAGCTTCAAAAAAAACATCATGGCAGCCGTATAAAGCCGATATCACTGCAAAGGATGAAACATTGCATGTGGTCAAATTGACCTTCCTGGAATGCCAGGCTGCAGAAGCCCCCCTGTCCCTTCCCATTAATACTCAGTGATGGAAATGGCCTTGTATGGGTTCAGAGACCAAGCACTGCATTCAGTTTGTCTACGTAGTGAGCTATCACTCAGCTTGGAATGTGAATTACAGGAGGATCCACATCAGTGGCAGTTTAGTGTCCTTGAGGCCTGAAAGCTTAAAGGCAGTACTTACAAAGGGCATGCATTCTTACACAATGGACAAAGATAAAGTCACCATTTGTTTTGTAGGTAAATATAAAATAGCTATTGAGCCGTATTGTGTTCCAATGCAAACTAATGCAATCAAAGGATTTTGATATTGTCCTAAACCATCACCATGACAACAAAGCTTAATTAGAACCCAGAGATTGTGTTACAACCAAATGTTATATTATACATGTACAGATGCTTTCAGTTTACTAGCCTGCCTCTTCCTCTTCCCCTTCCCCTCCCCCCATTCAAATGCCTGTTGTTCTGGGCTGTAATGAAAATCCACTCTATATTGTGGGTCACGTGGCAAGAAAGGTCATTAAATTCCCCAGTATCATCGGCCTTCCCTAGCTTGATAGTGTGATGCAAGCAAATCTGGCTCTCGAGCACATTTTTGCACTTGGGGTTTCTATTTAGTGTCCAGGAGGATGGAGTCATCAGTGCTGTGGTGTGTCCAGTGAGAATTGTTACTGCAGCTGCAGGAGGACAGAGCATTTGATTTTCCCCACTTCCTAATTCTTTTGTCTTGCTTCTTAAAAAAAAAAAAAATACAGATTGATCCACACGGTGTATTGCTTGGCTCCTAAAATGTAGATTTTGTTGGTACCAAAACAAGTTCATGCATCTGTGAATAATGCATATTCTTATTTATAAATGCTAGTGTTGATTTCAGTGGCTACATTTTAAACATCTGGACTTCATAGTGAATATGAACACTCTTGAATAACTGATCTTTCCGAGTAATCACTGGTTATAAAGTGCCTCCAGTTACAACATGCTTTTGTGCTGGTCCTCAAACACTACATTGTTGTTGCTAGGGCTATTTAACATATTGGTACCAATAAACAGTAGGAAAAAGTGCACAAACCAATCTTTGGAATTCTCTACCCCAAAGGGGTGTAGATGCTGAATCGTTGAGTATATTCAAGGCTGAGATAGATATATTTTTGGACTCTAGGGGAATCCAGGGATATGGAGATTGGGCGGGAAAGTGGAGTTGAGGTCGATGATCAGCCATGACATTGAATGGCGGAGCAGGCTCAAGGGGCCGTATGGCCTACTCCTGCTCCTAATTCTTATGTTCGCTTTCATGTGCTGTGCTCATTCTCTCAAATTGTTCCCATCAGTAGCGGTCCTGTAACCTCTGGTACCTTGCGCAAAATAGTCTCTCGAGACAACCTTAAATGTATCCGAAACTAACTATACTGGGTATTTTCCACAGTTAAAGGGGGCAGTGTACAAATATTTTTCATACATCCACCATTCTGCTTTATTGAAATTCCAGTTTTTTTGGGGTGTGGAGGGAGGAAGGGAAGATAAATTTACAGTGCATTCCATAAAACACTCACATAGCTGCCATTAAGTTTTACTGAAATCCCAGTGCCAACAATTGTATAGCAAGAATACTTGGTGGGGGGAGGGGGGGAGAAACTAGTCAAAACAGGTACAAAAACTTAGTGACTGCAGATAAGCAGATGAAATTATTTAAAAGGCTCGTCTTTACTATTCCCATCAGTAGATGGCATCTGTTTGTCATGTAATGACTGTTTTTACCTGCTGATACAGATCCAGATTCCTCTTCTACTAGTGAATGCTTCGGATGACCCCCTAGTGCATGAAAGCTTGCTGACCATCCCTCGTTCACTTGCAGGTGAGTTTAATGATTATTCCTTTTGGATGTTAGAAATTTAAAAAAAAGCAAAATCCCCATCCATCTTTAATACTCCGAACTAGACCATTGTTTTTATGTAAGTATTTCCTACCTTACAAGCTAGAAATTCTTAATAGTTGCTCTGAATTCAAAAATTCACCCCAGGTTCATTCAATCCCTGGTCTCAGCCAGGTTGTTTCATTGTCTAATTTTTCCTTCTTTCCTCTGATAAATATCTTCATCTTGGCATGCTGCCCACTGACCCGAAGAATGCAGGTTCAGTCTTCCGTCTCTGCTGAGTTAGTTACTCTCAGCTAGGGTAAATATTAAGGTCCTACAACTGGCCTCAATGTTCCTCTGCTAGGGAGGGAAAAATTCAGCTTGGGTTCCTGCTCCTGATTGCTCTCCAGTGACAATTGCTGGAAAATATGAAATTTGTAGATGTCGACTGAGGACAGGGATCAGGCATGGGTACATGATGCCCCTCACTCATTATCTAGGTGCATGCACACATTGCCACTGGAATGAGGTACTGGAGGGCCCTTTTTGCCTATGGAACTATACCCCTGTGGGAGAGGATGAAGAATACAGGAAACTTTCGTTTATCCGGCATCGACGGGACCGGCGTGGTGCCGGTTTATCGAAAGTACCGGATAACGGAGAGTTATATCTACCGAGGCTATTTTTAACAAAGAGACTCCAGGCAGCGCGGGAGAATCAAATCCTGCTACTGCAGTGTTTCGGACTTCCGACAGCGCCAGGTGGCCGAGTAGTGGCACTTTTGAAAAGTACCCCTACTGACTAAATCGGCGTTCACGGACTCGGACTCGGGATCGGCAACATTGCCGGTTATTTGAGAGGAGTTTTCGGAGCACTCGGCGTTCGCGGAGACTCGACTGCGACTCGGCAACATTGCCGGTTATTTGAGAGGAGTTTTCGGAGGATGATTTTTGCCGGTTAAGCGAGAATTCCGGATATTTGGGTGCCGGATAAACGAAAGTTTCCTGTATTCGAGTTACAAAACTGAAAACTTGCTATGGATTGATTCTGGAATGAGTTCAATTGAGGTGATTACAATGATGCAGCTATATTCTGCATCCAGCTTGTGCTCAGGATTCAACCAATTTACATCAGGCTGTTTAAACCTGAATGAATGCCGAATGTTTTAGTGCTGTCTAGCTCAGATTCAACTTATTTTAAAATCCAGCCATATTTTGGAGATTATGAAAAAGCAATAGTTGATGGTAAGCATGGAGGGCTGATGCCATGGAACAAAGGGCTGAGAGTTCAAGCTCCCACTCCACTGGAGTGTGTAATGTCAGCTTCCCTGGGCATGGATAAGGCCAGGTATCTTTCTCCACAACCCCTTCCTGAGAGAGAGAATGAAGTGAGGGGTCCACAAAGGTTCGCTTATTACAAGACTTCCAATAGCCTTTGATTAGGCTGTGCACTGCACCCTCTAGATTAGAGGTGCATGGGTAGCCCAGGGGACCACATAAGAGGAGAATGGGGGATAAGGAGTGCACACCATTTATTGCAGTGTCATGTATTTTTGGGGTAGAGTGAAATACAGAAATGTCTTCGTTGCTTTCAAATTCTGTACATATAGTGACAGTAAAATAATTTGAGAGACTGTAATATAGAAATGTGGAGATCCAACACAGTATTTGGCACTGTATTTTCTGAACCAATGTAATTTATACATTTATTATGTCTCCATACAAAGATGGCACAATCCTTTAAAAGGTTAGCTTGGAAACTTGAATTAGTTTATTTTCCTGCTGTAGTGGCCTGGGAGTGCCTTCTGTTGGTTGAATTGTACAAATGCTTGCAGTTCAGTAGTAGTGCCAATTATCTGTATCCAATGCGTAATTTAACTCCTAATATTTGAACACAGTGTAAAAAATATTTGGGGTTGGGGTAGGTGGGGCTATTTTTGAGAAACTTGGGAGAATAGGTAAAGTCTGCAGTCTAGAAAATCAGTGAAGACTGGGAAATCAGTGATTTTGATGCCACCTTTAGGATTTAAATGCCGATAGATTAAATATTTTTCTAGTGTTGAGAAAATTACTTTCCAAATACACAACGTCCTTTGCAGTTTTTAAATAATTGAGTTAGACTATAGTTGCTTTTCTATTATTCGAATGCTGCTGATCCCAAGTGCACGGGTCTAGCACCCGGAATCTGGCAAGTTTATATCCGTATTGCCACCAGTTGTGCAAGACCCACGCACTGGGAGCATGTTGCGCTAGTGCAATATCAAAGCAGTTTTTGAATCAGCACGAGCAATACTCACACTTGACATAACTCCACAATTACATAATCTTGAAACCAGATGTCCCGGTAACCTTTTCATCACTCAAAGCTTTTACTTGATAAAAGTGAAGATGGCTCCAGAATGGCATGACCTGTGTTCGAGTTACCCTGTTCCACTTTTTAACACCCAGCAGTCAATTATGTTTCACATCTGTGTTGAATTCTGCCAATGAAATATGCCTGAAACAGATGCAACACAGCAGAAAATTGAACACAATAGTTTTGCTAATGTCCCATAAATCAGACATCAAACATAGCTTTCAGCAACCAAAATGTAGTGTTAGTCAGTGGCTCTCAGTAAACCCAGTTGTGACTAGGGTTAATTGGGAGACCATAGCAGGACGATGGATGAGTTCATCTGGAGCGCGATTTGCAGTACAAAACACTAGCAGGAGGAATGTATTCAATAAAACGCATGTGTTTTTAGGTTTTAAAACCTTGTTTGATACAAGAAGTAGTTTATGGGAAAGTCTCTTGCACAACTGTCACAAATTGAACCATAAGATCAGCATGGTGTATACTGCTAAACTCGAACAGTTCTGGGCTGCAGCAAAATGGATTAGTGTGTACTCGAGTACCGGAGAAGCTTGGCAGCCATGAAATCTTCCTCTTTGCACAGATGGGATAAATTCATTCAATTCTTAGTCGTTGGTTGAGTGCCTCTTGTACTGTGGTTATGGAGTATTCCCAGTCTGAGACTGAGAGCTGCACAGTGCAATTTGTAGCTGACAGCACCTGAATTACACTGTGCTGCGAATCGCACTTCACCAACCAGCAGAGAGCTCGGTTTGTGTCCAATCAATTTTAAATATTTTGAGAGCGCAGATGGGAGCATCCGTTTTCGTAAAGCACTAAAATAGAAAGCTCCGTTTAAGATTATGAAGTGGAGATGCGCTTAGTTGAATGATCTGAAAAGGTCTTGCTTTGGAGGTCTCCACTGCTTTCAGGAATGAGATCAGGACCTGGCTCTGGTGTTCTACTGTAGATTTTTGCATGGACGTGAAACCTGTGCAATTATACTTGTACCATTAAAGCTTTCTACTCCAGGTTGTTTGAGATGGGGGTTGGGAGGGAAGAGGGAAAGCGAAGGATTCCACCCAAGGGTATTAAAAAAATAGGTGAAAAAATTGCAGTTGCATTAATCCTAATTTTCAAAGCGCTCTGGATTCAGGAATTGTGCCTTTTGGATTGGAAAATTGCAAATGTCACTCCATTGTTTAAGAAGGGAGGAAGAGACAAACCAGGTAACTACAAACCTGTCAGTTTAACATGAGTTGTGAAGCTGTTACTGGAATCTATCCTCTGAGACAGAGTGACTGACCACTTGGACAAGTATCAACTGATCAAAGAGAGTCAGCATAGATTTGTTTAGACAAAATACAAAAGCAAAATACTGCGGATGCTGGAAATCTGAAATAAAAACAGAAAATGCTGGAAATACTCGGCAAGTCAGGCAGCATCTGTGGAGAGAGAAACAGAGTTAATGTTTCAGGTCGATGACCCTTCGTCAGAACTGGAAAAAGTTAGAGATGTAACAGATTTTGAGCAAGTGCAGGGGCCGGGAAAGGGGGGAGGGGAGGAAAGTACAAAAGGGAAGGTCTGTGATAGGATGGAAGGCAGAAGAGATTAAAAGATATAAGGGATGATGGTGTTAGGCAAAAGGGGATGGTAATGGGAGAGGTTAAACAAAAGATGAATCTAGATGAGTATGCATGCAAGAGTCTGATTCGCAGTTAGGCAATATGAAAAGGTGTTGCTCGCTAGGAGATTGATCTGAGATTGGCAGCTACAGTGCAACCACAGCCTGTTTTAGTTGATTTTTTTCTCCCCGTTGTATTTATGTGGCAATCTCTGGGATTCTAAGATTATTGTAACATGTAAAATATTTATCCTAATCGCCATGGTTTTTTTTTATATCAATAATTATTATAGAGCAGGAGAACAAAACTGCTCAAAAACACGGGTCAAATCTTTTTATGATTTCACAAAGTTGAGTTTATTTTGCCTGCAGTATACTGATGGATAAAAACACTGTGGCATGTGTCGCACAAACATGTATTTTCATCCTTGTTGAAAGTTAGTGGAAAATATTTTTTCTCCTTTGGTTAGATCTTTCATCTCCTAATTTAATTTTGCTTGATGTAAATATAAACCTCCCTTTGGAGCAGAAGTACCGTAAAAGGCATTGAAGCTTCTTAGCTGCATCAGTCGAGCAGTTGATTTCCTGTTATGTACAAGAAAACATGGCCTGCTTAGTGAAAAAGCCATTCAGCAGTGGAGAGTTCTGAAGCCCTCTGATGTTTGTTTGGTTACCTTGCACTCACAGTGTGCCGATTGACTATGAAGCCATGCTGCAGTTAATGAGCTGGACAGCAGGTGCTGCTGGGTAAACATTTGGCTTCGGCGCCATCTCCTGAACAAATACACTGCACTTACTGACACTGTTGCCCTTTATCCTTATCCTCTAAAGTGGATGTATTCATGAGCTAGAACAACTTATGGTTAAATAGAAATGTTTTATGGTTAATTTTGCAGGATATCACAGAGGTTCAGATGTATCTGATGCATTATTTAAATAGGTGGTACTTGATAAGCTGTGCACAGCATGTGCTTTGTTTAATTAGTGTAAGTGGAGATTTAATCTAATAGGATTGCAGCCTCTGGTTGACTGTTTGGGTGCGGGCATCACAACTAGGCCTGATCTTGTCCTTGCCTAATATCCACACATGAACTTTCCAGCAGGGGTCACTGGATAGTGACCAAGAACTCTGGCTGATTTCTTTCCCCCCTCCCAGCAGAGGGGCACTGAGGCCAGTTGTAGCAACTTTGTCATTCCTTAGGCTGAGACCAACTAATTCAACGCAGAATGGGGTTGGAACCTGGAATCTTTGTGGCCTGTATGGCTCAGTACTTCACTAAGCAGTGCACTTACTAACTGAGCCATCAACGAAGCTATAAAGCCAATATGAAACTAGGACAAGGGCAAGTTAAAGTTGCTTTTGGAAGTAGAAACCAAGTTAATCCTTTACATACAATCATGTAGACAAAGGGTCGAGGTTTTGCAAATGTTTGGAACAAGTTGATGGTGTTTACTTTTGTATAGCGTTCTCTGTGAATAACTGATGATTTCTAACTTCGTTCTCTCTCTCGTTCCTTGTCAGAGAAAAAAGAAAACGTCATGTTTGTGTTAACTCTGCATGGTGGTCACCTTGGATTCTTTGAAGGAGCAGTGCTTTTCCCAAAACCTTTAACTTGGATGGATAAGCTTATTCTAGAATACACAAACGCCATCTGTCACTGGGAGAAAAACAAGCCCCAGTGTACAGCAGCCGGAGACCAGAGCTGCTCGGACCAGAGCGAGTAACCATTGCACAAACCTGATTTGCCAAACTCTCTCTTCAGTCATTCAGCCGTTTATCATCGTTACATTCCTGGCCTGGGTTTAACTACCTTAAAACTACTCCCTGCTAGTAATGTAGTTCAACCGGCAGAATTATACTCTTTTATCACAACTGTTTTAAGTATGATTGCAAGGCCCTTTCTATGCCTTTCTCCACTCAAAGCAACTTGGAGCGCACACAAAATGGTGACTCACTGCGTTTGCACAACATAGTCTTATAGTGATCAGAACATGGGACAAGAGTTACTGTTACCACAGGTACATCTGGTGTCAGTAGGTTTGGAGCAAATGAGCCAACATTTAGGGTACCCAGAAGTTAAAAGTGTGTTTTGCAGGAGCTCATTTGTTAAAAATTGTGCCTTCTCTTATATATTTTTTAATTTATGGAAAAAAGGCATTTATTTTTCTGCCCTATCAAGAGATCCAGTTTTGGTTTTGGTCATTTGATCAGATTAAGTGCAGCAAAGTGTTTGAGTTAAAGAATAAATTTGCAAAATGAAGACTTCCACTGGTTTTTGTCTTTTTAGAGAAACAAAATGTAGAATTCTCACTCGGGGAAACTCTTGCAAAACTAATTTATTACTTCTGTTTGGCCCTCCATGACAGGTACTCCAGATTCACTGTTGAACTGTATGGCCTGCAGCTGTGGTGCAATTTGCCTCTGGAATGAGTCTCTCTCAAACTCAAGTGTTTGCATTTACATGGCACTTATTACTGCAGTGTTTGATCAGCACTATTTTAGCTTTTTAAACAACACACAAAGTCCTATAGATATGGCTTTGAAAAAAATCACAAGCAATTTTCCATTAAAACCCACAAATTTCTACTTTTTTTGTAAAATTTTGAAATGCAGTGGTACGGATGCTGCTACAACTGACTCGTGGGCATGAATGTGGAATAGATCTTCATATATTGTAAAGCCATTTAAAAATAAGTTTTGTACCGTCTGTTTATAAATATTGGCCTGTATAGAGATTGTCTATCTTGATCATTCCACTGGAGGACTTGGTGTATGAAGTTGGTCCTAAATCCTCTTGTTCTGATTGATCTATTCTGTTGCCTGGTCAATACTTTGCGCAAGCACGTCCCTAATTATTTTCAAAGCCAAGAAATGAGAAATGGAATAAGTTGCAAAGGCTTTCGTTAATGCATTGCTGACTCATGATCAGTCCTTAAAGCTTATGTGTTGTCAGTACTATAAAACTGCGTGTTTCCCAGGTTGATTCCTAATCAGTGCTGAGTTAGCTAATTTCAGCCAGAGAAGCAACAGCAAATGCTCCAATTGGGCTCTGCATTCCTGGGATAAGAAGTGGAAAACTCATTGCCTTCCTCTCTCTGATCACTTTCCAATGGTCTCTTCAGTTGAATAGCCTACCAACGCCCACTATCTGGGAATGGAGACGGATGAGATACTAGAAGGTAGTTGCTGCCTGTGGAATTGTGAGTTAGCACCATCAGGAGAGGAGAAAATTGGGAAACAAATATTGTCTAATGTTAATCAACTGATGTGTCATCCCTTTCCATCCCCAAGCCGATCTGTCCTACATTGTCTATTTCCAGGAGCAGCTGTATAACGTTTACAGCCTGTCAACCAAAATTGAAAATCCAGTTATGATTTGGGGGTCCCAATGATTCCTAGACTTATTGGTCAGAGAGTCAACTTGGCTCTTATCCGAGCTTCTTGAGTTAAAGACTTAATTGACCGATAGCACTCTGCAAAAAATATATTGTAAAAGCATTAAACCAATGTATTTTAAAAAGCTGGTGTCACCAGAAATCATTCTACCTTTTGAATGATGTACATAAGCACTAGATAAACCACATTCCATTTTTGTTTTAAACAAACTGATTTTATACTTTCAACGCTCCTCTTGGCCGGTTGAACCAAACAATCATTTTCCTCTGGATTAAGTACTAAGCTGTATGTGTTTCCCAAAAGTATGACTAACTACTGTAGATGTGTTTTCCCCTGACTCGGTACCAGTTAACTTTGCAGGACGGAGGTCAAAGTCCCACTGTTCAATTTTGATTACTTGACGTATACTGTGAAAGATTGAAATCAAATTGAATTTAATTTTTTTGATGACTCATTGGGGCTTGTAAAGCTGTTTGAGAAATTCTAGCAATTATTGTAATGGTCACGCAATTCAGGTGCATTTAACCGTTATAAAAGCAAAAATATCCAACTTCTGTTCAATTTATGCTGCATCCAGTAATGTTTATCCGTCATGTGGAATGAACCACAGCTTGTTCATGTCAGTAGGTTAGTAAACTGAAGACTAGTAAGTACATTTGTATTTAGTCACCATCACTATGCCAGCAGCAGTCTTTTTGTGGCACAGGGTCTCATTGACTAAGTCCAAAATGTGTACAATGCTGCACTGTGTCCACTGCTTCCAACTTGAGAAGGAAACTTATTCATTTGAACTTTGGTGTTTTAAGATTTGAGAGCTGATTATGATTCGCAGCCCCTGGTTTTCAAGGCTGTCAGGTTAGCCGTATAAGATTATAAGACACAGTGCAAACATCTGTTTATAGACGCACAAGTTAATGTCATTGCCGTGCTTGGGGGTGGGGGAAGCGTTGCCGATACTTAGTCAATGAAGCATTTTTAGCAGTGTAGCTAAAAGTACTAATACCATAGGAAACATTGCTTCTGATCAGGTAACTAATGCCTCAAATACTGTTCAGTGTCGGTAGTGTACAAAGTGACATCCAGACAGCCTGTTACTGACAGAACTCTGTTCCATCATGTCTAAGTGTCTGTATCTGGGTGATGTTTGAAAAGTGTTTAAAACCTGAGTTTACCTGCTTGAAAATATAACACTGTGGGTGTGCAGATAATGACGGCCTTATCAACTATTACAAAATCATTACAATTCTCAACATTTTTTAACTACTTACCAGTTTGCATGATGTTCCCATTTAAATGGGGGGAAGTAGCAGCTTTAAGCTACTGTAGTCATTCCCTGAATTCTGTTAGGGCGTCCTTGAGTCCTAATGGTCCGCTGATATGTTGTTTTTGTTCTCATACTTTGTTAATTTTTTTGGGTGCCTCTTCTCATTTGTACTTGTTGCATCGACTCTACCATTTATATTAAGTGAAAACCAAAGAAAACATACTTCCATTATCTTATAATTAGCTGTTTCATCCTTGAATTGAACCTGCATCTGAATGAGAATTATATGACGTGCAGTAGAGGTGGGTATGATGGGCTAGATCTGAGGTTTTAGTGGTATCTATTGGGATGTTTGAAATTTGAAATGAATCCATGCAAATGTGACTTCCGGTACACTCATATGGTGTGTTTTCAAGTTTCAGTTACTACAACTCGCAGCGTCACTTATGGTTTATGTTGGCACTCCAAGGATACTTAACCAGTATGTGTGGTACTCAAGGTTTTACGCTAGGTAATATTGCATACAAGGTTTTGTTTGCTTTTGAGTAGCTTACCTATGCAAGATCTATCTTCCAAAGCTCACTGCTAAAGATTAGGGCAATAAGAAAGGGGGTTTCATTTGCTGTTTAATTAAACAATGAAAGTGGTACCACAACTACATTTTCCTGTACTCTGTTTAGTTGCAGATCTATTAAACACTGCAATGCATTAAATAGCACGAGGGAATCGAGCGTTGAGGTTGTGTTGGTAAATGTAACGTACTTTAGGATTAGTAGGTACTGTGATTAAGTAGTAAGGTTAGCAAATGTAATGACTGCATAAGTCAGTAGTAACATGACCAGTTGAAGGGTAGCGCGAGATTTTTCTATGATATTTAGGCAATTAGATGTGGTGTTTGTTTCACTCAGTAAGAAGCACACAGATAACTTATCTGTGAAACAGATGCCATATTTCCCCAGTTTTGTTGTTGAATAATTCGTTCACAGTGAGGCTTTAGTCTCTGTTACTCAGGTTAAAAGTTAGATGTTAGTTTTTTTTTTAAAGTTCTGATATGAATCACACTTTAAGAAATTTTCATGTAATGGGACTTTTCTCATTTTCAGTACATGTTGGAGAATAAGTTGCAATGGATCGTGGAAATACACTGCAAGATGCTGTTAATTTTGTTTTAATGTAATTGTTTTTTGGCGAGGGGTTTTTCAGCGTATAGCATTGCTATTTCCATGATTGGCCAAGCAGTTTGTCATTTTCAACATTTGTGCTGGGAGCTAATTATTTAAAAAAAATAATAATTTTATTAAAAGAACTTTCTTTAGAATTGCTGTATCCTCAGTGGCTTGGGCTTTTCAGCATTGTGTTGCATCTGGAATTACAA
The DNA here is from genome assembly GCA_030390025.1 of Squalus acanthias. Lineage (NCBI taxonomy): Eukaryota > Metazoa > Chordata > Chondrichthyes > Squaliformes > Squalidae > Squalus > Squalus acanthias. The sequence continues at coordinate 51,921,525 of CM059446.1, read as the reverse complement.
GCATTTTAGCATAAAGTGTGCTCCTGCTTGCACCAAATAATCCCATTTTCAACACAGCAGTACATCTGTAGATTTTCCTGTGTAGGTACAATTCCTGTGGTGCATTGGTTTTGATTGAATATATGTGCCTGTCTCGTAAAAGTTTTGCAGCAAAGATTCTGGAGGTTTGCTTTGAGCTATCAGTTCTTAAGTTATCAGTGACTTTGGTCATTTTTCTCATTTAATATTTAGAACGCTACTTCCTTTCTGGTCTGTTAATATTGGTAGGAAACCTACTTTAGGAGTGAGACCTCGGTAAAACTAAAGACATTATTCACAAGGTGTGTTTAAAACTGCTTTTATAGTGTGCTAACACTACTGGCCGTAGGGGATCTGCATGTTGGGAGTTGGCAGCACTAGCATAGTATAAAAGCAGCTTCAAAATGCGCCAGTGTTCTAAATCTATAAATGTACTCCACCTAGTTTCAAATGAAGTTTAATAGTACAAAGCACCTTTGTTAACTTCTTAGCCTTGATCAGAGGACTTCATGCTTTAATTTTAAATATATATATATTTTTTGGTGTTTTTGTTCCACTCCCCAGCTGGTGAGAGCTAAAGCTAATCAGCAGAGGAAATCAGTACCCTCAAATACACCAACTGACATAATTGCAAGTATATTTAGAATTTGCAGCAGGGTTTTCTCTCCCAGTGCTGTTCCAGTTACCAATGCGATGGTGTAGCCCGGAGTTGGTTGAAATTTGAAATCCGACTCCAGGCACAGTGCTGCCAAGATATTGTGCGAATCCAGCTGAAGAGAATGTCCAATTAATTCTCCATTTTTATCCTCCTTTATTTCTTTGGGCTTCTATCTATGTTACCGGAATAAACAAGGGCAATTATTTTTAGATGGCTGTGTATCAGACTTCATCAGTTGTAACCAAAAGTCAGAAACCCAAAATATATTCTAAATCCTGTAATGGTTTGTAATGCCCCGAGAACATTTATTGTCGTTCATATCCTCACGGCTCGGAGTCTCCCCTTTTACAGACCCACACGCCAACAAAATTCACGCTGCATTTTGATGATAGAGCACAGTTTATTAGATGATGTGCACTTGTATTTAGTTAAATGTAGTGTGTTCCAGTTTCTATTTAGGCAATTGCAATTTCTGTTGAAACCATATCAGAAAATGTTATGTTAATTATTCACTGTGGCTATTTCGATCCAGCAACACATTCTTGTTGAACAGTGTGAAGATCCCAGAGTAATACAGATTAACTTGCAATATTCAGTAGTACTTAATACTCCATATGAACGTATGACTGCACTTATTTTCGATAAAAATGGGAAGTTGTGGTGAGTAGGACAAATATCGGCAATGTCTTGCACTAGCACAGCATTGTGAAAAGGCATGACTTTAACAAGGTTCTGCATCTTATCTCCTACTTGTTCTACTTTGTGATCAGTGCATCAACAAGTTCTGTCTTTTCATAAGCTCAATAGAACACCCAACCCATGTTCATTTGTTGTCTATCACCTAGCTTCTAGGGGTAGTGCCAGCATACAACAGTTTCTGTGCAATGATTTTAGTGCTTCAAAAATAATTAATTGTAGGTGAAGCACTTTGAGCTGTTTCTGAGATATGGTGACAAATTATATTAACGCACAGTATTTCTACACAGAAAATTTCTAGTAATGTATCTACTTGTTGAATAGAGTATAAATTTATACATTAACATGGACTTCTTAAACCTTTTTTCCCCTCTCTCGCTCCTTTCCTCCCTCCCTCCCGTGCACTTTTAAAATGTTATAATTGTAGACTTAATGACGGATAAATCGCACAAATATAATTTTTCTGCACTCTTGCACAATCTTCATGTTAAGTTTGCTTGAAATGTTGTTGAACCATATTCTATTTCTTGCAACTCTTATCGTGTTCAGTGTATGGAAGGCACATCCAGAAGATGCACCAAGAGATGTTCTGTTCAGGTAGTAAGCATATGTTGAATAACTTTACTTTTGTTGATTCCAGTTTGCCTTTTTTTTTCTATTTGTGAAAAAAATTGCCTTTCACTAACTTTTTTATTTCCGAATCACAGCACAGAATAGAACTTTAAAAAGTAACTTGCACTGAAAATTTGAGATTCCTTGACCGAAATCCCCACTAACATTTGAAAGAAAGAACTTGCATTTGTATAGTGGCTTTCATGATCTCAGGACGTCCCAAAGTATTTCACAGCCAATTAAGTACTTTTGAAGTGTAGTAACTGTTGTAACATAGAGAAGCACAGCAGTCAATTTGTGCACAGCAATGTCCCTCAAACAGCATTGATCTATTTTTAGTAATCTTCGTTGAGGGATAAATATTGATCAAGAGACAGGAGAACTCTTCTCTCTTTCCCCCCCCCCCTTCAAATAATGCCATGGGATCTTTATGCCCACTTGAGAGGGCAGTCAACATCTCAGTGAATTCTGCCCAATGCCCTAATCTCTCTGGTAGCACTCTCGCCTCTGAGTCAGAAGGTTGTGGATTCAAGTCCCACTCCAGAGACTTGAGCACAAAAATCTAGGCTGACACTCCAGTGCAGTTCTGAGGGAATGCTGCACTGTTGGAGGAGATGTTAAACCGAGGCCCCATTTGCTTTCTCAGGTGGACGTAATAAATCCCGGGTGCTATTTCGAAGAAGAGCAGGGGAGTTATCCCCGGTGTCCTGGCCAAAATTTATCCCTCAATCAACATACAAAAACAGATTATTTTGGTCATTAGCACATTGCTGTTTGTGAGAGCTTGCTGTGTGCAAATTGACTGCCATGTTTCCAACATTGCAACAGTGACAACACTTCAATAGTACTTCATTGGTTGTAAAGAGCTTTGGGACGTCCTGAGGTCGTGAAAAGCGCTATAGAAATGTAAGTCTTCCTTTTTTCTTTGCACCTTTTGTTTTTTTGACCGTTTTTGACTGCAAGGTAAAATGCCTCCTGGTTGTTTAGGAAGCCACCATAGAGGGAGAAGAATTGCACAAACCAGTGAACAGAGTGCATTGTCATCCTTGTGACACACTGTTCACTTGCACTGTGAACGATTTACAAGTACAACCCGCACACAACTTCAAGATTTGCATTAGTCCAGTATATATTTTTAATAAAAAGCTTGCCATATTCATCTGATTGATGGGGTCCAAATACAGGAAACTTTCGTTTATCCGGCACCCAAATATCCGGAATTCTCGCTTAACCAGCAAAAATCATCCTCCGAAAACTCCTCTCAAATAACCGGCAATGTTGCCGAGTCGCAGTCGAGTCTCCGCGAACGCCGAGTGCTCCGAAAAATCCTCTCAAATAACCGGCAATGTTGCCGATCCCGAGTCCGAGTCTGAGTCCGCGAACGCCGATTTAGTCAGTAGGGGTACTTTTCAAAAGTGCCACTACTCGGCCTCCTGGCGCTGTCGCAAGTCCGAAACATTGCAGTAGCATGAGTAGATTCTCCCGTGCTGCTTGGAGTCTCTTTGTTAAAAATAGCCTCGGTAGATATAACTCTCTGTTATCCGGTACTTTCGATAAACCGGCACCACGCCGGTCCCGTCGATGCCGGATAAACGAAAGTTTCCTGTATGTATATTGTAGATTGGTGCGTGGATTTAAGTCGCATCATTTATTTCCAAATAAAGCAGTTTTTGATGTGAACTTGTTCAGAATGTGAGTATACAAAGATTTTATTAGAGCTGTATGACTGGTACTGCTTAAGTTAGCTATTTTTAAAAACAATTCCCTTTGCCCCTCTCAAAGCGGGTGTATAGCTTTAGTCCTTTTTGTGTGTTGCATGTTCCTTAACATTGCTTAACAAACATTTTGATCAGCTCCGATCTGCAATAATGTCCAATAAAAATAAGGAATATTGGTGGGAACTCAAGGAATAATTAACATAATATTTAGAAAAATGAAAACCACTACAGCTTTAAAAAATATCTCTTGAAATCAGAGGACATTTCTGGCAGTGCCCCACAATAAGCAAACATTTACCAGCTCCCAGTTGGTTCCTGCTGTAGTACCGATATAGCTATCGTTCTACAAGTATGGTTAGAAGCACCGTTTTGTTTGGCTTGTCTTGGTCTGTGTCATATAAGGCTCCACTATAGAGCTTTCTGAATAATGTGGTAATGTACACTAGTGAGATTTAGGGAAAAGACAGAGAGAAGGTTTCTGATGGGGACCCATTCAGTACTTGCCTGAAATATTTAACATGTCTCTCTTTCAGATGCTGACCATGTTGTGCATTTCCAATATTTTCTGTTTTTATTTTGTAATTGGAAACGAGAGTCTTCTCTCTAACTGTAAATTGTAAGAGCTGTAGACCATTTTCTGTTCAGATTTGATTTGTTTCTCTCTCAATTCCCTTTACTTTACCATCAATAACAGCTTTCCAATGAAAAGAGGTTTTCCCTCCTTGTCTGGTTGAATTTGAACTGTAAGCCTGGATGGGTGATTTTGTGCCTTGCCCCTTTTTATATTTAGTGCTGAAGTTCTACCAGAGTCCTGACCTGAAAAATACAATTAACCTTTTTAATCGTGTCCTAATGAGTTATATTTTAGCATTGTGGTTGGACATCCTTACCATTTAGCTTTTTTAGGATAAACCTCGAGTATATCTATTTGTCATGTCTTTAAAATTTCTATTTAGGAATATTCAACAGTGTAGGGCAGAATAACAAGATAATTTTTCTTGTTTCTTCCTCATTCATACTTTCATCCTGTTCACCGCCAAGCATCTCCAGTCAGGAGATTGCAAGTCATGAGCCACAATCTCTCACTGCCAGATTTTGGCACACTGTGATTGACTGCCAAGAAATGGGGTGGGGACAGAACTAGCAATCTCTGGTGCAAACGCGCAGTGAGATGGAACAGTGGGATGAGGGTTTGAGTGTGTTTTCTAACACCACCAGGTTCGCAAATCGCTGTGTAGAAGAATTGAGCAGAGGCCAGATGCTGTTCCTCAGAGAGGGAGGGGAGAGAGTAATCACCCATTTCCAGCAACTGGTTCAGAGCAGCATAGATGGAGGCAAGAGAAGGAGTGGCCTGCTTATGCCTCATTGCTATATTTGTTGCAAGACTCGGAGACCAGAAACTGGAGGAGAAAGATGAAGGATAAAAGATGTGCACAGAAAAAAGCAGTGTCCGTTGACCTTCCCTCTTTGGATTTGACTCTATGGATGAAACCCACCCAAATGAGGCAAGCAAATTCAAGTGATTGAGCTGCCCTGGGGCTTGAAATTGTGCCTTTTGTAGTTGGGAGACAGATAGTCTATTCATGCTGAAAGGTATTCACTTAATGAAGTTGAGAAATGCTAATGAAAATATTACGGCCTTTTGCAAACTGGCAGCATAAATCTTTATTTGTAGTCCTTCGCGTTTCAATGTGTAATTTAACGAGAAACGAGCTCCTTTTTGTCCAGTTTTCCTTTATCTTGTAGCTGTTGCTGTAGCTCTTAGTCCTGTTTATAGAAGGAGCAGAGGTCATGTTTGCTGGATTCATGTGATTTAAATGGATGGTCTCCATTTCACTTGCCTCACACTTTGACACTTGCACAACATTCTGCACAATCTGTGCACCAGATGGGGTATGTAAATGGACAGACTTGAAATAGAGCTAGAGATGACCAATACCAGAGTGCCAATTATCAGATCCTGAATGAACAACATGCCTGTAAACAGGATCTAGGACGAGGCGACAGGTGTTAGAATAATACTCGAAGAGATCATAATCTAGGGGCCTGAGCCTCCAAAGTACCAGACCTGGGGGGAGGGGGGGGGGGGGAGGAGTAAAGATTGCATTTGAATATGCAGGTGTGCCTAATTCAAAGTTTGTATGCATGTGGGGAGCTGAAAGACAAGGTATTCTAGATGATTGTCTCCAAATCACCCAAAATAAAACACAGTCGCGGTCCTGACTACAACAATTGGATGCCCTAGCTGCATCCATCAGACTGGTACATCTCATGCCAAAGAGTATGTATTCATCTTGGAAGGTTGGTGTCTGGTATTGGAGACCCTTTGAAAACCCACTGGGACAATGGCCTGTTTGATCTGTTATTCCAGGACAGTCAAACTATCAAGTGAGATCTGAGTTTTATTCAGTACCACAAAATCAATAGGGAATTACAGCAAGAAGCAACTAGCAATGCAATGTTCTGAACATCACAATGTTTACCTACATGTATGAGATGGAATTTTGTTCTTTTCGTGTTGATTTTTAAAACAATTTGCTTATTGACTTATGTGGAATTGTGCAATGTATTTAAATAGTTACACTTTAAAGTAACTATTTTCTTTATTGCATTAAAATTGTTGCAGAATTTTATAGAACTGTTTTTTCTGAATTTGTGGGTTTGAGTTCTGAATTGTTGAAATAAAGGTTGTAAATCTGAGGATTGGTATGTATGTCTCAATATTCCTCCTTGTTTAGTACATTCACCCACGCTGTGTATTTGACTTGCACGTTCTAATCCAGTCTTAAGCTGCTAATGAGGAACACCCCTATGACACCAAGGTGACTTTTTTTTGTTCTTTTCACCAGCCATCCTGTGGTCTGAGGGAGGTGGTTAGTTTAAAAAGAAAAAAGACTTGCATTTATATAGCACTTTTCACAACCTCAGGACATTCAAAAGTGCTTTACAGCCAATGAAGCACTTATTTAAAAAAACTATAGTCATTGTTGTAATGTAGGAAACATGGCAGCAATGTGATAATGACCAGATAATCTGTATTTAGTGATGTTGGTTGAGGGATAAATATTGGCCAGGGCACCGGGGAGAACTCCCCTGTTCTTCTTCGAAATAGTGGCATGGGATATTTTACGTCCACATGAGGGGACAGATGGGGCCTCGCTTTACCGTCTTGTCCAAAAGACGACACCTCTAACAGTGCAGCACTCCCTCAATACTGCACTGGAGTGTCAGCCTAGATTTTGTGCTCAAGTCTCTGGAGTGGGACTTGAATCCATAACCCTTTTAGTCAGAGGTGAGAGTGCGATCACTTTGCCATGGCTTAATAGTTGTGCAAATTGGGGACCATGGCCATTGGAGTGAGACTGCTCAGTGTGATTTTTAACTAGAAAATATAAAGTTTAGTTGGACAAAATGTGTGACCCACACATTCCCACAATGTATCAAGGCATAAACTGATTAATTCTAGTTCTAATTTTGTTAAGGTTTCCAGATTTGGAGTTTCAGAAATTACCTTCGAAGGAAGATGATAAAAACTTAGAAGTTTAAAAGAATACAATGATCTATAGAGCTTTAATGAGAGTTTTCTTTTGAGAAACCAAGATAAAGGGTCAAGGTCTACAGTGCAAAACAGCACCAATGTTGAAAAAAGTAGCTGAGTAAGATTAAAAAAAAGTAGCTGAGTAAGATCAAGAAGTAGTGATTAGCTGATGCCAAGTTGAGTTAAAAGTCTGTGATTTGTAGAAGGGGAAAAACTGAAGCAGATAAGCAGTTCCACAGTTTTGAGGTCCTGGGATAGTTAGAGTTGGAGACAGTACCCCCAATGACTCTCAATTCCAGTACAGAGGATGTAACTATACAGACAGCAAATACAGTCAAGAGGAACAGACTGTAGATGAATCATAACATTTGCACACCAAATTTAAAAAAAAAAAATCCAACAGATCTTGAGTAAAACCATCACCTTCCCAAGTTTCTGATGACTTGGGTTGAATATTGACTCCCAATTGCAAATGGCATGCTTGCCATCTTTGAAGAAATAGGCGTGAGCCATATTTGAAGAACTGAGAATCAAAACGAGGTATATTTTGTGAAGCAGCATCTGAAGCGAGGTGGATCACTGAAGTTCTTCCAACCCTCTGGTATTTGTGATTGCAGCAGCTATGCCTTCATGATGGACTAGACCCAACAAAGTGAGCAATCTCATCTGTGTTGATATTTGCTGCTCCTAATTCTGGCTGCACCCAACTAACCTTCAGTTATCAAGTTACAGCCTGTGTGTCTTATAATTATGAGAGATGGAATTAAAAACATGAGGAAAATTGTTAGGTTGGTGAAAAGTGTTTTCTTTTTGACCAATTCCCCTGCCCTAGATTCCAGAGGAATTAAATGCTGTGTGTTGTTTTACCATAGTCAGGCACCGTGTCCTTTGCTTCCCTTTTCTGTAATTTAACATTCCCTTGATTATTACCTTCTCCCAAAGAAAATCCCAAAGAATCAATGGCACCTTCTCATGGAGTATTGAAACTGAAGCCATGTCAGCAAAATGCAATATTTAACTAGGATCAGACCTTTACTTGGCTTTGGATTCATTTTACTGGAATTTATTAGCTTCAGATTTATTAAGACAATCCATTATTACTGCTGCACTGTGGTTTGGGCACCACCCCGTTGCACCGGAGTGGCAGGATATTGTGATGTGCCAGATGCTAAGCTCCAAATCGCAGACATGTCCCAGCAGGGAAGTACAGACTGAGCTGTGGCACGGTAAATCCGAAGAGTAATGATGCTCCTCCTTTGGCCTGGTTTTTGTCCCCACGCTACCACCACCTGAGAGTTGTTAGCAGGGATGGGGAAATATTAAGAGTGAGATTTATGTTCAGCAAGTGAGAGGTGGTTCACAGACCCACTGAAACGTTTCTAAATCTGAGTGAGCAGGGACTGATGGGTCTGAAAATAATCTGGAGACCTGCTCCCAGCACTTTTGTTAATGCTGCACAGAACCACCAGATAAGAATGGCACAAGATGACTTGCTGATTTCTTCCCCCCCCCCCCCCCCCCCCCCCCCCAAAGTTAGGGAAGTTTTATGTCTCGTTTACCTTGATGGAGAGAGGTATTAATGAAGCTACATAGAGGTTGGATCTTTTATTCTGCTTTTCTGCACTCTACAACTGGTATCAACCTATTTTTTTCCTCATTACTTATTTAAACAAAACCCTGTAAATAGCTGATGTCGCACGTGGAAGGAATGCAACAATCTCAACCTTATTAGCACTATATTGGACATCACAATTCTAAAGTTTTTTTTAAAGTTAAGCAGCAAAATGAATCAATATGATTTTTTTTTGCTAAATGCTACTTATGGGCATTTATGAGAACTCATTTGTTCAAAGGAAATGATCAGGTCAGACCCCATTTAATTGAAATTTACATTCTATTCCCATTAATCTTAGAGCCAAGTTTGAACAACTACTTTGTTGAACAAGGTATGCACAACACACATGTTTCATCTCATTGCACAATTACATGGAACATGAAAAACTGAAACAAGAAAAAGAGCCTTATTACAGAAAGGATGCCTTGCAACGCAGGTGGGGATAGAGCACACCTGAGACAGGCACAGCTCATGACTAATGCAGGGAAAAATCCAGTGGAAAAATTACTTCTGGCTGGCATTTCTCCACTGCACCTTGACTTGTGTTTCCCAAGACCATTAGAAAACTGATTGAGGACAGACTGTAAATCTCCTATAGCCATACATAATCTACACCTATTCTACTCACCTATTTAAGGGAAAGGTGTGTTTAAATACTTCCTGAACCCCAAAAATAAACAAACACAGCTCCAAAATGCCTATCTACCCTTACAACCTAAACTATTTATTTATTAAAAGGCTTGCGAGTAGCGCGCACTACCTCTGCCACACTTATAACATTTCTCTGCCACATTTTATCAATAACACCCCATTATAAAACTCCATCCTTCAATTCACCATGAGCAATATTATGGGAGATTAGCTAGTATATTTATAAAATGTGTTTATAAAGTAAGCAATGTTTATGACGAGGGCAGGAGTCATTTTCCACTTCTTAGTGCGGTACCTGGCCTGGGATCACAAATCATTGTGGTTTCCGTGATGAGGCTTGCCATTTTAGTGTTAACTTGGGGCCAGTTTAGTGCTGTAAATTAATTCCAAATTCATTTCATGTAGGAACCTTACAGACAGCAGAAAGAAGAGACTTTTGTCCCATCAGCCTGTGCCACCAAACCCTATGTATTTATTTATTGAACATATATATATATATATATATATATAGGTTTTCCTTCACAAAATTAAGTCGGTTAGCTGGTGGCCTAGCTATTCGGCTCTTGCAGCATCGTGGGGCTTCCACTCACCTCAACGATACACCCCCGCCCTGGCCAATTTTCCAGCCATTAAATCATGTACGTAATTGTTTGTGCTGGGCTCCTCGGCTTCCGCCAGACGGTCCACCTGGATGGAGGGCCGGAGATCTGTTCGTGTAATGTTGCCAGCGGCCGCAGTGCGAGTGCTGCGAGTAAAAGCTCAGAAAAAACGTTTACGCTTTCAAATTTCACGCTATAGTCGGTGCAATCCATTGTCCAAAGAGAGTTTAAATTTAAATAACCTCTTTCCACAGCAATGTTGGATACCAGGCACAAACGGGTTGCGGGGGGTTGGCTCTGGCGGCCAGAATGAACAATACAGCAGATGACATATTGCTATCATTATATCCTTGCCCCTATATATATTTCATTCATTACTTCCAGCGGAAAATCATGTTGAGCGTGAGCAGCCCAAACTATTTCCCACCTTGCACACTCTACTTCTGCTGAAAAATCGGCAGAGGGGAGGGTAGAAAATATACTGGCTGGTATGGGGTACTACAACAAGCAATGACCCACCCACCTGGGCAAAGATTAGCTGGATTATTTTTTAATTCGAAACAGTATATTTTAAAATTAGGAAGAACACAAGAGGAAAGCTCAGAGGAGCAATGATTGGCAGCATTGGTAAACAGAGAGTCACACAAACAGTTCCAATAAAGAGTAGAGATGAGGGCTTTTGCCCAATTAAAAAAAATGAGATGGAGACGGGACATAGAGATGCCCCTTTGTGCATATGCAAAATGGGTCTGCTCACACATAGTTCTTTTAAATGCAGCATCAAAACTGGACTTTTACTGTTGGGAAGTTTGTATCAGTATTCCCCAGCATTGCAGTGAGAGAGTTGTCCTTGTCCAGGGCATGATCAGGAATTAATATTTGGATCTGGCTTTAGAAATACCCAAACATCTTTGGACTTCCAAAAATGAATGAGAACATAATTTTTAGCTCTTAAGCTATTTTCTTTATAGATCCAAATCTCAATTACACAGTATTTCAACATATTCCTCAATCCCTTCTGTCTCCAAAAACACATCTATTGTTTTCTTGCCCTCATCTATACTGTCTCCTTCAATCTCCCTCTCTGGTAGTTTATTAAAAACTTTGGGTAAAAAAGTTTCCTCAACTTCCATTCTTACTTCTAACTTCCTAATTTTTAACGTGTCCCTGGGATTTGAACCCTTCGCCACGGTGAACAACTTGAATCAATTTAGTCAATTTCCTTTAAAATCGCACAATTTCCAAATCAAACAAAGCCAACTTCTTTCCTCACAACTTAAACATTTCTGATACTGGAATCATCGCCATTACCCCATCTGCACCCTCCAAGGGCAGTAATATCCTGCCTAGGATTCTGTGACCAGAACTTAATCTCATTGTTATCTGCCAGTGCACTGCACTTGTTAATTCAGGCATCTCTCAGTCCAGCTGTCTGCCAGATGTTAGGAGGTGCTATTTGTTCAGACTATTCCACAAACATCTGCTCCATACTTAAACAAACATTTAAACGGCAGGAATGAGTAGTGTAATAATTGTCAGCTTGTAAATTCAACCAGCCCAGATTGCACACAGTTTTTCTGTTTTCTATTCTATTCAGCCCAAGGGTTTCAGTTCAAGATCCTGCCCTTTGTTTACCCTTAACCCGAAAGCACAACTCGATCAATCTCTTATAGGTTATGTGGCTTCCTACAATAGTTTTTCCCATTAGTCAGGAGGGCCCGACATATGAGGACCTTACACAGTTGGCTCCCCCAATTGTACCTACGATCATGGCTGGCTGGGTGTAGTTTTCAGGTTCTGAGAAAGAAAGAATAAGCTATACTAGATGGTGTGATGAGTCTTCATATCAACACATTGGGTGCAGGAAGAGTGTGTAGGATTGGGGAATTAGCCTTCCAGGCAGAACAAGAGAGGACATTTCTGAGGTGCACGAATAGTAGAATAGAATCAGTAAAACAGACCAGAAAGATTTTAACGAGAGAGTGAGGTTGGAGGCTGGAGTGAGAAGAGCATCCGACATGAGACCACATTTTTTTCTTGATGAGAAGCATTCTTCGCTCCAGGGACCTGATCAGTTTTGCCTTTTCCTCATCGTGTATCGTTTGCTCTTAAGGATGATTCATTTTGCTAACACTGCAGTTACCTGCTGAGTTGTGACAGTAAGCTGTACATTTGCAGACAACTGCAGCATTTTGGAAGTGATAGGGCTCCAGGATGTGGTGTGATTTATTGACTAATAGATGTAAATTCTTCACATGCCAAAGGCTGATTTTACATCAGACAGTCCTTTTTACAAGTCTACTGTGCCTCAGCAGTGGTTGACCCCGAATGACACTGCTGCAGTCACCATGCCATATAAAAGCCTTGATAGGGGTGTACAAGATTATGACGCGTTTGGATAGGCTACACGGGGAAAGGCTGTTCCCACTAGTTGATGGTACAAGGACTAGGGGACACAGATTTAAGGTTTTGGGCAAGAGATATGGGGGATGTGAGAAAAAACTTTCTTACGCAGCGAGTGGTGAGGACCTGGAACTCGCTGCCGACTGAAGTGGTGGAAGCGGAGACACTCAATGTTTTCAAGGGGAGTCTGGATAGGCACTTGAGGGAAATAACCTTGCAGGGCTACGGGGATAGAGCGGGGGAATGGGACTGACTGGATTGCTCTACAGAGAGCCAGCATGTACTCGATGGGCCGAATGGCCTCCTTCTGTGCCGTTATGACTCTATATCCACCCTATCTACACTCCAACACAACTCCTCACATCCTATTCTGTACATCCATCAGCACTGTCCTTGCCAACCTCCATTGCCTCCCCATCCCTCGTGTATCAACTTGAAATTCCTTGTTCTCCTTTTCAAACCCCTCCGTGGCCTTGCCTGCCCATCTCTGTCTAGATCTTTATCCCAACATGCACCTTTCACCCATCCTAATCAGATTCCATCAGTGGAAGAGATGTTAGTACTTTAGAATCCCCTTCCTAAACCCATCTACCTTCAAAAAAAACCACATCGTAACCTTCCTCTTTAACTGTGTCTTCCATCCCCTCCCGTAACTTCTCTCCCACTTCCTGCTCAGTATCCTCTACTCTCCTATAAAGTGCCTTGAGCTACTTGTTATGCGAAAAGTGTCACCCAAATGCAAGTTGCCGTTGTCGTAGCGATAAAACATATTCTATAAAGTCCACCTGATCCTGATCGACGGCCAGTGACTCGTGCTGGAAACTGCATAGGTATGGACGTTGGGTGAATACAAGATTGGCTCAGCAGTGATCCTCCTTCACTGTCGAGTAGTTGATCAATAATGTCTTGCCTCACCCGTGACCAATGGTTACGTGCCTGAGGTACCAGAGGATGCCAGTGCCTGTGCAACTATACTCCAAAAGTCAACGACGTCCGGAGAGGAGGGGGAAGGAATTGAGGTTGAGTTTATAGACTTTGTGTGAATGAGTCGCAACTTTGCTGGCTGTACAGAATAAAAGCTCTAGCTATTTGGTAGGGTTTGGTGACTGGCACCGTTATACACACGTGGCAACCAACTGCACCTCTGCACTCCCTAAATTGTCCATAGAGAAACACCCCGAAGACGCAGCACGTGAAGGGTGAAGAGTTTGGTTCCACCCGAGGTTGAAGAACGTCAGGAAAATCCTGACTCCCCTCGGGCACTCCAGGATAAAATGTGTGCCGAGTACCGAAAGAATACAGCAGGTGAGTGACTGTGAATAACCCAGGATGTCACACCTCGCTGAGCTAGGCTTCTACCCTAAGTAGGCCAAAGGGGTCGTGTAGGCCAAAGTTCACAGAATCAACTGACACTAACATGTGGCACCTGTTGCTTAAATATGTTGTTTCTGACCAACTTCCCGCCCCGAAATAGAAATGGGTATGTCCAAAAATAACTTTGTATATATTTAAATACAATAGACAGAGGGTATGTTACTCCTTATACCATGTAACTAAATATATAAGAGGTGTGTGAGACAAATTAGGAAAAGTAATGCATAAAAATGCTGCTCAAAAATTGTAAATTTTTAACAAATTGGTCAGTTTAAATAATTCCACAATAATCAACAACAATTTATTTCTTGATTTAACTAGATTTCTAGAGTTAACTTGTATGAAACCAGGCTTTCCAACTCTTGGACAATTTAATTCAGATTCGATCACATTCACTACCTGCTGCCCCACTGATTCCTCTTGCATTTCTCCTCCCCTGCAAGCTCCCAGACCCTCGACTGAGACCGAGCACAACCATCCAACTGTACAGATCTGTGTAACTATGTGTGACCCCTAATGTAAATTACCTGCAGTTATCTCAATCCAGTGCATGCTCTGTATCAAACCTTGACCTGAGAGAGCGTGTAAACTTCTTGTACAAAATAAATGTGAAAACAAATTCAGCTTTGTTGCACCCACTATTGTAGTCAGTAACTGCTCCAGTGAACTCCACAATTAAATCAACAGCAGTCAAAAAAGATACTTTTTAACAATCAAAACTTTAGTTCAGATAGTTAATCATTTGTTGAAACTGTTTAAAAAACAGTCCCAATGCATCTTCCCCTAACTGTGTCTTCATTGCAACAATGTAATGTGTCATTCTCATTAATGGCTTTATCATCTAAAATGTGCAAACCATAATTTTCCCTTCAAGATGAGAGCTATTAGTGCTGGCAAGTGGAATACATTCAGGGCCAAGCTTTTTGAGAGTTCCTACTCTTATTGCCATCAGCTTTTCCAGCCATTGCCTTCACTTGTGTCCCCTAGCACCCTTCAAATGTGACAAAGAAAAAAACTTCCATTTCTATAAAGTGGGTTCAAGTCCCACTCCAGAGACTTGAGCACAAAAATCTAGGCTGACACTCCAGTGCATTACTGAGGGAGTGCTGCACTGTCGGAGGTGCCGTCTTTTGGATGAGACGTTAAACTGAGGCCCCGTCTGCCCTCTCAGGTGGACCCCATGGCACTATTTTGAAGAAGAGCTGGGGAGTTCTCCCCGGAGTCGTGGCCAATATTTATCCCTCAACCAACATCACTAAAACAGATTATCTGGTCATTATCACATTGCTGTTTGTGGGAGCTTGCTGTGCGCAAATTGGCTGCCACGTTTCCGACATTACAACAGTGACTATACTTCGAAAAGTACTTAATTGGCTGTAAAGCGCTTTGGGACGTCCGGTGGTCATGAAAGGCGTTTTATAAATGCAAGTCTTTCTAACAATTTATCACATCTCTCGGGGAGTCCCAAAGCACTGCACATGCAATGAATTGCTTTTTAAAGTGCAGTCACTGTTGTTATGTGGGTGAATGCAGCAGCACATTTGTGCCCAACAAGATCCCAGAAACAGCAAATGAGAAGAGGGAAGTAGGTTGACCAGGACACCTGCTCTTCAAAGTGTGCCATGGCATCTTTTAACACCCACCTGAATCACCAGAACGGGTAGCCGGGGCCTCGGTTTAACATCTTATCCAAAGGATGGCACTCAGTAGTACAGTCAGCCTAGATTATGTGCTCAATTCTAACAAAGAGTTCACGCCCAAAATGTTAACCTCTCCTTTCTGTTTTCAGATGCTGAGAGTCCTTGTGTCATTATTTTCTGCTTTTACATAAGAGAGCGGGTGTGGGTACATCTCCCTAACTCACATTCCACACACCCTATAAACGTGTTAAACTCGTTGCTTAAAAATTGGTCTCAAACTATAAAAGGAAGATTTATGTCCAGTGAACAGCCTGTTACTTTGAACCCTGTGTAAAATCAGCCACTTTCCACTTGTCTTCGGTCTCACAACTGACGGGGTTGTACCACCCCCTGGTGGTTGTTCACGCTGGTGCTGTTCATTGAGCCTGTGCCATGTTCTGCTTGAAATCTTGGGATATGGCAAACAGCAAGAACACTTAAACTGTTGGCTTTTGTTTTCAGCTGAAACCAGTAAAAAAACAACTTTTCCTAACAAGGTGGTTTATGAAGTTGAGATAAGATGGGGATTTTGAACTCGGTGACTGAGAATAGATTTGAACGCAGATACATCATCTCATCTGCTTGTGATAAAAATATAAATTGTTTTCTTTTATCTCATTTATTCCCTTCTCTCCTGACTCTTGCTGGTATACAGAGCCATAGAGCCCTCTGCTAACTCACTCAAGTAACCATTCTTAATGTGTGAGCCTAAACAGTGAGCGTCAGAAGGATATTCAACCATGGGGTGCACACTAGGAGAGCCCATGCATTTTCCAGGAGGGGTGACTAGATACCACCCCCTCCCCCACAACCCTGCCTGCAGCCCAGTAACAGAGCAGGTGGGGAATGCTACATATTACAGTGATGGGGGTGGGGAGGGCCGAGGATGCTGTTAACATTTTAAAAACAAAATTCTTTGAAATGAAACCTCTGGCCCTGAAGAACGAGTAATTATAGTGTTATTAAACACCTCAATGCACTGCTGTCTGGGGCAAATTTCTTAACCGTTGGCATGTGTCCCACTGAATCACCGCTCATTTCCTGAAGGAACCTGACCCCCATTCCCTCGGCCCGAAATTGCAGCAAATACAGGAGCCTTCAACCACACAGCACAAGAAGCGATTCTCCAAAATAACGGTCTCCGGATCCACACTCACAGGGGGAGCATTCAGCTCTGAGACTGGATTCGAGCAGGACAGACTTAACCCTCCAACCCCTAAAGGGTGATTTGATAGAAGTGTTTAAAATTATGAAGGGAAGGGACAGAGTAGATAGAAATGGACTGTTTGAAGTGATTGAAAGGTCTAGAACGAGGGGGTCATAGATAGAACATTACAGGCAAGAGATTTAGGACAGAGAGCAGAAGAACCTTATTGACACACGGGATTGTGTGGCTGTGGAATACACTCCCAGAGTTGGTGATTGAAGCAAAGATCCAGCATCAACTCGTTAGATGGGGACAGGATCAGACTCAGCTGTGATGTCCTCCCCCCACAGTTGAATAGCTCACTGTCTGGGCTCGGGGATGATGAAAGGCCACGCGGTGAGGTACCAGAAGGTGACCGGTGCCCGCGGCATTCACGCACCAGGTAGAATTTAGCACATTGAGGAGAGAAAAATGTGGATATTTTTAGACAAAAAGCTGTTTTTTTTTTATTCATTCCTGGGATGTGGCCATCACTGGCAAGGCCAGCATTTATTGCCCATTCCTAATTGCCCTTGAGAAGGTGGTGGTAAGCAGCCTTCTTGAACCGTGTGGTGATGGTACTCCCACAGTGCTGTTAGGGAGGGAGTTCCAGGATTTTGACCCAGCGACGATGAAGGATCGGCGATATATTTCCAAGTCAGGATGGTGCGTGACTTGGAGGGGAATTTGGGGGTGGTGGTGTTCCCATGCGCCCACTGCCCTTGTCCTTCTAGGTGGTAGAGGCCTTGCAAAGATGTAGCTGGTGGCATATTCAATGCCGTAAAAGTAGCATTGGCTGCAGGTCGCAATGGTGGTTGGATGCCTTGTTATGTGGGCTGATTGTGGCCAATGTGAGGCAATCTGGGAGCTGAGCTCCCTCCTCACAGAACAGAGCTGCATGTGAGAAGTGGTAAATGCTGTTAAGTAATTACATTCTTTAAAGGACGACCAGTGCTGACAAATGACCAGCAGCTTATTTCAGTCAGGCCACCCAATGATTTAACATTTTAATTTACTTACATTTTTAACATTCCACGCAGTGCTGAAGGATGTCACTCCCTGGGGACAGTGTGTCCCAGCCTCTCCTCAACACATGCACATTACAGCTTACCAAAAACATTCAATGTCCCAGTGAAAGCACTCACTGACACTGAAACTCATTTTTAAAACCTTTTCTCGTGTGAGTTCCGTGCTCATCAGGTGAGAGATGTTAGGACTGAGGAATGGGAACACTTTCCCATTTCAAGTACCCAGTGTCAGTATCAAGTAATCCCAGGTCAGATATGGCATGGGTCAGAAGAGAGTAAAGCTCCCTCTATAAGGCCCCATGAGACACCCCCAGGTCAGGTACAGCATGGGTTAGAAGCAAAGTAATGCTTCCACAACACTGTCACATCAAGCACTTCTGGTTAGGTACAGCACCATTACCTCCAAGTTCCCTCTACTCCGCCCCAACAATGGTCTTCAGTGCCAGTTTCAGATCTAGCTGCACAGAAGATGGTCCATCACTGGGAAGAAGGATATGGGGTGAGGGAACATTTGAAAAACACTCGGGACTGAACCCAGATTTTTGCATTTGTTTAATATCAAATTCTATTTATTTTTCTGTTGGAGAATAGGAATTCCCACTGTACATCAGTTTCAAGCGTGATGGGAAACGAGTCCAACAAATACATTTAACAGTTTCTTGGTGGTTGAGTGTTGTGTGAACGGCTCTGCACTTTCTCCGTTTACTGCTGTCCTCTACAACCTCTGTCTCGATCTTCTCCCCTCTTCTTCGAAAGGCTCTGGATTCGTGCTGGGTTGCGAATCCGCCGAGCGCTCTGCGGTCCCTCATCCAAGTGTTTCTCCTTCATATGCGAGCCGAGATAGAGAGCGTTGTCATCCTGTTTGTCCGAACCCAATCTTGTCCTCAGCTGATGTCCTGCCATGTAGACTTACCGGCGATAGGGGAGGGGGAGGTCACTGGCTGGTTATCAGTACCAGGAATCCTGGCTCATTCTTTTCCTCCCTAGCCCTGGAACTCTGAGGACAATTATAGCACCTACTCCCTCCCCCCCCCCCCCCCCCCACTGTCCCAGTTGAGAACAGCGACCTCAGCACAAATTGGGATCTTCGGCTATACATGGCTCAATACTACCAGCCAGGAGAGCTCACATTCAGACAATCGCAAAACTGGTGCCAATTTTATTGGGATTTATCTGCAGGTCACAAAGTATTGAGTTTACAAAATGTATACAAAATAATTTATGAAGCGCTCAGACATTGCTTGGGTGGGAGTCCTTACACAGCTGAATAGTATCTTCACCCAGTTTTAATTGAAAATGTATGTAGTCTTATCATCTCTACTGCAGTGCCCGAAACACATAGGGGTGATTTTTAAATGGGGATTCCACCGAATTTACGCTGAAGTTACGGTGACGGAGCGAGAGAAACCCCGAGGAAATTCACCTCCCCCTCCCCCCCCTCCAGCCCATAGAATCCCACTGGCAGTGCTGAATATGCTGCTTCGAAACCAACTCTGCCAAACTCTCCTGCGTGCCAAACACACTGAAGCCCAGTGCTGCAGATGTGGCTACGGTGGTGTAGTGGTTATGTGGCTGGACTAATAATCCGGAGAATTGCGAGTTCTAAATCCCACCACGACAGTTTGAGAATTTGAATTCATAAGTAAATAGCATGGACTCAGTAAAAATGACCGTGAAGCTATCGTTAAAAACCCAACTGGTTCACTAATCTCCTTCAGAGAAGGCATCCTGCTGTCCTTACCCAGCGTGGACTATATCTGACTCTGGTCCCATGCCAACGTGGTTGATTCTTAACTGTCCCCTGAAGTGGTCGAGCAAGCCGCTCAGTCAGGCCAACTAAGGATTGGCGATAAATGCCAGTCTTGCCAGTGATTCCCACATCCCAGTGATCAATTCTTTTTAAAGATATGGGTGGGGGTGTCGGGAGGAAAAGAGAGGAAATTTTTGTCAAAGATAAAATTTGCATCAACGTAAGTATGCTGGACTTCTACCTCAACTGCACTATTTTGAACAGCAATCTCTAGCAGCCAATTGCCACAATACCTCCCATTTGCACAGACAAAGCCCCGTTAGCGTTCATTGATCTGCTCAGCAGCTGCATCTTACTTTCTGGCCGTGAATCTTCTAGAACCTATTTTCTGCAGTGCACACAACGTTACTGAATGAAAACATAGCATCAAAGTGTATCCATTCTACAGAGCTTCCTAATTGATTCCTGTGCGATTTAGCTATTTACATGCTGTATTGTACAGAAGCAATCTTCCCCATAAATCTACTTGTGCAAACGTCTCTCTGGAGTCCCAAATCTCTCAGAACAGCTGGAGATGTGAAAGAATCCTAATTTGCTTCCCACCCCCACAATTTTTTCTTCCCCGTCCAGTAACGAACCACAGCCTCTTGCAGATGCCTGAACTGGGGCAGACTCTTCCTCTCCCTCACCCAGGGCGCTGAGGCAAATTGTAGCGTCTCAACCGTGACTATCTCGTTCAAGGTCGAGGCCTACACGACAACAGTCACTACTCGACAAAACAACTCACTGTATATGTGAACCAATTGGAGACGTTTCTGCGGGATGTGATAAGGTGATGTATCAATGCACGCCCGTCTTCCGTTATTGAACCACTGGTGGAGCTACATTTTGCTTTTCATAAAAACTCCTTTATTGCTAATTTTACATTTCAAGAAGGAAAGAGGCAATGGTTTAGTTGCAGCTCGGGCCTGCCATAAAAACCATAAATTATGTGAAGCAAATGTGGAGTAAATTCAGAAAAGTTCAGTTTTGTGTGGTGCAATGTTTTAGGTGGACAGTTTCAAGAAACCCATTGAGTATAATGTGAAAACTAGCCTGTAATTAGGTCCCCCCTCACTATTGAAGTCTTTCTTCAACCCCATTTGCGGGTAACTAAAGGGCAGTATCTTCTGACTCAATACACGGACCAAAGATTTTCTCAGCGATCATTTTGCCGTCGTATTTGGGTTGATTACCTCCGAAATCTTCTGGGAGGATATCAGCATCAATCTCCTTGAAGAAGGCTTCCAGCTCCTCACCATGGACATAAACCTGTGGGGAAAAAAAAGTGTTTGTTCCTTGTCATAAATAATCTAACTGGGCTCAAGCTACAGCAAATAAAATCACCAAATTTACCCTTTAAAGGACTAAATTGAATGGAGGCGCTATTTTATATTAAGTTTGGTATGTGGGGCACATGTTTCATTGATAACTATAAGTATCTGCAGTATCTCTTACTCCTATAGGTGGCACTGTGAAAAGTCTTTCCAATGTTAAAGTTGTCACAATGTGTGACACAAAATCACTGCTATTTTATAGTTAGAGTATATTACTCTGAGATTGTAAAGTCTGGCCAACAGCAATGTGTCTTTTATGCTGCACAGTCGCACAGCGCTCTGGAGGTCCCACACAGCCGGCTCGCCGGCTTTTAAATGGGAAAAACCGCACATGTGCGGAATTTTGAATGGGGCGCGCAGCCCGTTAAAGGGGCCACACGGCCCCCAAAAAATTAGAGGGAACATTAACCACCAGGTTCCCATAAATCACTCAAATGCATTCGGAAATGTTTATCATCTGCCATTTTTCTTCTCGGTAACTGAAATTTCTAATATCCGATATAAGTGTTTGAACAAAATTTTGACAGTAACATGATTAACTTTATCCATTGACTTTTCTTTCGTGTCTTTTAATGTTTGCATTGAAGTTTTTTCTTGAAAGTCTCAGCCCCGCCCATAAACCTGGGCCTGGATTTGATATGTTTGCCTCGAGCTGTGACCCATCCATCTTCCCATCATATCCCTCAGTCCCTTCTCTCTCTATATTTCTTGATGCGGAGATGCCGGCGTTGGACTGGGGTGGACAAAAATGAGAAGTCGCACAACACCAGGTTATAGTCCAACAGATTTATTTAAAATTACAAGCTTTCGGAGCTGTCGCCTATTTCTTGAGCCAGTTTAAATTGCCTGCTTCTATAGCCTTCCTTGGTAATTTATTCTCCAAGTCTAGCTCTGACCTCCTGAGATGGGAAAGAACTACAGGCCTTCAGAACAGTGATTTACTTGGGATACCTATAGGGATTAATGCACAGAGCATTATGGAGCAAGTCTTAATAGAAACTTGAGAGAAGGCAACAGGTTGGAAAAATGCTTAAAATTACATTCATTGTCCTTTGTTCTGCACTCACCCTCTCCAGGAGTTTGCTCTTCAAGAAAGGCTTGACCATGTTGTAAGTAGTGGTAAAATACCAAGGCTGATGGATGAAGTATACGGCTTTAAACCGAGCAGGGAAGGAGTCCTAAAAGTTCAAAAAGAGGAACAGACATGAAACTATTGAACTTTCCTCACTGTTTCTTTGCTTGCTGTGTATGTCTCGAGATGGAGCTACTGGAGGACAACAGCAAGACCCTATCCCATGGCAAACTTATGGGTCTAAAGGCTGACAAGTCCCCTGGACCTGATGGCCTGCATCCTAGGGTCTTAAAAGAAGTGGCTACAGAGATAGTGGATGCATTGGTTGTAATCTTCCAAAACTCCCTTGACTCTGGAAAAGTCCCTGCGGATTGGAAAACCGCAAATGTAACGCCCTTATTCAAAAAAGGAGGGAGACAGACAGCAGGAAACTATAGGCCAGTTAGCCTAACATCCGTCATTGGCAAAATGCTCGAATCCATTATTAAGGAAGTAGTAGCAGGGTATTTAGAAAATCATAATACAATCAAACAGAGGGTTTGGACAGGGGGTTGGATAGGGTAGATGCTGAGAGGATCTCGGTGGGGAATCTAGAACGAGGGGGCATAGTCTCAGAATAAGGGGTCGCCCTTTTAAGACGGAGATGAGGAGGAATTTCTTCTCTCAGAGGGTCGTGAATCTTTGGAATTCTTTACCCCAGAGAGCTGTGGAGGCGGAGTCATTGAATATATTCAAGGCTGAGATAGACAGATTTTCGAGCAACAGGGAAGTCAAGGGTTATGGGGAGCGGGCAGGAAAGTGGAGTTGAGGCCAAAATCGGATCAGCCATGATCTCATTAAATGGCGGAGCAGGCTCGAGGGGCCGAATGGCCTGCTCCTGCTCCTATTTCTTATGTTCTTATGTTCATTGCTTGGAGCCCAGTGTTTGGGACATCATTTTATGAATAAGCCAAATTCAACCATCTGCTTTGACCTTTTTTAGGAGTAGATCCTTTGAAATCTTTTCACCCCTGTGACTTGGGTTCCTGTCCAGCCCACTTTTAAGCTTGGTAGTAAAATGGGCTCGGGGAGTATGTCTATGATTATTATGTCTATGACTATGGCACATAGGTTCGAATTCCCTCCCCACTGAGATACCAATCTCAGCTGAGCTGCTTTGGGGAGCTGCTGACTGGAGGCCTGGTTCTCCCTGAGGAGGGAGGAGGGCGGGGTGGGGGGGGGGGGGGGTGCGGAATCATAGGCCTTGTCTGCAAGCTCCTGCTTGTGACCAGTTTGGAGCAGCACAGGTAGAAACCCCTCAGCTGGAGGGGAAGCATGGAGACCGGGGGAAGTGGGGGGAAAATAAGTGGACCCATAGAGCAATGAGGATCGGGAGGAAGAATAGTTGGAAATGTCGTTGCGAACTCCACCCAAATAGGCTCAAAATAAAGGAATTTAAGTTCATGTTTATAAGAGAAAATGAAAAGACAGTGAAAGCACATGCTTTTCCGTGAATTGCCCCACCCACACGTCTAAAGGAGCACTCCCTCTGGCTGATGGCTTCCTACACTCACCTGAAGCATGTCTACCATTTTCTTGAGCTCTGAGGGTTTGATGCCAGATGCTTGTTGCATTGTAAATCCCTTAAAGTTTTCAATGATGCAAAATCCATTAATCTGCGTCTCCTCATTCTCTAGAAGTTTCTCCAGGATCACGCAGTAAGCACGAAGGATCTAACGAGGAAGAGAACCGCCTTAAATCGCACACGCAATCATCTTCCGAGTCAGGTTTTTGAAATAAACATTCTTATAGCTGATTTGAGCTGGGGCTGGGGCTGGGGCTGCAGCGAAATTGCTTCAATGGGCACCAGTGCCAGTGGGAGGAACGATCAGCCAAGATTCCTGCTTCTGATCACAATACATCAGGTGTGGACCTCAGAATGGCTCAGCTGTGGTGTCCTCCCATGGTCAACTAGCCAACTGACAAGCAGTGTTTAGGTCCCAGCTTCGATCACTGGTCTTTGCTGAGTTATGTGATTTCAGCTGGGGCCACTATAGAGGTACCACAGTTGGCCTCAGTTCTCCAGATTAGGGAGGGAAAAATCAATCAGGGTTGCTACTCTTGGTTGCTATATCCTGCTGGAAAGTGTGTGTGGATAATGAGGGAATGACAGGATGGGCAATGTCCTCCACAGTCAAGTAGCCTCCTGGCACTCCCTGCCGAGGCTCGCACATGAAGAATAGCCACTTGGGTGAGGTGATGGAGGGCAACTGATTTGGAATCTTATTCCAGCAAGTCAGTGGCCATGAGAATCTGCAGGCCATCGATCCCAGCATCTACGCTGGTATTGTGTCCACCAGGAACATCTGCTGCTGACCCTGGAAGACTTTCTAGGGTCTAGGGTTGGTTCCCTAATTTGCCTGCAAATGGCAGGCGCATCTAGGGCACCCACCATCTAACCCAAGCCGAAACATCTGGCCTAGCTGCCAGGCTGGGACGGGGTGCTGGGTTTCCCTTCCTCTCACAAACGAGTCATAGATTCCCCCATGACAACCTTACAAAGGAGGCCACTTTAAAAATGAAGAAGAAATTGTGGCCAAAACTTCAAGGGTCCAGCCATGATCCAAACCTGAACGGGTCCGTCAGTATGCCTATTCATAGAATCATGGAAATTTACGGCACAGAAGGAGGCCATTCGGCCTATCGTGTCTGTGCTGGCCGAAAAAGAGCTCTCCAGCCTAATCCCACTTTCCAGCTCTTGATCCGTAGCTCTGTAGGTTACAGCGCTTCAAGTGCATATCCAAGTAATTTTTAAATGCTATGAGCGTTTCTGCCTCTACCACCCTTTCAGGCAGTGAGTTCCAGACCCCCACCACCCTCTGGATGAAAAAAGTTCTCCTCAACTCCCCGCTAATCCTTCTACCAATTACTTTAAATCTATGCCCCCTGGTTATTGACCTCTCTGCTCAGGGAAATAGGTCCTTCCTATCCACTCTATCTAGGCCTCTCATCATTTTATACACCTCAATTAAGTCTCCCCTCAGCCTCCTCTGTTCCAAAGAAAACAACCCCAGCCTATCCAATCTTTCCTCATAGCTAAAATTCTCCAGTCCTGGCTACATCTTTGTAAATCTCCTCTGTACCCTCTCTAGTGCGATCACATCATGAGCTGTGTCTCAATGAACCTCCGGAGCATCCAAACACTGATGTTTGAAGCCCCCACCCAAGCCCTGTTCTCCCTTACCTCGATAGCTATGTTTGGGGCAGGCAAGACCCTCCTTCCTGCAATAGGCCATCCTCCAAATTTCGTGACCAGGCTGGGACCCAGTGGGGGTCATTTTCAACTGAGCTCTGGAGCGTAAAACTGGCGTTGCCGGTTGGGCGCCCATTATAGAAACTGCCCGATTTTTCTCAACCATTGATATCAATGAATGGGAAAATCAGGTGGTTTCTATAATGGGCGCTGGATATGCAAGTTGTAAGTTAGCCTCCCTGTGTATCCGTGGATTTTCCAAGCCAAGCGTCTTCAAGAGAGGAGAAGAGATAGTTGGAAGAACAAAGAGAGAAAAAAGATCAAACAATAGTTTGGAGGCGCACATCCTCTTCGGTTCTTTTGGTATGGGCCGAACCTTAATGGAGACAGGTTCTATTACCTCATCGAATGTAATTTCCTCGTAATCCCAGTTCTCAATGTTAAAGAGCAATACGACACGGCCATACTTGTCTCGATTTGTGAGAATGCCGGGATAACCTGCCTCGATGGTGCTGCGTACCGCTTCAGGTGTCAGGTTCTCAAAGAGCTCAGGGTATTGTTCACGAAAACGCACGTAACCTATCGGAGAGAACAAATTGGAATAAATCAATCCCTTGGGGTAAGGGCAGGACTTTGGCACCGCAATATTCGGTATTGGTTTGGTAGCCAAATGGTGGTAGAACTCATATCCCAGTTAGATAGGAGGGCTTTTGTTGTGATGTCTGTACAGTTCTCAGATTGGGTTGTTTGTTTTTTTGCATCTTCCCCTTTGGAGTATTTGCAGGCCAATTAACAGTATGGCAGGCTGCAATGTGGCTGCTCCTTCCATGGCCATAACCATCTTTATACTAACCGATAGGGTGACTAGTCCTATGTGGGCTCCCACAACCCATATGATGAGGGGAGCCATCCACATCCATCAGAGGCAAGTATCTCAGTGGATGCCAACCCAGAATTCAGAGTCAGAGCTCCAGTCTCCACTTGCTGGGACTGTCAGAAGCGGGAATGCTACCAATAAGCCAAGGGCTCACTCCTCAGACTGGGTGTGGGGCAGAGAAAGCCCAGGTCGCACATGCTTTTGTGATTGCCACCAAAGAATGTCAACATTTAGCTGACGAGATACCTTCTTGTTGCAGAGATTGACTATCTCAGATTTTCTTCCTCTTCACCCAAGTCAGACATATACTGCCATGAGTTGACTAAGGCCAGCCCAGAGGAATCTCAACCCAATTATGATCACCAAATTCAATGACTACAGAACTCAGGGGCTCAAATTTTTGCAAGACTTCCATTATGAACTAGGGGTGCAGGAACATGCAGCTTCTAAACTGAATAGAAGAAATAGAAAACTTAGTTTCTTAGTAAATTAAATTAAAAATCACATTTAAAAGCTTTTAAAATATACCTTTTAATGTCCGGCCCCCAAAAGATATTTTTGGCGCCTCCTCGAAGGCCGGCGAACGAGCGCAATTAGCAGTGATTAATTCAGCCTGGGGGGAGCGTGGGCAGTTTTATGGGCGGCACTGGGTTCTAGCGCAATATTTTTTAAAACGAGCGCAGAAGATCGCGGAATCTCAAATTGCGCTGAACGCAATCTGCGCTTAAAATCCCGCGATCTTTTGCATTGGTTACTCCAATTTCACCTGAATTGCGCGGAAAAAAAACCCAGTGCAATCGAGCAGAAACTCCAGGCCCTTATATCTGCATGCACTTCCTGCCAACCTTTTATCTTATAAATTTCTATGTCCTCATTTATCATGGAAACTGCCTATATAAACTTCTCGCACTGTATTTAAATCCTCCCCCACTGTGGAGGTGCTGCAGTTTAAATAGGACGAGTTTAAATAGGAAGTTTTCATTAAAAATGTGGAATAGGAATTTATAATGGAAAGGTATAAAATAAGGACAGAATATACAACTTTAAAATGGCAACTTGATTATGTTTGCATGCCCTGGTCCAATTATCCTCTGCAGTCTAATCCCACTTCACCTGAATACAACACTTGGTCTTGGCTCTCTGTGTATAATACGCTGGAAAATAAACTAGGGGAAAAAAATTGAAAATCTTGTGTCTGGTGTACAGTGAACAGATTCGATATGTCACACTCCAGACACCACACTTTGTTACAATCTTAAGAACTGCAGAAAGAAAGTTGGTCATATAATGCTGGGCTTTTCTGATCTGGAACCAGAAAGGTGCAAGCAGCAACAATTCACCTCGAAGCGTCCTGAGATGTTTACAAGCAGCCTGGATTTGCATTTTTAGACCATTTCCCCACAGAGAATGCTTGAATCTTAAAGGGACAGGCCAGCTTAAACACAGCTCTATGTTAACTATGATTCAGCTAAGAGTACCATCATTGGCATTAGCGCCCCTGACTAGCCCCTGGTAGATTTAGAGACGATGTTTCCACTTGTGGGGGAGTCCAAAACTAGGGGTCAGAAATAGAAGATAGTCACGAATAAATCCAATAAGGAATTCAGGAGAAACTTCTTTACTCAGTGAGTGGTTAGAATGTGGAACTTGCTACCACAAGGAGTAGTTGAGGCAAATAGCATAGATGTATTTAAGGGGAAGCTAGATAAGCCTTCTTTGACCTCACAAAGACCTTCACTGAAGCGTACGAGAGCATGGGCCTTACACTAAACATCCATAAGACAAAGGTCCTCTACCAACCTGCCCCTGCCACACAGTACTGCCCCCCGATTATCAAAATCCACGACGAGGCCTTGGACAACGTGGACCACTTTCCATACCTCAGGAGCCTACTGTCAACATAGAGTCATAGGGCTGGATTTTCATTGACCCGTGGAGGCGGGTTTGGAGGCGTGTGGGGGGTTAAAATTGCGAAAACTGGCGGGCGGGCACAAGTCCGCCTCCATCCCGCCTCCACGCAATTTTCATTAAATCGTGTCTGCTGGTCCCGACTCCGTCCCGCCTTTAAGAGGCGGGATAAGCTGTTAAGATGCTTAACAAGCACTAAATTGGCTCTATAATGCCATTTTGAAAGGCCTTTGTGATTTTAACCCTTGATCTACGTGAAGCACGCCTGTTCTGAACCACGATTGTGATACCTGGCGGGAGCACATTTGGATGGCTGACTGTCAGCTGCAGGTGCAGGTGCACTCTCTCTCTCTCTCTCCACAGACTTAGAGCTGCTGCTCACAGCAAAGGCCAGGCAGTCTCTCACCTTCAATGCAGCAGCAATGATGACATCATCAGAGGCGACTTTCAGACTCAAAACACTAATTGGTTCATGGGTTCCCACATGCTGGAACTCAATTGCCCAATTAGGTGAAAATTGCATCAATCTCCCACATCCAATTGCAGTCGGGTGGATAACATGAAAAGTGGATGACACGACCCCAACCTGCCCCAGTATCAAAATCCAGTCCACAGAGTTATACAGCACAGAAAGAGGCCCTTTGGCTCATCGTGTCTGCGCCAGCCATCAAGCCCTGTCTATTCTAATCCCATTTTCCAGCAGTTGGTCTGTAGCCTTGTATGCTATGGCATTTCAAGTGCTCATCTAAATGCTTCTTGAATGTTGTGAGGGTTCCTGCCTCTACCACCCTTTCAGGCAGTGAGTTCCAGATTCCAACCACCCTCTGGGTGAAAAAGTTTTTCCTCAAATCCCCTCTAAACCTTCTGCCCCTTACCTTGAAACTATGCCCCCTGGTTATTGACCCCTCTACTAAGGGGAAAAGCTCCTTTCTATCTACCCTATCTATGCCCCTCATAATTTTGTACACCTCAATCAGGTCCCCCCTCAGCCTTCTCTGCTCTAAGGAAAACAACCCCAGCCTGTCCAGTCTCTCTTCATAGCTGAAACGCTCCAGCCCAAGTAACATCCTGGTGAATCCCCTCTGCACACCCTCTCCAACGCAATCACATCCCTCCTATAGTGTGGTGACCAGAACTGCACACAGTATTCCAGCTGTGGCCTAACTAGCATTTTGTACAGCTCCATCATAACCTCCCTGCTCTTATATTCTATGCCTCGACTAATGAAGGCAAGTATCCCATATGCCTTTTTAACCACCTTATCTACCTGTCCTGCTGCCTTCAGGGATCTATGTACATGCACACCAAGGTCCCTCTGATCCTCTGTCCTTCCTAGGGTCCTACCATTCATTGTGTATTCCCTTGCCTTGTTAGTCCTCCCAAAATACATCACCTCACACTTTTCAGGGTTAAATTCCATTTGCCACTGTTCTGCCCATCTAACCATCCCATCTATATCGTCCTGTAGCCTGAGGCTTCCCTCCTCGCTATTTACCACTCCACCAATTTTCGTGTCATCTGCGAACTTACTGATCATACCTCCTACATTCATATCTAAATCATTAATGTACACTACAAACAGCAAAGGACCCAGCACCAATCCCTGCGGTACACCACTGGACACAGGCTTCCAGTCACAAAAACAACCTTCGACCATCACCCTCTGCCTCCTGCCACTAAGCCAATTTTGGATCCAATGTGCCAAATTGTCCTGGATCCCATGGGCTCTTACCTTCTTGACCAGTCTCCCATGTGGGACTTTGTCAAAAGCCTTACTGAAGTCCATGTAGACTACATCAACTGTACTACCCTCATCCACACACCTAGTCACACCCTCGAAAAATTAAATCAAATTGGTCAGACATGATCTCCCCCTGACAAAGCCATGCTGACTATCCCTGATTAATCCTTGCCTCTCCAAGTGGAGACTAATTCTGTCCCTCAGAATTTTTTCCAATGATTTCCCTACCACTGATGTTAGGCTCACTGGCCTGTAATTCCTTGGTTTATCCCTACTACCCTTCTTGAACAATGGTACTACGTTAGCTGTTCTCCAGTCCTCTGGCACCTCCCCTGTGGCCAGAGAGGTTCTGAAAATTTGTGTCAGAACCCCTGCAATCTCCTCCCTTGCCTCACACAGCAGCCTGGGATACATCTCATCAGGGCCTGGGGATTTATCCACTTTTAAGCCCGCTAAAACCGTTAGTACCTCCTCCCTCTCAATACTAATTTGTCCAAGTATATCACAATCCCCCTGCCTGATTTCTATTCCTACAGCGTCCTTCTCCATAGTGAACATAGATGTAAAATATTCATTTAAAACCTCACCTACATCTTCCGGCTCTACACACAGATTGCCACTTTGGTCCCTAATGGGCCCTACTCTTTCCCTGGTTATCCTCCTGCCCTTAATATACTTATAAAACACCTTGGGATTTTCCTTTATTTTGCCCGCCAGTGTTTTTTCATGCCCCCTCTTTGCTCTCCTAATTTCTTTTTTAAGTACCACCCTGCACTTTCTATACTCCTCTAGGGTTTCCACTGTTCTTAGTCCTTTGTATCTGCCAAAAGCCTACCTTTTTTTACTAATCCATTCTTGTATATCCCTTGACATCCAGGGTTCCCTGGGTTTGTTGGTCCCACACTTGACCTTTACGGGAACATGTTAGCGTTGTACTCTCTCTATTTCCTTTCTGAAAGACTCCCACTGCTCTGATGTGGATTTTCCTACAAGTAGCTGTTCCCAGTCCACTTTGGCCAGGTCCTGCCTTATCATATTAAAATCGGCCTTCCCCCAATTTAGAACCTTTATTTCTGGTCCATCTTTGGGGGACGTTGATGACGAAGGCCAACACTGCCTTCAGTGTGCCAGTGCAGCCTTCGGTCACCTGAGGAAGAGAGTGTTTGAAGACCAGGACCTCAAACCCAGCACCAAGCTCATGGTCTACAGAGCAGTAGTGATACCCGCCCTCCTGTATGCTTCAGAGACATGGACCATGTACAGCAGGCACCTCAAAGCACTGGAGAGGTACCACCAATGCTGCCTCCGCAAGATCCTGCAAATCCATCAGCAGGATAGGCGCACCACACGTCAGTGTTCTCGCTCAGGCCAACATCCCCAGCATCGAAGCTTTGACCACGCTCGATCAGCTCCAATGGACGGGCCACATCGTCCGCATGTCCAATACGAGACTTGCAGTGGGAGGGGGTGGATCCAGTTGTCGTGGTCCATGTTGGTACAAACGACGTAGATAGGACAAGGAAGCCGGTTCTGTTAAAGGAGTATGAGTAGCTAGGGGTCAAATTAAAAAACAGAACCTCAAGGGTAATAATCTCTGGATTATTACCTGAGCCACGAGCGAATTTGGCTAGGACAAATAAAATTAGAGAGTTAAATGAGTGGCTCAAAGACTGGTGTGGGAGAAATGGGTTTTGCTTCCTGGGACACTGGCACCAGTACTGGGGCAGGAGGGAGCTGTTCCGTTGGGACGGGCTTCACTTGGCCAGTGCTGGGACTAGAGTCCTGGCAGATCATATAATTAGGGCTATAGAGAGGGCTTTAAACTAACTAGTGTGGGGGAGGTTCCTCGAGAGCAAATAATAAAAATGACAACAGAGAAGGTCATAGACTTAGGTAGCAGTGGGGAAATTAAAAACCAGAGTGTGTCAGGAAGGGGCAGAAGGTATGGAGTAAAAGGTAAAGTAATAAAAAGGGCAAAAGCAGGAACTAAGTGTCACAAAACATATTTGAAAGTTCTCTATCTGAATGCACGTAGCATTCATAACAAAATAGACGAGTTAATGGCACAAATAACTACATATGGGTATGATCTTGTGGCCATTACAGAAACATGGCTGCAGGGTGACAATGCCTGGGAATTAAACATACCAGGTTATTTAATGATCAGGAGGGACAGGCAGGAAGGAAGGGGAGGTGGGGTGGCTATGTTAATAAAGGAAGGAATCACTGTAATACAGAGAAGTGATATTGGGTCAAAAGATCAGGATAATGAAACAGTTTGGGTGGAGATAAGGAATAATAAGGGGAAAAAAACACTAGTGGGCATAGTCTATAGGCCTCCGAACAGTTGCAACTCTATTGGACGGAGTATCAATCAGGAAATAGTTGAGGCTTGTAATAAGGGAACATCTATAATTATGGGGGATTTTAACTATCATATTAATTGGACAAATCAAATTGGGCAGGGCTGCCTTGAGGATGAGTTCATTGAGTGTATTAGGGATGGGTTTCTTGAGCAGTATGTAACTGAACCGACCAGGGGGCAAGCAACCTTAGATCTGGTCCTGTGTAACGAGACAGGATTAATTAAAAATGTCCTAGTAAAGGATCCCCTTGGAATGAGTGACCATAACATGGTTGAATTCCATATTCAATTAGAGGGTGAGAAGGTTGGATCTCAAACAAGCATGCTAAGCTTGAATAAAGGAGACTATGAAGGTATGTGAGTGGAATTGAGTAGAGTGGATTGGGAAAATAGATTAAAGGGTAAGACGATACATGATCAGTGGTGTACATTTAAGGAGTTATTTTACAACTTCCAAAAAATATATATTCCACTGAGAAGAAAAGGGTGTAAAAGAAAAGACAGTCATCCGTGGCTAGGTAAAGAAATTAAGGATAGTATTCGACTGAAAACAAGGGCATATAAGGTAGCCAAATCTAGTGGGAGGATAGAGGATTAGGGAAAACTTTAAAAGACAGCAAAGAATAACAAAAAGATTGATTAAGAAAGGGAAGATAGATTATGAAAGTAAATTAGCAAAAAATATAAAAACAGATAGTAAGAGTTTTTATAGTTATATAAAAAGAAAAAGGGTGGCTAAAGTAAATGTTGGTTCCTTGGAGGATGGGACCGGGAAATTAATGGTGGGAAATATGGAGATGGCAGATGCACTGAATGAATATTTTGTATCAGTCTTTACAGTAGAGGACACTAAGAATATCCCAACACTGGACAAACAGGGGGCTATAGGGGGGGAGGAGCTAAACACGATCAAAATCACTAAGGAAGTGGTACTCGGTAAAATAATGGGACTCAAGGCGGATAAATCACCTGGACCTGATGGCTTACATCCTAGGGTCTTGAGGGAGGTGGCGGTAGGGATTGTGGATGCATTGGTAATAATTTTCCAAAACTCCCTGGACTCAGCAAAGATCCCGGCAGACTGGAAAACTGCTAATGTAACACCCTTATTTAAAAAGGGCAGTAGACAGAAGGCTGGAAACTATAGACCAGTTTGCCTAACATCTGTGGTAGGTAAAATTTTGGAGTCCATTATTAAAGAGACAGTAATGGGACATTTGGATAATCCTAATTTAATAGGACAAAGTCAGCATGGTTTTATGAAGGGGAAGTCATGTTTGACAAATTTGCTGGAGTTCTTTGAGGAAGTAACATACAGGGTGGATAAAGGGGAACCAGTGGATGTGGTGTATCTAGACTTCCAAAAGGCATTTGACAAGGTGCCACACAAAAGATTATTGCTTAAGATAAAAAATCACGGGATTGGGGGTAATATTCTGGCATGGATAGAGGATTGGCTATCTAACAGAAGGCAGAGAGTTGGGATAAATGGTTCATTCTCAGACTGGCAATCAGCAACTAGTGGTGTTCCGCAGGGGTCAGTGCTGGGTCCCCAACTCTTTACAATCTATATTAACGATTTGGAGGAGGGGACCGAGTGTAACATATCAAAGTTTGCAGATGATACTAAGATGGGAGGGAAAGTAGTGAGTGAGGAGGACATAAAAAATCTGCAAGGGGACATAGACAGGCTAAGTAAGTGGGCAGAGATTTGGCAGATGGAATACAATACTGGAAAGTGTGAGGTTATGCACTTTGGCAGGAAAAATAGTAGAGCAAGTTATTATCTTAATGGCAAGAAACTGGAAAGTACTGAAGTACAAAGGGATCTGGGAGTCCTGGTGCACGAAACTCAAAAGGTTAGTATGCAGGTGCAGCAAGTGATTAAGAAGGCCAATGGAATGTTGGCTTTCATTGCTAAGGGGATAGAATATAAAAATAGGGAGGTATTGCTTCAGTTGTACAAGGTATTGGTGAGACCGCACCTGGAATACTGCATACAGTTTTGGTGTCCATACTTAAGAAAAGACATACTTGCTCTCGAGTCAGTACAAAGAAGGTTCACTCGGTTAATCCTGGGGATGAGGGGATGGACATATGAGGAGAGGTTGGGTAGATTGGGACTCTACTCATTGGAGTTCAGAAGAATGATCTTATTGAAACATATAAGATTGTGAAGGGGTTGGATCGGGTGGATGCGGGGAGGATGTTCCCGATGATGGGTGAAACTAGAACTAGGAGGCATAGTCTTAGAATAAGGGGCTGCTCTTTCAAAACTGAGATGAGAAGGAACTACTTCACTCAGAGGGTGGTAGGTCCATGGAATATGCTGCCCCAAAAAGCTGTAGAAGCTACATCATTACATAAATTTAAAAGAGAAATAGACAGTTTCCTAGAAGTAAAGGGAATTAAGGGTTACGGGGAGCGGGCAGGAATTTGGACATGAGTCTAGGTTCGGATCGGTCATGGCCCTGTGGGTAGCGTAGCGGGCCCAGGGGCCGTGTAGCCTGATCCTGCTCCTATTTCATGTGTCCAATTCTGTTGGGTTCAGGAGATGGTTCTGTGATAGTAGATTGGCGGTTAGGATCAGATCAGCCATGATCTTATTGAATGGCGGAGCAGGCTCGAGGGGCCAATTGGCCTACTCCTGCTCCTATTTCTTATGTTCTTATGTTCTTAAAACAAGCGCTCTACTTGGAGCTCCGACACGGCAAGAGTGCCCCAGGTGGGCAGAGGAAATGCTTCAAGGACACCCTCAAAGCCTCCTTGAAAAAGTGCAACATCCCCACCGACACCTGGGAATCCCTGGCCCAAGACCACACGAAGTGGAGGAGAAGCATCCGGGAAGGCGCCGAACACCTCGAGTCTCTTCGCCGGGAGCAAGCAGAAGCCAAGCGCGAACAGCGGAAGGAGCGCACGTCAACCCAAGCACCCCACCCACCCACCCCTTCAACCACCGTCTGCCCCACCTGTGACAGAGACTGTAGGTCCCGCATTGGACTCATCAGTCAACCGAGAGCTAATTTTTAGTGTGGAAGCAAGTCATCCTCGGTTCCGAGGGACTGACTAAGAAGAAGAGAAGAGATAAGTACATGAGGGAGAAAGGGATAGAAGGTTATGCTGATAGGGTTAGATGATGTAGGGTGAGAGGAGGCTCGTGTGGAGCATAAACACCGGCACAGACCAGTTTGGCTGAATGGCCTGTTTCTGTGCTGTAAATTCTATGTAATCCGATGGCTGGGGAAGTGAAACAATATGGCCCAAAAATTAGTCCCGCTACGTGAGAGTACGCACTGTGTACTCTCGCGTATTCTGTCTCCAATTGCCGGTTTTCTGCATGCACTGCGCATGCGCTGAAAACCGGCACTTGGTGAATGGAAAAGGGGGCGGGTCCTAGGTGAACCGCGTGCGCGCTACAGGCTGCGCGCACGCTGTGCACTTAGTGGTTTCAACGCGCAGGTAAGTACGGAAGATTCTAGACATAAAAAAAGGAGGAGTAAGACCCACTTTTAACAAGGTAAGTAGTGAATTAAGTATTATTTTGAATTTTTTTTAACAGGTATATCTTTTTTAGAGACTTTAAAGACAGGTAAGTTTATTTTTATAACTTTTTAAAAGATTTAAAATTTTTTCAAAAATTAAATTTTTTATTTAAAATGGTTAATTTATTTAACTATACTTATTTTATTAATGTGATGGTTTTTTTTTAAAATTTAATTGAGGTTTAGCGGTTCTTTTGGGGGGCTATAGTATTCATAACTTTCACAGCACTTATGTGAAAGTTATGAATGGAAGATGGTGTGCTGCCATTGGCTCTAACTGAGTCACGTGATCCCACAGCTCGCACGAATTAACTACGCCGGTGGGATACGCAAGCCCAGCACAGCAGCTGTCCAGAACATCAAGTTCGTGCGAGCTGGAACTGAAAAAGCCAACGCGGAGTGAGAGATCGCGGGGAGGCCTTACCCTCGCACGAAGGCTTCCTCACGAATTTTTGGGCCTATGTTCCTGCTGCTGATTAGTAGCCGGCAGTTCTGGCTGGAAAGTGCTCATGTGTAAGTAGAATCAAGCTCACTATCACAACCATTCTCTAGACTACTGATGAGCAATGCCATGGGAGATCATCCAGTTTTAATAATTTAGTCTCTCATTTATTTAAAGGATTTTTGCACTTTGTTTTTCCGTGGATGTCAGCATTTTCTCCTCTTCCTGGTCTGATTTGTTTCTTTCCTGCTTTGCTCGATCACTGGACAATGTTTGCCTGTGTCTCCTGCACAGTGAGATGAACTTTCACATTGAGAGGCCACTAATTAACACGGAAAAGCTCTACTTTCCCATGCCAAAGCTTTGGGCCTTGTCAGGAGTAATTACTGCATAGCAGACACAGGAGACATGTCTCCTGTTTAATGAGCATCTTTTAAACCTCTAGCGGCGGAATTCTTTCTCACTTGCTAATTAGATTTCGATGAAGGGGCAAGACTTGGGCTCGGACATTCCACTGCAACCAAAGTTGGTTGTGGTCCAATCCCCAGTATGTGCTGAGTTAGCCAGGATGAAGAGAGGGGCATGGACAATTGGTCCTGTGTCCTTGGGCTAGAGAGATGAAAAAGTTAAGTTGCTGCTCCTGATTGGTGTGTCGTGGCTCCAACTGGGAGATGCTTATGTGTAAATAGAATCCAGATTTAGCTGTGATGCCATTCACAATCAAACAGCCTTTCAACATTCACTGACCAGGCTTATACATGAAGAACCAGTTGGCCAAACTGTACCCCAGCGGAAAAACTTGGGAGGAAATCTAAGGGAACAATTGGCAAAGTATCAAAACTCTGCCAATCCTTCCCTTGGATGCATTGCCCTCTCAGTGCCAGGGATATAACTTAAAAAACTTAAGGTGGCCAATCATGGACATCTACATAGTCTTTGCCATGATATCATTTCAGCGACCAATTGATGCTAAATCTGCGTTTCATTGGTTGAGCAGTTCAACTGATGGCTGAACTGGGTTTGGGCACTTCACCACCTGGGATGAATCACAGCAGTTGATCCTCAGTTCATGGTGCAGTGGAAAGCAATGACTGAAGATAAAGCAATTCTTGTCCGATTGAGTATGATTCCAGAGAATTGGCCAGTGGAAAATCAAATCAGGTGAACCTCTGGAAAGTTTGGAAAGTATCTTTAAACTGTGTCAATGAGCTGCGTCCTGACGCTTCCAATTTCTCTTAATCAACCCAGGTTCATCTCTCACCTTTGAGAAGATCGTACGACCTTTTCACATCATACTTTCTTGCTCTAACGAATCGCAGAAAGAAGGAATCATCTTTGTCTTTTGTTTTCTCAAGCACAGTCTTGCACATCTCCTCTCCAGTGTCGGCAGTGTCTAGAACAAGTTTTTGAAGCTCTTTCACACATAACACCCGTTTCTCCTCTGTCTCATTCAATTCGTCCTTAGCCTTTGGAGAGAAAAGAACATCTAAAGTCACTTTTCAGGAGTTTTCCAGCGCCTAAGGCCAGCATTGGACTGTACCACAGATTAGGAAAAAGTGGGCTTTCTCGTGCCTTCATCAAATAGGAATTTGTAATCTCAACTGGTCTAGAGTGCAGCATTGGCCTTTGCTTGAAGAGGAAAAGATTAAATGGACGATGAGTCAGTCTGTACCTTTCTTGTGCACCTCCAAATAGCCAGTTCAGAATAATGCTGGAATATGCCTCCAAACAGACCATTTGCCCACTGACCTAGTTAGGAATAGTACATGGTGAGGAGATGCTTAAAAGAAGAAAGTAATTATAAAATGTAAGCGGTGAACTGACATTGTTAAAGTCCAGTTAAGCAGATAAAAAGCAGATCTTTTTTCTCCTTAATATTATTGACAAAGCACTAGTAGAAGACAGGAGCAGTCCCAGAAATCGGTATTCGAAGCAATACTGGATGGGTTAGAAGTTTTTGTTATGTCAGGACTGGAGTGACCCAGGACCTGTCAGAACTGTGCTGATGGTGTGGGCCTGGGTGGGGGGGGGGGGGAGCATGCAATACTTGCATCGAAATGCTCCTGCATCTACCACCTGATCTCATGTTCAGAACAAAATGGATTACACGGCTGCGCTGTAGCGCACTCAAATATCTGCTCTGGGGTACTTGGCTAAACAACAGTGAAGGGAAGATCATTATTAACATGAAGCCGTCCATTAAAGTTACTGGGTTGAACTTTGAACCTTTCATCATGTCAAACAGCACTCGCAGATAGCCTGCTCCATGACACTTAAACAAAACAGATGGTAAATGAGGCTCTAATCCTGGCTATTCTTGTCCTGTCTCTCCCTTGTTCTGACATAATGGAGTGCACTGACCCCAATTCAAAGGATAATAAAGATAGTCCTTTTAAAGGGCAATTATCTGTGTAGATTTGACAGCAAGCTGCTTGCTCATTGTATACTGCTCAGTAGATGCGAGATAATTTTTTCAGATTTCTACTTTGAAGGCCTTGATGCCTTTGAAGTAGAGGTTGGCACTATGGAGTAGCTCACAAGCATCTCTAGATCACTTGATAGATGGATGCAACCCTCCCCCAAGAATGCTAAGCAATATAGATCCAGAGACACTATCAGACAACCAGGGATCCAGCACAACCCTTCCCAGATAGGTAGGCCGTGAGAGCAGCCAGAGATTATATACTGGTACATTGAATGACAGCAGATCCAAGGTGGGACAAGCTTAGGTCTTGAGAGAATTACGTTGAACTGGCGCATCTGGGTCAGTGCAGCCTAGAGTTCATTCTGCTCGCTTCCCAGCAATGCAGGCACAATATTAAATCTCCAGACCACCAGTCACTTCAAATTTGGCTGGCCGGTGACAGCGAAACTCAGGCTGCCCATCTGAAGGGGTTACAGAAAGGTCCATCCCATTCTCACGTCTGAAGGAACTTGGACAGAGTTTAAAGATCTTTTAGAAAAGCCGAGGAAAATCGGGAATTTCAACTAAGTGAAACAAGCTGGATGGTGAGAGGCCTGTCTGACCGTGGCGATTGCTTGTCTGCTAATACAATAGAACACATCTGGAATTTAAAGCTTGAGTAAATTTCACTGCAGTTCAGTCAATGATATTTTTTCAAATGTTTAAAAGTGCATCAGTGAGGGTTTGGTGTGCAAAGGAACCTGGAAAAGTTCAGGGCCCCTTTGTGTGTACGCATGCATGTATATGTCTGTATTTGTGCTGTGTGTATATCTATACTGTGCTGTGTTTGTGTATGTGTACATGTCTGTATGTCTGTGTGTATGTGCTGTGCCTGTGTGAATGTTAATGTCTGTGTGTGTATCTGTACGTGCTGTGTTTGAGTACATGTTTGTATGTCTGTGTGGGTGTGTGCTGTGTCTGTGCGCATGTTAATATCTGTGTGTGTTCTGTTCCAGACATAAGCCAACACTGGTTGCCAGTTTCCGTAGTTTGTGGTAACACGTTCATTTTCTGGGCCTTTGAAATTCATCAGCTGTTTTTCTCGAGTCCAACAATGGTGCCTTTATGGGCAGGCCTTGAAAGGCTTAAGTAGATCTTGTGGCAGAGTGCACTTTATTTCATTTACCCTCAGAGGGAATGAAAAGAAAG
The DNA here is from genome assembly GCA_030390025.1 of Squalus acanthias. Taxonomy (NCBI): domain Eukaryota; kingdom Metazoa; phylum Chordata; class Chondrichthyes; order Squaliformes; family Squalidae; genus Squalus; species Squalus acanthias. The sequence goes on along the minus strand of CM059446.1, from coordinate 51,881,832 downwards.
GCCACAGCATCATTAAAGTAGAGGAGCAGGTCAGATGTTGTGGGCTGAGAATGCTTTGTAAAAGCTGCAAAACATTCCAAAAGGCTGCACAATAATAGCTGCCTTTGGATTTTGCTGTGAGGCGCTGATATACCAGAGGGCTTTGACCGAGATAGTAAACTACAGGAGTGAACCTCGAGCATTGTATGTTTTCTCAAGCCTGATGTTAGATTGCATTTTTGCAAACACTCTATGCTATACTTTAATAATACCATTGTGTTTTTCATGTAATGTTGTGCATACTTGTTAGTTTGGGAGTTTATAATCTTGTTGCTCTCTGAGCTCTGCCTGATGATTCGGTAGGTAACATTGGGAAGATCGAAGCAATTGTCTTCGGCCCTCGCCACAAACTTCTTTCCCTAGCTACTGATTCTATCTCCCTCTCTGGCCACTGTCTTAAGCTAATCTACTGTTCACAACCTCACCGTTCTATTTGATCCTAAGCTGAGCTTCCAACCCCATATCCTCTCCATCGCCAAGATCTCCTATTTCCACTTCCGTAATATCGCCCGTCTCTGCCCCTGCCTCAGCCCATCTGCTGTTGAAATCCTCATCTGTGCTTTAGCTATCTACAAACTTGACTATTCCAACGCTCTCCTGGGCGACCTCCCATCTTTCACCCTCCATAAAACTTGAGCTCATCCAAAACTCTGTTGCCCATATCCTAACTCGCGTCAAATCCCATTCAGCCATCACCCCTGTGTTCGCTGACCTACATTGGCTCCCGGTCCACCAACACCTTGATTTTAAAATTCTCATCCTCGTGTTCAAATCCCTCCATGGCCACAACCTTCCCTATCTCTGTGACCTCCTCCAGCACTACAACCCTCCGAGATCTCTGCACTCCTCCAATTCTGGCCTCTTGTGCATAGCCCACTTCCTTCAGCCCACCATTGGTGGCTGTGCCCAGTTAAATAAGTGTGTGTGTGTGTGTGTGTGTGTGTGTGTGCGTATGTGTGTGCACAGAGAGATGTATCTTTCTTCACTGATAATCCAGAGAGCTTTGCGCACTGGCCTCCCTTATCAGGAACATTCCTTGTTGCAACTTGCTTGAATTTGAACTGCGCTGAGACCCAGGAAGACCCTCTCACTGACCTTCTGCAGCGTGTGAGGGGCCAGCGTCTCACATTTGCCAAACACGGGCCCATGATCCTTGGTGGTAAGGCGCTCAAGTTTGGTGCGGAGAGCCTGCTCCTCCTCAGAAACCATCCGGAAAGTTCCTGTCTGCTGAAGAATGGAATACACTGATTACAACACCTGTACGTTTGAATAGTGAAATTATAAGCTGCTAAAAACAACGTCACCTGGAGGGATAAGAGACCCACATGGCTCTGACACACATGTTAACAGAAAGAGGATACACAGCAGTGACTCTTTGTAAATTTTTCTCACCAATTTTCTCTTCTTTCCCCCCCCACACACAATCTGGACATGTTGACTCCGTGTTGGGTTATGGTTCTACTGTCTCCAGGCACCCGCCGAGGGGAGCCACAGCCGAGCCTGATCCTGTCCTCGACTCCTCGGCTACCATCCACACCGCCACACTATCACCGGGACTCCCTCCCTCCAAACCCGGGGGCGCTGAAGACAATTGTGGCACCTCTGGTACAGGCTGGTGATCAGCTCTTGGACCTCCCTAGTCTCTCTGGTTGAGCTTCTCACTGCCTGAAGCAGCTGAGCCACTGAGGGAGCCAGCCATGGTACTTGCTAAGAAATGCAGCTTTTGATCCTAACCCAACCTCACTTACGATGTTGACCGATTGGGAGCTGTGTGGCAACCTCTGACCGAGTCCAAAACTGGATGGGGACTGGATAGGGATTTGCATTAGTTTGTTATAGACTGATGTGTCTGCATCAGGACACATTCTCTATATTCTATGCTCGATATCCTAGGCATTGAGACATTTCCTAATTGAGGAGAGCAGATGATTCCAAATAGAGAGGCAGTTACAGTACTACTATAGTGAGAAGTCGCACAACACCAGGTTATAGTCCAACAGTTTTATTTGAAATCACAAGCTTTCGGAGCTGCTGCCCCTTCGTCAGGTCCCTTCACCTGACGAAGGAGCAGCCGCTCCGAAAGCTTGTGATTTCAAATAAAACTGTTGGACTATAACCTGGTGTTGTGCGACTTCTCACTTTTGTCCACCCCAGTCCAACACCGGCATCTCTGCATCATGGATAGTACTACTATAGACATCGAATGGTTTGTAAAATTCATATCAGAGGTGAAGGAATCTGGGATGCTTTTTTGGGAGGAGCACTCTCTCTTTTAAGAAATGTTTTCGCTTCTGCAGGGATCTCCTATGCCACTCACAATCTCTGCTGAGGGTTTGTGCGGGGACTGGGAAGGGTTTGGAATCGGTGCTCGACCTAGAATCATACAGCACAGAAGGTGGTCATTCGGCCCATCGTGCCTGGGCCAAAGTCACGCTGAAAGCACTCACTAAGAGGCCCGTGAGAGTGGCCTGGCTCTCTATTTCTTCACCATTCCCTCTCTTGCTGATCTTTGCTCAGCACCTCCCTACAATGATGCGGTTGAGATCAACATGTTGACTGGTGGGAGATCACAGATGCAAACCTCCTGTCTCCACACTACATCGCATTGTCTACTGATGTTATGAGATATGAAAACAAAATAAAATGGATTTCTTTACATACTTACAATCACAGCCATTTTATCTTTATAGTTCTGGTAGTTGTTCTAAGCCCTGGAACAGAAAACAAAATAGGATTAGACAGTCATTGGAACATAAGAATAGGAGTAGGTCATTCAGCCCCTCAAGCCTGTTCCGCCATTCAATGAGATCATGGCTGACCTGTATCCTAACTCTATCCACCCGCCTTCGCCCCATATTGTCTTAATACTCTTGGCTAGCAAAATCTATCAATCTCAGTGGATAATGAAGAAGATGCAACAACGATTTGCATTTATACCACACCTTAACATAGCAAAAACCCCCTAAGGGGCTTCACACAGGTGTGAGGGTCTTAAAGGAGGCGAGGGAGGTGAAAAGGTGGAGGGCTTTAGGGAAGGAATTCCAGAGAGTGGGACCCAGATGGCTGAATGCCAATGGTGGGGCAAAGGGATGGGGGGATGTACAAGAGACCGGAGTCAGCGGAATGAGGGATTGTGGCGCTGAAGGAGGTTACAAAGATAGGGAGGGGTGAGGCCATGAGGAATTTATGGGACTGGGAGTCAATGTAGGTCAACAGGGATGGGAGTGACGGATGAATGAGACTTTGTTCGGGAGAGGAACTTTATGGAAGATGCAGGATTGGGGTCCAGCCAGGAGAGCATTGGAGTAAGTGGAGTGAGAAAGAATGATATGAGGGCTTCAGCAACACATGAGCCGAATGAGGGGTAGAGGCAGGAAATATCTGGAGGTGGAATGGATGGTCTTTACGATGGAGAGGGGGTGCGACTTTAATTATGGGCGGACTTTGGGTCCTTGTCGCGAGGCCCGAGCCCTGTTGAGGACTGGGCCTCATCTGCTCAGCTGAGTTACGAGGGCAGAACCAGCACTCTTGGGAAGCCTGCCGGTCGGGGCGAGGGGCGGGAATTTCAGTGGCTCCAATGCAGAGCCGAGCCAAAATGTTATCTTCGTGCGGGGGGGGGGGGGGGGGAAGCAATTATGGAGCATCAGTGGGCCAACAGCGGGCTGGACGGAGTGTGCACGCTCCTGCTGGGCCCACAGAAAACCCAGAAGCTTACCTGGTTTTGGAACGGTTCCTTTAAGGATTGCTAGTTTGGCCGCTCATCGCCTGGTATCAATGCACAATCCGCCCACTGGTACCTCAAAATTGTGTCAGGGACCTAGGCATGTCATCGGACCCCACCTTAAACAGATGCTCGCCTGGGCCGCCCATGAGGAGGCCCCAACAAAAATGTCAGTGGGACGAATGGGAGTGGGAACAGAACGGTAAGCGTTTCGCCACGATTTTCAGGGGCACTACTGCCCCTTTCCTGACAGGCGGAGGCCCTCAAAATCGGGGCCACGGGGTCAGAAGCTCAGTCAAGGTCAAATGGGACACCAAGGTTGCGAAAAGTTTGGTTCAGCGTGAGGCAGTGACCAGGGAGGGAGATGGAGTCAATGGCGATGGTACAGATTTTGTGGCGGGTGCCAAAGACAATGACTTTGTTTTTCCGACTGTTTAGCTAGAGGTAATTAAGGCTCAACCAAGACTGGATGTCAGGCAAGCAATCAGAAACCACAGTTGCAATGTCAGGGTTGAGAGAGGTAGGGCTGGGTACCATTGAGGTGCATGTACAAGCTGACTCCATAGCTACGGATAGAAAAAAAAAGAAAAACATAGAAAAAAAATAGGAGCAGGAGTAGGCCATTCGGCCCTTCAAGCCTGCTCCGCCATTCAATATGATCATGGCTGATCCTCTATCTCAATACCATAGTCCCGCTCTCTCCCCATACGCCTTGATGCCTTTTGTGTCTAGAAATCTATCTATCTCCTTCTTAAATGTATTCAGTGACTTGGCCTCCACAGCCTTCCGTGGTAGAGAATTCCACAGGTTCACCACCCTCTGAGTGAAGAAATTTCTTCTCATCTCAGTCCTAAATGTCCTACACCGTATCCTGAGATTGTGACTCCTCGTTCTAGACCCCCCAGCCAGGGGAAACATCCTCCCTGCATCCAGTCTGTCTAGCCCTGTCAGAATTTTATATGTTTCAATTAGATCCCCTCTCATTCTTCTAAACTCTAGTGAATACAGGCCTAGTCGACCCAATCTCTCCTCATACGACGGTCCTGCCATCCCAGGAATCAGTCTGGTGAACCTTCGCTGCACTCCCTCTATGGCAAGTATATTCTTTCTTAGGTAAGGAGACCAAAACTGCACACAATACTCCAGGTGTAGTCTCACCAAGGCCCTGTACAACTGTAGTAAGACATCCTTGCTCCTGTACTCAAATCCTCTTGCAATGAAGGCCAACATACAATTTGCCTTCCTAACTGCTTGCTGCACCTGCATGTTTGCTTTCAGTGTCTGGTATACAAGGACACCCAGGTCCCTTTGTACATCAGCATTTCCCAATCTAGCACCATTTAAATAATACTCTACCTTTCTGTTTTTCCTACCGAAGTGGATAACTTCACATTTATCCACGTTATACTGCATCTGCCATGTATTTGCCCACTCACTCAACTTGTCTAAATCGCCTTGAAGCCTCTTTGCATCCTCCTCACAACTCACAATCCCACCTAGTTTCGTGTCGTCAGCAAACTTGGAAATATTACATTTGGTTCCCTCATCCAAATCGTTGATATATATTGTGAATAGCTGGGGCCCAAGCACTGATCCCTGTGGTACCCCACTAGTCACCGCCTGCCACCCCGAAAAAGACCCATTTATTCCTACTCTCTGTTTCCTGTCTGTTAACCAATTTTCAATCCATGCCGGTATGTTACCCCCAATTCCATGTGCTTTAATTTTGCACACTAACCTCTTATGTGGGACTTTATCAAAGGCCTTCTGAAAATCCAAATACACCACATCCACTGGTTCTCCATTATCTATTCTACCAGTTACATACTCAAAAAACTCCAGTAGGTTTGTCAAACACGATTTCCCTTTCACAAATCCATGTTGACTTTGTCTAATGCCGTTGATATTTTCTAAGTGTCCTGTTATCACATCCTTTATAATGGACTCTAGCATTTTCCCTACTGCTGATGTTAGGCTATGTTAGGATGATGTCGCTCAGGGGCACTTTGGTGAAACACTCCATCTTTTGAGGAGCAAGGCCCAAAAAGGCTAACCTTGTTGGAGCGACTTGGGACGTTTTGCTACATTGAAGGTGCTATATAAATGCAAGTTGTTGTTGTTGTAAACACTGTGGTGATGCACTGTCTCCAATGGCCATGTTATTATTGGAGGCATAATTAACCTGTGTTTTATTGTAGCCTTGAGGTGGCCCAGTGCTTCCAAGTGTCTGTGGTCTACATATATGTGTAAATCGCTAGGTTTTTTTCTTCTGTGAGGTTTTATTTCTGTTACTTAATGAGCCCTTCATCTTCAGAGTTGATTGTGCGACTGTGCTCAGAACATCCCATCGGCTCGGTTCCTACTTCCCTCAGGAAATACACTCAGCTCCAGGAATAGGCAACCAGGGAAACTGCAAGTGCCTCGCTTCTTTGAAGTTTATTGATTTCCGTAAAGTTCTGTGATAAAAACAGTTCTTGAGAAATCACTACAGCAGAACTTCCTGTTTGGGCAGGAAGTAACCAACCAAAACTATGTGAGCAGCAGTAATGGTCACCGGTGAAGCAGAGTTTTTTTTAAATTCGTTTTTATGGGATGTGGGCGTCGCTGGCAAGACCAGCATTTATTGCCCAACCCTAATTGCCCTTGAGAAGGTGGTGGTGAGCCGCCTTCTTGAACCGCTGCAGTCCGTGTGGTGAAGGTGCTCCCATAGTGCTGTTAGGGAGGGAGTTCCAGGATTTTGACCCAGCGGCGATGAAGGATCGGCGATATACTTCCAAGTCAGGATGGTGTGTGACCTGGAGGGGAACTTGGAGGTGGTGGTGTTCCCATGCGTCTGCTGCCCTTGTCCTTCTAGGTGGAATACTTGGCCCTAATCTGCAGCAAAGCACTAGTCATTCATTTTATCATTGAAATTAAATAAACGAATACAGCCAGTTCGGGAACTAAGCTGCTTTGACGAAGTGTTGCAGCATTAATGCTCAGTGTTGGTGAGTGTGAGCACACGGTTATTCTGCTCAGCTTCCAGTCTGAGCCATGCCGAGCTGAGAGGTGCTGGCCACAGGCTATGGCATCTCCCTGCATGGTGATCTCCTGCCTCGGTACAGCTCCTGGTAGCTGGGCATTTGCAGGGGTCCAGAAACACAGTGCCTATCCCACCTTGTCCATAGATGATGCTAAACACTCGAGAACCATAGGGATAAATGACCAAAAATAGAAATTATGATGCATGACACACAGTCTATTGTTAAGTACAATTGAGAGCAAGGGATAAAAATAACATCATAGATCCACTGGCTCTGAATTATTATAGACTGTGTGTTCACACACCCTGCCCTATTATAAGGTTCTCAGTTTTAACACTCTCTCTGTTACATCCCACCCTCAGTATAAGGCTCTCAGTTATAACAATCTCTCTGTTACACCCCACCCTCAGTATAAGGCTCTCAGTTATAACAATCTCTCTGTTACACCCCACCCTCAGTATAAGGCTCTCAGTTATAACAATCTCTCTGTTACACCCCACCCTCAGTATAAGGCTCTCAGTTATAACACTCTTTCTGTTACATCCCACCCTCATTATAAGGTTCTGAGTTATAACGATCTCTCTGTTACATCCCACCCTCATTATAAGGTTCTCAGTTTTTACACTCTCTCTGTTTACATCCACCTTCATTATAACGTTCTCAGTTATAACACTTCCTCTATTACTTACCACACCCTTACTATAAGGCTCGGAGTTATAACCCAGTCTCTGATATAAGCCTTGCCTCTATGTTTTGCTGATTCGTGTTGTGCTGTACAGTGCTCGCTCAGTACAGTGCACCCTCGTTACACTCTGCTAACATCATGGCTTCGGGGAATTGTGTAACAATGAGTAGATGGAGCAGAATTGTCACTTAAAATATATTTTAGAAGGTATATTGACAGCTCTAATATCTGCTACTCTGCACATTTCTATTTCTTTGTGGCTCCAGGGTGCAAATTACATGCCGAGCTTAAAATTGAGGCAGAAAAATGAGCTTTTATATTTAAATTGAATCGACTTGGAAAATGACATGGTTCACGAGAAAATCAGGCTTATTAACCCTGGATACCCAGAGACTTGTGATGTGAACACGGAACTGAAGTTAAAATTCTCCACATAAACCTTCACAGCAGTGTTACTTCAGCAATGTAACCGGTCTTACAATTGGGCTCAGCACTCCTGGTGAAGGAAGGGAAAGGTCATTCAGGGTGCCAGCTCCGAGCCGTGATCCCAGTGATTCCCAGCGGAATGTGTGCACCTTTGTGGATGCAGACTGAGGACAGGGGATGGGGATGCCCTGCTGTGATTACCTCCATTGGCCAATAGCCTATCTAGGCTCACAGATCAACGCTGAGGGTGAGGTACCAGAGGGGGATTTAAGTGCCTGAACAAGAATCAGTGCCTTCAGGAGAGGAGGGATAGATGGAAAACTGGTAGGTGGGGGGGGGGGGGGGGGTGAAAGAAAATTTAAGAAAAGGCCCGTAACCAGCAGTGCTGTTGCTGCACTGCCAGCAATAAAAAGCCATTCAGTGTTGCAAAGGTTGCCGTGTAACCTGGGAAAATGCGATTAGTTTACACAAACACGCAACACAGCAAAGCAGAGCGGCCGAACAGTGCTAATCAGTGCAGAGTGACGCACTAATACCAGGAACTGAATGGAGCAGATTTTTTTTTAAGGAAGCATTATTTCTGCTCTGTTCCAGTGTCATAAACATTAGAAAAGGATTGCAGGTGACTGGAATTTAATCCAATTCACAAGTTGGTGGACGACTAGCTACATTTTTTTTTTAACTTTTAGGCCCAGAAATTCACTTCGGGCGGTGGTCCAAAACGGGCAGTATCGGATCGGATCCAGTGCAGTCAATGCAACTGAATATCAGGCGTTGCGTATAACGGGCGGCCGATCCGATACCGCCCGTTTTGGACCAACGCCCGAGACGACTTTCTCGGCCCTGCTTTCCAATTTTCTCCTCTCCTCTCCTGAAGCTGTTGTCTCCTTGTAACGGTGCAGTCCCGTGGGCAGCAGGAGCTCCCCCAGCTCCTTGGCCAAGGGAGCATTCCTCGCGTGTGGGTCGAGGTATTGAGTGCGAGAGGCTATTGTAGTAGCATCGCAGCCGCCCTCGATCCTGTCGTCAACTGATGCTCATGCAGGGTCACTGGATAGTAATCAGTTGCTGATTTGTCCTCCCCCTAACCCAGAGGTGCTGAGGCCAGTTATGTACCCTCCCCTCCCCTCCCCCCAATAATACTGCCCCTGTTGAGATCATTAACTCAGCACGGACCGAGGTATTGAACACAGAAACTTCGGGAAACTTTTTTTTAAAAGCTCTCTTTAAGCAGCATTACAATGAAAATCTTAGGGGTAAAAATTCAGTCGCGCCCCATTTGGGGCGCAAATATCGTCTGGACGCAAATATTAGCGCCTGGCGCTAATTATCGGCACTGACTGGAAACTTCACTTTTACCGCCCCGGGAGGTGAGTGGAGCGCTAAATCAGGTGCTGCACACCTGTCTTAAGGCGCAAAGGCCAAGGAGTGAGGCGCTAACTCAGAGCGCTGGCGAAGCTCATGTAATGTCAGTCAGCAATGGAACACACACACAATGGCACGGGCCAGTTCTTAAAGGGGATGGTTAATCTTGCTTTCCATCCACATCCTGTTCATTGCAGCCTTGAATCTCGGCCTGGAGAGACTTGCACATCAAATGTGCTGGAAAGAACAATGGAGAGTACCAGGCAAAGAGCTCAGAGTGCAGCTCCCACAGTCTCTGCTAAATCGATACAAGGAATGGCAAATCAAAATGAACCTGCAAAGTGCTGCTCAGTACCCAAAACTCCTTCACACAACGTTGAATCTCTCCAGAAGTCTCTCCCTCTCTCTCTCAGAATGCGTAGTTCAAAAATGCCACCAACAATAAAAGACAGGAAGAGGCCCCCTTTAAATAGCGCCCCCCCCAGCCCCACAGCGATTGATAGCGTTCCAGTCTTCTGGTCGTTGGATGCGCCAGGCGGTAAGGCAGGGGGCGCCACTCAATTTCCGCTCCGGGGCGCCACAAGGGCGTTGCACCATGGAATGACGTCATAATCTGCGCGCGCAGGTGGTCGCAGCGTTAAGTTTTAGCGCCGCCGCACAATCTCTAGTTAAGTTCCCGAGCGGCGCAACCATCGCTGCGCCCGGGCATTAGCGGCTTTGCGCCCCATTAGCGCCCTCTTAAGGCGCTAACGGGAGGCGCAACCAACTGAATTTTTACCCCTTAGAATATTAATATCAAATTGATGCTGGATTTTTTTTTGAGGTTGATGGATGTCAGTGCTGGGAAACAGAGCACGCTCTTATTTTTTAGCTCGGACACTCGCAGCTCAAGTCTAACAGGGTTACCCCCTGCTCTATGAATTTTTGCTATGAATCAGTGCATGTGATGAGGTGAATGCAACGCCAAGTCCCAGGATGGAGCCAGCTAATCCAAGATGGATGCAATCGCTTCGCTCCCAGTTATTGACTTCAGTGTGACATAAGGAACAGCACAACATTTTACTGTACGCCATGAAGCACTGACCAGAGAGATTATTTCTACCTGCCTACCAGCGCGGGTCTTGAGTCGGTGAACGCTGCACAGATCGGCAGATGGGCCGTCTGCTAGGTCAGGTTGACCTCACTAGCTTTCTCCAAGAAATGGAGTGCCATTGTGCAAGCACAGGTACACACAGCAAGATAAACACGGCCACCTGTTGTAGCTCATTGATGAAAGGAATGGACAAGGCAAACACATATATAGATTATTTCACTGGTAGGTAAATCGAACAAGGGGTCATGATCTCAAGATAATCACTGGATACACAAAGGGGAGATAAGAAGAAACCTTTTTCGCACAAAGTGTTGTCGGAATGTGGATGGCTTTGCCACAAGAGGGGAACGATGCGGAATTGAGTGCAGCATTGAAGAAGATAGGGGATAATTATTTATAAAGGAATATGAAAGGATACGGGGAGGAAGCAGGAAAGTGAGACCGTGTAAAATCAGCCCCTGTGAGGGGCCTAAGTTTAGCACAGGCAAGGACGGCAAAGCTAATCAACCCCCCCCCGACCCCATCCGCCAGGCTTGTGTGGGTTTATAATCTACCCCATGGTCTCTGATGACTGGCATGTAGGGAAGGCAAGCTGAGGAAGAGTGGCCACCCTGAATTACACAAGGCCCCAAACTCTCTACTCCTCAGTCAACCTCATCAAAAACAATGCTCCTCTTTTATAGGTATTGTTGTTCAGTGCATGAAATTAAATGTTCATAGAAATTGATTTAGGAATCATTTAAATGGTGTGAGTTAGAAAAGGTTTTTTTGTCACTAAACAATTCTGTGACACACTGATGTGCTTGAGATCGATGCTACACCACTGTCACCTGTGTGCACGTGTGACATCACTGTAGGGACAACTGGCCATATGGGAAATCAGGAGATTCCCCGAGTGCCTCTGGCAGTGGTTCCATAGCGCTGGATTATCGCTGTCCCGCTTATTCCATGAAAATCGCAAAGAATCCCTTTCAGTGGACCCAGTCCAACCCGATCACTGTGGACCCAGTCCAACCCGATCACTGTGGGCCCAGTCCAACCCGATCACTGTGGACCCAGTCCAACCCGATCACTGTGGACCCAGTCCAACCCGATCACTGTGGACCCAGTCCAACCCGATCACTGTGGACCCAGTCCAACCCGATCACTGTGGGCCCAGTCCAACCCGATCACTGTGGACCCAGTCCAACCCGATCACTGTGGACCCAGTCCAACCCGATCACTGTGGACCCAGTCCAACCCGATCACTCTTGATCCAGTCCTCCCTTGTTCACTATAGATTCGGTTCTCTCCTGATCATTCTGGATTCAGTCCCCCCCCCTGATCACTCTGGATTCAGTCCCCCCCCTGATCACTCTGGATCCGGTCCTCTCCTGATCACTCTGGATCCAGTCCTCTCCTGATCACTCTGGATTCAGTCCCCCCCCCTGATCACTCTGGATTCAGTCCCCCCCCCTGATCACTCTGGATTCAGTCCTCTCCTGATCACTGCGCACGACATTCATTCCCATTGTTGTGTTCACGCTGCTCCGCGGAACATTCCTGGTTTCCCTTTCAATGCACCTTATTTGATCCAAATATTAGCTCATAAAGTGAAGCTGCTGCCAACTGGGAACGCTCCTGGAATTGGCTTTTATCACAGGCACGGGTCAGAAAGATCCAGTCCATTTCCGAAATGACATTTAATGCTTCCCAAACAATAATGTGTGAAGAGCAAATCTGGGGAAAGGATACCAGAGACTGTAAACTGTTTCCTAGTCAAACATTTTAGAAACCAATGTTTTGTTTTGGCGGAAGCTCCTCTTGAAACAATGTCAGAAGTGACTAATTAACACAGGCCGGCTGGCTGCCCTTGTCTTCCTTGTTTAGCTTGTGATTCTGACTTTTTCCAATTGTTATAACTTTAGACGGTGTTACAACCTCTCTGGATACTTAGCTGTGTTTTACTGTCGCTCCCGACCTAACAGCACTGTGGGAGTACCTTCACCACACGGACTGCAGCGGTTCAAGAAGGCGGCCCACCACCACCTGCTCGGGGCGACTTGGAATGGGCAACAAATGCCGGCCTTGCCAGTGATGTCCACATCCCAAGACTAAATTTTTAAAAGGCCAGTCTTTTATCTGGCTTACCGAGGCCTGTTCTGACAGGCCCTGATCCCACAGAAACCCAATTAATATTTCCGTGTATTTATCCCCCAAACAACATAACAAAAACAGATTATCTGGTCATTATCACATTGCTGTTTGTGGGAGCTTGCTGTGCGCAAATTGGCTGCCGCGTTTCCCACATTACAACAGTGACTACACTGCAAAAAAGTACTTCATTGGCTTTAAAGTGCTTTGAGACGTCCGATGGTAGTGAAAGGCGCTATAGAAATGTAAGTCTTTCTTTTATTTAAATATCATTTAGTACTCAAGTTACAGCAACAAAAGGGGTACAAATTTAAGATATTGGCCCAGAAATTTGACTCGGAGTCTTGCCGCGGGGGTAAGGATCCCCCACGATATCACACTCCGCGCCGGCCGTTGTGTTTCGGGCCCACACGAACTTCAGCTCCTGGGCCTCTCCCTGGTGCCGGCGCGCAGTGTGTGCGTGTCCCAGAGGCGCAGTTAGTGCGATGCGACCTCTGGGATCACGTGGGGCATGGAGAGCCAATGGCAGCAGACCATCTTTCATTCATAGCTTTGACAGGAGAACTGTCAAAACTATGAATACAAATTGCCCTCAAAAGAACAGCTAAACCTCAAATAAATTTAAAAAAACAAACCATCACATTAATAAAATAACTATAGTTAAATAAATTAACCACTTTAAACAAAAATTTAAATTTTTGAAAAAATTTAAATTCTTTTTAAAAGTTATAAAAATAAACTTACCTTTCTTTAAAGTCTCTAAAAAAGATAAACCTGTTGAAAAATTTTTAAAATAATACTTAATTAACTACTTACCTTGTTAAAAGGGGGTCTTACGCCTCCTTTCTTCATGTGTAAAATCTTCCGTACTTACCCTCGCGTTGAAACCGGAAAAAAACCTAAGTGTGCTGCGTGCGCACAGCCTGTAGTGCGCACGCGGTTCACTTAGGAACCGCCCCCTTCGCCATACCTGAAGTGCCGGTTTCCCGCGCATGCGTAGTGCATGCAGGAAACCGGCACTTCGGGACTGAATACGCGAGAGTGCACAGTTCGTACTCTCCCGTATTCAGCCGAATTTTTGGGCCAATCACAAAAATAATTAAAGAAGTTAGAAAAAGTTCTTTACGTGGAGAGTGGTTACAATGTGGAATTCTCTGCCACAAACTTGTTGAAGCAGAGTCTATAAAGTCTTTTTAAAGGAATTAGTTGCTTGAAATGGAAGAATATTAAAGGGCGCGGGGATTGAGCAGGAGAGTAAGATGACACAAGGTGGCTCACGTGAAGATAAACACAGACATGGCTTGTTTTCTGCACTGTAATAGCATTATAGCACGTAGAATAAAGCTTGCTTCACTCTCCCAACAAGCACACCCAGATCAGGTACAGCATAGATAAGATGCAACTGTCCCATCGAGCGCTCCCAAGTCACGTTACATGCAGAGTAAAGGACCTTCTACACTGTCACAACAATAGACCTCAGATCCAACCAGGAAAGAGTGCCCCGTACTGTACCAATGTGATATTTCTATGACCAACATCAGGCTCCGTATAGAGACTGATGATGGTGTACTCCCTCAGAGTCCTGTTACCATGGGAGTAGAAAGTAAGAGGATACGTTTCAGCCCATCCAGCCTCCTCCAGCATGATGGTCCGTGTGCTTGTTTCAGGGTCTAATCTCACCATTTGCCTATCCTTACCCTGCCCCAAGTCCCTATCCCAGATCCCAACCCTCCATTCTCTGCTGAATCTGCAATGAATCTGGTTCCATTTTGAATACTTTCACTGATTTTGAATCTTTCAGCCTCCTGTGGCCCTTTACTGTTCTCTGAGATTTTCTACTGTTCATCGTCACTTAACATTTTTTATAGTTAGAGTCCCATGTCGATGTTTCTCACACAGTCTTCAGCCTGGCTTTAAGTCACAATAGTGAGAAAAGCGAATGCTTTAACCTGTCTGTCCTTTGGGGGGGGGGGGAAAGCTGTAAATTAACCTCTTTTCTCCACCTACCAGGCACATTTATGAGTTTCCACATTTGTCTGCCAAGATTACAAAGCAAGAGAGAATTTGGATTTATAAAGCACCTTACCACAACCCCCTGAGCACCAAACCCTAACCATAAAATGATGGCCATGATGCGGAGATGCCGGTGTTGGACTGGGATGGACAAAAGGGAGAAGTCGCACAACACCAGGTTATAGTCCAACAGTTTTATTTGAAATCACAAGCTTTTGGAGCGCTGCTCCTTCGTCAGGTGAAGTCTGAGCCGCTCCGAAAGCTTGTGATTTCAAATAAAACTGTTGGACTATAACCTGGTGTTGTGCGACTTCTCACATAAAATGATGGGTAGAGGAAAGGAGCTGTAATGACAACTCTTCCTAAAGAAAGGTATGATGTGGAGATGCCGGTGTTGGACTGGGGTGGACAAATGTGAGAAGTCGCACAACACCAGGTTATAGTCCAACAGCTTTATTTGAAATCACTTCAAATAAAACTGTTGGACTATAACCTGGTGTTGTGCGACTTCTCACATTTAAAGAAAGGTAGGTTAAAACATTAGATTTTTCTAACTTAACAACCAATGAATCATGTTTGAAGTGCAGTCACCGTTATCTAGGCAAATGCAATCGCCACATGCACAGATAGCAGTTCCAACAGCAAACATACTGAATGATCGATTAATCTGTTTATGATGGGAGAGGAATGTCAGCTAAAACATTGGGTGAACTCCCTGCTCTCTTTTGAATCCATGGGAATTCCACGGGATCTTTAACATCCACCTGAATACGCAGATGGGGCCTCAGTTTAATGGCTCATGAAAGGCCACATTTCTGGCAATCCACCACTCCCTCGGTGCAGCACTGAAGCCTCAGCCTAGATGGTTTGCCCAAATCCTGGAATGGCCCTTGAACCTACAACCTGCTAAGTGAGAGTGCTATCAACTGAGCCAAGCTAACACAGCAAAGTAAGTAACATTATAACCCCCGGATGTTATTAATGCATTTTTAAAAAGTATCATGCTCCTGAACATGGCTATCAAAGGGTATTGTCACTCTGTTAATGGTTCTACCAATTGTGCATACAGGATGCACAGTAATGTAGTCATTATATCACCTGTGACTATATTACATAGGATATACGGCACAGAAACAGGCCATTCGGCCCAACCAGTCCATGCCGATGTTTATGCTCCGCACGAGCCTCCTCCCGTCTTTCCTCATCTAACTCTATCAGCATAACCCTCTATTGTCTTCTCCCTCATATGCTTATCTAGCCTCCCCTTAAATGCATCTATACTATTCGCTTCAACCACTCCCTGTGGTAGCGAGTTCCACATTCTCACCACTCTCTGGGTAAAAAAGTTTCTTCTGAATTCCCTATTGGGTTTCTTGGTGACTATCTTATATTGATGGCCTCTAGTTATGCTCTTCCCCACAAGTGGAAACATTCTCTCTGTATCCACTCTATCAAAACCTTTCATAATTTTAAAGACCTCTATTAGGTCACCCCTCAGCCTTCTTTTTTCAAGAGAAAAGAGACTCAGCCTGTCCATCCTTTCCTGATATGTATACCCTCGCATTTCTGTTACCATCCTTGTAAATCTTCTCTGCACCCTCTCCAGTGCCTCTATATCCTTTTTATAATATGGCGACCAGAACTGTACGCAGTACTCCAAGTGTGGTCTAACCAAGGTTCGATACAGGTTCAGCATAACTTCCCTACTTTTCAATTCTATACCTCTAGAAATAAACCCTAGTGCTTGGTTTGCTTTTTTTATGGCCTTACTAACCTGTGTCGCAACTTTTAGTGATTTGTGTATTTGTACTCCGAGATCCCTTTGTTCCTCTACCCCACCTAGACTCTCACCCTCCAAGTGATAAGTGACCTCCCTATTCTTCCTACCAAAATTACCTTATTGTGATTATATATACACATAATAACAGTTGCTTTCATCGAATCATAGAAAGTTACGGCACAGAGGGAGGCCATTCGGCCATCGTGTCTGTGCCGGCCGAGAAAGAGCTATCCAGCCTAATCCCACTTTCCAGCTCTTGGTCCATAGCCTTGCAGGTTACGGCACTTCAAGTGCGTTTCCTAGTATGTTTTAAATGTGATGAGGGTTTCTGCCTCTACCACCCTTTCAGGCAGTGAGTCCCAGACCCCTGCCCCACACCGTCTGGGTGAAAAAAGTCCTCCTTTATTAGAATGCCTTTAAAAATAATTGAAAAGGTCTGAGTGAAAACCACACTACAATAATCCAGTTCTCCAGCAACTCTGGTCTAATCTAGAGGCCATGACGTGCAGTACAGCAGCACAGGGATGCTGTTCCCTCCAATATTCCTGTCCTCTCTATCGGGATCCACTCAGTCTCCACCAGCCACCTCTCTAAAGCAACAATGCTGAGACTGGCAACTCAGTAGCTGGAGGGAATCATACCTGCATCCTGCCTCTTGCATCACAGAGCTGCAATGCACTCCCCTCCACATTACTTCCTTCTGTCCCGCTCTCTCTTTATGTTAAATCCTCAAAGGTAACAGATATCAACAATAGAATGAATTCTAATTTTCTACTAGTATGGAATTAGAGAAGTCACTCATCCAAACACCCACCCAATAGTAAACATTTCTGTAAAATTATAGAAACTTTGAAGCTAATAAACAAATGTATTTACACTTTAGTATTTGCCTGATAACTGAATATACTGAGCGGTAAATTCCTGTTTGGTGAATTTGTTTGCTTTCCTTTTAGGGCGCTGGCTCTTGGGGGGCAAGTGTTTCACAAGTGCCAACCACCTTCTGATACCTGAGCCAAAAGGCCAAGTGAGCCGTGACTGTGAGTGCCAATGGGCTATTCAACCACAGAGGGCGTCACAGTGAAGCCCGATTCTGTCATCGGCCGATGGTCACAGCTTGCACTTTGCAGCGGGGGGGTGGGGGTGGGGTCACCGGACAGTGACCAGGAGCAGGAATCCTGACTTGGTTTTCCACTCCCTCGCATACAGGTGCTGAGGCATGTTGTAGCACCTATTCTGCCTCATGGGGCCGGGTTCAGTTAACTCAGTGCAGACTGGGGATAGTCTGTCTCAGCATCGTGCCAAAAGCCACCTTTACCAGGAGAACCAAGGATATTGTTCCTGTCCTACTATGTGCATAGCCTGAGCTTCAGAATGGCTGTTATAATCTGTATTATATCCAATCACTGAGGCAAGATCTGAGGAGTTTTTATCAGACATTAAACATCAGGAAGCATTACAACCACCATTTACTAATCACACTTAATGCTTCGCCTGATGTCTTTAGTAATATTTTATTTTGCATCGCAAGTATAGTACACAGCAGCAGATTTATTATTATAATATTAATCCCACATTATTAAGCACTGCAGATCAATTAGCAACAGTCTAATTAAACATTGAATCAAAGGCCGGAGCTGAAAGTGACTTTCTTATAAAGCAGGCGAGCGGAGATTTCAACACGATTTCATCTTTCGCCTGAAAGTTTATTTAAAGCTTTTCTTCATAGATCACAGGATTCAGTCACACACAGATTCACAGACAAATAACGTATTGTTGCAGTTTAAAAAAAAAATAGCACAAGGGCATTCCGAGAGCATCTGTTTGAACTGTTATCTGGTCTAAGATTTATTTTAATGGAAAGAGAAAAGATGGAGAGAAACAGTAAAACTGTGAAGGCAGGGAATCTGAGATTAAACTGGTAAAATGCTGGAAATGCACAGCAAGTCACTCAGTACCTGAAAGAGAAAATATAGGCTAATGTTTCAGTTGGGCCTCTGTCAGAACTGTTCCAATGAAGAGCTTGTACCTTAAAAGTTAAACTTTCCCCCCCCAAGATACCTGCTGTATATTTGTAGCATTTATTGGCTTTGTTTCAGATTTCCAGTATTCACAGTTTTTTTTTAGCTCAATGATTGTAAGCATTTTGCTTAAATACTGTATTATTACTATACCATTAAGACAAAGCGTATCCATTCGCTCCTGTATGCTACAAGAATGTATCTATTTTACCTGGACTCATCAACAGGCTCCTATGTCAAGCCGATAAAGTGCATGCAGTTCAGTTCGATAAGGCTGACAGACTTAGAATTGAGCAAAAACCATTGGATGCGTTGGGAACCTTGTCACTCACCAGGTGCTGGCAGGAAGAAGAAAGCGGTTAGCAGTTCACCGTGTTAGGCAAAGGAAGGCGCCCGGTTCTCCGAGGAGGTCGACACAACTGGGAAGCAGAGATCTCCAGAAGAAAGCTTTGTAGAGTCAGTTGATGTGGATTAGATTGTCACAAGGCATCGCTCACAACAACTTTTAATTAAGCCAGCGTAGAACAGCAAGCCTTCCATTCGTGAACTGCAGGTGGAGGGGGGAGGGGTGATGGTGGGGGCGTGCATTGTGTATGAGAAATAGCTTGTAGGGATTCCAAGTCTTATTAACAAGCAGAAGTGCCATTTGTAGGACAATTTGTTGGTCAACTGTAGCCAGTAATTTGAATGAAAGATGGAAGGGCTGGCGGGAGCCTGATCAAACTTCAATACTAGCATCACAAGAATTGCCTTATTGCTAAAACTCAGTCAGAAAGACATATCAAACCGTATTCTGCAACCAGGTGACCAAGAACATATTTGATTCAGTCGCAAATAAAACCTTAGTGTTGGCAGCAAAGCTAATCACTGTTTAAAAGGGATCATTATTAAGTTTGTTTTCACAAATGAAATTTCTTGTTTTGGGGGTGATTGTTAGTTGAAGCGATGCATGATCAAGAATCGGGACAAAGATCACCGACATGGTACTAAGGAGAAGCTATTCTGTACTAGTGTTGGGCCGCTCTTGTGATAACTTCAGCTGATCCAGCCTGGTGATTTACAGACAATGGTTTTAAATTGTTAGGGTTTCCATCACATCCGTCTGAACATTTTAATTTAATGTGCAACGAGAACTGCTTTAAAACTGACAGGCTCAGTCATTGCTTCATTTTGAAAGGCTGCAGATTCAGGGGTGTTCTTATGCCACAGACTTATGGTCACAGTCGTTGAAGCTTTTCACTCCAAGAGCATCTACTGTTGACCTGTTACGGTCCAGTGCTCTCCTCAAGCTGATTGTCAAATCCGTCGTTGAATAAGAATTCAGTCATTGCGTCATTCAGTGTTCTTTGTCTTGCTTGTGAACCAGAGCTACATCTTACTTATTCTTTATATCTCAGACAGCTAGGGTTGCCAACTCTGGTTGGATGTATTCCTGGAGGATTCATCACATGATGTCCTGACTCCCACTGCCCCGCCCCCACGCTCCCGCCATTGGTCCACCAAACATATCCATCCTCATGGCTCACCACCTTCCCACGGCCAATTGGAAAGCAAACAGACTCTTCATGACTCAATTGGATGATTCTTGACTGTCAAACAGCCTCCCCCCCCTCCTCAAAATGCCTATATTTTTAAAACTAATAAACAAAAGTGTTCAAAGCAAATGAAAAAAAAAAGTTTTGTTTAATACCCCTCTGAGTTTTCTCCTGAGCTTTGCTCTCAGCAGTGGCCTGAAGATTAATCTCCAATTCCTGGAGGTTCCAGGGCAATCCTGGAGGGTTGGCAACCCTACAGACAGCTTACACCAAGACCAGGTGAAATCAGTTGATCAACAAGTGAATAGGGATGATTGCCCAGCCCCATTTTGGATTTTGAATTCCAGTCTACCACAATCCATTGTAGTCATAACATCAATTTGCTGAGTTCCTGTGAAAACCTGGTCTGGATCCAATTCATCAGTCCATGGGATCTTTTACGTCCACCTGAGAGAGCAGACAGGGCCTCGGTTTAACGTCTCATCCAAAAGACGGCACCTCCGACAGTGCAGCACTCCCTCAGCACTGCACTGGAGTGTCAGCCTAGATTTTAGTGTTCAAGTCCCTGGAGTGGGGCTTGAACCCACAACCTTCTGACTCAGAGGCACTAAAAACATTTCAGCTCTTCACTTTTGAATAATGGAGCATGTTTTAAAATAAATATCCTTAGAAGGAACTCTGTTCAAAGTTTATAAGCCATTTTGTTTGTGTTTTTTGCGATTTCCTCCCTTCCTCCCCCCTCCCCAAGTGTCAGCAAACCTGTTGAGTTGTTTGGGTGTCTCTTCATTCCTCTCGTTTACTTTGCAAACTAAGGATCACAAATAAACACATTGTCTTGATCACTGAATGGCCCTTTGTTGGTTCTTCCTGAAGAATTCATCGGTCTTTCAACTCGAAGCCCTTTCCACAATGCCCGTGGCCTTAATTAGGATGTTACAACTGAAAGAAGACACAAGGATTGCATTGCTTAGCCACAAGTACTTGCCAATACCAGGGCTTCAGAAGGAAACAGCAACACAGCCAACGCTTTCATCCACTACAACTTGGCTCACGAAATAAGATCTAATGATACGGGTTATGCCTATCGAGGTTTAACACGCTACGCCGTCTAGATCAGGGGTCGAAGCCCAGTGTTGCCCCTATCAATGATAATGCCATTGAACAATGTTTGTATCTGAGGTTTCACATAAAAGGATCTTTTATGTCCACCTAAGAGAACAGACGGGGGCCTCGGTTTAACGTCTCATCTGAAAGACGGCACCTCCGACAGAGCAGCACTCCCTCAGTGCTGCACTGCAGTGTCAGCCTACTTTTTTGTGCTCAAGTCTCTGGAGTGGGGCTTGAACCCACAACCTTCTGACTCAGAGGCGAGGGTGCTACACACTGAGCCACAGCTGACGCTTTGGGGAGTAAAACTAGGCAGAACTGTTTTTACTTGTATTGTACCAGGAGGACATATTGTTGCACATCAATGATTTTAGATGTTTATTTATTTGCTCCCCATCCTTTGACATAATGTGGCTTTGTGCCGTGGTAGAACTATAAGATGTCAATCTTAGTTGATGTTCTGAGCGAGCCCTGCTCTGCTGGACGGTCCCAGATTAGATCCCTGGTCTGTGCCAAGGCAGCAGTAGTGTCGACACAATTGGCCTCAGCAACACTTGAGTGCAACCCCTGCTAGAAAGTGCATTCCTTTGCACATCAGATAAGAACAAGATAGTACTCGGATGGGACACCCTCTGCGGTTGAATCAGCTGCCCACACTCACTCTCTAGGTTCACTCAGAAGAAGATTAGCAACTTCGGTGAAGTACCAGAGGTCACCCTGTGCCTGTGAAACTGTACTCCACCAAACTCAGCAACTTTAGGAGAAGGGAGAAAATTGGGGGGGGGAAAAAAAAGACTTAAAAGCTGACAATGTATAGCTTTATCTCAGCCAATGTAGTCAGGGTTAGAGCAGGAACTCTCAGTCTCTGGAACCTCGATCCAGCAGCCACTTTTCATAGTCAGTCTGATCAAACCCTAACTCCACTCGTGGTTGATCAGAGACTTAATCCAGTTCGATCACAACAATAAAAGGAGATTAAGCAAAATCTATTCTGATCACAACAGGATTGGCTGGATTGGCTGTTTTAACACAGAACAGAGACAGAACCTGATCTCTATGGCTCAGTATCACACCACAAAGCCATTGAAACAGAATAATCTGATTGGACACTCAGCACCAGAAAAGTCACAACAGCAGATTGTTTGTTCTGGTGAAGGATTCAAATCCCAGGGGACACGGGTTAAACATGAGGGCCTCTAAGATCTGCGAGACGGGATCTCAGCGGTTACGCCAGGATAGTGCTCGCTATCACTGACCTTGCTGAGTTTCATCGTAAATGAGTTGGAAAGGGAGAAGAGTGGCAGATTGGGTCTGGGAGAGTTGGAGGAGGAGAGAGTGTCTCTGTGAAAGAGTTGGGAGTCGGATGGGATAGAGTGGGGCTGATTTTCGTCTTCTTAGCACCCCAATTTGGCATTGTAGAAGGGCGGTAGAGATCATAGAATAGTACAGCACAGAAGGAGGCCATTCGGCCCATCGAGTCTGTGCCAGCTCTTTCGAAGAGCAATCCAGTTAATCCCACTCCCCCCGCTCTTTCCCCATATCCCTGCAATTTTTTCTCCTTCAAGTATTTATCCAATTCCCTTTTGAAGGCTACTATTGAATCTGTATCCACCACCCTATCAGGCAGAGCATTCCAAATCCTAACCAGCAGAAACCAGTGCCATTGGTTTTTAGGCCCAACCTATGTTCTGCTCAGGCCTGAAGGGGACAGCTAAAGCTCCTACTCAGAGACAGGCGAGAGCTTCATTACCATAAGCAAAAGCGGGGTGGGGAAAGGTGCCTCGCCATTTTACGGCCCACAGCTATGCTGGATGCTGAGTTCCCAGCACATCCATGAAAACCTAGCGGGAAGGAAGTCTCGGGCGAACCTGCTCATGGGAGGACCTTTAAAAGGGTCCACAGATTTAAAATTTTAAGTGCAATCGGCCTTTAAAAAGCCCTTGTTGTACTTTTGACTGTTTTTTTCCTCAGCTGATACTGAGGCTTTCATGAACCTTTGTGCCAGTTTCTTTTTTTGTTTCCCAAGCTCCCTTTAGCTCCCAGTGTCAGCCATGGCTCAGTTGGTAGCACTCTCGCCTCTGAGTCAGAAGGTTGTGGGTTCAAGTCCCACTCCAGGGACTTGAGCACATAAAGCTAGGCTGACACTCCAGTGCAGTGCTGAGGAAGTGCTGCACTGTCAGAGGTGCTGTCTTTCGGATGAGACGTTAAACCAAGGCCCCGTCTGCTCTCTCAGGTGGACGTAAAAGATCCCATGGCACTATTTCGAAGAAGAGCAGGGGAGTTCTCCCCGGTGTCCTGGCCAATATTTATCCCTCAATCAACATAACAAAAACAGATTATCTGGTCATTATCACATTGCGGTTTGTGGGACCTTAATTTGCACAAATTGGCTGCCGCGTTTCCCACATTACTGTAGGTCCCGCATTGGACTCATCAGTCACCTGAGAACTCATTTTTAGTGTGGAAGCAAGTCATCCTCGGTTCCGAGGGACTGGTTAAGAAGAAGACGACAACGGTGACTACACTTCAAAAAGTACTTCATTGGTTGTAAAGCACTTTGGGACATCCGGTGGTCGTGAAAGGCGCTATAGAAATGCAAGTCTTTCTTTCTTTTTAAAGCCTCACTCCCTATCCTAAACAGTAGAAAGATCATTCCAGCTTACACTAGGCTTTGAAAAAGAGTTACTTTTATGCTAAAGTATTCAACAACAACAGCAACTTGTATTTATATAGTGCCTTTAACGTAGGAAAACGTCCCAAGGCGCTGCACAGGAGTATTTTAAGACAAAGGTTGCTTAACAAAATAATATTTAGTCGTCTGGTGAATTGGTGGTCATTTACTTGTCTGCATGAAACACAAGCACTGATTTTAACTGGAAGTGGGTCCCAGCAATGTGAGGTCCGGGTGATTTTTAACTACTATGCCTCACCTGCGTGCCACCGGTCAGCTGCCCACCTAAAACAGGTGGAAAGGGGCAGCAGGAGGCCACCGGCACCAAAGGAACGGTCACCGGCAACAAAGTAACTCGCGGCGAGTTGTTTCGCAAGGATCTCGCGGGAGATAAGGGGAAGGTGGGATGGCGCCCGAGGTAGGGGAGGCTTAAACTTTCCTTGTGGGGTCCGGAGAATTGGCCACCTGCCCATTTTCCGCCGGGCAGGTAAGGTTAATATCGCCTCTACCATGCCACATATGTGTCAGCGTACAACAACGTTAGAATTAGTCTATGCATCGAAAATGGAGGGGTGATGCTGTTGATTGCAGCAGTAGTGCATTGGGCTCTTTGAAGAGCAAATCCAGATAAAACACTGTTGACCAATGTCACAGCCGAGACCATCCCAGCTTCCCAGAGTTACAGGAGGAAGCCGGGAAAAGGGCTGGGGATGGGGGGTGGCGGGAGTGGGGGGGGGGGTGGCGGGAGCAGAAGTAGGAAAATAATTTGGAACATTTTCCGCATCATTTTCGTGGAAACACAGCATAAATAACAGGAAAATACAGAGTCTGTGAGCACAAAGGACAGAATAATTAAGAACGAAAATGGAGACAGGAATCATATTGTACAGTGTGAGACAGAGTTGGGATTGGCAGATGCTCGACATGAAACACTACTGCACATACAATACCACGAGACAGCATTAAAGAAACAGCTCAGAGAAAATGTGATCAGAGAGGAGTTACTAAGACAGTTGGATCAATGCAAGGGTCTGTGTGTTGTGTTGCTCACTGTTTGTAATGATGTTCTTTTGTATTTACCCCATTCAACACTAAAGCGGCAATAGTGCATAAAGAAACAAGGTTAGCTGGGGTTGGGTGGGAGGTGGATTTGTCAGATCACTGGTCCTCTCATCTTTGGGACGTGGGTTCAATTTGAGCCTAGATTGGCTGAAGATCTCCTCTCTGGCTGTCTAATATAAGGAGGCACTATCTTCACAGACAAAGCGTGTGGCAAAACTAGATTACAAATGTGTGTTGTGGCAACATAAATCATGTTCAAATGCATCATCACATCACTTAAATGTGGTGTTACTTTAATAAAATGATACACAGCACTTCTGTCTCCTTATCGTCCTCAGACAGGAAAAACCATGTGGAGCTCTTGTGCCTTTTGGCCTTCCCCCTTCACTTAGCTCACTCACTCACTCTCTCTCTATTCCTCTATCACTCTCTCTGTCTCTCTATTCCTCTCTCAGTCGCACTCACTCTCTCTCTCTTCCTCTATCAGTCACACTCTCTATATTTCTCTATCACTCTCTCTCTCTATTCCTCTATCAGTCACATTCACTGTCTCTCTATTCTAGCCAATATTTATCCCTCAATCAATATCACTGAAAAAAACCCAGATTATCTGGTCATTTTCACATTGCTGTTTGTGGGAGCTTGCTGTGCACATATTGGCTGCTGCGTTTCCTACATTACAACAGTGACTACACTTCAAAAAGTGCTTCATTGGCTGTAAAGCACTTTGAGACGTCCGGTGATCGTGAAAGGTGCTATAGAAATGTAAGTCTTTCTTTCTTTCTGAAGTGCTCTTGACAGGCAGTGTCCTAGCTTCCAGTTGTGAATCAAGTCATTGACACTAACGGTCATAGACAGGAACTCTGTATAATACAAGCAGGCTTTTTAAACCCTTTGTGTTGTTTTACATCGAGCAAGACAGAGCTTCAGAAACAGAATAAAGGAGTGAAATGGCAAGAAATGGTGTGACGTTTTGAGTTACATAAAGCAGAGAAAGGATTAGAAGATTAACTCTCTGTAATTCCTGACCAAGTTCACTTAAACAGCCAACCCTCCCGACACAGCAACAGATTAATAAGCAAAACCTGTGGAAATGTTTCCATAAAATGTTCTTAAATGTTAATACTTCTAGCCATTGTATAACTAGCACATGGGTTCAGTGCGATAAAACATTGCACAATATTTTGACTTCACTATTTGTGCGTTATATAGTTGCTTCCTCATTCCTTTTTTACAGACTTTATTTCGCATCCTGCTGTCGTCCCAGTTGAGAACAGCAGACTCGGTCAGGTTTCCTGCTCCTGACCATTATATAATAACCCTTGACGAAAAAGGCACGTGTGTGGATGTGGTGCACCTTTATTTCTTATTCAACAGCAGCAAAGACAACTTGCATTTATATAGCGCCTTTAACATAGTAAAACATCCCAAGGCGCTTCACAGGAGCGATTATCAAACAAAGTTTGACACCGAGCCGCATAAGGAGATATTAGGACAGGTGACCAAAAGCTTGGTCAAAGAGGTAAGTTTAAAAAAAGAAAGACTTGCATTTCTATAGCGCCTTTCACGACCTCAGGACGTCCCAAAGTGCTTTACAGTCAATGAAGTACTTTTTGAAGTGTAGTCACTGTTGTAATGTAGGAAACGCAGCAGCCAATTTACGCACAGTAAGCTCCCACAAACAGCAATGTGAAAATGAGCAGATAATCTGCTTGTTTTGTTATGTTGATTGAGGGATAAATATTGGCCAGGACACTGGGGATAACTCCCCTGCTCTTCTTCGAAATAGTGTCGTGGGATCATTTACAGCCACCTTAGAGAGCAGACGGGGCCTCGGTTTAGCTTCTCATCTGAAAGGCGGCACCTCCGACAGTGCAGCACTCCACTGGAGTGTCAGCCTAGATTTTTGTGCTCAAGTCTCTGGAGTGGGACTATGAACCCACAACCTTCTGACCCAGAGGCGAGAGTGCTACCCATTGAGCCACGGCTGACACTAGGGAGGGAGGTGGAGAGGCGGAGGTGTTTAGGGAGGAAATTCCAGAGCTTAGGGCCTCGGCAGCTGAAGGCACGGCCGCCAATGGTCTTTCCTGCTTGAAATTTGTGGACCTGGAAGTTTGGAAAGGGCTGTTGGGGCACTGTTGCCTCATTTGTGGATCAATCCTAAATCCTCACTATCCAGAAGACATTAGTTAGTATCTACAACGTGGATATATATAAATTCACAGGAACATAGATTTATTTTCTTTATATATGACCCGAGACTCCATAGAATGCCTCTAAAAAACCCCAAAGGTGGAAAGTCTGGACAGCCAGGCCCTAGGCTCATACATGTAGAATGGCGCTTTGAATCAAGTACCACATGGCAGCTACTGACTGGCAGGAGTTGTACAGTTATGGACACACACTTAAACTACACAGGCATCACAAGACAGGCCCTTACAAGCCTCCCTTAAACTTTCAAATGCCTCCTATTTTTGTTACGCTACTATTGCACACCCCTTCCTGCTGTGCGGTTTCTCAGTCTGTTTAACGGCATACCTCAGTCAGATCGACAACTGAGGAAAAACCAGCTGATCGCTGCTAATTAGAAGCAGCTGGCAGAATGAACAGTAGCTCAGAGAAAGACTTGTTCCTCACACTGCGTTCATTGAAAGGCTGAAAACTCTTTCTGTGCTCTAGAAAGGTACCGGATGCCTACATGGAAACAGGAGCTTGCTCAAATCGTGCTGACTGGAGGTTGCATTGTGAAATCCTCCCTAAAACAGGCACCAGTAAAAGGGAGGCTACTGTGGGCAAGAATGACAGCATTGTGTGAGCATCCTAGCCAAGTAAAACTGAACACGAGACAAAACTTTATTTTCTTAGGACAAAGTGAGGAAAAGGTAACTGGCTCCTTGTAACTAAATTAGCAATCTTCCACCTTCCGATCCCCCAATATGGCTTCCTGACTTCTCAAAACGATCTCAAGTTACTCTGATCATCCGTTAAGCAAAGAAGATATCTCCACTTGTATAATAATTGTTCTATTTTATTGATTTGTGGTCTGAATTTTCCTTGAAAATGCATAAGAACATCAGAAAATCCAAAGCAAGGGAACATCATTCGGCCCATCAGTCCTGCACCAATGAGAGACCAGGCCTGATTTTTCTATCATGGACTTCTCTCTCCCACCACTTGTTGAACTCTTACTTTCAGGAACACTATGTTCTTCCTCTACCTCCCCTAAAAAAAAACCTCAAAGCACAGCTGTTCCAGTACAGCTATAACACTGGCATCTACCTGGCAAAGTGGAAAATTGCCCAGGTTTGTCCTGTCCACAAAAAGCAGGACAAACCAATCCTGCCAATTAGCACCCCATCAGTCTACTCTTAATCAGCAGCAACGTGATGGAAGGAGTTGTCGACAGTGCTATCAAGCGGCACTTACTCACCAATAACCTGCTCATGGATGCTCAGTTTGGGTTCCGCCAGGACCACTTGGCTTCAGACCTCATTACAGCTTTGGTCCAAACATGGACAAAAGAGCTGAATTACAGAGGTGAGGTGATAGTGACTGCCCTTGACATCAAGGCAGCATTTGACTGAGTGTGGCATCAAGGAGCCCTAGTAAAACTGAAGTCAATGGGAATCGGGGGGAAAACTCTCCACTGGCTGGAGTCATACATAGCACAAAGGAAGATGGTTGTGGTTGTTGGAAGCCAATCATCTCAACTTCAGAACATTGCTGCAGGAGTTCCTCACTGCAGTCCTAGGCCCAACTATCTTCAGCTGCTTCATCAATGACCTTCCCTCCATCATAAGGTCAGAAGTGGGGATGTTCGCTGATGATTGCACAGTGTTCAGTTCCATTCGCAACTCCTCAGATAATGAAGCAGTCCATGCCCACATGTAGCAAGAACTGGTCAACATCCAGGCTTTGGCTGATAAGTGGCAAGTAACATTCGCGCCACACAAGTGCCAGGCAATGACCATCTCCAATGAGAGACCATCTCCACCTCCCCTTGACATTCAATTACATTACCATCATCAAATCCCCCACCATTAACATCCTGGAGGGTCACCATTGACCAGAAACTTAACTGGACCAGCCACATTAATACTGTGGCTACAAGAGCAGGTCAGAGGCTGGGCATTCTGCGGCGAGTGACTCACATCCTGACTTTCCACTACCTACAAGGCACAAGTCAGGAGTGTGATGGAATATTCTCCACTTGCCTGGATGAGTGCAGCTCCAACAGCACTCAAGGAGCTCGGCACCATCCAGAACGAAGCAGTCCGTTTGATTGACACTCCATTCTCCACCTTAAACATTCACTCCCTCCACTACCGGCGCAATGTGACTTCAGTGTGTACCATCTACAAGATCTACTGCAGCAACTTACCAAGGCTTCTACGACAGCACTTCCCAAACCCGTAAGCTCTACCACCTAGAAGGACAAGGGCAGCAGGCGCATGGGAACACCACCACTTCCAAGTTTACCCTCCAAGTCAAACACCATCCTGACTTAGAAGTATATCGCCGTTCCTTTATCGTCGTTGGGTCAAAATCCTGGAACTCCCTACCTAACAGCACTTTGGGAGTACCTTCACCACATGGACTGCAGCGGTTCAAGTAGGCGGCTCACTACCACCTTCTCAAGGACGATTAGGGATGGGCAATGAATTCTGGCCTTGCCAGTGATGCCCACATCCCATGAATGAATAAACTTAAAAAAAAATAGCTCTTCAACCCTCAATCCCACTTAGCAACAGATATTGATCCAGCTCACTTTTAAAGGTGTGAATTGATTCTGAATCAATTCCATTATTTTGAATTAACTCTACACATTCTGCCTCCTCACCATGTTGTATTCAAGACTCATCATACTGTGTCCTACTCTAACCCATTCTTTCCTCAGACTTCACAACAGTGGGACTACTCACTTCCCTCAGTCTTTCCTTCCCCCTCTACAATTTATTGGCTTTTAAAAGCAAAATTTGGCATCACCTATTTCTTGACTTTTCTCAATTACTACAATTGGCCCTCGGGAGTGAAAAAAAAAACAGCCAGGGTTTCCTCTCCTGATCCCTGTAGAGTAACTCCCGCTGGAAAATGTCGGCTTATCAGCACCAGCCCTCGGCTGTGAGGCCCTCCACAGTTGAATAGACTAACTGGCTAGACTTGCACATGAAGAATGACCATTCTGGTGAGGTAGTCTAGGGCAGTCGGCAAATCGTGTAACTGCATCACAGCAGAAGTGGGCGCCTTTAGGAGAGCAAGGGAGAAAAGTGGGGGGGGGGGGGGGAAACATCGCACTAAAAGGGCAATTTGGCTGAGTGACACCATAAGGGTTAACAGGATAAAGACTTTTCCTGTGAAGGTTTTGGGTCAAGTGCTCACCAAGAGTAATCCTAATGGAGATTATCCCTTTCTACATAAAGAGTACATTCTGTGACGCCTGCCTCATTGGTGCTTAGAATATTTACTTTGTTCTAAATTACATTCTACCTCCCAGCTTAGCTCCCAGACAATGGCTTCTCATTCATGGAGTGGATTTGCCTGGAACTGCGTAACTTTCTGTGCACAGGGGGCCCTATTCTCCACTTGTGAGTTACGTTATTAGTGGTGCAAACACTGAACCACAGTTTGCAATTGTGTTAACTAAGTGAAGTGGACATTAACCTCATTGTCTTAACAAGAATACTCTTTTATATTGAGCAGTACTAAGGATCCTCATCCTATAAGAAGGGGAGGGGATCAAAGAATCGAATGCAGTGTGGGTCGCTATAACTAGCTGCTACTTTTTTTTTGGCTCCAACTGATAGAGATGAGTTTTTTTTGCATTTTCTTTCTTCCTTTCCTGAGGTCACTGTCATTTGCTGGGGTCCCGGCCTTCGAATGGGAGATTCTGTGCGTGCGCGAAATTTCGAACAGGCCGCGCAGCCCGTTAAAGGGACCGCGCAGCCAAAACGAAATGAGGGGGAGCATTGGTACAGTTCCGTAACTGCCCTCAGCCGAGGGTTGCCAACTCTGGCTGAATGTATTCCTGGAGACTTTGTCACATGGCCTCCTGCCTCCAACTGCCCTGCCCCCACGCTCCCGCCATTTGTCGCCCGACACGTCCATCCTCACGCCGCCCGCCTTCCCACGCCAATCAGAACGCGAAAAGACTCCTCACCCGATTGGATGATACTTGACTGTCAGCCAAACAGCCTAATTCCCATCTCCAATATTTTGTATCACTAATAAACAGAAGCATTCAAAGAAAATGAAAAAAACACACAATTATTTTGAAATGCCCCCCATGATTTTTCTCCTGGATTTTGCTCACAACAGTGTCCTGGAGATGAATCTTCAATTCTGGGAGACTCCAGGCCAATCCTGGAGGGTTGGCAACCCTACCTCTGCCCCCTGCCCTGCCATATCTCATCCAATAGGCCATCCTTGACGTGAATGTTGGCAGGGTATTCAACTTTAGAGGGGCATCACAGCCAAGGCCGATCTGATCTCAGCCGAAATCCACAGCCTCCTTTCCCAGCAGGAGTCCCGCGAAAGTGATCAGGAGAGGGAACCCTGGCTGAGTTCATTCCTTTCCCAGCCCTGGGGCACTGAGGATAATTGTAGCTCCACCACTGCTGCCCCCAGATGAGTCAACACGGCACCGGCTGAGGACTGAACCCAGCACATTCCTGTTGTGTGTGCCTCGGATCCCACACCAGGCAGTGCATTTACCAAAACAAACAGGAGGAGACCATTCAGCCCCTCGAGCCTGCTCCGCCATTCAATGAGATCATGGCTGATCTGCGACCTAACTCCGCATTTGGCCCATATCCCTCAATACCTTTGGTTAACAAAAAGCTATCAATCTCAGATTTAAAATTAACAATTGATCTAGCATCAATTGCCGTTTGCGGAAGAGAGTTCCAAACTTCTATCACCCTTTGTGTGCAGAAGTGTTTCCTAATTTCACTCCTGAAAGATCTGGCTCTAATTTTTAGACTATGCCCCCTAGTCCGAGAATCCCCAACCAGCGGAAATAGTTTCTCTCTATCTACCCTATCTGTTCCCCTTAATATCTTGAAAAATTCGATCAGATCACCCCTTAACCTTCTAAATTCCAGGGACTACAACCCTAGTTTGTGTAATCTCTCCTCGTAACTTAACCCTTGAAGTCCAGGTATCATTCTGGTAAACCTAAGCTGCACTCCCTCCAAGGCCAATATATCCTTCCTAAGGTGTGGTGCCCAGAACGGTTCACAGTGCTCCAGGTGTGGTCTAACCAGGCCTTCGTACAGCTGCAGCATAACTTCTACCCCCTTGTACTCTGGTCCTCTAGATATAAAGGCCAGCATCCCATTAGCCTTTTTGATTATTTTCTGTACCTGAACCACCAGGGGGAACTTTCTTGACACTTTGTTGGATTCGGCAAAGTGCACCTTGGGTCATGCTACGTGTGGATTACTTTGACACTTGGATATACATAACATACATCATTACAACAGTGACAACGCTTCAAAAATACTTCATTGCATGTAAAGTGCTTTGAGATATCCTGAGGTTATGAAAGGCGCAATAAAAATGCAAGTCTTTTTACAATGTTTCACATTGATGGTCACATTTGGGGGGATGATGAGTGTTGGGTGACAATTATCAGCACAGGCCAGCCCCTCTCTCTCCCTAGGCTCTCTACCCAAGTCAGGTTGCTGATTCACTTACCTGGGTTCCTCTCCTCTCAGCACCATTCACAGTATGATTGACAGGGATTGTGGCCTTTGTGTGCCTGTAGCCAGAAACTCTTGTGAGAACATGGTTGGCCAAGTTCAGTCTACAAGAGCTGCAAACCTTGCCATCAGCACTGGGACTGGTGCTGAGAGGAGAGGTGGACCCAGTACAGTGAGTATTACAAACTCAATTGGGAGCAGGAGACTGCCAGAATCCTCCGGAAAATGGTGGAGACCTGATTGTGACAAATCTCTTACCATTTCAAGGAGTTTTTAAAAATGTGTTCATGGGATGTGGGCATCGCTGGCAAGGCTAGTATTTATTGCCCATCCCTAGTTGCCCTTGAGAAGGTGGTGGTGAGCCGCCTTCTTGAACCGCTGCAGTCCGTGCGGTGAAGGTACTCCCACAGTGCTGTTAGGGAGGGAGTTCCAGGATTTTGACTCAGCGACGATGAAGGATCGGCGATATACTTCCAAGTCAGGATGGTGTGTGACTTGGAGGGGAACTTGGAGGCGGTGGTGTTCCCATGTGCCTGCTGCCCTTGTCCTTCTAGGTGGTAGAGGTCATGGGTTTGGGAGGTTCTGCTGAAGAAGCCTTGGCAAGTTGCTACAGTGCATCTTGTAGATGGTACACACTGCAGCTGCTGTTTCCTTGTGATAATTAACCTCTGACAACCATGACCATCTCCCTGTGTATCAGGTATGACTGCAGCCACTTGAGTTCCTTTGACTTCAGTTTTGCTGGAGCTCCTTGGTTCCATATCTTGGTCAAAAGCTGCCTTATATTTTGCGGGCTGTTAATTTCACTTCTCTGGCCTTTAGTTTTTGTATCCATGTCTCGATCAAGGCCGTGATGAAGTTTGCAGCTGAGTGCTTCTTATGGAACCCAAACTAAGCATTGGAGAGCAGACAATTGGTGAGTAGGTGCTGCTTGATGGCACTTATTGAAGTCCTGGAGTGGGGCTTGAACCAACCTCTGGCTCGCCGGCAAGACTGCTACTAACTAAGCCAAGTTGACACATACATTAAGGTAGGCATTGCCAGCACCTTGAGGGCAAACTGTGTGCCCGTCACTTCAGCTGCAGGTAATTAACTAGGCAGGTGATGTTGTTTGACAAACTCCTCCCACTCTTTATTAATAGTTGTATTTATTAATACACTGTGTTTTATTTATGTCACAATGTAGAAAATGACCACTGGTTCCTTTGGCTTCTGTCCTTCCCAGAAACAGTGAGGATTCCTCTTTAAACACCAAACACTTGAAAACTTCAACATGCCAAGAATGAATGTTGCATAACTGTGAAAATCCACATGTGACATTCATCAGATTAGGCAGGATTTCATCTTGGCATGATTAATAGATTGCCTGATTAAGAAAGATTGGGTGAATTGTGTTTACTTTAGCTGAGGGTAATTAAGAGAGGCCCAAGTGATATTTGTGAAAGGCCCAGCGATTATTTGCAAGCTCGGTGACATAAGACGTTAATGACCTGTAACCCAAATGGGTCAGAGTGCAGGTTGTAACCACTGAGGCGAAAGATCTGACCTTAATTGGAGGGCAAAGGTTAGAGCCAGGTAGATTTGTTCACATGGCAAGGCGACGACATGTCACTGATTCCCACAGTTAAAGGGGGTGTGTCATTTTGTTGGGGAAGAACCTTTGATTACAGTCACTGCTTAGAGATCAGAATGGCCCTGATTAATACTTTTAAAAGTTATAACCAATGTGGTTTGGTACGGCTACGGTTCTATGGGTGCTGGCAGCCTGTCCATACTTGGCCCAAGTGGTCATGTTTCATGCGCACCTGATTTTCCCCTCGTTAGTCCAGGGGCACGGAGTAGGGTTGCCATGCCAACCTGCCAGGGTTGTCCTGGAGTCTCCAGGAATTTAAGATTAGATTAATCTCCTGGACACTGCTGCGAGCAATCAGGGAGAAAAATCATAGGGGCATTAAAAAAATTGGATTTTTTTCCTCTGCATACTTCCATTTATTAATTATAAAACTATTGGAGATGTGAAAAAAAAGTCTGTTTGACGGCACAGGGCAGTTGGAGGTGGGAGGTCATGTGATAAAACTTCCCGTAATACGTCCAATCAGAGTTGGCAACCCGAGCACGGAGGCTAATTCTAGTCCATCCAGCTGGAGCCCGGGCTGAGATTTGCCAATTCATCGCAGACCAGGGATCAAACTTGAGCCCCTCCTGTCCTTTTTGGCTCTATCACAATGAGGAGGGCAGTTAGTGGTCGGTTTAGCTCAGTACCACACCCGGCAACATGCTTAACAACAGAGCGATTCATCTAAAAGCAAAATACTGCAGATGCTGGAAATCTGAAATCAAAACAGAAAATGCTGGAAGTACTCAGCAGGCCAGGCAGCATCTGTGGAGAGAGAAACAGAGTTAACGTTTCAGGTCGATGACCCTTCGTCAGAACTGGAAAAAGTTGGAGACGTAACGGGTTTTTAAGCAAGTGTAGGGGCAGGGAAAGGGGGGAGGGGAGGAACGAACAAAAAGGAAGGTCTGTGATAGGATGGAAGGCAGGAGAGATTAAAAGACAAAAGGGATGATGGTGCAAGGCAAAAGGAGATGGTAATGGGACACGTTAAGAAACAAAAGATGACTCTATATGAAGCGTGAATGGCGATGGCAGAATGATCGACAGCTGCCATGTGAAAGAGAGAAAAAAATGATAGGGGCAATTAATCTTTTGGGTATGTCTGAAAAGTTCGAACACCTTCCCCAACTCTTCCTCCAACGCCTGCACAGTATCTGCATCTTCTGGATTTTCATGGAACATTTCCCAGTGTTAAAGCTGCGATATGAGGGCAAGTTGGTTAAATTCTATTGTGGAATCCTATAACCTTATTCATGATTCAGTGTATAGCAATGCCCTTTACATTTGTGTGCTGATCCACATTGCAATGCCAAAGATCTCACTGAAACACATGCCAGGAATGTCCTTGGGGTAACATAGTGGTTATGTTATTAGTACTAGTAATCCAGAGGCCTGGAATAATAATCTGAGAGACGGGAGTTCAAATCCCACCACAGCAGCAGGTGGATTTAAATTCAGTTAATTAAATAAATCTGGAATTTAAAAAAAAGTTAGTATCAGTAATGGTAACCATGAAACTATGGATTGTTGTAAAAACCCATCTGGTTCACTAATGTCCTTTAGGGAAGGAAATCTGCCATCCTCACCTGGTCTGGCCTATATGTGACTCCAGACTCACAGCAATGTGGTTGACTCTTAACTGCCCTCCCAAATTGCTACAACAAAGTCAGCACTGTGGGAGTACCTTCACCACACGGACTGCAGCGGTTCAAGAAGGCGGCTCACCACCATCTTCTCAAGGGCAATTAGGGATGGGCAATAAATGCCGGCCTTGCCAGTGACGCCCACATTCTTTGAACGAATAAATTTCACTTCCTCGCGATCTATCCAGGGGGTTT
The DNA here is from genome assembly GCA_030390025.1 of Squalus acanthias. Taxonomy (NCBI): domain Eukaryota; kingdom Metazoa; phylum Chordata; class Chondrichthyes; order Squaliformes; family Squalidae; genus Squalus; species Squalus acanthias. Next base: position 51,846,011 of record CM059446.1, on the reverse strand, counting down.
CAGAAATCCTCCACCAGAGTTAGGAAGCCTCGAGGAAATCCCCATCGATTATTCTGTAACCTGTTCAGCTCCTCCTCATACCTGCTCTCCTCCTCCCCCCCCCCCCCCCCCCCCCAATTCTCAAACGCTTTGTCGTGAAGACACTGCTCCTTTAAATGCAATCCCCTCCTATACTATTAGACTTCAGGGACTTGGGGTAATGATAGTATTACCGAGGTCACGCCTCGTGCCACAGTGCCTCAGGGCCCTTATCAATCAGTCGGAGTCATCAGCAGCCACTGAAGCAATATGGCCACATTCCTACAGGCTGCCCCTTTGGGTTTGCAGATCAGAGCTCAGGCAGCAAATGTCTATGAAAACATTTGGATGATTCACCTGTGTTTACCAGAACAAACAAAAATAAAAGACGTTAAGTAAAACCCTTTTTCCTCCCCTCTCCTGAAGGTGCAGCTCTTGCTGAGGTTCAATTACATGGGCAGAAGTGGCCCTCCAATACTTTACCCAAGTAGCCATTCTCCATGTGTAGTCCAGGCAAGTGAGTGCTGCTCGGCTATTTGACTGTGGGGAGCCTCACCTATCCTATCCTCGTCTGCTGTCCACGCATGCACACTTTCCAACGAGGCCACTGAATGGCAATCAGCAGTAGGAAGCCTGGCTGATTTCCCCTTTCGCCAGCCCAGGCTTGCATAGGTCATTTATAGTACCCCTACGGTCAGGAATGAATCTGATGTGTGGCTTGGTACCACATCAGGGAGTGAGACATCGGGGAAACATAGAAGATAGGAGCAGGAGTAGGCCATTCGGCCCCTCTAGCCTGCTCCGCCATTCAATGCGATCATGGCTGATCATCCAAATTCAGAACCCTGTCCCCGCTTTCTCCCCATATCCCTTGAGCCTTAAGAAATATATCCAACATCTTCTTGAATATATTTAATGAATTGGCCTCTACTGCCTTCTGTGGTAGAGAATTCCACAGGTTCACCACTCTCTGGGTGAAGAAATTCCTCCTCATTTCTGTCCTAAATGGAAGCGAACTTTCCAGGGTGCTACAACATCACTTTCCAGTCCCTGCAAATGTGCCGGTGCTGAAAGCAAAGTCTGCAGCGGTCAACGAAATGAGGCTCCGCCCAATCCCTCCTGCTTCGGTCCTTACCGCAAACATTTATGGAGTTTTACAAAAATTTGCTTACGCTCAGGAAAAATATTTTTAAAAAATCAAAGAAAAAGTTTTTTTTTTTTTTTTTAAATTGCATAGTTTTTAAACGTTTCAGTTTGTAAATGCCAATCAGATCAGCAAGGTCCCAGGTTTGATCTGTGCTCAGTTAGTGGCTGTCAACCAAATAGCACCAGGGTGATGCACTTGAGTTTCAGAGCCTTTGGGTTAAGGAGTGGTGGGGAAAAAGAATCAGCCGCTCTTCCAGCTCCTACACTCCATGGTTGAATATCGGGTACACACATGAAGAACGCACTCCTGGCTGGCCTCCCACGTTCTATCCTACATAAACTTGAGGTCATCCAGAACTCTGCTGCCCGAGTCCTAACTCGCACCAAGTCCTATTCACCCATCACCCCTGTGCTCGCTGACCTACATTGGCTCCTGGTTAAGCAACATCTCGACTTTAAAATTCTCATCCTTGTTTTAAAATCCCTCCATGGCCTCGCCCCTCCCTATCTCTGTAATCTCCTCCAGCCCCACAACCCTCCGAGATATCTGCGCTCCTCTAATTCTGGCCTCTCGAGCATTCCCTGATTTTAATCGCTCAACCATTGGTGGCCGTGCCTTCAGCTGCCCAGGCCTGAAGCTCTGGAATTCCCTGCCTAAACCTCTCTGTCTCTCTACCTCTCTTTCCATCCTTTAAGACGCTCCTTAAAACCTACCTCTGTCACCTGCCCTAATATCTCCTTATGTGGCTCGGTGTCAAATTTTGTTTGATAACACTCCTGCGAAGTGCCTTGGGACGTTTTACTACGTTAAAGGCGCTATATAAATACAAGTTGTTGTTGTTGAAGAGTGCCTACCTGGTAGAGTTACCAGAATGTCCCCTGTGCCTGTGGAACCTGTACCTCAGTGAGAGTTGGTGTCTGGAGGGGGAAGTGGGGTTGGTGGGAAGGAGACCACCAGCTTGTCCGTGTTGCAGTCCACGCTGCTACAGTCAGCTTCGTTGAGACTGGGGTCAGACCACAGCAGCAGCGAGTTCCCCGAAGAGACAGTGCCTGAAGTGTTTGAGGCAGTTGAGCTGGTGCTCACCATGGTGTTTATTGGCCGCTGCGAGGCTGTGTGGGAGTCAGTAAGGCACAGACGACGGGAACCGCCAGCGGTGAAGAAATTGTGAGCGCTCAGGACTACTTTGCAAATGTGGCTGTCAAACAGAGTCCAGGTTCCACAGGAAGAGCAGAAGCAAGTTTACAGGCAGCTGGTGAGAAACCAACCCTATTCATCAACCACAGGCCTGCTCTGAGTAGCTAGAGAAAGCTGAGATTGTGTAGAAATGATCTTGGTGTCTTCCCTATGAGCTCCATTCACTGAAATGTCAGTTAGACACTAATGCAGTTGACTGAATCCACATATATTGAACTACCGTGGGAACAATTGGCCAGATAGGCTGCTATTGCACAGCATGTTTTAGTACCACTGCCCTAGTCCCGTGACCTGAACTTCCTCTGAGCTCTATCTAGAAGATCTTCAAACTAACTGGGCCGTCCACCTGGGGATGCCGTTTCTCCTCAAGTATAGATGAGATTAATCAGGAACCCCTCTCAGCCTCAGGAGAAAGCAATGAATGGGGATTCCTTTCTCCTCACCCACTCCATGTCCATGACACTGGTACAAGAAGATGCTTGTTATCTGATTGACAATCACCTGCCTCCAATATCTCTTGGTCTCTCTTTCTATTCTTCTTGCCTTTCACTTTTTTACTGATACTGCATTGTGATGGCCTCTCTGAACTTGTCTCTCTGGCTCCTCTCAAGCTCCAGCCGTAATGACAGACACATTCTTCCTCCTCCTTGCTTCCTCCACCATGTTGAAGTCACAGCTTGGTGCGCTGGCCACCCAAGGACTTCAAAACCAGTGGAACTCCTTACCTCCTTTAGTCTTTCCTTCCTCCTACAAGTTACAGGCTTAGGAAACCCAAGCTTGATGCCACCTAATCACCGCTTCCTGATTTACTTCACCTTCTCTCCTACTCTTTTCGTTCTGCACTGTGGGCCTTGGCCCTTCTCTGGGGCTTCTCGGTAACAATGAAAATGAATAAATACAAACTAGACAGGATGAAAATCCCACAGCAATAAGTTTGTAAATCTCCCTGACAGGATGGTTCAGCAACTTCAGGAAAAGAGGGGAGTGAAGGGAAGAAAATCATTCGAATAAATAAATTGACTTAAAAAAGTGCCTGCAGCTGAGAGATGATTGTTCCAAGAGCCTCCAGTATTTACCATCCCCTTGCAGGAAAACACAAACTTATTTGTGAAGCTTCAATGTCATCCAGGAAATGGACTGGCACATCCCTTTTGCTGATCCTCAGATCTCAGCCTGTTGTGTGTTTGTTTCCTCTGGCTGGGTTTATTTTGCTGCCGCTCTGATTTCCCTTCGCCCTCGGGTCCAACGGCAGCTGTTTCCAGCCATTCTTCGCAAACGGAGCCCAGAGGCAGGGAGGAGGAAAACCTGCTGCTCCCAGTGATGCTACGAGGAAGCGCGAGTTTGATTGGGGTCAGCACAAAGTTGGTAGCCAGCGTGCAAACTTGTAGTCGCTCCCCTCCCTCCCTCGTGTCATCCTGTCTCCCGGCTTCTTGCCTAACAAAAGACCCAACAGTTGTTTATATTCCACGTGCTGCATTTTGAACAAGAGTTTAGCTAACTAAGCACCAACTAACACAATGGACATTTTAACATTTTCTTTTGTCATAGTTTTTCACTCATCCATTCCCTCTCCCCAATGCGACCAATTCATACACCTCAGGAAAGATCTATTGGCCTTGGAGGGGGTGCAGCGCAGATTCAACAGAATGATACTGGGCTTAGAAGCTTAAATTATGAGGACAGGTTGCATAAACTTGGCTTGTATCCCCCTTGAGTATAGAAGATTGAAGGACGATCTGATCGAGGTGTTTAAAATGTTAAAAAGATTCGATAGGGTAGGTACAGAGAAATTATTTCCTCCGATGGTTGAATCAAGAATGAAGGGACACAATCTTAAAATGAGCGCTAAGCCATTTAAGAGGGAAATCAGGAAGCACTTTTTCCACACAAAGAGTGGTTGTAATCTGGAATTCTCTCCCCCAAATGGCTGTGGATGCTGGGGGTCAATTGGAGTTTAAGACCGAGATCGCTAGATTTCTCTTAGGTGAGGGTATCAAGGGATATGGAGCTAAGGCGGGTAACTGAATTTGAGGTACAGATCAGCCATGATCTAATTGAATGGCGGAGCAGACTCGAGGGGCTGATGGGCCTACTCCTGTTCCTAATGATTTTTCACTGACTCATTGTCCCACGGGATGACTCCTTGCTGGGGTTATGGTTCCAGAGTTAACTGGTCAGGCTCCGTTCCCTTGGCCAAGTGGCCATTCTTTGTGTGAATTTACAGCGGGCGTCGGCAGCTTATCCACCCACAAGGTGAGGGCATCAAAGCCGAGCCCAATCTGTCCTCATCTGGTCTGCACATGTAGCCTTCCAGCAGGATGAACTGAATAAGGATCACTCACAGGAACCATGGCCAATTTTCCAATTCTTAGGTGTGGGTTTACGCTCCACACAGGAATTGAGTTTATAATCTGGGCTGGCATTCCAGTGCAGTACCAATGTCGTTCTGCATTGTTGGAGGTGAAACAGAAAACCAAGGCCTCATCTCCCTGTACTGATGGTTCTGGTGGAAGTTAAAGATCCCATGGCACTAATCGAAGAAGAGAAGGGATTTTACCTGGTGTCCTGTCCAACATTCCTCAACCAACAAACTGGACATTCCTCTCATTGCTATTTGTGCAACCTTGTGTGTAAAAATGGCTACATGATAGTCATTTCATTTCAAAAATAATTGACTGTATGGGAAAAGCTTTAAAGATACTTCTGACAAATATAAGACACTGAAAAATACATACTTTTTCACCTCCAGACACCCCTCACTCCCAGCCTTGACCCAAAAGCTCCAATTCTCAATTGCTTCCCAAATATCATGGTATTGTAGTAGTGGAATTCTACCAAGAGTCCGCCAGGAAAATAACCAGAATGATCGTCTAACCAGCCGCGGCCTCTGTGTGATCCCAGTTTCTTACTGCTCTCTACAGCACAGAGAGGTATTGAGTCTTCAATCGCTGCCCATTTGCGTTACTCACTACCTGAGTGTTACAGCCATCCGAGACAATCAAAGCTTTGACTACAGCAGAAGGAAATGGCTGGCGTTGGAAATTCAGACTGAACGTTACCATTCCTGGAAGTTTATCATAGCAGGCAGTCACTGGAGCACAGAGGTAGGTTATTTTGAGCAGGAAACTTGGGTGGAAACTGAAAGAAAACAGAGCAGCTAGAAGGGATCAATTCATTTTAGCTCCCAACCCAGTACTTCTAATGTTCTAATTTATAGATTTATTAAAAAAATGAAGCAGCTTTAGGCTAGGGAACAGAGTTCCAATTGCTACACATAATCCAGGCATTCTGATAAAATTTCACCCAAAGCCTACCAACTACTGTCTTTACTTAACGTACCGACAAGTTATTATATGAACTCTGACGAAATGTTAACTCTGTTTCTCTCTCCACAGATGCTGCCTGACCTGCTGAGTATTGAGCATTTTTTGGTTTTAGGTTCTATTAGCTCAGAGTTGAAGGTGGTACCAGGAGTGAGCATGTTGTCATGCGTGATGGCAGTTTGTGTAAACCCCCCCCCATTCTTCCCCAACACAGTTCAATGCTGCTATTTTTTTTGAAGATGTTTAAAACAGTTTCAGTTACATAACAGAAGCTTCTGATCTCAGAGCTTCAGCTCTTCCAAAACAACATTGAAAAGAGCGTAGGGAACGCGCAGTGCCCTGGCTGGAGTGGATACTGGCAAGTTGGCAGAAGTCAGGAATTTCTCTCTTGTCGGCCAAGTTTTCTGGTGTTTGTACCTCTTTAACTGAGCAGAGACTCAGTGTTCCACTGCCTCAATATGTTGACATAAATATTAGGCTGTTGTTCAAAGGTCACACATAGTTGCAAAGAGCAGAGGCAAGCTTTAATCTGTATCTGACACCGTGCTCGGGACAGTGTAGAGGGCACCCCACTCTGTATCTAACCCATGCTTTACCTGTGCTGAGTGCTCGATGGGAAAATGTAGAAGGACCTTTACTCTGCCTCTAACATCGTGCTGTAGTTTGAGTTGGGAATGCTTAATGTAAAATGAGGGGGTGAAGTTTCACTTACTTCCGGATGTAAAACAAGTGCAAGCGGATTGACTGCTTTTTTTAACGCCCCGTCCGATTTTCATGTCAACTGAAGTCATTGTAAATCGGGCGGGGTATAAAACAAGATGCTGACCCACTACTGAGTTTCTACCTGGTGGTATGAGTGCTAATTCACCCCTGGGTGTCTAAAATGGGCAGTGTTCCATTCCCCAATGCTGGAATTCTTGGCCTTGATAAGCAGAACACGTCAAACATACAAAAGCAATACACAAACATTAAAATATTCTTTGAAACTTAAGATAAAAATAAATCCATGATGCATCAAAAACTGAATTTCCTCAGTTTAAAAAAAAGTTCAAGCTGTTATTTTTTTGGGGGTTTCCAGGTTTTATTGAACCACAAACAGCCCCTCAGACCTGAAGTAGAAAGTAAGGTGTCACCAACAGCCCCACACTGAAAATATTTTCATAATAGGCCTCCAAAAACTGGAGAACAGGGCAGGCTATCCCACGGGAAGGTGGTTGGGAGTTACAGTATTAAAGTCTTTGGAGGAATCGGAGTTGGGGGAGGGGTACACAGATACATTATTGAGCTGATACTGGTAATATGCACCTCTTCCGCTAAGTTTGTTAGTGGCACTCAGTCAGACAGAACAGGAAGGCCCCAGGCTCGATTCCCAGTCTGTGGCGAGTTAGCCAATCTCAGCCGGATTAGCAGAAAAGAAATAAAACAATTGGTCTCAGACAGTGCCCCCGGGCTGGGAGGGAATCGTCAGACAATTTTCCTGTTCCCAATTACGATCCAGTGAATCCTGCTGGGAGGAAAGAGGGGGGACCTCGGCATTAATTCCTCCTGGTCACAAAAAAAGACAACTTTGAACAAACTCAATCCACAGTATCATTGAATGACTGCTTGTCAGGAATAATTTTCATTTCCCCCCCACCCCAGTTTTCCCCTCTTTGTTCCTGAAATCATTGACTCCAACTTTCTCAGGCACCAGCAGGCCTCCAGTACTTCCATCCTTTGCATGAGCCTAGACTGAGTGTTGATTGGATAATCAATGTAGAGGGGGGGATTAGCAATAAGCCCAACCCTGACCTCACCGGAGGGGGTTATTAGAAAGTGATCAGGTGCAGGAACTCTGACCAATGTTTCTACTCCCTATCCTGAGGTACAATTCTAATTACGGCTCAGCTGTCTCAACAGAGTAGCGCTCGCCTTGGGGGCCTTGTCGTATGGCTCAGCACCACTTGGTTGGCACTTCTCCACGGAGCTATCAAATCATTGAATGTTTCTATTTGAATTCGGTTATTGGGGACGCGCTTCCAATATAAATGTTGACTTGCATGTAGCATTGTCATCGCTGGTTGGACGTATTCCGGGAGTTTATCACATGACCTCCCTCCTCCAACCACCCTGCCCCACACTCCCAACGTCACCCGACATATCCATCCTCGCACCGCCCCACCTTCCCACGGCTGATTGGAAAGCAAACAGATTCTTCATTACCTGATTGGATGATTCTTAACTGTCTAAGAACATAAGAAATAGGAGCAGGAATAGGCCACTTGGCCCCTCGAGCCTGCTCCGCCATTCAATAAGATCATGGCTGATCTTGGGCTCAAAGCCAATTCCCTGCCCGCTGCCCATAACCCTTCACTCCCTTATCTTGCAAAAATCTGTATCTCCACCTTAAGCTAACAGCCTTTTTATTCCATCTCCAATATTTTTCTCCCAGGCTGCTCAAAGCAGTGTTCAGGAGACTTACCTTTAATTCCTAGAGACTCCAGGCCAATCCAGAGGGTTGGCTGCCCTAACTGGATGAGGTGCACCAGAGGTAAATGTGCAATTTTGCATGACGACTCATTGAAACAAGTGTGCTATGAAGAACACCTCTGCTATAATGGGACATATGGTTAAAGGGAGAGTTCGTTCAAGCAGCCGATACATTCCCTTCGTTCATTCCAATAAAGGACCATGGGTTTCAGGAACTCAATGAGCACTGTCTTGGTCAGGGGTGAGGAAGAACAGCTGGCACACCAGCACAATCTTCACTACAACAATATCACATGATAATACTGGGCATAAAATGCAGTGCTTTGTAAATTAAAAAAAGTTTTCTAAATAAATACACAGTACCCCTTTAAACTGACTGCTGATGTGCAGCTCTGACCCACAGCCCAGAGGTACAACTACATTTATTTCCACAGAGTTAGCCAAATGCTTTTTGCGATGAGCACTGAGCAGCTTTTCCATAAAAAAAACAAATCAGCACAATTGTTTGTTCAGATTTCTGAGTAAGCTGCTCCCGGCAGTACCGGGTCTGCTGATGGGGTAGTTTCATGGGCATCGGCTGCCCTCTTGTACCTCACCCAAGCGGCCACTCATTGTGTCAATGATTCTTTATAATCATAGGGGCGCCACAGCCAAACCCACGCCTGTTCTCAACCAGCACAACCACACTTAGATATGCATTTGAAGTGCCGTGACTTACACTGCTATGGACCAAGAGCTGGAAAGTGCAATTACGCTGGATTTTCCAGCCGGCACAGACACGATGGGCTGAATGGCCTCCTTCTGTGCTGTAAACTTCTATGATTCTATGAACCACATGCACGGGACAGTAGAGTCACTGAATGGCAATTAGGAGTAGGATTCTTAGCTGATTTGTGCCTTAGGTGAATTGTTACAGCCACACCGGTGTCTTGGTGAGATCAGCTATCACTTGGACCAAGGATGACACCTGGGACCTTTCTGGTCTGTATTGCTTAGCAGCATATACGGAGCCTGTACTCCTAAAATATAACCAATCACATCCCTCCCCGTCAGAAACCAAACAGATTAGAGTTGTTACTTAGAAATAAATTCCTGGTGAAAGGTATTTCTCTGGCACACTCCTATCCAACATGTTGTGTGACGACAATATGCAGACAGAATTAAACTCTTATCTTATTCTTGCATGCTAGCATTACAGTAACTGTCCATTAAAACAGCACAAGGAAACTGCTGAATGATGGGGTGTCTGGGGATGACACCAATCCATTGTTTCCTCCTCCCCACCCAAATGTTCAAAGCTCTGCCATTAACTATCTAATCCCACCAGAAAAACATTTTGAAAGGTGAGTTGTCTTACCAGTTCGAACTCCTTCCCTAAAAATGCAAAATCTGTCTATTGCCTAAATTTCTCCGCTCCTCTCCAGACTCAGTATTTACAGCACCAAAACAAGCCAGTCGGCCCAACATGTCTATGCCGGTGTTAAGCCTCCCAACCTTCTTCATCTCACCCTATCAGCATATCATATTTCTTTCTCCCTCGTATACTTATTTAGCTTCCCCTTAAATACATTGATGCTATTCAGCTCAACTACTCCATGTGGTAGCAAATTCCACATTTCTAACCCCTCTCTGCGTAAAGAAGTTTCTCCTGAATTTCCCTATTGGATTTATTAGTGACCATCTTATTTATGGCCCCTAGTACTGGTCTCCCCTGCAAGTGGAAGCATCTTCTCTACATCTACCTTTCAAACCCTTTCAATCTTAAAAGCGTACAACTCCACACTGGTAGCAACCACCCATGAGCATGCTTCATGCAGAGCCTAGATAGCGAGTGTCCTTAAGCAGCAGGAGTTACTGGATAATAATCAGAAGCTGGAACCCCAGCTGAAATTTTTCCCCTCTGGAATACTGAAACCAATTGAGGGCAGCAAGATATCAGTTAACTCCGGCCAAATCAGGAAGTGAACCGCTAGGACCTTAAATATTATTCTTTTAAAAAACATTTAGAGAGATAAAAATCTGTGTTTTTATTAAATGTTCCAGTTGGAGGCATAACCACTAAGCATATGCTGTATGAAGTACATGATCCAGTTTTTCCTGCGGTCCAATTGCCATTAAAACTGAACAAAGTGTGCCCCCTAGAGGACAGAGGGGAATAACCCAATTAAGGCAAAATGCTTTCTTTGTACATTTTACCGTGACCCAGTTTGACAGTTTACCCACTAGCTCCCTATTCCTGTAGATCTGCCGATAATCAGATGGACAATTTATTTGTTTTCCTTCCAGCTTGGGGCCCACTCGCTGCTGTCTGGCATCTGAACTCCTGAAAACGTTGCCACTGTGATATCCCCCAGCCGCACCTCACCACAATAATCAAATACCTACCGACACTATATAGGGTCACGTGAAGACTAGCTTCTTGGGTGAGGTTTTGGCAAGCCACTAACAATTGTGGAACAGTAATGTGGATGAATCAGACCCTTCAGGGGAGGCATGAAGAAAATAATAATCTAAAACATTGACTGAGTTAACTATTTCAATCTGTTCTATATACTAGATAGCTGAAATCAGTGAAACCAAACTAAATTCTTATGATTGTCAGAATAATAAAATGGTTAGCATATATATATATATATGAGCTTCAGAGTGTAACTTCTGATGCATAAAGGGAAAGCTTAAAATAATTTCGATTAGGTATGGGGGACATCTGCTGGTATAATCAAGAACTACATGCAGAGCTGCACCACCCTGCTGATCTCATGATACAGCAATCCTTGGTATGAACTCCACAGAAGGCATATACACCCACCTGCTCATAGACATGGCTGATCAGTAATGAGTAATAGAGACAGAAAATAGTGCAAATACACAAAAGTGCCTTGGGGAGGGAGGGGGGGGAAAAAGGGAAGACCAACTTATTTCTCTCTTTAGATGCCAACGGATAGCAGGCTAATATTTCAGGCAGAGACACTTCATTTGATGAAAAGTCTCAACTTAGTAGAGCTTGTCTTTCCCATCTGTTGTAGATTTTCAGCACTTAAGTGTTGGCAGTATGTTTTACTCTCTTGTAATGAGTACAGCATAGATTTAAGTAACCAAACTACATGCATCCATCTTGTAGGGTATACAAAGCCATATTTGGAATAACTTATAATCTAGGGCACATATTTTCAAAAGGACATTGGGACACCACAGGATTCAGCAAACCAACAGTAATTTCAGTGCTTGAATATTTGCAGGAATCCGTGGGAGCCAGAGGGCTGAGATATGTAGCTTGTCAATGCATTCTGCCACCCTGAGCAGTGGGAGTTATTCTCAGGTCTGTGCTTTGGCAATAGTTACTGCAATCTCAAGTCCCGAGAGAATGTTCCCTAAGGTTAGGAAAACAAAGATCTCCTGAGATTGTAACGAAATGCTCTTTTGGTGCATTGGCCCATCCTCGACTTCAGGCTTGAGCAAGTTTCATGTAAAAGAGGTTTGAGTAACAGAGTAATGCTAAGACTAGGTGACTAAAACTGTACACAAGTCATAGAAATTACAGTATAGAAGGGAGTCATTTGGTCCATTGTGCCTGTGCCAACTGTTCAACTAGAGCCATCTACTCTAACACCCCCCCCCCCCCCTTTCCATGCATTAGTATTGCAAATGTTTTTGTACACGGACAGTACGGAACACCCTTTCCATCTAAACTTCCTCTTCCGAGAATGCATCATCATCATCATCATCAGGTATCAGAATGACATGATTTGAAAGCAAGAATACTTACGGTGTTGCTTCCTCAAGTGACACCACCAAAAAAATTAACTGGTAATTTGTCTCATGATTTATTTTTGCATGATTGTGCCGAGTGCAGAATAGCTGCCATATTTACCTTCATATGTCACTGCACTTCGAAGTAATTTGTTCTATGACCTTTTATGAGATTTGAGAGACGATTCACTAAAACAGAGAAGGTTAACAGATCTGACAGAAGTGTTCTAAATTGATGAGGGATTTTGAGGAGGTAAATCAGGAAAAACTATTTCCAGTGGTCAGCAAGTTGGTAACCGGAGGGCGTAAATTGATGATAATCACCAAAAGAACAAAGGGAGAAGGTATGGAGATTTCTTTTAATAGACAAGAGGCTGTTGTAACTGTGGTAGATACAGAATCTATAATAACTTAAAAGGGAAGTGAATAAGTCTGAAAAAAAATTAAAGGGCGGGGGAAAGGAACTAAGTGCATAGCTTTTTCAGAGAGATGGTGCAAGCACAATGGGCCAGATAGCCCCCTTCTATGCCATAGTTCTGTGATTCTATTAAGGAACTATACAAATGGAAGTCTTTTTCTAATCTTTCATGGAGGAAAAGAAAAAACTCAGTGCTGCAAATCTGAACTGAAAACAGAAAATTCTGAACACACAGCAGGTGGGTCAACATCTGAAAAGTCAGGTTCATTTACCTTTAATGTACCTTCAGTGAGATGGCGTCTATGCTGTTTTTATAGGGTATGACGTAACATGTACAAACTGGCTGCTTTTGTAATGCACTTTCTGCACACAGTGATAAATTCATTGTTTATTTTACTAAATAACTGTACAAAATCTTTATAATGGCTTTCATTTAAGATCACTTTACACAATATTTACATCCCCACCCTCAAACTTATAAAACTTTATACATAATTTGCTATGTAATAGAAATCTGAAACATGACCTACTGATCTGTATTCAACATGAGTCTAGTCCACATTCCCTCCACATAGATTTAAGTTATCTTTTCAGGCAGTCTAAAGCAAATTTAAAAGCCAGCAAAAATGTCTGTAGCTCCCTTCTGTAAAATGCATTTAAAATTAAAAAATGACAATTGTCAAGAAGAGCAATGCTTGAAAAGATCAAATCGTGCTGAGTTGTAATAGCACAAAATATAACTCGGGCGTTCCCCAAGCAACTTTAGCTTTTAGAAGCACACTAGGAATTTAAAATTAAGAAGCAATTGAACTTTTCAGACAGATAATCTAGAACTGAGCCATACTGCGGGAATTTGACACTTGAAAGTTTCCAAAATTGCAGCAGTCGCATTGTGCTGTGTGAGGGACAGAGGCAAGTAGATTAAGAGCAAGAACCCACTCTCTCCTCAAAGGAGGCCCAGGGGACTGACTTAATAGCCCTAAAAGTCACAGCAATTGGAAAGTCAAGGCAGCTGCTTTGAAATCTTTCATGTATGTTTTCAAATTGGAGTTCTGAAATAAGCTTTAGCAGTTTAAGCACAGGGCAAGACAAACTTGGAGCAAGTGTTAAAATGGCATCACTGCTAAACCATCGCAAATGCTTTCAACTTTCATGTTTTAAAATACTGTAACTCTCAATGATTTTGACCACAGGTTGGATGAAGATGACCCGTCAGTTGATTTCATCCTTCCAGAATACCAACCCTCCGGTCAGCAATTGTACTGTTCCCCTCTACCCAAACATTTAAGAGAACTTGAACCGTCAATTTCCAATGTGTAAAATCAACTCTCCGGCAAGAATTAATTCCTCATTCCATGTACACTACACTCTTGTGAAAGAGATCTCGTAATTGGCCCAGATTTAAGCATGGGGATTCAACCTTGCCTTCAATTAATCCAGGTGGTCTCAGCCAAAGTTTGCACGAACACTTTGGGGAGGGGGAACAGGTTTCAACATAACGCGCATCCATAATATATTTAAAAAGGAACAAAAAAAAAAATCAAGAGAATTTGTCCCTGTAAAGGCAACGCAAAATTTGAATGGTTCAGTTAGCCTTAAGGTGTGAACGCAGGTTTACACAGAGCCCAGCGTTAATGTAGTGTTGCACCCTCTCTGTGTTCATTCCATTTGAAGTGCCATTTCACATCCACGGTAACCACCACAAAGCAGTTCCATTATTCAAAATATTTGCAGCCCTTCACCCTGCATACCAAGAGAAAAGGAACTGAAACGAAGTCAGCAGAGGATGAAGCTAAGATTGAGGTGTTCTAGTTAACTGACTAGTTTTTTTCTGGAGTAGGTCTTTGTGATGCAGCGGCGAACAGGCACTTTGGTAAATGGAGAATAATCCTGGTCAATGTCACCAGCTATCGCCAATCTCTTGTTAGTGGAGCCGTCTGTCTGCGAATCCTCATGCACAATATCTGTAAAAGATTCAGCACAATCAAGAATTTAGTTTCTTGCTCTCAAAGCACTGGAGAAGCTCCACCAGTGGCTAAATATGTTGCGTGGCGTGGAACTGACCCATTCCAAAATCCCAGGTTCAATTCCTGGCCTATGCTGGGTTATCTAATTTCAGTCTAGAAATTACAACTGGTCTCAACCCTGGGTTAAGGACAGAAAAGACAGACATGTAGACAGGGTCACTCCTAATCACCAATGACTTCTACTCAAAAGCACACATGTGGATATCAGATGAGGGCAGGGGCAGTCTGGTCAGTGATGTCCTTCATGTCAAATACCCTGCCAAAATCAAAATTATCTAGGCTCACACAAAGAATTGCCACTTGGGCATGGTACCAGAAGGCTGATAGAACTGGTGGAATTGTACGCCAGCAATTAAACATTTTCAAGAGAGGGAGAAATTTGGGGCAAGGTTGGAAAAGAGAGGGGAAAAAAGTGCCCAGTAAGCTGAAGGCAGCTTATAATGATTAGGAATGTAGTTGCTGCAGATTCCCATACCTACGGTAATGGCAGGGAGGCAGAGGTATAGGAACCGTACACAACAGCAACTTGCCAATTTTTCTGAAATATTTATCTCAGCTGATCCCAGAACCAACTTAATGTAGATCAACACCAAAATTTTGTTACTGCAGTGGTACAGTTCAAAATACTTTTGACAAGTTTTGAATTAGGAAGAGGGCATGCTCCACATTTCCCCACTGCTATTAACCAATTGCCATCTCTTCTAACCAAACTTATGCCATTAAAAATCAGGCCAATAAAAAATGCAGATGAGAATTAGAATACGACACTAACTACTGCGATGTGGAAATTGTTTCATTGATAGCCGACTGCTTTATACAATGTGCACCAGTGGAGTGCCTATGGCAAAGGGCACCCTCCACCTAGTCCTGGTGGGGATGAGATCTCTGGTGAAAAAGCAAATTCACATATACTTCCCCATTTTTGGTCGACCTCTTCATCTAGATAAGAGGGAGCACTGCTGGAGAACAGGAGAGATAACTTGTTTCATTACAATAAAATTCCATTACAAAGATTCATCTCTTTTCAAACTACGGAGATAAAAATTGCGTTAAATATCAAGATAACCTTTTGTAAACTTCTTCCTCGGAACATGATCACCTGATGTTTTAAGAGATCCGGCTGCGATAAAAGAAGGCGGCGGCAGCTATGTTGGTCTGCCAGCACAAGTTCAGCTGTTAGAATGCAGCTTACATCAAAAGGAACCCAGAACAAGAAAATGGGTTTTATTTATTCCAATAGTTTAGATTTGCCATGTTTACAGTGGTAAGTGGGAACTGAATCACCCAAATTTCCATACCCTGATTTGACGCCCATTTGAGGTGTTTGGCATTTGTGCACACTCATTCAGATTCAAAAAGCACTACCCACCTCAGCCAACTAATGAAAGCTCGACACATAGATCTTAAATAAATGGCGTACAACTTTGAGGGCAGGGAAGGGGGGGGGAAGAAAATAAGAGACTTCCCCCTCCCCTAGTGAATCTCTCTCCCTCTTTCCTTTAGTGTTGTCTAACTTATTATGGAAGCAGTAATCAGGCATAATACTTAGATATGAAAGGAAGTTTGGACTTTACCTCTGGTACCAGGTCTTTTTTTGGCAGGTGTTCTCCCAGTATACAACAATGGTGACTGAGTGAGTGCCAGCAGGCCACTGGCAGACAGGGTTGATTTAACGTTACAGCTCGGTGATGTTACAGCTACAGAACACAAATAAAAAGCCATTACAATCACAAGTAGAAAAGCAGCCGCTGTACCCAGTCTCTCCACGGACTATATTTTTGTCGAAAGTTTATCCGGTACACCTCTATGCAAACTGTTCCCACCTCAAACCCCCGAACAGCAAAAAGTACAGAAGCAGCAAGTCTATTGTGCTGGTCACTCGACTATAGCTGCATGTTTCTGCCTATTGTTCATGGGACACTCACCCCATGCACAGGCTTTGACATAGTAATAGGACATCTGCCCTGCTGGAAATGATAGGTCTCCCTATTTATCGATTTTGGGAATTGTAGCCCCTTCAGCTGTGATTGCTGCCAACATCCCCGGGTTTGGTGGGGAACTGACTGAGCAGTTACTGAGACTCACTGAGACAGCTGAATTATAAACAGCACCCTTGCTTCCACACTGCACACACTTCCTGTACTTTTCTTTGGAGCTTTGTTCCTTTTTTCTGTGCACATACCAATGTTAAGTGAAGAAAATAAAGTGTGGAAACAATGAAACAACTTTCAGTTACTTGCTTACAAGAATTTGGTTTCAAATCTAAGCATTGGTTGTAATTTTCTGTTCATTACAACATTGCTACTAATTTTATCGGCTCAGTTTTATTTCCTCTTATTGCTAATCAGGCTTTCTCCTGCCATTTTTTGTTTCTCTCTTTGCCCTCTATTTTTAAACTTCTATTTGCTCACTCCCTGCTGCTTAGGACTTGAGGGTGACTACATTTGGTGGAACCTTATTCCACATATGTACCTGCAATTCTATCTTTTCCTCATCCCATCCAACCTCTAACGACCCAATTCCTCAGAATCCCTCTCCCACCCAGTTTGCCTCTGTAAACATGTTTGCTCACAAGGACATCAGAATGCTCAAGGCCATTGGAAAGCAGCCATTGGCTGCTTCCCTGTAGTGGTTGTTGACTGAGATTCGATGCCAAAGCAGGAATAAGGAGCCATACATATGGAGGCACAGTTCAGCATCTCTCAAATGGTTTTCATAGTTTATAAAATTGGCGCACGTTTCCAGCCACACCCAACCTCCAAACCTTGTAACAAACTGCAAAAACTTAACGTGTGTCTTTTAAAAGGTCAAGATTAACTAGCACCCAAAAATCAGCAATTCAGACTGCTACAGTCGTCTGCAGATTGGACTCCAATTTAACTGGATTCAGTTTTAGCAATGCTTCAACTGCAAAATGAGTATCATGCAACTTCATTATAACCAACTAAGTGTGATCATACCCATCTTTTAAGAAGGGACGAGCTATACGGTGACATTCTCACTTGATTTTCAGTTGAAGGAAGCTGCATTTAAGGTTGCAACCCCTCCCCCTCAACAAAGCAGACAAGTCCACAGCTATACTTAATAATCCGGTCATCACCTCCAACAGGCAAATTCACACCATTGTAATGACAATTATGGATTTGCTTGTTTCAAGGTCAAGTATCTTGAGCTGCAGTTCCATTAACCCTCCCTCCCAAAAGCAGATACTGCAACAGCTAAGCTACGGTGTAATATTTACTGAATTATAATTTTGGGAAAGGCAAGGGAAGTAGGAAAATCACCTGGACTATTGAAGACTACCTCATCTTCAATTGAAGGCTGCCACGTAAAGGTTTTGTGAAAAGGAGTGAAAGAGCTGGGTGGAGACTGCTCCTTTTGCTTCTCTTCCAATGAAAATCCCATATCAGAAGAGGTTGCCGTCAAATTTTCTTCCTTGCGCTTTTTAGCTTCTCTTTCCTCTTCCGGCACGGGAGAGATAAAACTACTCCCACGTTTTCTGGACCGAAGGCCAAACTTTTCCACTGGACTATCTGGAAATCTTTGGTCCCATTCGACACTAGGGGATTGATCTTGTAACCTACTCACTCCTTCCATTTCAACCTCTTCCAAAGGCACAGCTTTGTTGCTGTAGTGCTCTGTATAAAAGTTATCTTCCTTTTGCATAGCAGTCGCCTCTCCCTTCTTCTGCCTCTTCCCACTAAGTGGAGTTGTGGCTGCTTTCTTCTTTCGTGGCCAGTTTTTGATGGCATCTGGTGTTTGGGAAGGCCTGATCTTGTGTGTGGGTGAAGGTGTCCAGGGGACAGCTCCCAAATCTGCTTGTGATGGAGAAGAAGTGTTAGAGGAGCACTGGGTTGGAGTATATGACTGGCAGATGTAAGTCTGTACCCCACCTTTCCTGGGCGTAGCCTTTGCTGGAGTGCTGTGGGAAGTATGGAAACAAAATGATGGGGATATATGGCCTCCTTCTGTTTTGCCTGAATGCTTAACACACCATGGTGCACTTCTCTCACATAATGGGCTTTCACACCCACTCTTTTTTACACAGACCGAGGGAGGACTACCATTGCTTTTGGTGACAGAACGCTGCAGCTGTGGGCTAATCACCGTACTGGAATTGGTCCGTTTGAATCGGAGTTTGGGAAGCCCAGAGTCTTGCATTTCCAGCTCAACTTCATAGGTTGGCATCGGTGGCCAATTCTGATCCTTTGGAGTTGAGATTTTCCTGGGAACTTCAGGCATCTGTTGCTGTGCAGCTGCGAGTCTCTGCCTCCTGTCTGGAGTCCAGCGGAATTCATAAGACGTGGATTCCCTTTGAAGCACGAGGGATTTAGTAGCAAGTACAGAGTTCGAAACAATGGAATCGGATGCTTTTCTCAGCACGGCAAACTTCATTTTCAAGCCAGAGCTTTCACTTTGTACAAGTCTCACCTGAGAGATGTCACTACCGTCTTCTGTTTGAGAGCTAGCTGCACCAGAATCTGTTGTACTAGCCAAAGAAGATGAATCCAGTCTCTCCGATATCAAACTGACATTGGAAACAAGTTCGGAAACTGTGTGCTGAGAAGAGTGAGAGAGAGAACGTGAAGCATCCAATGCTACAACAGCATTAAAACAGTCCTCGCCGAGATTCCGTAAGTTATCGCTAATTGTTGGCCAACTGTCAGAAATGGTTTCGTTGGGGTCACAGCTTTCATTAGTGTTAGGGATCCCAAAGTTTCCTTGAGGTATACTCACCCACAAACTGGATTCTTGCGAGACATGTTCCCTCTCGAGCTTGGATTTGCCAAATGCCTTGCGGTTCTTTGGAGACTTACTCTGTACATTGTAAATTGTGCTTCTGTTTTTTTCTGGGGATACTAGAACTGCTTCACTCCTAGAAGTTGATCGGAGTGGTGTACGCAGTATTGGCCTAGATTTAGACAACGTACTCATGTCATTTTTAGATGGTGTAACGTTAAACCCAGACCTTGTTCGCATTGGAGTTTTGAGATGTGGCGGTGTTGAACGAGATATGGATGGCGACCGAGTCTTTACTGGACTTTTGGGTGGTGTGGAGTTATATTTGGACAATGTCTTCTGATCAACTTTTGAGAGTGCAACATTAAGCCCAGTCCTTGTTCTTGGGGATTTGAGGTGTGGACATGCTGCAGTATATTTAGATAGCTCTGTCACCTCAGCTTTTGATGGTGTTACATTAAACATTGATCGTGTCCTTACCAGGCTTTTAGGTGATGTTGCAGTATATTTTGATGGTATCTTTCTCTCAGATTTTGATGGTGTTACATTAAACATTGATCGTGTCCTTACCAGGCTTTTAGGTGATGTTGCAGTATATTTTGACGGTATCTTTCTCTCAGATTTTGACGGTGTAACATTAAACATTGATCGTGTTCTTATCAGGCTTTTAGGTGATGTTGCATTATATTTTGGTGTCTTCATCTCAGATTTTGACGGTGTACCATGAAACCCAACTCTCGTTCTTGCTGGGCTTTTAAACTGCATTGCACCAAGTCTAGCTGGCGTATGCACATTATACATCGATCTCGTCATCACTGGAGTTTTCAGGGGTGTTCGAGGACTGGCTTTCCAGATACTCCTTGGTGTAGAAGGGGTGCTTCCATTTGCTTTCTGAGATATGCACTCATTTGGTGAGCATGAATTGAGTTCTTTATCAGGAGTCCTCTTCAAAGGTTTTGGTGTCCACGTTGTTCGGGGAGAAACTGCAAAACATTTCATTGGAGTGCGAGAGATGAACGACTCATCAGATTTTGATTTCCTTAACTTTACTTTTCCTGGTGTACAAGGGGTTGATGGTTTATCTTTTGACAAAGTAGCGATCAAATAGGTTGGAGATTGCTTTTTTGACACCCTTACTGGACTATTCAACACAGATACACTTTTCCCTGGTGTTTTCACTTGAGAAGCAAATTCTACAGTCTTTGAAGACACAGCAAGAACATTTACTGTTGAGCTGTTTCTGCAAGGAGATGCTAAGCGCTCACTCCGTCTGAAAGATGGTTTGTCTGGCGAATGGTCCTTGCAAGGAGATGCCAGCATTAGATGCCCACTAACCGTGGAAGGGGATTTAAACGGGGATTGGACTTCCATTTTCCAGAGTGAAGTACCTTTGTTAGGCGTTACTTTAATCAGACGTTCACTTCGCCTAAGTGACTGAAATTGTGAATCTGTTGCCATTTTCCATGGCGAAGACCCTTTACTTAAGTAACTGTTGGTGTGATTTCTTGCTGTTGGGCTCTTGGAGCTCTTTACTTTCTTCCTTGGTGTCAGACAGTGGGGTGTTTGTGGGGATTTTTGGGTGGTTCTGCTCTTGCCTGGAGAGCTCAGCAGTTTCTCAGGAGTTGGCTTTGGACCCTGAAGGCATTAAAGAGACAAAATTATTAAAATAGAATTTCCAACAGTTCATTAGCCCTAAGCTTTCACAAAAAGTTGACAGGACTAAAAATACAATGTCAGCTGACTAAAAAATTGTCAGTCAATATTCCAATTGCTATTATTGTGCGAACTAAACTAGCAACCCAAAAGTTTATTCTCCAGATATTCAGTCTTTTCCCTTTAAGTAGAGTTCGTTCTACTAGTGGAATGTAACATTTACTACAATTTGCGAGTTAATTTTGAAAATGACACCTTGGTAAGTGTGTGTGTTCAGGTTAAAGGATGTTAATACTGAGGAATGGCGCACCTTTCATTCCAAGCACCCAGTTATCAGCATTTGCACCATCTTTACATTAAAAGGTATTAAGTTTCAAAACTTTAGTGTTCAGAAAGGAGCTATGATCTTCTGAATCAAATATTTAGCACTACTTTCAGAGTAAATAATCCATCTGCACTGCAAGAAGGAAGTACACGAGTGGGAAGGCGGCATGAGAGGAAAAGCCCACTTCATTCATCCAATCAATTTTTTTTTTCCAATAGCACATCTGATTTTATTTTATCCCCCTCTTGAATAGGATTTGTAAGTTCCATCATACCTGAACTACCGATAAAATCTCAGAGCTTGAACAGTAGCTTTTTGATGAACTCTTCTCTTTAGGACTGATGAGCCCACGTACAGCACCAAAGAGAAGCCGATTTGGAGACTGGCTGCTTCGGTTGTCTAAAGAGAAGAGACCAAGTGCATTAGAAACATTCGCTTTTAGTGAGTGCAAAGTTTGAACACCAATTCTACAATACTAAAGACTTGCATTAATGCAGTGCTTTGTCTCAAACATCTCTAAGTGTTTTACATACAATGATCTACTTTGAAGCACAAGAAACTTTCTGTTTTCGGGGCAAAAGCTGTGCCATTTTCACACAGCACAATCCCACAAACAAGAGATGAATGGCCAGTTGTCAGTTTTTATTTTGGTAGTCCTGGTTCAGAGACCAATTCTGGCCAACACACTGGAAATTCCCTGTTCTTTCAATAATTGCATGGTACTGTTGTCATCCACTGAACAGGCCTCCCTTTTACAGATCATCTGAAGGAAGCCACTAGTTAGAATACAACACTCCATCAGTATTGCATGAGTGTCAGTCTAGATTGGGCCTCAAA
Organism: Squalus acanthias; assembly: GCA_030390025.1. Classification (NCBI taxonomy): domain Eukaryota; kingdom Metazoa; phylum Chordata; class Chondrichthyes; order Squaliformes; family Squalidae; genus Squalus; species Squalus acanthias. The sequence goes on along the minus strand of CM059446.1, from coordinate 51,824,110 downwards.
CCCCCAGCCTTCTGACTCAGAAAAGAACATTATCAACTGAACGAAGCCAATACTTGTGTACCCAGCTTCTTTTCCACATTGTGTTTTAAAAAAGATGACTGTACACCCAATCACACAATGATTTTCTTTAATGTTCCATTAGAAAGGTATTCAAAAACAATTTTTAAAAGATTGTTAAACATAATGCTTGCTCTCTAGTGGCTTGGTGGTTAACAACATTGCCAGAGATCAGAAATTCTTGGATTCGATTCCTGGTATGTGCTGAGTTAACTGACCTCAACTGGACAGGACTTTTGGTTGGTGGGATAAAGTTACCCTTAGGACCCCTGAACTATGCAGCAAAACAATCAGCCTGGGTCCCCACTTGATCCAGTGACCCTTTCTTGTGAAGTTCACATCAATGTCAGGTAAGAATAGAAACAGGCTCAACTGTGATGCCCCCAATTATGAAATAGCCCACCAACATGCAGAGTCTAGGTTCATAGACGAAGAATGGCTGGCGCCCATGGAACGGTATCAAGGGGGGGTGGTGGGGGGAGGAAATTGCAAAATACACAATCAACTGTTTGATAATTTTTTTTTTTAAATGTTTATAAAATCAAAACTTGAGGAAGTCTTCCCATCATGCCCACTTAAAAAAAAAAAATCAACTTCAGCAAACCAAAGATTTACTGAGGTTGTGACCTAGGGATGAACAAAAACTCACCCATTTTTCAAAAGCAACATGGACAGATGTAGATCATGATAAATTGTTTATTACTTGGAAGTAATTTAAACTTTGATTACCTGCTCTTTGTGCTTTCCTTGCCTGTATTTGTGACAATGAATGGACTCGCTCCAGACTCCGAGACATTGGGCATGAACCAGAGTAGAAGGAACTCGAATGACTTCTGGCAAGAGATGCCTTCCTGATGCGTGGGCTCCTCCTTAGATTTGGGTCTACACACAAGGAATAACTATATAAGGAAGGGGAAACTCTTTTTCAAGGTTGAAATGAGTATTTAATGTTTCAGGAAACGGGATAAAAATTGGCATTCAATTAAGATCACTTAGACGACATTCAAAATATGTGATCAGATACTTCAATCATGCGAGGTTGCTGCTGCTCAACATAAGAAATAAAAGCTGCATTGTGAACTCCCCTAATGTCTAGAGTAATCTAGCAGGCACAGTAGTGGATTCAGATATTTATCACCCTATTTTTATATTTCTGTCACTAATTTCAATTTATCCCCTCTTGTTCCAGTCGTCTGATTGACCTTGAAGTAATATTCTGGGTTCATATAGCTAGCAATATGTTTTCTCTGAACTGGATCACCCACTTGAGAAACTTTTCTAATATAAATATACATCACAACTCATTTGATAGCCTAAGATAACTAGCTTTCTAACTCAGAAGCAAATCATCTGTCCTTGGCTATATTTCATACAATCTTAGATACAGCACAGGAGATGGTCATTCGGCCCATCGTGCCTGTGCCGGCTCTTTGAAAGAGCTATCCAATTAATCCCACTCCCCTGTCCTTTCCCTTCAAGTATTTATCCAATTCCCTTTTGAAAGTTATTACTGAAGCTGCTTCCACCGCCCTTTCAGACAGTGCATTCCAGATCATAACTCGCTGCGTTAAAAAAAAATTCTCCTCATCTCGCCCCTGGTTCTTTATTTTGTACCATTCTTTAATTCAATGAAAGGACCTAACATTGGCAGTTTGTGAAATTTAACTTAGTGAATCTAAAGTGCATGAACAGTAAATGAAATACTCGATCCATCGCCCAAAGACTTACCAGCAGACAGTGCTTTCTCTGGAGATTCTTCCACAATGCTAACATCAGAACCAGACTCTGAGCACCTGCAGAAAGACAGACATGAAACATTATTTTCATACAAGATTGCTGACATATCTAAAAAGAGAACCTTTCCCTCATTATAGATTGTAATTACTGGCATATGAAGATTCCAGTGATGTATTCTGACAGGTAATAGAAAGGTAATTGCATTTCATTCTGTATATGGTCACATACCTCCCTCTAATCTGCTTGTGCAGGAGTCGGCGTGACACCTGTTTGTGAAGCGGCGTCTCAGTCACCTTCTTGGTCAGTAATTTCCGATGACCTAAAACGGCAAAATATATTCAACTTATTCCCTTCCCTTGTTAAGTAGATTTGAGATCCATTGTAAAACTAACCAAAAATGACTCGACAAGCTTAAATAAAATAAATCGCAATGTGTCATCATATGTCTGTTGTAGGAACATAGGAACAGGAGGAGGCCATTTAGCCCGTCAAGCCTATTCCCCCATTCAATGAGATCACGGCTGATCTGCGACCTAACTCCATATACCCGTCTTTGCCACATATCCCTCAATACCTTTGGTTAACAAAAATCTATCAATATCAGATTTAAAATTAACCATTGACCCAGCATCAATTGCCGTTTGCGGAAGAGAGTTCCAAACTTCTACTACCCTTTATGTATAGAAGTGTTTCCCAACTTCATTCCTGAAAGGCCTGGATGCAATTTTTAGACTATGCCCCCGAGTCCTTGACTCCCCAACCAGCAGAAATAGTTTCTCTCTATCTACCCCATGAGTTCCCCTTAATATCTTGAAAACTTCGATCAAATCACCCCCTAAACTTCTAAATTCCAGGGAATACAACCCCAGTTTGTGTAATCTGGAGGGAGCTTATAAAAAGTAAAATTTCTGTTTAAAGCACCTCTGGCTGGAGTAGTCAGTAGCAATCATAGCAGCAGACGCAACCCTAAAAGGAGTACATAAAGAGTAGACAATATATTTAAATATAGTCAGTTCAACAACATAACTTCATGTATCTTTACCGTTATCAGTTTTTCCTTCACTGTGTTGGTGCCTCACTCCCTCAACAACCGACACAGACTGGCTCTTCGGCATCTTCGATTTCTTCCTCGGAGACAAGTTTTCCCGATTAAACAGGTTCCTTCGCACTTTTGTAACCTCTATGGGGGGGGGGGGGGGGAAGAGAGAGAGAGAGAGAGGGGAGGGTTGTCAGAAAACAGAGGAGCAAGATCATTTGAGTGGTAGCCAGCCATTAAATTAAACATGAAAGCTTCACAGATTAATTAGTGCAATTTATTTTAGGAGTTAAGTTAGGAAACACTTCTACACGCAAAGGGTGGTAGAAGTTTTGAACTCTCTTTCCTCCTTTAAGATGGTCCTTAAAAGCTACGTCTTTGACCAAGCTTTTGGTCATCTGCCCTAATTTCTCCTTATGTGGCTCGGTGTCAAATTTTATTCTATAACACTCCTGTGAAGAGCCTTGGAATGTTTTACGACGTTAAAGGTGCTATATAAATACAAGTTGTTGTTGTACACACCAGGCAGTGTATGGACAGGCACGACAGTATTCATTATTGCCAGTTTTCTTCCCTCCCTAAAAGCATAAATTCCATTTGGGAAACATTTCCATTAGCATAGACGGTGCTCGAATACCTGACTACGTAAAGTGCAGAGAATAGCCATCAGCAGACTATTCCACTATAGAGGCATCACAGACTAGCCCAATCCTGGACTCACTCGACATTAACATGCAGGTACTTTCTAGCAAGAGTTACTGGATAGTAACCAGAAGCACAAACCATAGCTGATTTTTTTTTAAACCCGCCTAGCCCAGGGGCCGAGATCAGCCAACTCAGCACAGAGCAGGAATTGAACCCAGGACCACCCTCTGTGTTGGGTCAGACGAATCTCCAAGCAAGCTTTCAACATTCTTTAATGTTACTGCATTCCTCCCAGCCACAGTAATTGCTAAACTAGAATATTAATTACTACCAACAGCTAACCCTACAGCACAACAGCCCTGCGATTAGGTGGAATTTTACAATCTTAAAAGCCAGCTATACTAAACGTTTGGCCCCATATCCATTATTTTCCTGTGAAGTCTACAGAATGTTGTTGCTTTACTGTCAATCCAAACCCAACTGATACCTGAAGCAATTTTCTAAGTCTAAAGCATCTACCCAAACTAATGCCAACAGTTACCAATAGAAAGTTCAAAGCCTGAACAAGGTAGTCTCTGAACCACTTCTCTCATTAATGGTTTCAAAGGATGAACCAAATATTATTGTTGATGGCAATTAATGGCCTCCCTCGATGGGCAGTAGGCTATGCTCAGGAGCATTGGTTTATGGTAACTGAATGCATCAAAATTAGTTAAATTACATTGGATTCCAGAATTTTTACTTGATGTTTTGGAGACGCCTACATCCAATGAATGAATTAAAACAAAAATCACCTAACAATGCATCAATACTCCACACATATTAAGCTTACAGCATCAGGGACTGGCTAGTTTTATAAACAATAGAAAGTAACACCTTTCACAAAATTCCATTTGCTCTGTCCGTATCCTCTGTAGAGAATATTCTTCAAGATGTATTTCTACACCATGCCAAACAACAAAGTTCATTTTTTTCATTTCTCACTACCTCAAAAAATGCCAACTATGAAAAATGCAAATTGTAATATATTCTATACTGAATTGTCATTCTAGCAGGAAAAACAATGAATAATGCACCAGTTTACAGCCAACCTAAATTCTCTTGGGAAGTAAAGAAAAATTTACTTAAGTGCAGTTACTTGCAGCTCTTACTGATAGCTACCTTATTTAAAAAAAATAAAATTGTGCCTTTTAGTACAAATATATTTTGCCCCTCTATTTAGGCACCCACAGTATTCTTCCTCTGTAAAAGGTGGAGGATGTTAGGTCTTGCTCTCAACAGCATCTTGCATTTATATAGCACCTGTAGCAAAGAAAAATGTCCTAAAGTACTTCACGTAGGCATTATTTTTTTTTTTTAAAAAGGGCATTGAGCAAAAGATAATATTAGGAAGGACTGAGCAAAAGCTTGTTCAAAGGCGTGGGTTTTAAGGAGAATCTTAGAGGAGGCAACGGAGATGTAAATGTTGAATCGGATATTGGGAGAGCTCCCTTGCTCTTCTGCAAATAATGCAGTTGGATCTTGTGTGTCCACCCGAGCAGGCAGATGAGGCCTCAATTTAACATCTCAACTGAAAGAAGGCACTTCTAATAGCGCAGTACGCCATCAGTACTGCACTGAAGAGATTGCTAGGTGCCCCTGCCATGGGACTCAATATCCACCCCCCTGCACACTATGATCTACAGGATGCACTGCAGCAACTCACCTAGGTTACTTAAGACAGTTCCTCCTTCCTCTGTAAACTCTACTACCACAAACAAGAACAGCAATGTTGTTGGAACAAAGGCAATCTTGTACCCCTCCAAAGCACACAGCACCCTGATTTGGGCAGAAATCGCCATTCCTTCATCACCACTGGATCAGAATCCTGAAATTCCCTATCGAACACTATTGTGGGAGCATCACCGCCACAGAGTGCAGCTGTGATGGTACAGTGGAGTGAGGGGCAGATGCAAAAAAGCTAGAGTCAGAACCAATGTTCCCACTAATTTTTTTTGGGGAGCGTGCGACCCCTTTAAATTTCCGTGCATACGCGCTGAGCCGCCTGTGCGGGACCTCCAGACCGCTGAGTGGCCACACGGCTCAATGGGAACATTGGTCAGAAGTATAGAGGTATGGTGGAGGGGCTGACACAGATTCGTAAATGAGGATTTTGAATATGTTGAACCGTGGGATCAGCTTGCTAGTTAGCTGGCAGAATGCTAACATTACGAACAGATGCCAATTTTAGAGTACTGAAGCTGCACAACAAAAAAAGGAAATCAAACTGCAACAAATTTTTGAATTCACCTGCAATAAATGCTGTCGTATTTGCCTCACACATATCGGATTAGTGAGCCATGCAACAGCACACAAGAGGGGGTATCACCCAAACGTCCAGACTATGACCTAATCAAGAAGTTAGTTATGCCGTAACCAATCACACAGGTCTTACCACTCAGTGGCACAATACTAAATATATATTTAACAGAATCATAGATGTTAGTGCACAATGTAAATATGACCAAATCATACCTTGCACTTCCTTTTGTGATGAAGGTGGTGGTAGCACTGGCTGCTCAATAGCAAAGGACTGACGAGACTGCAATTTTTCCTGTTACAATAAACACTTTTGATTAATACAATTTTCAGCTACACTCAGATTTTCATGCAAGTTACAAGATGTTCATATATTTTACATTTGTAGAGTTATTTCGACGGGTTCTTCAATCAATCATTCCTTTTAAGGCGAAATAGATGATGTAAATAAAGCAAGATTGAAAATAGTATTGACAGAATAATCTTACACAAGTGAAGAATGGACCATATGAAATACTTCTCCCAGACAGATGCCGCACAGGACAAGTGCAATACATAGCCATTGCAATACTGCCCTACAATGTACCTAAACAATGAGGAGGATAGTAACAGACTTCAGGGGGACATGGACAGACTGGTGAAATGGGCAGACATATGACAGATTAAAGTTAACGCAGAGAAGTGTTAAGTGATGCATTTTGGTAGCAAGAACGAAGAGAGGCAATATAAACAAAATGATACAATTTTAAAGGAAGAGAGAGACCTGGGGGTATATGTACACACATCTTTGAAGGTGGCATGACAAGTTTAAAATGGGATCCTTGGCTTTATTAATAGAGGCATAGAGTACAAAAGCAAGGATGTTATGCTAAACCTTTATTAAAAAAATACTGGTTAGGCCTCAGCTGGAGTATTATGTTCAATTCTGGGCACCACACTTTAGGAAGGATGTCAAGGCCTTGGAGAGGGTGCAGAAGAGATTTACTAGAATGGTACCAGGGATGAGGGACTTCAGTTATGTAGAAAGACTAGAGAATCTGGGGTTGTTCTCCTTAGAGCAGAGAAGGTTAAGAGGAGATTTGATAGAAGTGTTAAAATCATGAACAGTTTTGATAGAGTAGATAGTGAGCAACAGTTTCCAGTGGTAGAAGCGTCAGGTACCAAAGGACACAGATTTAAGGTGATTGGCAAAAGAACCAGAGGCGACATGAGGAAACAATTTTTTTTTTTTTAACATAACAAGTTGTTGTGATTTGGAATGAAAGGGTGGTGGAAGCAGATTCAATTGTAACTTTCAAAAGGGAATTGGATAAATACTTGGAGAAAATATTTGCACGGCTATGGGGAAAACAACAGGGGAGTGCAACTAGTTGGATAGCTCAAGAGCCAGCACAGGCACGATGGGCGCCTGCCACCACCCCCACCCCACCTCCAGGGTCCTGATCAGAAATTCCAGCAGGCTTTAGCATAAGTACAATTTCAGATTTATAAATAGTTACTTCTGCCCAAGCAACTTACCCGTTTCACAGATTTTTTGGGCATTTGAATTTGTCGCAAATTATGGGACATCTCAGACATGCTCCGATGCCTCGTCAGTGGAAGGCTCCTAAAAGAAAGTATTTGAACAGTGCTGGGTTTTGAATGCTCACATTTAGAATAGATAGCTAGATTTACTGCACAGAACACAAATTTTACACCTTTAACCCATGTATCTCAAACCTTAGTGCACGTTGGCAATTTAACTTTGTAATAAGTAGACCTGGTTTCCTCCAGAGAGCTACGTTGTTAACCTGCAAACTTTTGTGTCTTACTCAGGACATCCCAGCTGACAGCAGCGCTGTTCAGGCAAAGAAAACATGCATGCAATACTTCCAACTCTGGACAAATCAGCTGATTTGGCAGTTGTACAGAAAACAGAGCTCTTGCCCTCAGTATCAACCAAAATATCACCCTTTCAACACCCTACGAGGTGTGGCTGTGAGGTAAGGGACTTCTAAATTCTAGATGGAACAAAGTAGCTGCGTTCCCCTTGCTGTCAAATACTTTAACAATTGCTTTTCTGATCTGCAAAGCACAATTAAAAAAAAAATGCATTTATATACAGTCTTTCCTGTCCTCAGGACATCCCAAAAAATGGTTCACAGCCAATTAATTACTTTTGAAATGTGATCACTGTTAGTACTGCATTGAAGAACATAAGGACGCAAGAATTAGGAGCAGGAGTAGGCCATACGGCCCCTCGAGCCTGCTCCGTCATTCAATAAGATCATGGCTGATCTTCGACCTCAACTCCACTTTCCCGCCCGATCTCCGTATCCCTTGATTCCCTTAGAGTCCAAAAATCTATATCTCAGCCTTGATAGACAGATTTTTGAAAGGTAAGGGAGTCAAGGGCTATGGGGAGCGGGCAGGGAAGTGGAGTTGAGGCCAAGATCAGATCAGCCATGATCTTATTGAATGGCAGAGCAGGCTCGAGGGGCCAAATGACCTACTCCTGCTCCTACGTCTTATGTTCTTATGAATATGCTCAATGATCCAGCATCCACAGCCCTTTGGGATAGAGAATCCCAAAGATTCACAACCCTATCAGTGAAGAAATTCCTCCTCATCTCAGTGTTAAATGGCCAACCCTTTATCCTGAGACTATGCCCCCTAGCTCTAGACTCTCTAGCCAGGGGAAGTATGAGCCTATATTATATGTTCAAATCTATTGTGTTATGGCACACATGCATCATTCACACGGTGGACCTATTGGTTCTTACATTTATCCAATACCATACTGGAATAAATACAGTTTTATACCTATACATATATCTCACCTCACTGCTGTCACTAGGATTTTAGTAGTGTAAAGTAGATTTGGAAGGTTTTTATACTATCTACTTAAACTATGGATGGGAAAAAAAGACACGCAGCTGTACAATTATAGATTCTGTCCTTCCAAACTTGGATTGCATCTGGAGTAGGCTGTATAACACTAGAGCAAAGTAGTTGTTGTTACAGGTCTGTAATTGGTGATAATCATGGTTGAAGCAATTTGCGATCACAAATTAAGAGCATCACACAAAGGCAAAGCGTATTGGCTCAAGTGTGCCCTCCCTCGCCAAGAGTACTGGATTCAATGTGCTACCTTAGCCAAGTGACAGCAGTGCACCCAATTGTGCAGCGAAATATAATGCATATTAAAAAAGAGAGAGGGCACCAGTACCTTTTTCTCCGGGATGATCTGGTGCGTAGCTCTTCCAGCTGTTCTCCTTCCCAGCCTGCACAGCTGGCACTGGCAGCCAGTGAGGCCGGTTGGGAGTAGTCAGGTGATTCAGTGTCCTGGCTCATGGATTCATCGCTGAAGAAGTCAGTGGGAAGCACAGAGGCCAGACGCGCTGGGACGTTCTGTCCTAATCCAAAGTATAACTCGCCCAATATCTTTGGTACTGTGTGCAAATACCTGAAATGCAATATGGTGAAAACCACCTGAATCAATTTCAGATCATATTTGAAAAGAGTAACTGGAGTGAAAGGGAGGAGAGAGAAGAGACCTGATGCTATTAACCTCACACCATCCAGATTAATTTTATGCAATTTTCTTAGAAGTAAAAACCCAAGTACAAGAGATATGCCAGGATAAAATTAAATATCCAGCAATATGCAAAGTGACTCCCCAATTATTAGCTTCTCCACTAAATCGCAAATGTATACTCAATGTCTGCTCAGCATCATGCCTAGCATTCTTCAGGGCAGGCTTGATGTTTGATAGAGTGGACTAAAGTACTTTGTGAAAACAGTGGCCCCAGGATTTGAAACCCAGCAGTGTCCCTTCCAGACCCAGAAAGTTATGTCCACTTAGAGTAGAAAAGTTAACTTTTTAAATTTATTTAATATTAAACATGCATGGTGAGCAAGCAGTAAAGTGCAAATAGCCTAGGTGCTGAACAGGCTGTTCCTGTGCCGTGATCCTATGATAATAAAACCACTGTCAACCCAATGGAGGAGATTACAGATAAACTCAATGTTACACAAAATTAGCAAGTTTAGAAATTATAGTACACAATATAAAAGTTTTCCTTCAAGTTGCAATACTTTCTGCAATACAACACTACTGGGGGACGTCACAGGGCATTTGCCTTTTAATGCTACATTCTTCCCAAAATAGGAAGAGAAAAGGAGAAGCATTTAGTGCATCGAATGAAGCAGCAGCAGTTCGTAATTTGCCTCACATCCTTTCCCAATCCCATTGTACAATATATGGGTCAAGATTTTCCTTTTGATTTAACAATTCATATTTGCAGCTAAAGTAGCTTCCTTGCCTCCATTGGCCCACTGGGTAACGGCACAGTATGGCAGAGTACTGAGCCATAGAGATCGCAAAATCTCAGGTGAGTTTTTCCAACCAGTGGCAAGTTAATTGAGCTCAGCTGCAGGAGTGAGTGGCATCCAGGATCCCACGGCTAAGGATGAGGGAAAAAAAGTCAGTGCTCCCACACCTGACCAGTGACCGCAACTGGAAAGTGCAGGTACACTGATGTCAGGAGAGAATAGGATCAGACTCCAGTATGATGCCATCCATGATCGAATAGTTTGCTTAAACTCACTGAAGAATGGGCAAGGTACCAGAGGAATGTTGATACCCATGGAAGCATATTGCAGCATAAACTGTTTCTCCAGAAATGGACAAGAGAGGGAAGATCCCGGTCAACTGGAGTTGTGTGCAGAACAATCATAGCACACTATGCAGACTTGAAGTGACAGGTTCATGCTTGAAGATAGTTTTGAACTTACGCGTTTAAAATCTCTTCCTCCAGAAACTTTGCAAGAAATGTGGTGTCTTTTGTTAGAGATATGATGCGCAGTAGATTTGTCATCTGCAGTCAAAAACAAAGTTTAGGAAAAATATTAGACATTCCTAATGTAGGTATCAAAATACATTTAAAACCCTATTACAAACCACTCATACATCACTGCCTAACAAATGGTCCAATTCTGGACTGTTCCTACAATGCATTTATACTGTAATCCAAGACCAATAACTGCAGTATCCATTCCAGGGAGGCAGTGCATCAATAATACTGATGATTGCCCATACTCAGACAAACATTCCAGGAGACAACTGTGCATGCATTCCCAATATTTAAAACAACTTGGGAAAGTTTAAAGAGTGCTCAGGATGTCTAATGTATCTCTGAAAGCTCTTCTCAAACTATCTTGGACTCTACAGTTGAGTTACACGTCCTATGGCATCAAACCTAAGCAGTACGAGACTGCCTCCTTCGAGGGTACTCTCACTGCTACTGTCCAGAATCAGGACCCAACTTTAGAGTACAAGTACAACTTTACCGTTGCTGTGAAGTGGACCCTTCTACTCAAGAAAGCATCCTATACTCTGTCTAGAGACGTTAAACCGAGGCCCCGTCTGCTCTCTCAGATGGACGTAAAAGATCCCATGCCACTATTTCAACGAAGAGCAGGGGAGTTATTCCCTGTGTCCTGGCCCTCAATCAACATCACAAAAACAGATTATCTGGTCATTATCGCATTTCTGTTTGTGGGAGCTTGCTGTGTGCAAATTGGCTGCCATGTTTCCTACATTACAACTGTGACTACACTTCAAAAAAAAAAGTACTTAATTGGCTCTAAAGTGCCTCGAGACATCCGGTGGTCCGAAAGGTGCTATATAAATGCAAGTCTTTCTTTTTAGTTGCATTTTTATTAAGGTTTAAAAACCACATGCTGCTAGGACAAACAAAGTGTCACTTTTGAAGACATTATTTTGTTAATTGAAAAAATGAACTTACATTTATATAGTGCCTTTCACTACCCCAGGACATCCCAAAATGCTTCAAAGCCAATGAAGCGTAGTCACTGTTGTATCGTAGGGCAACACAATTTGTGCACAGCAAGGTCCAATGAGATAAATGACCAGATGTTTTAGTGATGTTAATTAGGTCTAAATTTGGAAGAATTCCCCATCTCCTCTTAAATTAGTGCCATGGGAATAGCAATTGCATAATCATTCAAATCAAAAAGGACAATGCATCCATGGCACAAACTGATTCGCTACACTCAGTGATGGGATAAAACTCATGAATCAGATACAGTGCAGGAAGGCAAAAGCAAAATACTGCGGATGCTGGAAATCTGAAATAAAAACAGAAAATGCTGGAAATACTCAGCAGGTCAGGCAGCATCTGTGGAGAGAGAAACAGAGTTAACGTTTCAGGTCGATGACCCTTCGTCAGTGCAGGAAGGGTCCACCACGCAGCCACTTCCTCCAGTGCAACTTAGCCCTGGCATCAGAAGAGTAATTAATCTTATCTAAATCAGGGGTCTTGTCCAGCAAGTTGAAAGAAAGCAATTTTCTTTCAGATATCCTAGACATTCTATTTGTAAAAGAGGAATTATTTTACAGTACTTGGATTCTGTGCTTCAAATATGATTTGAATATTTGTCCATTAATTGAATATATGTACTTTTATTTAAAATGACACTTGTGAATTTTGCATTGAAGATGAATGCCGTTTGTGCTGGGGAATAGAACACTGTCTAGGGAAGGCATAGCAGTTAGATGCAGAGTGAAGTGTCTCCTATCTTGTTCCAAATTTCTTCAGAGATCACACCTTGCTGCAGGAAAGGGACATTTTTCCATTACCCACCACAGTAACCCTGTAGCCTTTAAGCAGGATTACCAATTTGGTTTAGTAGGAGCAGCTGCGCACTGCAGACTTGAGCCAACAAGGAATTGGATTGAAACTACAAAACTCATTTCACATTACAACTAGACATTCATCCCATCATTCTGTGCTAGATTTCAACCTCAGTCCCAGGGGTGAAACAATTGTACACTTGGTGCAACACTGTACTCACTTCTTCCACAAGCTGTTCCAACTGTTCATGGTCGCTCTGCAATGATGGAAACTGCTGACACATCTCCAAACGTAACAAGACCTGAAGCTGGCAGCTGCAACAAGAGCCATCATTAAAATCAACACAAGGATGATCCTCCAACAATAATGCACAAATGCAGACACATTGGGCTGAAAATTGATCCCGGGACGCGAGAGTACGCACTGCGTACTCTCGCGTATTCCCACTCCAATTGCCGGTTTTCTGCATGCCCTGCGCATGCGCTGAAAACCGGCAATTGCTCTTCTGAAAAGGGGGCGGGTCCTCGGTGCATCGCATGCGCGCTACAGGCTGCGCGCACGCTGTGCACTTCATGCTTTGGACGCGCAGGTAAGTACGGAAGATTTTGGAAATGTAAAAAGGAGGAGTAAGACCCACTTTTAAGAAGGTAAGTAGTGAATTAAGTATTTTTTTGAATTTTTTTTAACAGGTATATCTTTTTTAGAGACTTTAAAGACAGGTAAGTTTATTTTTATAACTTTTTAAAAGATTTTAAATTTTTTCAAAAATTTAATTTTTTATTTAAAATGGTTAATTTAATTAACTATACTTATTTTATTAATGTGATGGGTTTTTTTTTTAAATTTAATTGAGGTTTAGCTGTTATTTTGGGGGGGTGTAAGATTCATAGATGGAAGATGGTGTGCTGCCATTGGCTCTAACTGAGTCACGTGATCCCACAGCTCGCACGAATTCACTACGCCGCTGGGATACGCAAGCACTGCCCAGCTGATGTCTAGAACATCAAGTTCGTGCGAGCTTGATCTGAAAAAGCACAAGCGAGGTGAGAGATCGCGGGGAAGCCTTACCCCCGCGGGAACAGAGCGAGATCAATTTCTGGGCCATTGATCTTCTTTCCTTTCTTACCCCCTTCTCCCCCCCGCCCCCCACGTCACATCTTCTCACAGAAGTAATTTTGTTCAGTGTTAAAAGAACAAATATTTTCCACTTTGGTTATCTGGTGTTAGCATAGAACTTTCCTAGGTCAGGTACACAAAGTCAAGACAGAAGTAGGTTAAAATTTCCTCTACTCTTCAAGTAGTATGTCTTAAGCTGTACGGTACGGTAACATAGTGGTTGTTACATAACTAGTAATCCAAAGGCCTGCACTAATGACCGGTTCAAATCCCACCATGGCAGCTGGGGAATTTAAATTCAGCTAATTAAATAAATCTGGAATAAAAGGATAGCATCAGTAATGGTGACGATTAAACTACTGGATTGTTGTAAAAACACATTCAGGTTCACTAATGTCATAGTCAGAGTCATAACGGCACAGAGGGAGGCCATTCGGCAAATCGAGTCCGTGCCGGCTCTCTGTGGAGCGATCCAGTCAGTCCCATTCCCCCGTAGCCCTGCAAGTTTATTTCCCTCAAATGCCTATCCAGTCTTCCCTTGAAAACATTGAGTGTCTCCGCTTCCACCACTTCCGTCGGCAGCGAGTTCCAGGTCCTCACCACTCGCTGCGTAAAAAAGATTTTCCTCACGTCCCCCCTGTATCTCCTGCTCAAAACCTTAAATCTATGTCCCTAGTCCTTGTACCATCAACTAGTGGGAACAGCCTTTCCTCGTCTAGCCTATCCAAACCCGTCATAATCTTGTACACCTCTATCAAATCACCCCTCAACCTCCTTTGCTCTAATGAAAACAAATCCAGCTTCTCCAACCTGTCCTTGTAGCTAAGATCCCCCATCCCCAGAACGATTCTGGTAAATCTCCTCTGCACCCTCTCAAGGGCCTTCACATCCTTCCTAAAGTGTGGTGACCAGAACTGGACGCAATACTCCAGTTGTGGCCTAACCAGCGCTTTATAAAGGTTCAGCATAACTTCTCTACTTTGTGCTCAATACCTCTATTTATGAAGCCCAAGATCCCATATGCTTTGCTAACCACTCTCTCAATATGTCTTGCCACCTTCAGGGAGCTATGCACATTAACTCCAAGATCCCTCTGTCCCTGCACACTCTTTAAAACTGTGCCATTAAGTGTATATTACCTCTCCCTGTTCCTTCTGCCAAAATGCATCACCTCACACTTTTGTACTAAATTCCATCTGCCACTTGTCTGCCCATTCTGCTAGCCTTTCTATGTCCTGCTGCAGTCGATTGGTATCATCCTCACTGTTTGCCGCACCCTTGGGGAACACCACTGTCTACCATCCTCCAGTCTGAAAAACAGCCAAAACAACCACAACTCGCTGTTTTCTATCCTTAAGCCAATTCCTTATCCAAGCTGCCACTGACCCACCTATTCTATGAGCCTCAATTTTATTTCCTAAAATCCATGTAGACAACATCCATTGCATTCCCTTCATCAATCCCCCGTTGCTTCGTCAAAAAATTCAATTAGATTAGTCAAACACGATCTGCCTTTTACAAATCAGTGTTGGATCTCCTTAATTAGCTTAAACCTCTCCAAGTGCCCGTTAATTTTTTCCTTGATTATTGTTTCTAAAACTTTACCCACCACTGATATTAAACTGTAGTTACTAGGATTGTCCTTACACCCTTGAACAATGGCGTCACATTTGCCACTTTCCAATCCTCAGGCACCTCCCCCTCATCTAGGGAAGATTGGAAAATTATGGCAAGTGCTTCCGCTATCTCCTCCCCCAATTCCCTTAGCAACCTGGGATGCAAGCCATCTGGACCAGGCGACTTATCCACTCTAAGCATACCCAGCCTTTCTAGTACATCCTGTCTATCAATTTTCACCCCTTCCATTACTTCTACCTTTTCCACTGCTACCGATATTTTGTCAGCATCCACCTCCTTAGTAAACACCGATACAAAGTATTCATTGAGTATTCTAGCCTTGCCCTGCGCCTCTAAAGCATATATCACCTTCTTTGTCCCTAATAGGCCCCAACCCGCCTCTTACTACCCACTTACTGTTTACATGCCGGTGGAAGATTTTTGGGTTCCCTTTTATGTTAACCATCATTCTCTCTTTGCCAATCTTATTTTCATCTTCACTTCCCCTCTCAACTTATTGTATTTGGTCTGGTTCTCCCTTTGAAGAATTCACCTGACATGCATCATACACTTTTTTTGGTTTTCTCATCTTCTCTATCTCCCTCGTCATCCAAGGAGCAAGGAGCCCTTTTTGGTTCCCTTACCCTTCCCTCTTGTTCCTTTAGGGAAGGAAATCTGCTGTCCTTACCCTTATGCAAATCCAGAACCACAGCAATGTGGTTGACTCTTAACTGCCTTCTGTGGTTGAAGGCGGCAGCTCACTGCCATTTTCTCAAGGGCAATTAGGGATAGGCAATAAATGCTGGTCTTGCCAGCGACGCCCACATTCCATGAACAAATTAAAAATAAGCTCAAACAGCTTATTTTAATACAGCAGTGACATTTTTATTTCCCACATTAAACAGGCAGCTTGAATGAAGTAGACAATTTATCAATCTGTTGAACTGTAAATAGTTTTACAGTTCTGTGCAATTTCATTAGTACCTTTACACTTGACAAAAGTATTTAAATAAATTCCTTGCATTTTTCTTGCTTTAGAAAATATAGGCACAAAATTCTGAGCGTCAAAAAGATGGCGGATACAGCCTGGAGTCTCCAATATATAAATATCATCTTACTCACTCTCTGACTTTGAGTTCCTTATTCTCCTGGTTTCCGTACTGCTGCCGAATGGATTTACTGCTCTTCAGTAACTGCACCTGAATCAGATTTATACACGTGGCCTTTAAATAGAGGAGGTAAAATTGTTACATTCAAAAGGCTTGCAGAACAATCAACATAAAAATTGTACTACATTCACAACTGTGAAAGGCATCCAGCAATAGGACTAGACATTTGTCCTTCCAAACTTGGGATGTGCCTCAAGCTCAAGATTAGGGGATGAACTCTGGTGGAGGTAGTAGTGGAAGCAGTTTGAAGTGGGAAGCTTATCACATACATAGTTATACATAGTATTTACAGCACAGAAACTGGCCGTTTGGCCCAACAGGTTCATGCCATTGTTTATGCTCCACACAAGCCTCCTCCCACCCTTCTTTATCGAACCCCATCAACATATCCCTCTAACTTCTGCTTTTCAATTCTATTCATCTAGAAATGAACCCGTGATTTGTTTGCTTTTTAAAAATGGCCGTACGAATCTGCATCGCTACTTTTAGTGATGTGCATCTGTACCCCCAGATCACTCTGCTCCTCTACCCCATTTAGACAGTTATTTTCCAAGTAGTACGTGGCCTCCTCACTCTTTCTACCAAAATGTACCACCTCACACTTGTCTACATTGAAGTTCATTTCCCAATTACACAACTTGCCTATTCTGCAAGTTTATTAATGTCTTCCAGTATTTGTTGCAGTCCTCCTCAGTATTAACTACACTCCCCAATTTGGCATCCTCCACAAATTTTGAAATTGTACTTCTGATGTCAGAGTCCAAATTGTTTATGCAAATGGTGAACAACAGTGGTCTCAGCATCGATCCTTGTGGAACACCACTTCCCACCTTTTGCCAGTCTGATAACCAATATATGAAGCATATATTGGTTTAAGTATGATAATTCCTATAACGGTACCAATAGACTAAACAACCCAAGGTGACAACACTACAACATTATGCTGCATTAAAACAGCGACAGACAAAAATCAATGCAGTTACTTTTCTCCCTCTTCGTAATAACTCATGAAGGGTCATAATGAGATCATTAAATTACTTCAGAATTATCAGACCATCAAATTAAAAACTGATAATACCTCAAGATCTTCGGTGTTGCCAGATTTTAGGTACATTTTAATGACTGTGACTGCATTCTGTATGAAACTGAACTGGGACAATTCATCTTCTGCTACATGTTTCTGGTAATTCTCTTTCAAACTAGACATCATCTCCTCGTCACTCTTAAAATCTGTAATAGAGACAGAATTAGAAGCCGAATTTAAAAGTTGCAAATGGGCAATGTGTGAATCATGGTGGATAGTGAAAGATAAAACACCCTCATTTAACTGGTTCTAGTATTCAGACCATTAATACACCCATTACAAAAATGTGCATAAAATAATGTAGCATAGTACTGTACAACACATTTTAATTTTTAGATACTATATTTTAAAACTGAAAAACTAAACTAATCCTCCTGAAGTCATCTACAGGTACCACACCTAACTGTCCATTATTCAGCAAATGTTAGTCCCAACCAATGTTTACTGTAAGCTGCACTTTATTCTGCGCGGCCTGTTTCTTTTAATGCGCGGCCCCATTAAATTTCTGCACATGCGTCGTATTTACAATGTAAAAGCCGGTGAGCGACCTGCGTGGAACCTTTCAGATTACTGCGCGGCCGCACGCACGCCTTAGCAGGAACATCAGTCTCAACCCAGTCCCTAGTGAACACGAGGCCACAGCACAAAATTGTTCCTCATCCCTTTAATCTAATATTGATCAGCAAACAACTGTATTGCTTTAGCACAGACCGCAAACCTTTTTCTTGTATTGGTTTTCATCGTCAAATGCTCAATAATGAACAGCAAGTGACTGACCAACCAGGGTTTTAGCACCCCACCTTGTCGACTAAGACTTAAACTAAGCACATGATGACCATCATATTTGCTATTTTCGAAGGGATCCAAACATCTGAAGGGAAGCTTCCTCTAAAATAGTCGAGGCAGAATCACACAAATCTCATCTGTAAATTGGATGAAAGGGAGCTAACAACACATACCTACAGTACTCTTTCTCACTCTTTTACTTTTCTGTTTGTCTCCCAAATGTTTCTTGGACTGCTGGGTGGACTCATCTCCAGTGGGAAGCTGCATTCCATCTGGCTGACTTTTTTGGGCTTTCACGTTTAGTCTAGCAACATTCAACATCTGAAGAGAGCGACTCATGGACCTCATCTTCTGCCGGATGGGGGTTCGAGGACCACCTGAAATTAATTGATAAAGTAACAACAGAAACGTTAAGGACAGGCAGCAAGATAGGACAAGCACAATAAATAAGCAAGCTACATCCAGTGACTCAGTTGCTAAAGGTAGCACCTAGCCAGGCCACAAGGTTTGAGCAAAATGATCTCAGCCAAATTAGCACTTAGAGGATGCTACAATTTCATCTCGGGCAGAATCTATCTTTACATGCAGAGTTGAACAGCTTGCTGACACTCACTGTCTAAGCGCACAAGAAAATTGTTCAATTAGAGCATCCATATCCATGGAACCATGCCACAATTAAGGGTCATCGCATTCAGAACAGATGGGGAAACAATTGTATAGGAGGGTGGGGAGGGGAAGGAGCAACACTACTTGAAGTAAATCCCCGATAGCACCATGCTTTAAATTCCAAAAAAGTTATACTACACATACATTGTCTCCTTTTTTCTCCGTGCTCTACAGCTGCTCCAGCTTCGTCTGCAGATTTCCTCTGATAGAACTCCGCTAAGTGACCAGTTAGGGCAAGTTCAGAATCTATGTTCGCTTTCTCATCCGCTGCCTGCATTGACCTAATAGACAAAGAGCAATTCTGAAGTTACTTTATCATTTCAGAGAAAAGAAATATCTTTTAATAAGCCACAATTTTAATAATTTACCTGAATGACTCCATCAGAGTAGAGCTCGCTCCCGACAATTCAGATAATGGAAACCACCCTTCAACAAAGGAAATGCTTTGCTGGGAGGTCTCAGCCAATTCTAGTTGTACCCAATCTGGAACAGTAACAGTTTCTAGAAGAAAGACAAATTCAATTTAATCTTTTACTCTACACCATTAGACAAGGTTTGAGAGCCTGAAATTGATCACGCTGGAAAAGAGAAGGCTCATATTATTTAACTATTCAAGTTTAAAGGAGCAGATTTAAAAAAAAAAAAAAAAAATCGAACCTCAGTAACAGAGATTTCTAGAAATTCTAGAGGCAGAGGACATGGACTCACGTGGGGGGTGAATACATGGAATGGATTGCATTGCTCGGCAGATAGTGTGGAAAAATTCAAGGGAGAGTTGCAGATATTTGAGGAACTCCAATTTAAATTTTTTGGACCAGCCAAATGGACTGCAACCCTGTTCTTTCCTACATTCCTAGCCTGGAAAGCACGTTATGGATGTTATAAAAGAAAAAGTTTAATCAATTGATCGGTCTTGTGTATGTGCATATTGCAACACCATACTGCAATCTCGTGGTTATTTGGTTGATATATTAGCAGATGGGTCAGCTTTTCATGGTGTTAATATTTCATAGGCTGTAATAATTTGTTCAACTTCATTTAAAAATGTTTCTTTGTTGGGATACTGTGGATTTTCTCCTTCCTCTATTGGCATTTGATTCCAGAGAAGAGCAATAGTGTAAAACCTTGTCAAATGGTATTGCTTTAAAGAGTCAAAAATGGTCTCAGACAAAAGACTGGCTGCATTCCATTGCTACAGAAATCACAGCTATTCTATAATAAGTTTTTAGGCTGTTTAAATAGCAATTGGCATTCATACAACAGGGTAAAACTCTTACTGTTATTGAAAACTTCTATGCAATGGGATTTGTTAATCCATTAGCTGTCATCACTACCAACAACTGACTGTCAACTCTCGATAATTCAAAATTGCTTTTTTCTTTTACACTGAAATTTTAATTGTGTCATAAATTTGAAGGCAGCAATGTAAATAACAGAAAAATGGGAATTTTATCAAAAATATTTGTTTCTAATTCACTATGACTTTAAAAAGTTCAAGTTAGTTGGATTCCAGTCTGGGCCTCGAAAGGAAAGAACTAACTGCATTTATCCAAATGTAGTTTGCTTTATTGCAATGCTGTCCATTTATAGACATCTTTGATTTAGAGAATAAATTACCTGGAACGAGTAATCATTTTGTCTTGACTAGAGGGGAAATCGAAGATTGAGGCAGATTTCAGTAATTATGCTGCTTAACACAAAGGTGCAGAGCTATGATTACAAATTTCAGAAAGATTCATATAAACCATCCAACATGTATAGTGGACGAATCATGCTAGCATCAACACACCCACCATATGCAGTGGGGAACTAGTAAAAATCAGAATTTTAATTTAGTTGCTTAAATGAGACAACAGACTGGATTTTGTGAGGATTGCCAACAACCCATGGAACAGTACCTCAACATGAGGCCGCTCGAGGAGAAAAGTGGACAATATTTTTTTACAAATTAAACTAACTACAACAATTAACTTTACTACATTCAGTATCTACACAGATACTGTGCTGCAAATGTGAAGATGAAGCACTTCAGGAAACTCAATTCATAAATGTTAATAGAACACGATAGTA
This sequence comes from Squalus acanthias, assembly GCA_030390025.1. Lineage (NCBI taxonomy): Eukaryota > Metazoa > Chordata > Chondrichthyes > Squaliformes > Squalidae > Squalus > Squalus acanthias. The sequence goes on along the minus strand of CM059446.1, from coordinate 51,803,191 downwards.
TATAAGCCATTCAGACATCAAGTGATTCTGATCATTAAAATACTTTACTGTACAGTACACAGCACATTTACATTTTACTTATCCAGTTGGTCAGTCATGTAACAATAAAATATTGCCACAGGCAAGCATGAAATTTATAAAGAACAATGAATATATACAGCCATAAAACAGAAATGCACAGCAGGTCAGTGTCTTTGCTCAGATGGTGTTTATTTCCAACAATTTTTTTGTGTTATAATTCCTTTTTTTTTACTTCTCCTTAATATATAGCATCACAAGGCGAGAGGTCGTTCAAGACCTTGTGGTTGCTCCAGCCAAATATGCTGCCTCAAATTTCCCACCAGATGATCAAACAATACACTGCATGTTCCAATGAGTAAGTTGCACCTCCACACTTACCCAACATAACCAGATTTGGCAGTAAGGCTTATTCTTCCAGAAAAAAAAAAGTGTACATAATTAAACCAATCACTTCTGAATCTATTAAATATAGGCAAAGCGTTAACAAAAGTTACATGTTTTGTAAGTTTGCTTAGAAAGGAAAAGAAGTCTATTTAATATCTTCAGAAAGGATTATATTCTTTTGAATACTGCCGTGGTGTTCTTCTTTAGAGCTACATTTCCATAGGTAGAAAGAGGGATGAGGTCCTGCAGGCAGATTTCAAGGAGCTAGGAAAGAGATTAAAAAGCAGGACCGTGCCACGCGCAAGTGAGTATAGAAATAGGATGATAGAGCAAATGAATGCGTGGCCGGAGAGATGGTGCAGGAGGGAGGGCTTCAGATTCCTGGGGCATTGGGCTGGTTCTGGGGGAGGTGGGACCTGTACAGGCCGGAAGGGTTGCACCGCAACAGGGCCAGTACCAATATCCTCGTGGGGAGGTTTGCTAGTGCTGTTGGGGAGGGTTTAAACTTAGTTGGCAGGGGGATGGGCACCAGGATGTAGCATTAGAAAGGAGAAACAAAGGGCACAAAGGATTGGGAGAGACAGTTAGAACTAAAGTAAGAAATAGTAAGGTATTAGGTGGGGTCAGACTAAGAACACAGGATGGTCTAAAATAGGTTTACAGTGTATGCATGTGAACGCACGAAGCATAGTAAACAAGGTTGGTAAGCTGCAGGCGCAAATAGCCACATGGGAATATGATGTTGTGGCAATAAGGGAGACCTGGCTCAAAAAAGGGCAGGATTGGGTAGTAAATATTCCTGGATATAAGGTGTTCAGGAAATATAGGGAAGGAAAGATAGGAGATGGTGTGGCAGTATTGGTTAAGAAGGATGTTACAGTGCTGGAGAGAGGATGTGCTGGAGGGGTCAAGGACAGAATCTATATGGCTAGAGTTAAGAAATAATAGCGGCGCCATTACACTACTAGGTGTATTCTATAGGCCACCAACTAGTAGGAAAAATATGGAGGAGCAAATTTGTAGAGAAATTACAGAGCGATGCAAGAACTATAGAGTAGTGATAATGGGGGACTTCAACTATCCCAATATAGACTGGGATAGTAATAGTATAAAGGACAGAGAGAGGGAATAATTTCTGAAGTGTGTTCAGGAGAACTTTCTTGATCAGTAAGTTTCCAGCCCAAAGAGGAAGGAGGCATTGCTGGATCTGGTTCTGGGGAATGAGGTCGGTCAAGTGGAGCAAGTGTCAGTAGGTGAACATTTAGGGAACAGTGATCATAGTATCATAAGGTTTAGATTAGCTATGGAAAAGGACAGGGAGCAATCTAGAGTAAAAATACTTAATTGTAGGAAGGCCAATTTCAGTGGGATGAGAACGGATCTGGCCCAGGTAAATTCGAATCAAAGATTGGCAGGCAAAACTGTAATGGAACACTGGCCTCAACTGGAGTATTGTGTCCAATTCTGGGCACCGCACTTTAGGAAGGATGTGAAGGCCTGAGAGAGGGTGCAGAAATGATTTACAAGAATGATTCCAGGGATGAGGGATTTCAGTTACGTGGATAGACTGGAGAAGTTGGGGTTGTTCTCCTTAGAGCAGAGAAGATTTGATAGAGGTGCTCAAAATCATGAGGTCTTGACAGAGTAGATAGCGAGAAACTGTTCCCATTGGCAGACGGCTCGAGAACCAGATGACACAGATTTAAGGTGATTGGCAGAAGAACCTAAGGCGACATGAGGAAAAACTCTCACTCAGCCAGTGGTTAAGATCTGGAATACAATGCCTGAAAGGGTGGTGGAGGCAGACTCAATCACAGCTTTCAAAAAAGGGAGTTTGCTAAGTACCTGAAAGAAAAAAATTTGCAGGGCTACGGGGAAAGGGCGGGGGAGTGGGACTAGCTGAAGTGCCCTTGCAGAGAGCTAGCACAGGCTCAACGGGCCGAATGGCCTTCTTCCGTGCTGTAACCATTCTATGATTCCTGAAGTGTAAGCATTATATAATTACACTGCCGAATGGAGGACTTTGCCTAGAGTTCCTGCTAGCCACAGAACCAGAGACAAGAAATGGAAGTCAACAGCGTGACTGCAGTGTGCTCAATTTTGAAAAAAGTGAGCACTTCTCCAAGACCTAGATAACAAGCAACTCAACAACATGAATTCCCAAATTTGCAACTGTGAAATGAGCTTCCATTCTGAAGACTTCCAATATCTTGCTGATGGCCAGAGCATTCTTCAGTTAATCTGAGCCACCCAGTTACTTTGTGTTTTTCCTGTTAATTGTCTATTCAACTGTTCCTATACAGCATCTCACACCCGAGTTCTCATTCAAGGAAACCAATGTCACAGATAAGCTTTATCCACAAATAAAATTGCACATCTCACTGAAGTTGAAGAAGCCCTATCCTTTATCTAAAAAATAACAATGCTCAGACCAAAGGATTAAGAAATAGCTGAAAAACATTCCTGATACACAGACCAAGAAAAGGAATAAAATTAATCACCAAATTAATGCTATTACTGCTGCTTCTTTTTCTCACCTGAACAGGTTAGACATTCATCAGTGTTATCAGAAAAAAGGTTCAATGCACTGCCTACAGCATCTGAGAGCTCAGAGGACATCTCCTGGCTACTCTCAGTTATCTCCGTCTGCAAGAGAAGCTCCTCAAACTCTGGTACTTGTTCCCAGGAGATCAGTGTGAGCACTGCTGTGCCGCTAAACAAGGTAGACAGGATTCCTGTACTCGGGGGCAGGTAATCATTTGTCTCCACATCAGCAACCTGGAAAAATATGAAAAAAAGTAAATACCGTACTGATTTCTTCTGAGGTTCCTAAATATTTCTTCCCATCAATTTTCCCAACAAGCAGACTCCAATATGGCTAATTGCTAACCAGAGCAATGTTACGTTGGAAAAGATATTACAAGTACCATAAATCTTTTGTTCAACAAGTAACAATTAAACTTCCTGGGGGAAAAGTTGCGACTGCAACATTCAATTAATACACATCTTTCAAACTATTAGTTTATATGAAAAAAATACCCACCATATATATTTCATTGCAAGCCATTTCCTGCAGAAGTCGTTGGAGCAAGCAGTTCTCTTTAATTTCCTTCTGTTCAGTTCGTTGTAAGACCCAGGAATGTGTTGACAACAGGTCAGTCCTTTGTGGATCCCAATTTTTCACAGCTCCTTTCACTACAATGTTCACCGGCCCAGTCAGGTATTTCTGACTACAGGAAATTGGCTCCAAAGTGACAGGGCAGCACATCTCCTGCTCTCCTGTCCACAAGCAGAAACCACAAAATAATTTTAGAATTTTCCAACACTCACTCAATGGGAAGAACTTGCATTTAAATAGCACCTAATCGCACCTTATAGAAATGCCCCAAAGCTCTTCAGTCAGTGAATTATTCTGAAGTAGTCACTTACGTAGAGGAGTTCAGCAACCATTTTGCATACAGCAAGGTCCCACAAACAGCAACGAGATGAATGGTCAGTTGACCTGCTTTGGCGGTGTTGGTTGAGGGAGAAATGTTGCCCAGGACATTGGGAGAACTGCCTACGCTTCTTCAAATAGTTAAACAGGATCTTTAAACTCCCGCTAACAGGCAGATGGGATCTCATCTGAAGAATAGCTGACATGAATAACGGTGGTGTGTAATGCTAGAGACAGAGTGATCATAGTAGTTTTGCGACACTTAGTTCACCAATTTCTATTATATTTGGGTAGGAGCCAAGGGAGGAAAAGGAAACATCTCCTCCATTATAGCGGATATAAAATCAAATGCTAACAGACAAAAGTAACATACATAATCCTTCACTTTTTCATACTTTAGGCTGCATGTATGAAAACTTACTTTTTCCAAAAGATAACCCCGTGAACAATTTGAAAACCAGATTTGACAATACAATTTACATCCCAAGGGGTGTCCAACAGAAATGTTCTGAGAATGCCTTCTGTAGGGAGTTTGACTCTGGATTTACACTGCAAGTCAGCTTTGGTGAAAGTGGAAATTGCTTTGCATCAATACTAGACTCTTATCGTAACTGCATCCCAGCTAGAGTTAAATGTCTCAACTACAGATTGTGTGTGTCAGGTTAACATAATATAAGCAGAATGCAAGATAGGAAATGCAAAACTGGAACCAAAAAAGCAGATTACTCTAAAGGTCCAAAAGCCAACCTTTAATGTACAGAGTGCACACTTTCAAATCTGCTGACTGTAGGCAAAGGGGTCATAATTACCTTGTGTAATCGTCAGTAATCCTTGTTGAAGAGGAAATGTCTTTCGATAGAAACTTTCAACACTCACAAAGTAATTCAGGTTGCAATCAAATGGAAATGTAGCAGCCACTGTTTTCCTCCGTTTCACATACTCCTTTGCATCTGTTCCATTCTCGAAAGCAATCTTCTTCAGGCCAACTTGGGAGCCCAGCGAAGTTTTGTCCAATAGCAAACCAGAGTCATGAAGTGAAAGTTGCATTAAAGCAGCAAATGGAATTAAACTTCCACCAACCGATCTCATCACCTCCGAGACTATCTTATAGCCAATGTGATCAGAAGCTCCAATGAACTAGAGAGGAAAAAAAATAAAAACCCAATAATTATTTTGTAAAACCAGGCATACATACTATAAACACGCTGTCAATTTGCAAGGTCCCACAAACAGCAATGAGGTAATGACCAGATAATCTGTTTTAGTGGTGTTGGTGGAGGGATATTGACCCCCGCGCTAGTCTTCGAAATTATGCTGTGGGATCTTTTACGTCCACCTGAGGGGGCAGACGGGGCCTCAGTTTAATGTTTTCCAGACCATCAAATTTAAATGAAACAAACGAGCAAGTAAAAGATAGAATTGCAAATAGGACAGAGTTGCCTTGGCTTTGAGGGCTAGATGGCTGGGCTTGGGAGCCCAATGGGTCCACAGCCTGGACATCTTCTTTAAGGCTACAATGCTGTGCATTCCAGAGGTGAAGTAGAGGCCAATTCCTCTTAGGCAGTTCCTGCAGTCAATGAGAAGTCAAGGAAATCAACAAGAAATAATTGGCGCTGTGACAGCAATTTGCATGCATGACAAAATATGATACCCAGTGTAACAGAAATATTAGCAGATTATGGTGCTCTCATGGTGAGAATATACCATTTTACAACAATGAGTATCAAAGTGTGATGGGAAATACAAATAGGAAATGCACTATATGCAAGACTTATTATAAACAGTAAGTGCGTTATTACATTCTCAGCACATCCTAAAGCACTTCACATCCAATGAATTACTTTTTGAAATGCAGTGACTGTTATTTAGGCAAATGCAGCAGCCTATTTGCACATCTCAAATAGCAACGATGACCAATCGGTCTTTGGATTTGTTGCTCGAGGAAAAATGTTGGCAAGGAAACTGCTCTTTTTTGAAGTGTCATGAACTCTTCGATGTCCACCTGAACAAGCAGTAGGGACCCTCAGCTTAACGTTTCACGTGGAAAGATACACCTCATACAATGACATGTATAATTGCATACAGCAGCTGTAAATGTTACACTTTGATTTGATACAACAGAATTTGACCAATTCAGTTACATAGGAGTAGGCCATTCAGCCCCTCAAGCCTATTCTGCCATTCAATTAGATCATGGCAGATCTGTATCGGCAGATCTGTATCTTAACTCCATTTACTCACCTTGGTTCCATATCCCTTGCCTAACAAAAACCCATCAACTCAGTTTTGAAATTTTCAGTTGACCCCTCAGCCTCAAGCTTTTTGGGGGCGGCAGTTCCAGATTTCCACTACCCTTTGTGTACATAGGAACAGGAGTAGGCCATTCAACCCCTCGAGCCTACTCCGCCATTCAATGAGATCATGGCTGATCTGCAACCTAACTCCATATACCTGCCTTTGGCCCATATCCCTTAATATCTTTGGTTAACAGAAAGCTATCAATCTCCAATTTAAAATTAACAATTGATTTAGCATCAATTGCCATTGACAGAAGAGAGTTCCAAACTTCTATCACCCTTTGTGTGTAGAGGTGCTTCCTGATTTCACCCCAGAATGGCCTAGATCTAATTTTAAGGTTGTACCCCTCCTTCTTCTAGACTCCCCCACCAGAGGAAATAGTTACTCTCTATCTACCCTATCAGCTCCTTTAATCATCTTAAACACCTCAATTAGATTGCCACCACCTTAATCTTCTTTACTCAAGGGAATAAAAGCTTATTCTATGAAAATATATGGTAGCAAACAAAAGTTGTGTGTTTGGGAACTGCTGCACTTTGAACTTAAAAAAAAAACTGCATTTGTCCCTGTTTGGGTGGGAAAGAGTTCATTACTGCATGCACTAGTCCTGACCATAAATAAATAACCCTATAGTGTGTATTAAAGAACAATTTACTTTTTGTGTAGTCATTTGTTATGTAGGCAAACCTGGCAGCCAGTTTGCACACAGCAAGGTCCCAAAAACAGCCACAAAATAAATGAGCAGATAATAGTATTTTGCTGGTATTGGTTGAGACTAACTTTGGCCAGGACAACAGGAGAACTGGAACTCTTCTGTGAATAGTGCCACAGGATTTTTTTTAACCTGAATTGGCAGACAGGGCTGTGGTTTAACCTCTTATCTGAAAGAGGGCACCTCCAACAAAATGAATTTTTTGATGAAGTAACAGAGAGGATTGATGAAGGGGTGTTGTCTACATGGATTTTCAGAAGGCGTTTGACAAAGTACCACATACAGTAGTAGGCTGGTTAACAAAATTGAGGCTCATGGAATAGGTGGGTCAGTGGTAGCTTGGATAAGGAATTGGCTTAAGGACAGATAACAGCGAGTTGTGGTAAATGGCTGTTTTTCAGACTGGAGGATGGTAGACAGTGGTGTACCCCTTGGGTCAGTGCTGGGGCCACTGCTTTTTTTGAGATATAAATAAATGACCTGGACATTGGAATACAGAGTAGAATTTCTAAATTTGCCAATGACACCAAACTTGGGGGTGTGGCAAACAGTGAGGATGATATTAATCAACTGCAACAGGACAGAAAGGCTAGCAGAATGGGCAGACAAGTAGCAGATGGAATTTAATACAGAGAAGTGGGAGGTGATGCACTTTGGCAGAATGAACAGGGAGGCGCAATATATACTTAATGGCACAGTTCTAAAGAGTGTGTAGGGACAGAGGGACCTGGGAGTTAATGTGCATAGGTCCCTGAAGGTGGCAGGACATATTGAGAGTGGTTAGCAAAGCATATGGGATCTTGGGCTTCATAAATAGAGGTATTGAGTACAAAAGTAGAGAAGTTATGCTGAACCTTTATAAAGAGCTGGTTAGGCCACAACTGGAGTATTGCGTTCAGTTCTGGTCACCACACTTTAGGAAGGATGTGAAGGCCCTTGAGAGGGCGCAGAGATTTACCAGAATGATTCTGGGGATGGGGGATCTCAGCTACAAGGACAGGTTGGAGAAGCTGGATTTGTTTTCATTAGAGCAAAGGAGGTTGAGGGTGATTTGATAGAGGTGTACAAGATTATGACGGGTTTGGATAGGCTGGACGGGGAAAGGCTGTTCCCACTAGTTGATGGTACAAGGACTAGGGGACACAGATTTAAGGTTTTGGGCAAGAGATACAGGGGGGAATGTGAGGAAATACTTTTTTACACAGCAAGTGGCGATGACCTGGAATTCACTGCCGACGGAAGTGGTGGAAGCGGAGACACTCAATGTTTTCAAGGGGAGACTGCTTAGGAACTTGAGGGAAATAAACTTGCAGGGCGACGGGGATAGAGCAGGGGAATGGGACTGACTGGATTGCTCTACAGAGAGCCGGCATGGACTCGATGGGCCGAATGGCCTCCTTCTGTGTCGTTATGACTATGAATACAACACTCCCTCAGTACAGCACTGAGATGTTAGACGAGATTATGTCAAGTCCTGGAGTAGGACTTGGACCAGGCCTGGGGTGGCTTTGGAAAGGGAGCATGCGGTGTCCGCCTGTATGCTTGAGGCCTTCCACGGCCACTAGGAACCGCAGGGAATAGCGTGTCTTATAGACACTGAAAATATCATTTAGTTGGGTTAGGTTCCTTTTGATTTTGTTGGGACTTTGTTGCTTATTTTGGCATCTTTTAGTTTGATTGGACCACAGTCATAACGGCACAGAAGGAGGCCATGCCAGTTCTCTGTAGAGCAATCCATTCAATCCCATTCCGCCGCTCTATCCCTGTAGCCCTGCAAGTTTATTTCCTAAAATCCATGTAGACAACATCCATTGCATTCCCTTCATCAATCCTCCCTGTTACTTCATCAAAAAATTCAATTAGATTAGTCAAACACGATCTGCATTTTACAAATCCGTGTTGGCTCTCCTTAAACCTCTCCAAGTGCCTTTTAATTTTTTCCTTTAATTGTTTCTAAAACTTTACCTACCACTGATGTTAAACTGTAGTTACTAGGATTGTCCGTACACCCTTTCTTGAACAATGGTGTCACATTTGCCACTTTCTAATCCTCAGGCACCTCCCCCGCATCTAGGGAAAATTATGACAAGCCCTTCCGCTATCTCCTCCCCCAATTCCCTGAGCAACCTGGGGTGCAAGCCATCTGGACCAGGCGACTTATCCACTCTAAGCATACCCAACCTTTCTAGTACATCCTGTCTATCAATTTTCACCCCTTCCATTGCTTCTACCTTTTCCACTTCTACCAATATTTTGTCAGCATCCACCTCCTTAGTAAACACCGATACAAAGTACTCATTGAGTATTCTAGCCTTGCCCTGCGCCTCTAAGCATATATCACCACCTTTGTCCCTAATAGGCCCCACCCCGCCTCTTACTACCCGCTTACTGTTTACATCCGGTAGAAGATTTTGGGGTTCCCTTTTATGTTAACCGCCATTCTACTCTCATATTCTCTCTTTGCCAATCTTATTTTCATCTTCACTTCCCTTCTCAACTTATTGTATTTGGTCTGGTTCTCCCTTGAAGAATTCACCTGACATTCATCATACACCCTCTTTTTTTGTTTCATCATCTTCTCTATCCCTCGTCATCCAAGAAGCCCTTGCTTTGGTTCCCTTCCCCATTCCTCTTGTTTGTCTGTTTCTTATATTAGTGCTGCACTTAAAGGGGCACACTTGTGCAGATTCTTGTTTGGTGACACGGTGGCAACTAGTTCAGTGTCACCCTTATTGACCCATCAAAATCGGCCCACAACTTTGACTCCGACAAAGGGTGCTACCAACTGAGCCAAACTGACACTCAAGTTATTGCTGCTCTAAAGTCAGTCTATCCTGCACCTCAAGTCAGGCCACCAAAGGATTAATAACTTGCATTCATATAGCGCCTTTAACATAGTGAAACGTCCCACGGCACTTCACAGGAGCCACATAAGGAAATATTAGGGCAGGTGACCAATAGCTTGGCCAAAGAGCTAGGTTTTGAGGAGAGGGAGGTAGGGAGCAATCTCCCCACTGGCTGCGCAGCTGTCTGGAGGTCCTGCGCAGGATGCGCAAAATTTTGAACGGGCCGTGCAGCCCGATAAAGGGACCGCGCACCCAAATAAAAAATTAGGGGGAACATTGGTAGAGAGGTGGAGGGGTTTAGGGAGGGAATTGCAGAGTTTAAAGTTTTGGCAGAGGAAAAAAGACTTGCATTTATATAGCGCCTTTCACGACCACCGGACGTCAGAAAGCACTTTACAGGCAATGAAGTACTTTTGAAGTGTAGTCACTGTTATAGGAAATGGGGCAGCCAGTTTGCACACAGCAAGCTCCCACAAACAGCAATGTGATAATGACCAGGTAATCTGTTTCAGTGATGTCCATTGAGGGATAAATATTGACCAGGACACTGGGGATAACTCAATACAATAGCAAAATACTGCAGATGGTGGAAATCTCAAACAACAGAAAATGTTGGAAACACTCAGGTCAGGCAACATCGTGGGAGAAAGAAACAGTTAACGTTCAGGTCGATGACCCTTCGTTGAATTCTGACGAAGGGTTATCGACCTGAAACGTTAACTGTTTGTTACATTACAAGTGACTACACGTCAAAAAAAAAGTACTTCATTGGCTGTAAAGCGCTTTGGCAGGTCCTGACGTCGTGAAAGGCGCTATAAAAGAAAATAGACTTGCATTTATATAGCGCCTTTCACGACCAGCGGACGTCTCAAAGCGTTTTACAGCCAAGGAAGTATTTTGGCGTGTAGTCACTATTGTAATGTAGAAATGCAAGTCTTTCTTATTCAAATCATCAGCAATATTTTGATTTTTTAAAGAGTTTAAAATCCTGCGCCACGCACGCCCCTTACCTGCCGGTGTTGCTCGGTGTCCACCCAGTGCAGGGCAACGTTGTTGCTGGCGAGCAGGGCGCGGACCGACGCCGGGATGATTCTCTCTGCCAAGTGCTGCGAGCTGTCGGGCTCGGGGAGTTGCAGGAAGCCGTGCAACTCAGCCCGGGAGTGCGGGCAGGGGGCGAAGAGGAAGAGGGAACTGTGAGGCCGGGACTGCGGGGCCTCGGCTGCCGACCCGCGGCGGGATTTGGCCGGGGACGTGATGTCCGGCCGGTCCCACGGGTAGTCCGACAAGGCCTCGATCAGCGCGGTCTGAGTGGCCGCTGCTGTTGCTGCCGCCGCCGCCGCCGTTCCTCCCCGCTCCCGGCTCCGCTCCACCTCCCGGCTCAGGGCCTCTTCCAGCTCCTCCAGCTGCCGCAGCCGCGGCTCCCTGAAGCCCTGGCCCCGCCACACGCGGCTCCGCGGCGCCGCCGAGTCGAAGAGTTTAAAGGCCCAGCGGACGTTGGCGAAGCCGGAGCGGCAGGCCGAGTGCAGCAGCACCCGCAGCGCGGCCTGCCGGGCCAGGCCGAAGCCGAGCTGGCTCTCTGGGGCCGCGGTGTCCACCAGGAAGGCCATGTTGTGAGAGACCATCGCCGCCGATTGACCAGGAGGCTCGGGCCTCGGCTGCTTGCTGAGGCCGGGGCCGCTCTCAGTCTCTCGCTGTCAGCCGCCGGCTCCGAGTCGCCGCCATTTCTCCCCTTGAACTTCAACGGACAATTCTTGGCGCTCTTTTCCTCCCCAACGCTCATTGGTCCCAGTGGTTTCGCACCGTGCGCTCATTGGGTAATCCCCGGACGTTCCGCTCTGCTGATAGGTCCAAACGCCGCTCTTTGAGATTGATTCGTCTGATTCGCTGAAAGGCATTCATGCTCAATCGTTGATTGGTCACTTTGCAGCTTAGCTGATTGGATAATGTCATTCGACAGTCAACCAGTAGTATTCGAAGGAGCTGTGCTTGATTGCTGATTGGAGAACCTGACTGTAAACAATAAGGCGCAGCCAATCGGATAGCCACGTTTAAACTGCAGCTTGTCCTTTTAAAAATTCTCCACAACATTTAAAGGGGAGGTAAAACTTTGCAAGAAATACCGCTCTTTAGAAAGGATGTCAAAGCCTTGGAGAGGGTGCAGAGGAGATTCACTAGAATAATGCAGACACTAGAGAAGCTGGGTTGTTCTCCTTAGAGCAAATAGAATTAAGGGGGAATTTAATGAGTTCAAACTTATGAGGTCTTTTGATCGTGTAGAGTTGGAAACGGACAGAGCTGGAAAGGACACAGACCTCCGGGGAGATGTAGTCGGCAGAGAGGGGCTAGGGAAAGCCAACTCCAACGGTACCCTCCTCCTGACGAAATGCTTAGAACATGGCCTTGTCATAACCAACACCTTGTTCCGTCAGAGAGACAAGTACAAGGCTTCATGGCAGCACGCTCGCTCCAAGCACTGGCATCTGCTGGACTACGTCATCGTCCGAGCAAGGGACCGCAAGGACGTCCGCATCACCCGCGCCATGACAGGAGCTGACGACTGCTGGACAGACCACCGCCGAATCCGCTCTGTCATCTCCATCAACGTAGCCCCAAAACAGCGGCGGCAACAGAAGCAATGCCGCAGGAAAATCAACGCTGCAGCACTCAAAGACCCTGCTAAGAAAGCCCTATTCAGCCTGCGCCTCACAACCAACCTGACGACTCCCAGTGATTCAGAGACAGAGTGTCCACAGTGCCTGGTCTGCACTCAAGGCCTCCATAATCAACACCTGTGAAGAAACGCTCGGTCACTCAACCAGGAAACACCAAGACTGGTTCGACGAGAACAACCACGAGATCCAGGAGCTAATAAGCTGCAAGCGTAAGACATTCCTAATCTGGAAACAGCAACAGAACTCGAGAGCAAGAAAGCAGCTCTACAGACGCCTGAAGGCCGCGGTCCAACAAAAAACTCGCGACCTAAAGAACAGATGGTGGGTGGAGAAAGCGCAGGAGATCCAGCAGCTAGCCGACAACCATGACGTGCGTGGATTCTTTAGCGCAGTCAAGACCACCTACGGCCCAAGCACCCAAGGTCCTACCCCACTGCGGGCCAAGAACGGAGAGGTACTCATCAAGCACAGAGAGGCAGTCAGTGCCCGCTGGAAGGAGCATTTCGAAGATCTCCTTAACCGAGACTCTGTCTTCAACGCGAGTGTCCTCAACTCCATCCTGCAGAATGCTACCCGCCACCACCTCAGCACAACCCCAGCCTGGCATGAGGTTGAAAAGGCCATCCGACAACTGAAGAACAACAAGGCCTCAGGAGCAGATGGAAACCCCGCCGAGGCGCTAAAACATGGCGGAGAAGCACTATTGGCACAAATACATGAACTCATTTCTCTTATTTGGAAGGAGGAGAGCATGCCAGGGGATCTCAGAGATGCCGTAATCGTGACCATCTTCAAGGAAGGTGACAAGTCCGATTGCGGTAATTACAGAGGAGCCTCCCTGCTGTCTGCCACAGGGAAAGTCATTGCAAGAATCCTCCTCAATCGCCATTTCCCAGTGGCTGAAGAGCTCCGCCCAGAGTCGCAATGCGGATTCCGCCCACTAAGGGGCACAATGGACATGATCTTTGCGTGTCAACTACAAGAGAAATGCAGGGAACAGCACCAACCACTTTACATGGCCTTCTCACAAAGGCCTTCGACACCATCAACCGCCACACAGTACTGCTCCCCGATTATCAAAATCCATGACAAGGCCTTGGACAACGTGGACCACTTTCCATACCTCGGGAGCCTACTGTCAACAAGGGCAGACGTCGATGACAAAGTCCAACACCGCCTTCAGTGTGCCAGTGCAGCCTTCGGTCGCCTGAAGAAGAGAGTGTTTGAAGACCAGGACCTCAAATCCAGCACCAAGCTCATGGTCTACAGAGCAGCAGTGATACCCGTCCTGCTGTATGCCTCAGAGACATGGACCATGTACAGCAGGCACCTCAAAGCACTGGAGAGGGACCACCAACGCTGCCTCCGCAAGATCCTGCAAATCCATTGGCAGGATAGGCGCACCAACGTCCGTGTTCTCGCTCAGGCCAACATCCCCAGCATCGAAGCTTTGACCACGCTCGATCAGCTCCGATGGACGGGCCACATTGTCCGCATGCCCGATACAAGACTCCCAAAACAAGCGCACTACTCGGAGCTCCGACACGGCAAGAGAGCCCCAGGTGGGCAGAGGAAATGCTTCAAGGACACCCTCAAAAAGCCTCCTTGAAAAAGTGCAACATCCCCACCGACACCTGGGAATCCCTGGCCCAAGACTGTACAAAGTGGATGAGAAGCATCCGGGAAGGAGCCAAACACCTCGAGTCTCTTCGCTGGGAGCAAGCAGAAGCCAAGCGCAAACAGCGGAAGAAGCGCACGTCAACCCAAGCACCCCACCCACCCGCCCCTTCAACCACCATCAACCCCAGCTGTGACAGAGACTGTAGGTCCCGCATTGGACTCATCAGTCACCTGAGACCTCATTTTTAGTGTGGAAGCAAGTCATCCTCGGTTCCGAGGGACTGCCTAAGACGAAGAAGATAGGGAGACACTATTCAGCCAGCAGGAGGGTCGGTAACCAGAGGACACAGATTTACGATAAATTTTGACTCTAAATTGAGCTTCCAACCACATATCCACGGCAAAACTAAGACCGCCTATTTGCACCTCTGTAACATCGCCCGTCTCCGCCGTTGCCCCAGCTCATCCGCTGCTGAAACCCTCATCCATGCCTTGACTATTCCAATACATTCCGGGCTGGCCTCCCACATTCCACCCTACGTAAACTTGAGGTCATCCAAAATTCAGCTGCCCGTGTCCTAACTTGCACCCAATCCCATTCACCCATCACCCCTGTGCTCGCTGACCTACATTGGCACCCGGTTAAGCAACGCCTCAATTTCAAAATTCTCATCCTTGTTTTCAAATCCCTCCATGGCCTCGCCCCTTCCTATCTCTGTAATCTCCTTCAGCCCCACAACCCCCCGAGATATCTGTGCTCCTCTAATTCTGCCCTCTTGAGCATCCCTAATTATAATCGCTCAACCATTGGTGGCCGTGCCTTCTGTTGCCTGGGCCCTAAGCTCTGGAATTCCCTCCCTAAACCTCTCCGCCTCTCTACCTCTCTTTCCTCCTTTTAAGACGCTCCTTAAAACCTACCTCTTTGACCAAGCTTTTGGTCACCTGCCCTAATATCTCCTTATGTGGCTCGGTGTCAGATTTTTTGTCTTATAATACTCCTGTGAAGCGCCTTGGGATGTTTTACTACATTAAAGGTGCTATATAAATACAAGTTGTTGTTGTTGTTGTTGTTGATGATTGGCAAGAAAAGCCAAGGCGGAGATGAGGAGATTTTTTTTCTTTACCCAGCAAGTTGTTAAAATCTGGAATGCATTGCCTGAAAGAGTGGTGGAAGCAGATTCAATAATAACTTTCAATGGGGAATTGGATAACTACTTAAAAAGGTAAAATTTCAGGGCTATCGGGAAAGAACAGTGGAGTGGGACTAATCGGATCGTTCATTCAGAGAGCCGGCACAGGCAAAATGGGCTGAATGGCCTCCTTCTGTGCTGTATGATTCTATAAGAGGGAAGAAACTGTCATTCCAGGAAATATAGTGGAGGCAAATCCTGGAATTTTTTAAGTAACAATTGGATGTTGAAATTGGGGTTGGGGGGGATTTCGGATCTTTCTAAGATGGGCTCAGTGGCCTTCCGCATCGTAACTATCCCCTGGTTGTGTGGTTTTTATTTTGATGGCATCAGGTGGAAGCTATTCTCTGATTTTGCAAGACTGTGATTTATTTTAATGCAAAATACATTATTGGGTGACAATGCTGGACAAACACAAAAAAGTGATTTGGCAAACCCATTCAAAGCACAATGTTCACAACAGGATCTCTTAATTCAGAGCAACGAGAGGATGTCCACCAATTTGGGGAGAAGAGAAAACTTTGACAACAAATAGAAAAGTATAAAATGATTAAAAACACTCTGTAAGCTTCCCTGATGTCCCAGTGGTTAAATGCCTCACCTTTAGTGTGGTATGAGCCTTACAGGGCAGGAGGGTCCAATGTTTCAACCTGGCCTGTGCTGAGGTAGTTGATCACTGAAGGTGGGGGGGGGGGCATTGGTAGTACAACTGGCTTCTGAGCCCCGGGTTAGGAAGGGAAACAGAGGAACATGAGTAGACCATTTGACCCATTGATCTTACGCCACCATTTTGTTAGCCATGGCAGCTCTTCATCTTTTTGATCACAATTTCTTGCCCTTTCGCCATATACCTTGATACCCTTGCCTCCCACATAAGTATCCATCTCCATTTCATACTTGTCGATTGATTCTGCAGTTATGGTGATCTGGAACAGTGTATTCTTCATTCTTGCTACTCTTTCTATGAAGATATTTTCCCTGGATTCACTTTGAACAGGCTTAGTTCAAATTATAAGACGACGTCTCCTCATTCTAGCTTCCCCTATAGAGGGAAGAGTCATTCCCTATCTACCCTTTCAATTCCTTTCGTTATATTATGTATCTCGATCATATCGCCTGTTTGATTTTGAGGCAGAAAACTCTCAAGTGGCTGAAATCATTGGCACATAGAAAGATGGTCATGGTCATTGGAGGCCAATCATCTCAGCTCCAGGACATCACTGTGGAAATTCCTGAGGGGAGCATCCTAGGCCCAACTATCTTCAGCTGCTTCATCAATGACCTTCCCTCCATCATAAGGTCAGAAGTGGGGCTGTTCGCTGATGATTGCACAGTGTTGAGCTCCATTCACAATTCCTCAGTTAATGAAGCTGTCCATGCCCACATGCAGCAAGACCTGGACAACATCCAGGCTTGGGCTGATGTGTGGCGTGAATGTTACTTGCCACTTAAGTGTCAGGCAATAACCATCTCCCCATGACATTCAATAGCATTACCATTGCTGTGACCCCTACCATCAACAACCTAGGGGTCACCATTGACCAGAAATTGAACTGGACCAGCCACATAAATGCCATGACGACTAGAGCAGGTCACAGGCTCGGTATTCTGCAGCGAGTGTCTCACCTCCTGACTCCCCAAAGTCTCTCTACCACCTACAAGGCACAAGTCAGGAGTGTGATGGAATATTCTCCACTGGCCTGGATGGGTGCAGCTCCAACAACACTCAAGAAGATCAGCACCATCCAGGATGAGGCAGCCCACTTGATTGACACCCCATCCATTGGCTTAAACATCCACTCCCTCCACCATCAGCGCACCGTGGCTGCAGTGTACACTTTCTACAGGATGCACTGCAGCAACTCCCCAATGCTTCTTCAGCAGCAACACCCCTCGTGTCCCGTCCCCCGTCCCCCCCCACCCCCCACCCCCCAAAGCTCACTACCTCTTCCACCTAGAAGGACAAGGGCAGCAGGTGCATGGGAACACCACCACCTCCAAGTTCCCCTCCAAGTCACACACCATCCTGGCTTGGACCCATATCGCTGTTCCTTCATTGTCACCAGGTCAAAATCCTGGAACTCCCTACCTAACAGCACTGTGGGAGCACCTTCACCACACGGACTGCAGCGGTTCAAGAAGAAGGCCCACCACCACCTTCTCAAGGGCGACTAGGGATGGGCAATAAATGCCAGCCTTGCCAGCGACGCCCACATCCTGAAAGTGAATTTTTTTTAAACTCTCAAAGTCTAGACAGGATTTCAATAATTCTTTTATTAATGATTGTCACAGAAATATTTAACAAATGCAACATTTAAATGTTTAGTAAATATATATTTTTATATATATATATATTACATTCGAACTTTTATATGCAAATTTAACATAAACTCTTCTATCTTTATCTTGACCTGAAATCCTTATATAAGTCCACACCAATGCAATTGCACATTGTTTCTGAACCAATAATTACTCCACACACGCCTCCCAAGAGTACTCAGGTATTAATTCCAGCTCAGACTGTCACAGTAACTTAGTGAAGCAGACTCTTCTATTCATCCTCGGGCTGAATGATCATTCAGCCTGTTAAAAAGATGGAGCCAGACAAGGGAAGTGTTTGTAAGTAACTTGTGAAGAGCTTGCGCTCGCCCGCTGGCTCCCTGGCTACTCCCACTCCCAGTCCCACTCACTCTCCGCTGTTTTCCTGTGAATCAATGTTGTGGCATCATTGCAGCTTGCTTGCTGGCACCGCACCTCTTCTGAGTTCCAAAGACAACAAAAGGATCTGCCATAGCATTTTACTGAGGTGACACCGCCCTGTTAAATATTTTTGCCATTAATTCATAGATGTTGAAGCATAGCACCACCTGAAGCTACAATGGCTGAATTGATGCCCCATAATGGAGTCGTCTGACATCTTTCCAGCGAGCTCAACAGTTCAGTCTCCAGTTGAAAAGCAATACAAAAGCATGCTCTTCCTTCTGGAGGGCCACAGTTCAGTTAACCCTCTCTTTGCTGTACCTGACATGAAGGTGTTTAAAGTCTCTGATAATTTAATCTGAATGAAACAGCGGCAAATTGGTCTGGTGCTACAGGGCATTTGTCTTATTAATGGCTAATTGGATTACAGCCCCTACTTGACATGCACAGAGTGACAGCTCGGATGGCAATGAAGCAACCCCATATGTCAGTGCCCCCAAGGAGAGATCTTACCTGGACAGGATGGGAAATGCTCACTGAAATTAAAAACACTTTGATAATAAGACACTTTGGTCCGAGTTCATCTGAGCTATTGGCACAAATAGGTTTTGACAAGTGCACTATCTATTTGGTCGAGACATATGAGTCAGGTTTTCTACTGTACGTCAGACAAATTTCCGTATGGAATCATGTGCATTTTCCTTCCTTAATTAAAGAGACAGCGTGCTTTTTTTCCGAGTTAGTGAACAAAGCTGAAGTGCTTTAGGATTAAGGAGCAGCAGCCACCATACATTGTCAGTTTCTGTAAATTGTCTTTAACTGGAACTTCTACAAGCAATATCATTCCATTTACACTGTTCTTAACCATTCTAAACAACACAATCTAATCCTTGCAACTTGTACAAACACCCCAATTAACAAATAATCAATTGATTTTCAGCTACACGCCCTGCACACTCTTTCTCTTCCATGGATCCTCGCTGTGTTGAAACCATCTCCTACTCTAACTCATTCTTTCCCCAAGACCCCGAGATTCTGGAGCCCCTCAGCTCCCTCAGTCATCCCTCCTGTTGCAATCTAAAAGCCGAGCTTGGCATCATTTAATGACTGCTTCTTAATGAACCTCCTCATCTTTCCTGGATGGTCTCATTTTGCTTCCTGCTGGGCATGAGCCTGCAGTGTCACTCAGAGAGGTCACAAGATGTGGCTGATGTGGAAAATGGGAAAATGTCGCAGTGGTGCAATGGAATCTTTTTCTGTATCTAATTTGTACCTGACCTGGGTGTGCTTGATGGAACAGTAAAGAGGGAGCTTTATTTGGTATCCAACCTGTGCTGTACCTGACCTGGGAATGCTTGATCGAACAGTATAGAGGGAGCTTTACTTTGTATCTAAGCGATGCTGCACCTGACCTATGGATGTTTGACGGAGAAGGGCAGAAGATTCTTTGTTTTGCCATCTAACCTGTGCTATACCTTACCTGAGAGTGTAGAATGAGCATGATTCTGAATCTCACTCATGCTGTACCTGGCCTCAGTGTGTTTTATGAGGCAGTGTAGAGCGAGTTTTAGTATACATGTATTCTGTGCCAAACCTGACCTGGGAGTGCTTGAGGTTGGCACTGGATGCCTGAAATGGAAAGTGTTCCATTCTTCCGCCTAACATTTTTCACCTTGCTGAATAAAAAATGTACAAAAAAATAAAAGAAATTACAATCTCAGGACAGGGGTCTCTTTAATATTGATGTACTTGTTTGAGGAAATGGCCTGCTGCTGATATGGTGGAAGTAATTAGTGATGAGGGGCCGCCTCTCAAAGATAATGCATTTGCTTGAGTAGCAGATAACCATCAGGCGCAATTAGCATTGGGCACAGATGATGTAAATAAGGGCACCTTGTTATTTTAATTGCTGCATTTGAAAAGACTATTACACAAACCTACTGTAATTATTTTGATTTCATTAATTTTTGACATGAACACTTCAGAACTGTAAACTTGTGGCTGCGTTAATTGAAATGCATGAAAAATTTAAACCGTCCACTAATGGCAGTGCATTTTATATTGGTGAAAAAATGAAAATTTCTATTAATATTTTAGTCCGATTTGCATTCTGTGGCTGGGAGAGTCTGTATAAAAAGCTCTGTTGGCCGCAGGGTACCATCTGTTCCCGGGCCTTCGGTTGATGTCTGGGCTGCTGTCCCACATTGGACGATGCAGGACAGAAACGAAATGGAGGAACAGCTGGCATCTGATCAGACACATTTCTGAGGGTTGAACTAAAACAATAGCGAGTGGGACTCACAGTCGCTGGATACGTACTGTGGGTGAAGTGGATTCATGCATTGCGAGAATTGGGCTGAGAAATTCTACATATATTTAAACTTGTTTTTTTGTGAATTTTTGGACCCATTCAAAGTGATGGATGTCAAGTTAGTGCTGAATTAGGGGGCAGTTTTGTTGCTGGGCTCAGGCTCACTAGAGACTGGATTGAGATTACTGAAACTCATCTCATATTGGACCGTTGTGGCCAACAGACAAAGAAACCCTTCATCCCATTGAACTGGGCTTGATTTGAACCCAGGTCCCAGAGGTGAAAGGGCAGTGCCTGACCCACTGCATCTACTTTTTTCCAAAATATTTGTTCTTCTAACTGTGAAGTCAAAACTAAATTAGAGTTTAAACTGTATTTTTTCCCTGCTGGTTTTCCTTGCTCCTCTTTCTAATCTACTCCCCTTATTTCCTCTGACTCTTGCTGAGGTACAATCCCATGCATTCCAGCAGTTCTACGGTCCCCCACTCAAGTCACTGATCTTCACGTGTAAGCCCAAACAGTAATTGTCAGCAGGATATTCAAGCATAAGCAGGCATCGTAGCTAAGCACTTTCCACACAATGGTCACTGATGAGGGAGCAGGAACCCTGGCGGATTTCCTCCCCCCCCCCCCCATCCACTAGTCCAGGGGGGCACTGAGGCCAATTGTAGAACCCCTGCTGCTGCCCTGCCTGAGATCAGATAACAGCACAAGTGGGGGAATTGAACCTGGGACTAGCAGTTGTTGAACCGTCTGAAGTTTCAAGTAGCGGAATGGGACAAAGTGTTGAGGAAATCCGATGCACGCCTCTACAGCTCCGCAGAGCAACAATGGGAAATCAGACAAGAAGCCTCAAGCAGTCTCATTCTGCAGGTGTGCTGAGGAAAAAAAAAATCCCTTAAATTTATTACAGCTTGTGTAATTTCCTTGTTCCCAGTCTCTTTACTAATAAAAGTATGTACTGAGGCAGTACTACAGAGCAACCACCAGATGGAGCCGGACAGACACTGCTCCTGTGTTAGTCCCACAACAAGGCCTAGGACAGCTCTTTAACTTTCATCAGCCTCTTAATTTTGTAAATTATGCACATCTTTGTATTCACAAAAGCAATCTTATAACTGTAGAGCCTACCTAATGCTGATCGAACGTAGTATTTTCCTGGTCAGTAGCGCATCGGGTTGCCAACTTTGGTTGGATGTATCCCTGGAGGTTTCATCACATGATTTCCCGCCTCCAACCGCCTTTTTTTAATATCGCCAATATTTTTATAACTAACAAACAAAAAAGTGTTCAAAGAAAATGACAAAAACACACAATTTTTTGAATGCCCTATGATTTTTCTCCCGGGTTACTCACAGCAGCGTCCGTGAGTCATGGGAGAAGCGTGACAGTTTTAGGAGACCATTTTAGGGGATCCTGGGTTGTAACGATTTTATGATTGTGCTTCAGCAGAGATTCTGCAAGAGGAATGTCAAAAACTGGGTCTTCTTGAGTGACACGCTCCATCTCAGAATGAAGCTTCACCTCAAAGCCCAAACCTGAACTAGCTCTTTAATGACCAGTTCATGCATGAGGATGATCCAGGGTCATACTGCTTGGGGCTATGACCATTATTTAACAACAACAACTTGCACTTATATAGCACCTTTAATGTAGTAAAATGTCCCAAGGTGCTTCACAGGAGCGTTATCAAGCAAGATTTGACACCGAGCCACATAAGGAGAAATTAGGGCAGGTGACCAAAAGCTTGGTCAAAGAGATAGGGTTTAAGGAGCGTCTTAAAGGAGGAGAGAGAGGTAGAGAGGCGGAGAGGTTTAGGGAGGGAGTTCCAGAGCTGAGGGCCTCGGCAGCTGAAGGCACGGCCACCAATGGTGGAGCGATTGTAATCAGGGATGCTCAAGAGGGCAGAATTAGAGGAGCGCAGATATCTCGGGGGGTTGTGGGGCTGAAGGAGATTACAGAGATAGGGAGGGGTGAGGCCATGGAGGGATTTGAAAACAAGGATGAGAATTTAAAAATCAAGGCGTTGCTTAACCGGGAGCCAATGTAGGTCAGCGAGCACAGGGGTGATGGGTGAACGGGACTTGGTGCGAGTTAGGACTTAGTCAGCAGAGTTCTGGATGACCTCAAGTTTACAGAGGGTAGAATGTGGGAGGCCGGCCAGGAGTGTGTTGGAATAATCAAGTCTAGAGGCAACAAAGGCATGGATGAGGGTTTCAGCAATGGATGAGCTGAGGCAGGGGTGGAGATGGGCGTTGTGACGGAGGTGGAAATAGGCGGTCTTAGTGATAGCACTATTTAAAGTTAGCCATCAAGAAGCTAAGTCCCATTGGTGCAACCAAAGCAAAGATTAACCTTTGACGGGGTTGGGTCACTTTGTATTCATAGTGAGAGCGAACAATTAAAGGCAACGGTGAGAAAAACCCACACAGTGCTGACTGCAGAACGTGAGAGACAGAAAGCGATATAGAGCACAGCAGGGAATGGCTGGAGTGGGAAGCACAGTACTAGATACATTTACTGGTAATCCTTATTTAGTATTACTTATTGCTCAATTTTTCTAAAACTTAGGGCCAGAATTTTCGCAGGAGTTGCCCCAATCTCCCAGTGTAGATTCGGAGGAAGATCAGCAGAACCTCTAGAGAAACAGCATAAATGGCTAATAATAATAATGATAATAAATGGCTGTTTATACCATTTCTTTGCCAAAATCTCACCGGTGGGAAATTGGAACAACCCCCATGGAAATTAGGATCTTATTGTGTAATTTAGCCTTGTGTTCAAGGTGACGAATGTTAGTACTGGGGACTGCAACACATACACACACACATAGCTATTTCAGGCATCCACTGTCAGCATTTCTGTACAAAAGTGAGAAGTCGCACAACACCAGGTTATAGTCCAACAGCTTTATTTGAAATCACAAGCTTTCGGAGCTGCTGCTCCTTCGTCAGGTGAGGTGAAGAAATACAAATGGGCACAGCATATATAGTCAGAGAACAATGCCTGTGCAGAGAACAATGCCAGACGACTAGTTAATGGCCCAAAAATTAGTCTTAGTACGCGAGAGTACGCACTGTGTACTCTCGCGTATTCTGTCTCCAATTGCCGGTTTTCTGCATGCACTGCGCATGCGCTGAAAACCGGCACTTCATGTGGCTTCACCTGCAGGTATCTCCGTGGAATCGCGTGGGCCGGAGATTCTGCGCGTGCGTCCTGAACTTTAATATTTTTCTGAATGGTGGTAGTGTGTGTAAGCTCCTAGCAGTTACACATGCAAAAAGCAAGAGTAAGCCATTTTTGAAGATCCGGAGACAGCAGGAGGAATAAATCCTTTTGCAGTGGGGCTACTGAAGTGAGTTTTTTTAAATCTGAACCCACCAAAGTTTATTTAATTAAGTCTTAGGTAAGTTTGCAATTTTAAAAAAAGTTTAAAAACGGGTTTTGACCATTTGGAGTAGTATAGCAACTGTGGGTGTGTACAAGGCATATTGATTTAGGTATCTATCATAAATGTGAAAATGAATGTTTAAAAATGAACTATTTACATTTCAAAAAGTTTTAAAGATGAAAATGAGTAAGTAAGTATGTATGTATGTATATATGTATGTATGCATTAATTTATGAAAATGTTACAGTTCTGGAAAATCAACTAGGGCCGTGTGGCGGGTAGACGTGTTCCCAATCCGATAGCGCACGTTTCCCACCATAGCCCGACCTGATTTTATAGCCACTCACTTTACTAAAGTTACTTTAACAACTATTTCCATTTTTTCATTACAACTTTCTGTTTGAAGAGGAAGCCTGTGAGGGAGAAAGATGCCCTTTCACAATCAATTCCTGTTCCTCTGTGGGATTTTGTATTAGAGAATTTTTGACGCCAGACAACAAAACAGACGGAGGAACCAAGCCCATCTCCTCGTGAGAAGGAGAAACTACTACCCACCAAATAGAGTGTACAGGGAGAGGCTGTCATTTGAGATGCTGTCGGAGGAGTTGTGTGTGAGGAGGCTGCGCTTCAGTAAAGAGTCAATTGGCCGAATCTGTGACATGTTAAAGGAGGACCTTCAAACACGCTCGAAGAGCCGCACTGCATTGTCAGTGAGCATGAAGGTAACCACAGCACTGAACTTCTTTGCAAGTGGGACTTTTCAGGCAAGCACCGGTGACATTTCCAACATATCCAAGAATGCTGCGAGGGCCTGCACTCACCAGGTCACAGAAGCCATTTTCCGTAGGGCTTCTGAGTTCATTAACTATGACTTGTCCGCTCGCCATCAAAAGGAGATGGCGCTTGCATTTCATAACATTGCTGGATTCCCCAAAGTGATTGGGGCCGTCGATGGAACCCATGTAGCATTGAAGTCACCAGGGGTTGCACCTGTGACATTTATCAACAGGAAGGGGTTTCATTCATTGAATGTCCAGATTGTCGGTGATGCGCATCTCAGGATCTTAAATGTGAATGCAAGTAACCGTGGAAGTAATCATGACTCCTTTGTCCTCCGTAACTCTAACTTATATGGCGCCCTCAACGCATTGCCTCCAGGATCCGCATGGATATTGGGCGACAAGGGCTACCCGCTAAGACCATTGCTGATGACTCCCTACCGCAAGACCAATAATGAGGCTCAGGAGAGATACAACCAGGCACACGTGTCCACACGGCAAGTGGTGGAGAGGACAATCGGAGTTCTGAAATCACGCTTCCGGTGCCTGGACAGCTCAGGGGGGACCTTGCAGTATTCTCCTCTGAAAGTGGCAAAGATTGTGGTGGTCTGTTGTGCTTTGCATAACTTTGCCCTGCGGGAAGGACTGACCCTTAACGCTGCAGATGAACTACCTGCAGAAATGGAGGACATGGACAATGCCAATGTGCCTGTGGGAAGGCCTGATGGGGAAGAGCCAACTGCTGCTCAAAGTAAGGCTGTTCGGGAGCAGCTGGTAGCCAACACCTTCACGAGGTAGTGTCGCCTTGTACATCCCCCTCCCCCTCCCCCTCCCTCTCCCTCTCCCCCAGCAAGGCAAATAAAGGTACAGACACAATTTAAAGTGAAACAGTGCTCTTTTATTGCAGGATTATAGACTTCTGAGGTTCAGTGTTGATGTACATAGTTTATAACTTTTCAATGTTAACTAGCTACTTTTCAACTTTGTAATCAATCGTAAACAGAAATAGGTTATAAAAAAATTTGTAAACATTTCTGACTTACTTTTTTGCTTCGTTAATGCAATAAAGACATTCAAGATGGAAAATAACTCTTTCCTAAATGTAAAACAGTTTTAATGTTCAATTTTTTTGTGCAAATAAACAATTTGAATTTTTAAAAAGTGAATAGAGGCTGTACTTTTTCAATGAAAAGCTTACTTACAGTTTCAGTGTCAAATATATATTTAATTAAAAAAAAATGAAAACATGTAACTTTTAAATAAAACGAAAAATTAAACAATTGAAAAATTTACCCGCTCGAAACTATGCCTGAGGGTCAATGGATGTGCATTGTGGAAAATGCAACACCCTACTGTCTCCTGCGCTTTTCCGCTCCCCGTGACCGGTGCCCTGTGCTGCGACTTGAAACGGCCCTGCTTGCTGTCTCTTGCCCTTCAGCAATTGCCTCCTGACAGGGTTGTTGCTGCTGCTGCTGCTGCAAGGCAATGTTTGCTTGCATCATCACAGGCTGAGCAGGTGGCTCTTGGACCTGCACTGATTCTGCGCTGGGAGCAGGTAAGGTTGGTTCTGAGGGAGTCACAGTAATGGCAGCAGAAATTATTTGCATGAGTCCAACAAGAGACTCATTTATTTTCTTAAGCTCCATTCCCAAATCGGGTTTCTGCAAGAGTCCAACAAGAGACTCATTTATTTTCTTAAGCTCCATTCCCAGATTTTGACCAATGATAGACTCTTTCATTTCATTAAATGACATGCACAGACATTCCACTCCCTGCTTGACCGAGGCAAGACACTCAACTTCTTTCTCTGTAAGAGAAGACATCAATTGCCTCAACCCTTCAAGATGGTGGATGTGACCCTGTAACTCCTGTTCTGTTGCATATATATCTGTGTCTCCCACATGCACTGCAGTATCAAGCTGCTGTCTGTTTGGCACAGAGCCAGAGGGGCCAGGAGTTGGAGAGGAAGATGGAGAGGAACTCTCCAGCAACCCAGATTCCAGAACCTCCATATCCAATTCAGCAACAATTTCCTCTTGCTGCTCCTCCACCACCACCTCACTCGCATCTCCCACTGGCTCGACATGCCCTTCACCAATGACCTCTTCGGCTGCAGACTCAACGCACTGCTCATCCCGTGACTGAGAAGTCTGCTGTAAACCTATGTAAAGGAAACAGTAAAGATTAGCAAAGGTAAAGCATGATGTGCCACATCACAGAAGCTGATATTCAGCACACATCACCTCTGTCGATTTGTTCAGTTTCAAAGGGACATCCGCGAAGATATCCAAACATATGCTCGAGCCTTTCCTCATGTTCGGTTAAAGCCCTTAACGTGACAACACCACCGCCTGTCAGTGCACGTTCTCTGGCGTTGTGAGTAGTTTTAGTCTAAAATTGAAAATGAAAATCTGAAATGTAAGGGTTTTTACACCAAAACTGCATTGGCACTCATACAGTTAACTCAGTAAGCAACTCAAAGCAGTGGAATCAAGATAACATTAGCATTTTATGACACTTGCCTGGCTACAAAAGCCATAAAAATTTATGGCAGCATCTTGTGACTTCAGTTAACTCAGCTTAGCAAACAAACACTGTTTAAAAGTTTTTCATTTTAAATTTAAAGACATTTTAACATTGACTTTTGTTATAACTATACAAACCTTGAGCGTTCGCAATAAATCACTGAATTTTTTGCGACATTGTTCAGCTGTATGAGGAATGGTCGAGGTTGCGGTCACACTTTGAGCAACCTCTTTCCACGCTGCCATTTGGCCTTTTCGAGGCGGTTTGGACTTCTCAGTTCCAATGATCCTTAATCGCTTCGCGTCGACCTCGTCGAGAAGTGTGCGGAGATCATCATCACTGAAATTTTGTGTTCTTTTGATAAATTGGATATTGCTGATAGCAGCCATTTCCGTTTGCTGATTATAAACAGTAAAATCAATGAAAAAAATGATTTCAGGGCTTTTAAAACTATTTAAATTACTTTAAATCTCTTTGCAACTGTTTAAAATTACTCCAATTCATCTAAAAATCTTTAAAAGTTTTCAAAACATGCATTTAAATGCAACTTACTTTAACTGCCACGTCTACCACTGTTAGAATTCTGCCTTCAGCTGCTGTGTAGTTTCATTGAATTGAAAAAAAAATTGGGGGCGTGGCCTATGGTAAAGAGACCTTCAAGGGCGTGTCTTCACTCGACATCGCACGTGATGAAACGCGCACGCTGCGCTGCAGGGCGGTGTGACGTCATACGCTGCCCTGCACTGCAGCTCAAAAAACATCAAGTTCCTGCGTGGAAAAAGGGAAACGGCAGAGGCGGTATGTATTACCGCGCCGGCTCCTTACCTCCGCGTGAACAGTCAGAGTTTAATTTCTGGGCCAATCTTTCTAACTGTCCTTTATCACACCTCGGCAGAGAGACAATCACGGCAATCAAATCCAACCAGGTCAGTCAGGAAGACATTACATCAAAGACGATAGCAAAATACAACAAAGACAATGAGGTGGGGTCACAGGGGGTCTAATGTGTCAGATGCTGCAGTCTGTATGGAAAACCAAAAACTTTAAACTTTTTACTTTTTTTGCTGGAAATCACAGCATCTGTGAACAAGCCAACGACGACTCAAGTCTGGATGACTCTACGTCAGGTGGGGTTACATGTAGCGTGACATGAACCCAAGATCCCGGTTGAGGCGAGTACAGAACAGAATGGACTATTGCAAAGAAGCATACCGACAACTGGACAACCAGGAACACTGCAGACAGCTACCCGCAGATCCGACCAAAGAACACACCCGCCAACTCAATAGACTGATCAAGACCTTCGATCCAGACTTTCAAAGCATCCTACGCGCTCTCATCCCACATACTCCCCGCATGGGAGACTTCTACTGCCTCCCAAAGATACACAAAGCCAACACACCCGGACGTCCTATTGTATCAGGCAACGGAACCCTGTGTGAGAACCTCTCTGGATACGTCAAGGGCATCCTGAAACCCATCGTACAGGGAACCCCCAGCTTCTGTCGCGACACTACAGACTTCTTACAGAAACTCAGCACCCATGGACCAGTTGAACCAGGAACACTCCTCGCCACGATGGACGTATCGGCACTCTACACCAGTATCCCCCACGATGATGGCATCGCTGCGACAGCCTCAGTACTCAACACCAACAACAGCCAATCTCCAGACGCCATCCTACAACTCATCCGCTTCATCCTTGACCACAATGTCTTCACCTTCGACAACCAGTTTTTTACCCAAACACACGGAACAGCCATGGGGACCAAATTCGCACCCCAATACGCCAACATCTTCATGCACAAGTTCGAGCAAGACTTCTTTGCTGCACAGGACCTCCAACCAACGCTATACACCAGATACATCAACGACATTTTATTCCTTTGGACCCACGGCAAAGGATCACTGAAAAGACTACACGATAACATCAACAAGTTCCATCCCACCATCAAACTCACCATGGACCACTCCTCAGAATCGGTTTCATTCTTGGACACACGAACCTCCATCAAAGACGGACACCTCAGCACTTCACTCTACCGCAAGCCCACGGACAACCTCATGATGCTCCACTTCTCCAGCTTCCACCCTAACCACGTTAAAGAAGCCATCCCCTATGGACAAGCCCTGCGAATACACAGGATCTGCTCAGACGAGGAGGAATGCGATGGACACCTACGGACGCTGAAAGACGCCCTCGTAAGAACGGGATATGATGCTCGACTCGTCGATCAACAGTTCCGACGGGCCACAGCGAAAAATCGCATAGACCTCCTCAGAAGACGAACACGGGACACAACCAACAGAGTACCCTACGTCGTCCAGTACTTCCCCGAAGCGGAGAAACTACGCCATGTTCTTCGCAGCCTTCAACATGTCATCGATGACGACGAACACCTCGCTAAGGCCATCCCCACGCCTCCACTACTCACCTTCAAACAGCCGCCTAACCTCAAAAGTACCATCGTTTGCAGCAAATTACCCAGCTTTCAGGAGAACAGCGACCACGACACCACACAACCCTGCCACAGCAACCTCTGTAAGACATGCCAGATCATCAACACAGATACCATCATCACACGTGAGGACACTACCCACCAGGTACATGGTACATACTCATGTGACTCGGCCAACGTTGTCTACCTCATACGTTGCAGGAAAGGATGCCCCGGAGCATGGTACATCGGCGAGACCATGCAGACACTGCGACAACGTATGAACGGATGCCGCACAACAATTGCCAGGCAGGAGTGTTCCCTCCCAGTCGGGGAACACTTCAGCAGTCAAGGACATTCAGCCTCCGATCTTCGGGTAAGCTTTCTCCAAGGCGGCCTTCGAGACACACGACAACGCAAAATCATCGAGCAGAAACTGATAGCCAAGTTCCGCACCCATGAGGATGGCCTCAACCGGGATCTTGGGTTCATGTCACGCTACATGTAACCCCACCTGACGTAGAGTCATCCAGACTCGAGTCGTCGTTGGCTTGTTCACAGATGCTGTGATTTCCAGCAAAAAAAGTAAAAGGTTTAAAGTTTTTGGTTTTCCATACAGACTGCAGCATCTGCCACATTAGACCCCTTGTGCCCCCCCACCCCCTCTCATTGTCTTTGTTGTATTTTGTTATCGTCTTTGATGTAATGTCTTCCTGACTGACCTGGTTGGATTTGATTACCGTGATTGTCTCTCTGCCGAGGTGTGATAAAGGGCAGTTAGAAAGATTAACTGTAGTCGTCTGGCATTGTTCTCTGCACAGGCATTGTTCTCTGTCTATATATGCTGTGCCCATTTGTATTTCTTCACTTCACCTGACGAAGGAGCAACGCTCCGAAAGCTTGTGATTTCAAATAAAGCTGTTGGACTATAACCTGGTGTTGTGCGACTTCTCACTTTTGTCCACCCCAGTCCAACACCGGCATCTCCGCATCATGAGCATTTCTGTAGTCCTAGGTCATGTACAACACAGGTTAGATGCAGGTTGAAGTTTACTCTACTGTAACCCAACAACCTGCTCTAGCCACAACCTCAGGGGAGCACTTTATTGCCATTTCCCGCACCAGCCACCCTGTGGCCTCTGTGAGAGTTCCAACTTGTCAGGGTCTGAAACAAGGGGACATAGATTTAAGATTAATTGTAAGAGAATTAGGACAGAGAGCAAGATAAACTTTCTTGCACAGAGAGTTGTGAGGCTGTAGAGTGTACTACCAGAGTTAGTTTTTGTTGTTGTTAAAGCAGAGACCATGTCAAGGTTTAAGAATAGATTAGCTAGGTTGTTGGACAAAAAGGGAATAAAGGGATATAGGCCTTTATTGCAAGGGAGTTGGAGTATAAGAGTAAAGAAGTCTTGCTACAATTGTACAGGGCCTTGGTGAGACCACACCTGGAGTACTGTGCACAGTTTTGGTCTCCTTATCTAAGGAAGGATATACTTGCCTTGGAGGCGGTGCAACGAAGGTTCACTAGATTGATTCCTGGGATGAGAGGGCTGTCCTATGATGAGAGATTGTGTAGAATGGGCCTATACTCTCTGGAGTTTAGAAGAATGAGAGGTGATCTCATTGAAACATACAGGATTCTGAAGGGGATTGACAGGGTAGATGCTGAGAGGTTGTTTCCTCTGGCTGGAGTGTCTAGAACTAGGGGGCATAGTCTCAGGATAAGGGGTCGGCCATTTAAGACTGAGATGAGGAAGAATTTCTTCACTCAGAGGGTTGTGAATCTTTGGAATTCTCTGCCCCAGATGGCTGTGAATGCTGAATCTTTGAGTATATTCAAGGCTGAGATAGATAGATTTTTGGATTCTAGGGGAATCAAGGGATATGGAGATCGGGCAGGAAAGTGGAGTTAAGGTCGATGATCAGCCATGATCTTATTGAATGGCAGAGCAGGCTCGAGGGGCTGTATGGCCTACTCCTGCTCTTATTTCTTATGTTCTTATGTTCTAACAGACGGTCAGGGGTTCAATTGTCACTCCAGAGATTTGAGCACATAATCTAGGTTGTCACTTTCAGTGCAGTATTGAGCAATGTTCTGCGCAGCGGTCTCGAGATCCCATGCAGGCTGCTTGCCAATGGAAAAACTGCGCATGCGCGGACATTTGAATGGGCCGCGCACCCAAAAAAAAATTACAGGGAACATTGGTACTGAGGGATGAGATATTAAACCAAGGCCCCAACTGCCCTCTCAGTTGAATGCAAAAGATTCCCATGGCACTATTTGAAGAGGAGCGTCTTGAC
Source organism: Squalus acanthias (assembly GCA_030390025.1). Lineage (NCBI taxonomy): Eukaryota > Metazoa > Chordata > Chondrichthyes > Squaliformes > Squalidae > Squalus > Squalus acanthias. Next base: position 51,771,566 of record CM059446.1, on the reverse strand, counting down.
TAACATTGATACCTCAACCATCATCACTAAAACAGATTAACTGGCCATTTATCTCATTGTTGTTTGTGGGACCTTGCTATGCACAAATAGGCTGCCATGTTTCCCTATGTTACAAAACACTTCAAAAATACTTACTTGGCTGTGAAGCACTTTGGGATGTTCTGAGATCATGAAAGGTGCTATATAAATGCACATTCTTTCCTCTTCTTTCAACACTCTGTCACGGGGTTGTGATTTAAACTGAGCCTGATCCTCTTCCCACTCCATTTCCATACTAGGAATGTCATCAGGGCTCTGTGAATAATGATCAGCAGCAGGAATCTGGCAGATTTTCTTTGTCTATCAGGTCTAGCAAGCTTTGATGCCAATTGTAGCACCCATATTGTCACCTTCGCTGAAATTAGCTGATTCAGACCAAGGGTGAAGATTCTGCAGTAGCTGCTTATTTTAATTTCCGGCTACGTGCTTCAAATTTCTGTTTAATTTCATGTGCACCTTTTGAGATATTTGGACGCCTCTCAACCTAAGCCTCTCAATCTTTGTCCATTGTCAGTCAGCACAGATAGTATTAGCACTGACAATCCTGACACTAGAGGGATTGATAGCCCAAGTCCAAAGATGAGTTAAAAATTTGGCCTTGTGACCTCACCTTGGGTGTTCTCTCATCTGCCGCTAAGACACACATACATTTCAATAGCATTCATTATACACAGCGGAAAATTTCAGAGTGCTTTACAGGGCAGAGGACAGTGGGTGGATATTGAGCTGGGGATGTCGGGGTATGGGAGGACTAGGCGGGGGCAAAAATATGGTTAAAGAGCAGAGTTCCAAAAAGGTATTTGAAGGCAGAGAGCAAGGTGGCAAGGCAGAGAGGCTGAGGAGGAAGTTTCAGAGTCCAGAGACTTAACAGCAAATAAAGATTATTGTGGCGTCTTCAAAACAATGGAATGATTTAAAGTGGGGATATGAGGGGTAATTTACTGACCTGACCCCCCTAGCAGGGAGTATTGTACACCAGTGGTGCCTATTGGAAGTTCTGGCACTCCCTGACTATTTATTATACCAAATGAACCCTAGCTGTCCTACAGTTCCTGAGGACAACCTGTCCCTTGACACTTGAAAGAAAGAAAGAAAGAAAGAAAAACTTGCATTTCTATAGCACCTTTCATGACCACCGGACGTCTCAAAGCGCTTTACAGCCAATGAAGTACTATTTGAAGTGGAGTCACTGTTGTAATGTGGGAAATGCAGCAGCCAATTTGCGCACAGCAAGGTCCCACAAACAGCAAGGTGATAATGACCAGATAATCTTTTTTTTGTTATGTTGGTTGAGGGATAAATATTGGCCAGGACAATATTGCCTGTAAATCAGAAGGTGTTCAAGCCCTAGTCCAAGACATAAGCAAATCATCTAAGATCACAATTCAGTGCAGTATTGAGGGAGCTGGCTCCATTTTTTGAAGGTGCTAGTCTTCAGATGAGATACTAAGCTGAGACCCTATCTGCCCTGTTCCAGTGGTTCAGGTTGGCACTTTTTAAAAAGCAGGGAATTCTCCCAATAATCCTCCCTCAATCAAAATCCCATCAATTTTGAAGACACTAACAACATCCCAATAATGGATAATCGAGGGGCCACAGGGAGGGGGAAACTAAAGACAATCACTATCATTAAGGAAATAGTACTTGGTAAAATAATGGGACTAAAAGATGACAAGTCCCCTGGACCAGATGGCATGCATCCCAGGGTCTTAAAAGAAGTGGCTGCAGAGATAGTGGATGCATTGGTTGCAATATATCAAAATTCCCTGGACTCTGGAGAGGTCCCAGCGGATTGGAAAACCGCAAATGTAACACCCCTATTTAAGAAAGGAGGGAGACAGAAAGCAGAAAACTATAGACCAGTTAGCCTAACATCTGTCGTTGGGAAAATGCTGGAGTCCTTCATTAAGGAAGCAGTAGCAGGGCATTTGGAAAATCATAATGCAGTCAAGCAGAGTCAGCATGGTTTTATGAAAGGGAAATCATGTTTAACAAACTTGCTGGAGTTCTTTGAGGAGGTAACGAGCAGGGTAGACAAAGGTGCGCCAGTGGATGTGGTGTATTTAGATTTCCAGTAGGCATTCGATATGGTGCCACATAAAAGGTTACTGCATAAGATAAGAGCTCAGGAATTGGGGGTAATATATTAGCATGGATAGAGGATTGGCTAACTATCAGAAAGCAGAGAGTCGGGATAAATGGGTCATTTTCCGGTTGGCAAACGGTAACTAGTGGGGTGCCACAGGGATCGGTGCTGGGGCCTCAACTATTTACAATCTACATTAATGACTTGGATGAAGGGACCCAGTGTAATGTAGCCAAGTTTGCGGATGATACAAAGATGGGTGGGAAAGCAAGTTGTAAAGAGGACTCAAAGAACCTGCAAAGGGATATAGACAGGCTAAGTGAGTGGGAAAACATTTGGCAGATGGAGTATAATGTGGGAAAGTGCGAGGTTATAAACTTTGGCAGGAAAAATAAAAAAGCAAATTATTATTTAAATGGAGAGAGATTACAAAATGCTACAGTTCAAGAGGGACCTGGGGGTCCTTGTGCATGAAACACAAAAAGTTAGCATGCAGGTACAGCAAGTAATCAAAAAGGCAAATGGAATGTTGGCCTTTATTTCAAAGGGGTTGGAGTATAAAAGCAGGGAAGTCCTGCTACAACTGTACAGGGTATTGGTGAGACCACACCTTGAGTACTGCGTACAGTTTTGGTCTCCTTATTTAAGGAAGGATATATTTGCATTGGAGGCAGTTCAGAGATGATTCACTAGGTTAATTCCAGAGATGAGGGCGTTGACTTATGAGGAAAGGTTGAGCAGGCTGGGCCTATACTCATTGGAATTTAGAAGAATGAGAGGTGATCTTATTGAAACATATAAGATACTGAGGGGGCACGACAAGGTAGATGCAGAGAGGATGTTTCCCCTCGTGGGGAAATCTAGAACGCAGGGGGCACAGTTTTAGAATAAAGGGTCACCCTTTTAAAACTGAGATGAGGAGGAAGTTCTTCTCTCAGAGGGTCGTAAATCTGTGGAATTCTCTGCCCCAGAGAGCTGTGGAGGCTGGGTCATTAAATACATTTAAGGTGGAGATAGACAAATGGTTGCAAGATAAGGGAGTGAAGGGTTATGGGAAGCGGGTGGGGAAGTGGCTTTGAGCCCTAGATCACCCATGATCTTATTGAATGGTGGAGCAGGCTCGAGGGGCCAAGTGGCCTATTCCTGCTCCTATTTCTTATGTTCAAAGAGTTAAATAGTCATTCATGTCATTGCTGTTTGTGGGACTTGGCTATGTGCAAAATGGCTGGCAAATTTCCCTACATAACAGCAGTGACTTCACTTTAGAGTAATTCATTGTATATGTAGCACATCTGGATGATACTGAGAGATGTGTTAAGATGGTATATGTCCAATGTTATGGAAATTAAGAACAAATTAGGGGTGGGGGTCGTGGGTTAGGTTTGAAAATGTCCTTTCCCTATATAATATGAGTTTGAGCAGTCTCAATTCAATTTCTAGTGGCTTAATTCAGCATTAAATTGCCAACCACACTCTCAGAGGCTACAGGACAGCTAGTGTAGGTCGTGGCTGCGGTAAATTGTTGGGACAATGTAGAGGGAACGTAACTCTGCATCTAACCTCTGCTGTACCTGACATAGAAGTGCTTAATGCTGACACTGGGTACTTGAAATTGGAAAATACTTTATATTTTCTTATCCTGAGGGCCTAGTGTGTGTCTTTGGGGGACAAGAAAGAGTTGCATCCAATTTGTAAGATTATGGAAACAGTCCATTTTTAAGCATGCTCTCGTATTCTTGAATCAGACAAGAAACTGAAATCTTATTAGGTTGAATAAGAAACGCATTGACAGAGAAAGAAACACACATACAGATAGACAGATACATGCATACAGCGACACACACACAGATATAGACATATACATATCACAGATACATGCAAATAAATGCATACACATATGGACACATACCTAGATATAGACAGACACACATACTGACAGCCACACACACACACACAGATTAAAAGAGTCAAACACAATGCGATATACACACGTTGTGTCAGATTGTGAGGCGCTTGTGACTGACCTTGTCTGAGGGAAATTCCATCACTTCAGAACATCTTTATAAATGACACGCAAAGCTGAGAATTGATATGTGACCTATGCTGGTACCAGCTATCTGTTTTCAGTAACTGGTTGTAACCAGTCATCAGCTACCAGCTATGACTCTGTTCCTGTTTCAAATGTAACATCCATTTTTAACCAATACATTAAAGATTCCCACAGTGTTCTGTTACACTTCAGGATTTATAATCATTTCTCAGGACTTCCCTGATGTCCCAGTGGGTAAAGGCATGGTGTGATACTGAGCCCTTCACATCTGGGAGACCCCAGATTCAGGTCCCAGTGTGTGCTGAATTAATTGATTTCAGCCGGGGCATAGGAAGAGCGACTATAACTGGCCTCAGCACCCTTGGGCTAGTGTGGAGAAAAATTGGCTAAGGTGTCCACTCCTGATCACTGTAAAGTGGTCGTTCCTGCAAAGCACCTATGTGAACATAGGAACAGGCCATTCAGCCCCTTGAGCCTGTTCTGCCATTCAATGAGATCATGGCTGATCTGCATCTTAACTCCACCCTCCTGGCTTGGCTCCATATCCTTTGATAGCCTTTTGGATGTCAGGTGAGGACTGGATAGTGATCAAGGGCAGGAACTCTGGTTGAGATCAACTATCTCACCTGAGACCAGGGATTGACCCTGAAGCCTTCTTCGCCTGTATGACTCAGTATGATGCTGGACAGCGCACTTACCCTTTGAACCCTTGGTGGAGCTGATAGACCAGTTTTCTGTACTGGGTTCGGTTGAAGGATTAATGTAGAAATGTGTATACACCTGAATTCCTGAACACAGCTTTGTGTGTGTGTGTGTGTGGGGGGAGGGGGGGATGGTTGGGTTTGATGTATCCATGTCTCCTGACATCTAAGTGGGGGCAAAGATACAAACTGTGGGATCAGGATCCTGTATACGGCTTTGATTTCATCAACACCTGAAATTGTTGCACCTCCAATTGAAAGAAAAGACAGAAAGACTTGCATTTATATAGCACCTTTCACAACTTCAGGACGTCCCAAAGCGCTTTACAGCCAATTAAGTACTTTTTGAAGTGTAGTCACTGTTGTAATATAGGAAACGCGACAGCAAGCTCCCACAAACAACAATGTGATAATGACCAGATAATCTGTTTTTGTTATGTGGATTGAGGGATAAATATAAATATTGGCCAGAACACCGGGGAGAACTCCCCTGCTCTTCCTTTGAAATAGTGCCATGGGATTATTTACATCCACCTTAAAGAGCAGGCCTTGGTTTAACATCTCATCAAAAAAGGGTGTAAAGATAAACCCAGCAACTACAGGCCAGTCAGTTTTACCTCGGTATTGGGGAAGCTTTTAGAAACAGTAATCAAGGACAAAATTAACAGTCACTTGGATAGGTGTGGATTATTTAAGGAAAGCCAGCACGGATTTGTTAAAGGCAAATCATGTTTAACCAACTTGATCGAGTTTTTTGATGAGGTAACAGAGAGGGTTGGTGAGGGCAATGCGGTTGACGTAGTGTACATGGATTTCCAAAAGGCATTCGACAAAGTGCCACATAATAGGCTCACCAGCAAAGTTGAAGCCCATGGAATAAAAGGGACAGTGGCAGCATGGATACGGAATTGGCTAAGTGACAGAAAACAGAGAGTAGTGGTGAACGGTTGTTTTTCGGACTGGAGGAACGTATACAGTGGTGTTCCCCAGGGGTCGGATCTAGGACCACTGCTTTTCTTGGTATATATTAATGACTTGGATGTGGGTGTACAGGGCACAATTTCAAAATTTGTAGATGACACAAAACTTTGAAGTATAGTGAACAGTGAGGAGGAGAGTGATAAACTTCAGGAAGACAAAAAGGCTGGTGAAATAGCTGGACACGTGGCAGATGAAATTTAACGCAGAAAAGTGCAAAGTGATACATTTTGGTAGAAAGAATGAGGAGAGGACATATAAACTAAATGGTACAATCCTAAAGGGGGTGCTCGAACAGTGTGAAAATTATGATGAACCTGTATAAAATACTGGTTCAGCCCCAACTGGAGTATTGTGTCCAATTCTGGGCACCACACTTTAGGAAGGATGTGACGGCCTTAGAGAAGGTGCAGAAAAGATTTACAAGAATGATTCCAGGAATGAAGGTCTTCAGTTACATTGATAGACTGGAGAAGCTGGTGTTGTTCTCCTTGGAGCAGAGAAGATTGAGAGGAGATTTGATAGAGGTGTTCAAAATCATGGGGGGTCTGGACAGAGTAGATAGAGAGAAATTGTTCCCATTGGCAGAAGGGTCGAGAACCAGAGGACACAGATTTAAGGTGATTGGCAGAAGAACCAAAGGCGATGTAAGGAAAACTTTTTTTACGCAGCGAGTGGTTAAGATCTGGAATGCACTGCCTGAAAGAGTGGTGGAGGCAGACTCAATCTTATCTTTCAAAAGGGAGTTGGATAAGTATCTGAAAGAAAAAAAATTGCAGGGCTATGGGGAAAAGGACTGGCTGAGAGTCAGCACAGGCTTGATGGCGCAAATGGCCTTCTTCCATGCTGTAACCATTCTATGATCTGAAAGACAGCACAGCACTTCCTCAGCGTTGCACTGGAGTATGAGCCTAGAGTTTTGCACTCAAGTCTCTGGAGTGGGACTGTGAACCCACAACCTTCTGACTGAGGAGCAAAAGTGCTACCCACTGAGCCACGGCTGAAAATTGGAACCATGAACATTAAAAAAATTTATCCTTGATAATTTGGAACATTTGATAGATCAGGATTCCAGAGATATCTGGATCCAGAATTCTATATTAGGGAAATTATATGGTACACTGAAATATCACAGGTAGGTCTGGTTACTGCAGGGGTCAGTCAGTAAGAAAGGAAGACTGATTTGTATTTAGAATACACTTTGGCAAATCTCTTAGAAACATCTCAAAATGTTTCACAGATAACTATATAGTTATATAGGTAAATGGGCAGCTGTTATGCACATAGCAAGATCCCACACACAGCAATGAGATGAATGGCCTGTTAATTTATTTCTTTGGTGCTGTTGGTTGAGGGAGGAATATTGGCCAAGATATCAGCAGAACTCCCTGCTCTTCTTCAAATAGGGGAATGGGATCTTCAACGTATACACGCAGAGGTAGATCGAGCCTCTAACCAATCAGTTACCCTGTACCAATCAAAGATGTTCTTCAAAGATAAAAGTGACCAGTTACTCCTCAATGACCCTTGTCCGATCATTGATTACTGTTGATTGTGTTGATGCGGATATTGGCCTGGTAGAATTTGTGCTCATTTTTCCTCATGTGTTTTATGTATTTTTAATCAGGCTACTCCTGCACAGTAACATTTGCATAAACTGCTTGCATGGCTTCTTGCATGACTGCATTCCACTGGAACTAATGGTAAGTGAAGTGTTTGCTGCTGAGCTGGTGCAGATTGATTTTGAAAGTTCGGACAATGATAAAGTCAAGACCGCAGTAAGTGCCAGCAGTGACCACACCCTCCCCGTCCCAAACCAATGGCAGTCCAATTAATGTGATGAGAGTGAGAAAAGACAAAGGCCGAGATTTTGCTGCCAATAATAACGGGTTTAACAGTGCACGCTGCTATTAATGTGTAAATCGTCCAGCAACTTGTGGCGAGGAAGAGGTCCGGCGTGAATTGCGAATCGCCACAAGTTGCTGGACGATTTGCGCCGCTCCGCCGTTAGCCTCGCGAAAACGGCAACTCACTGTCAACATCCCTGTGAGTACTGAGAATTTGCTGCATTTGGGCATTAATTGCCAGTTAAACTCGTCATAGAAAGCTCGAGCTGCTACTTACCTTTTAAATGAGGAAATTTATGTTCCTACAATGTCAATCAACCTCTCCAGCCCAGAAAGGGAATAATTTAAACTGTGGAGTCTCACGCCTGCAGGTAGTAAATTGTTCCTAGAGGTTTTTAAAATTGGGCCTGTGATCTGGAGGGGGCGGGGGTGGGGTGGCGGGGGGTGGGGGGGGGGCAGGGGAAGGCTCTGGCAATGATCGGGTGGAAGTGAGGCCCAAGGCTCGAAGGGCTGAATGGCCTACTCCTCTTCCTATGTTCCTATGTTGCTTCCTATGACATTTCCCACGATCTGGTAGTTCAGTAACCGTATCATCTCAGGTTCCTCTCATGAAGGTAATGACTCTTGCTGTGGTACAGTACCATAATCACCAGATGCTTTCCAAGTACCTCCTCAGGTGGGCATTTTTCACCTACCTGCCTAGACAATTGGGCTCTGATATTAACTGCCCCCCACCTGGGGGAAACCAAGCGATTGGAGAAGGGGGAAGATAAAATAAGGCCTCTCACTTACCCGCTTCACAGAGACATAATCAGAAAAGGTGGATAGTGAGCCAAAGCAGGAGATATGTGTGGTGGTCAAAGAGGTGGGTTTTAAGGAGGGTTTTAAAGGAGGAGAGGGCAGCGGAGAGGGGAAGGTCTAGGAAGGGGATGCACAAAAGGCCAGATTGAAAGGAATGGAGAGTTTGGAGGAGGGGTTTGTAGGGTTGGAAGAGGTTACAGATGTAGGGAGGGGTGAGGCCATGAAGGGATTTAAACACAAGGATGAGAATTTTAAATTGGAAGTGTTAGTGGACTGGAAGCCAATAAAGTTTAACAAGGACAGGGGTGATGGGCGAGCAGACCTGGTATGGGATAGGATACAAGCAGCAGAGTTTTGGATGTGCTTAAGTTTATGGAGAGCGGAGGATGGGCGGTAAATAAGAAGGCAAGCAAAGAAAAGCAAAGTCATGAACTTGGAGGAGGCTTCTGACTTCGCCCATCCTCACTCTCTCTAGTGCCTCCATACACATAATCTTGAAGGTTCTCTCCTCGTACGGAGTCAAGGATTGTGGTTTTATTGAAGACCCTCCTGTCTGCAAACGCCACCTCCTGTTATATGCAACCTTTTCCTGCAGGCAGATATAAAAGGAAAATACATAAGAAGGAGGATTGTGAAAGGAGATGAAGACTACCAAAGTATCTGGAACATCAGCTATATTATATGAATGTGTGAACATGCAGCTGTAAGGAAACGTGTGCTGGCCTAGTGCTTTGTGCTTGATACAGTGAAGTGGAAGAAAATGAGCATGCCTGTGCACATACATTAATCAGTAATTGGCAAAGTTCCCTGCATTGTCCCTTTGTGATGGTGAGCTAAGTTTACAATGAGGAGCAATAAAGAAGCTTGCAAAACATGCCTGCTCACTCTACCTTGTGTGCATAGAGGCAAAAACCCTGGGATCATTTCAGAAACAATTAGATGCTGCAAAGGACGGGACTGTAGGATCTTTCTGGATAGATGAACTAAAATGGCCTTCCTCATGCGTAATTATGATGTAATTTTGTGAAGTGGTCAGCATCTGATGTCCTCAAGATTGGAATAACTTCGGGGGTTTTATAGCAGATCTTAAGTGATCCAATTCTGACTGCTTTAAATCTTGACTTCAGGCTAACTCCCATCTCTATAGTTGCTAATTATTTTGCAGAATTTTGATAGTCAATGCACTTAAATAGTCCTGGATGATGAAATCTCAGTAAGTACAGTGTCTTCATTGCTCACACCTGGCCCCAGGCCAATGAAAGAAAAGTGGGCACTCCTTCTACAGCTGACCTTTGACAAAAAGCTGACTGCTGCCAAAAAGCTTTAGACAGTGATAGGTTGATAGCTTTTTGTTAACCAAAGGTATGTTCCTTCCTATGACATTTCTCACGATCTGGTAGAGTTCAGTAACCATATCATCTCAGGGTTCCTCTCATGAAGGCAATGACTCTTGCTGTGGTACAGTACCATAATCACCAGATGCTTTCCAAGTACCTCCTCAGGTGGGCATTTTTCACCTACCTGCCTAGACAATTCGGCTCCGATATTAACTGCCCCCCGCCTGGGGGACACCAGACGATTGGAGAGGGGGGAAGTTAATATAAGGCCTGTCACTTACCCGCTCTGAACCCGCTGCCTTCCCACTGTGTCTTGATCTTAACCTGTTCTTTTGAGCAGGCAAATGGGACACTTCCAGGAAGGGATGGGGTTCTACTTTAAATAAACAGATTGGGTCTGATGATGTCATCAGGACGCCATCTGCCATTTTGGTTGAAGGCCTGAACGGGGGTGGGGGTAGTGAGGGCTCCCCCATCAGGCAAACATGTCGAGAGCTTGATCATGGGTAAGAAGAGGTCCAGAAGGTAAGTTCCAAAATTTTATTTTAGGTTTCCTTGTGGGGCCAGGAGGAGCAGCAATTCCCCTCCATTCAATGAAATCATGGCTGATCTGCGACCTAACTCCGTATACACACCTTTGGCCCATATCCCTTAATACCTTTTGTTAACAAAAAGCTATCAATCTATCACTGTCTAAAGCTTTTTGGCTGCAGCCAGCCTTTTGTCAAAGGTCAGCTGTAGAAGGAGTGCCCAATTCTCTTTCATTGGCCTGGGGCCGGGTGTGAGCAATGAAGAGACTGTACTTACTGAGATTTCATCATCCAGGACTATTTAAGTGCATTGACTATCAAAATTCTGCAAAATAATGAGCAACTATAGAGATGGGAGTTAGCCTGAAGTCAAGACTTAAAGCAGTCAGAATTGGATCACTTAAGATCTGCTATAAAACCCCCGAAGTTATTCCAATCTTGAGGACATCAGATGCTGACCACTTCACAAAATTACATCATAATTACACATGAGGAAGGCCATTTTAGTTCATCTATCCAGAAAGATCCTACAGTCCCGTCCTTTGCAGCATCTAATTGTTTCTGAAATGATCCCAGGGTTTTTGCCTCTATGCACACAAGGTAGAGTGAGCAGGCATGTTTTGCAAGCTTCTTTATTGCTCCTCATTGTAAACTTAGCTCACCATCACAAAGGGACAATGCAGGGAACTTTGCCAATTACTGATTAATGTATGTGCAAAGGCATGCTCATTTTCTTCCACTTCACTGTATCAAGCACAAAGTACTAGGCCAGCACACGTTTCCTTACAGCTGCATGTTCACACATTCATATAATATAGCTGATGTTCCAGATACTTTGGTCATCTTCATCTTCTTTCACAATCCTCCTTCTTATGTATTTTCCTTTTATATCTACCTGCAGGAAAAGGTTGCATATAACAGGAGGTGGCGTTTGCAGACAGGAGGGTCTTCAATAAAACCACAATCCTTGACTCCGTACGAGGAGAGAACCTTCAAGATTATGTGTATGGAGGCACTAGAGAGAGTGAGGAAGGGCGAAGTCAGAAGCCTCCTCCAAGTTCATGACTTTGCTTTTCTTTGCTTACCTTCTTATTTACCGCCCATCCTCCGCTCTCCGTAAACTTAAGCGCATCCAAAACTCTGCTGCTTGTATCCTATCCCATACCAGGTCTGCTCGCCCATCACCCCTGTCCTTGTTAAACTTTATTGGCTTCCAGTCCACTAACACTTCCAATTTAAAATTCTCATCCTTGTGTTTAAATCCCTTCATGGCCTCACCCCTCCCTACATCTGTAACCTCTTCCAACCCTACAAACCCCTCCTCCAAACTCTCCATTCCTTTCAATCTGGCCTTTTGTGCATCCCCTTCCTAGACCCTCCCCTCTCCGCTGCCCTCTCCTCCTTTAAAACCCTCCTTAAAACCCACCTCTTTGACCACCACACATATCTCCTGCTTTGGCTCACTATCCACCTTTTCTGATTATGTCTCTGTGAAGTACATCGGGAAATATTTCTACGTTTAAGCTGTTACATAAATGTATGTTGTTATTTATTTTCACAGTGGAACATTTGTGAAATAGTGACGGCCTGATCAATTTATTTTGGAGAATGTATCTTCTAGTAGCCTGATGCTGATGGTTCTAAAAAATTGTATGTACAAAATTGTCATACATTAAAAATATATTTTGAGCTCCACAACGATTCATTTCAGAGCCAAAGTTTCAGGGAATTTTTATCCCATTAATTTGTCACAAGTAGGGTACAGTAATGTCGTGGTTATTGTACTGGACTAGCAACCATAAGTTCAAATTCCACCATGGGAGATTGTGAAATTGAATTCAATGAATCTGGTAATTGGTGGGCTAGCATCCGAAAAATAACCGTGAAAAGCTACGGGATTGTTGTAAAGATCCAACTGGTTCACTAATATCCTTCAGGGAAGGGAACCTGCCACTACTACCTGTTCTGACCGAGATGTCACTCCAGCGTCACGCTACCTGGTTGACTCTTAATGTCCTCTGAAGCGGCCTAGTGGTTCTCCAACTGGGCTCCGTAGTGACTTTCCAGGGGGTCCGCGAAGTAATGTGAGTACCGAGCAGGGCCAGCCTTACAGGACAAGTGGCGGCTGCACTGCGCTCCCGCCTCCCGGCTCGCACCAAGCCCGCCTCTGGCCGCCGCTCATGGTGCGGGTGGGTGTAGAGTGCGGCCACCACATGTGCAGTGCAGAGTGAGCTGGCTGTCTGACCTAGGAGGGGAGCGCGCATGGAGGAGCGCTGAGAGCGGCACAAAGATTACTTTAAAATTAAAATCGTCAAACATCGCACCAAGGACAGACAGACTCTACAGTGGGTAGCAGGCACACCCATCTGACTGATATCTGTAAGTTAATACCTATTTTCTTAAAAGCATTATTAAAACACTCTTTACATGCAGCACTTTCATATTATGAGCATTATATAGACTATAATTTAGATGGGGGGGTCCGCAATTACTAATCCATTTGAAAAGAGGTGCTTCAACCAAAATAGTTTGAGAACCACTGGCCTCAACGTTCACGCTAAACTGCATGGCCACTCAGCGGTCTGGAGGTCCCGCGCAGGCCGCTCACTGGCTTTACAGCGGAAATAACCGCGCATGCGCGGAAAATTGAATGGACCGTGCAGCCAGTTAAAGGGCCCGCGCACCCAAAAAAAATTACAGGGAACATTGACTGGCCGAGTAAACAATCGCTGCAAAGTTCAGCAAGAAGAAAGCAATTGGACAGACCTATTGGCAATGACCAAGGCATCATGTCAGGGCAACAAGGATGGGCAGTACTTATGATCTTAAGAACATTGGCCACATCTTGAGACCAACTAAATAAAAAGGGTCTTCCTACACTGTTATTCTTACTTGTAAAGTAAATCGGCGTCAGAGAATCTAAGAAAAGCCCAAGGATTTGTTCCTTTTAAGGTACTTAAAACGCTTGATAATAGCCAGTGCTGGCTGCTTCAGAGTGCTTGGGTGAATATTGTTCCGCACTAAGACTGAAATAAAACAGCAATAAAATGGCATGAGTTACACATGATCTCTCCTTTATTCATTTTGCACTCTAAGTTCAGATAATTAACTCATTTTTATACTTTCAGAGCTCACTGGCCAAACTTACCATCTGACTCCGGCAGTGAAACAAATGTGGCAGCGACAGTAACGTTGACAGCACAGTCAATTCATTTTTGGAGAATGCATTTTCTAGGAGCTCACTGTTTAAAAAAAAAATGTTGTACTGTATAAAGTTGGGACACATTGTAAATATATTGTGAGCTTCGTAATGGCTCAATGAGTAAATGCACTTCCTGCATAGACAACAACAACAACTTGTATTTATATAGCGCCTTTAACGTAGTAAAACGTCCCAAGGCACTTTTTAGGTGTATTAAAAGACAAAAAATTTGACACCGAGCCAGATAAGAGAAATTAGGGCAGGTGATCAAAAGCTTGGTCAAAGAGGTAGGTTTTAAGGAGCGTCTTAAAGGAGGAGAGAGCGGTAGCGAGGCGGAGAGGTGTAGGGAGGGAATTCTAGAGCTTAGGGCCCAGGCAACAGAAGCCACCAATGGTTGAGCGACTATAATCAGGGATGCTCAAGAGGGCAGAATTAGAGGAGTGCAGATATCTCGGGGGGGTTGTGGGGCTGAAGGAGATTACAGAGATTGGGAGGGGTGAGGCCATGGAGGGATTTGAAAACAAGGATGAGAATTTTGAAATCGAGGCGTTGCTTAACCGGGAGCCAATGTAGGTCAGCGAGCACTGGGGTGATGGGTGAATGGGACTTGGTGCGAGTTAGGACACGGGCAGCCTAGTTTTGGATCACTTCAAGTTTACGTAGGGTAGAATGTGGAAGGCCAGCCAGGAGTGCGTTGGAATAGTCAAGTCTAGAGTTAACAAAGGCATGGATGAGGGTTTCAGCAACAGATGAACTGAGGCAAGGGCGGAGATGGCCGATGTTATGGAGATGAAAATTGGCGGTCTTAGTTATGCTGCAGATATGTGGTCAGAAGCTCATTTCAGGGTCAAATATGACACCAAGGTTGCGAACAGTGTGGTTCAGCCTCAGACAGATGTTAGGGAGAGGGATGGAGTCAGTGGCTAGGGAACAGAGTTTGTGACGGGGACTGAAAACAATGAATTCGGTCTTCCCAATATTTAACATAACAAAAACAGATTATCTGGTCATGATCACGTTGCTGTTTGTGGGAACTTGCTGTGCGCAAATTGTCTGCTGCATTACAACACGGGGTGCTACCGGCTTTGCGACTGGGCGCGGGGATAGTACTGACGCCCGTGAAATTGAAGTGGAGGTTTGTGGCGGCGGTAAGCACTAGCGCCACGCTCTCCTGCGGCCAGAGGTCGTGATGCCCTGGCTCCAAAATTCACTCTCGCCCCTGCCTGAGCACCTGCCATTAACAAAGACAGGTAGAGGAGGCGGAATGCAGTTGGATGAGTGCTGGAGGAGTGCTATATAAACTTTTGGGGTTTTTTGTCTGCAAAGAATGCTGCCTTGTCAGTTTGACAAAAGCAAACAGGCGTTTTGAGCGATTTGAGCGTTCTCAACTTGAAGGAGTATTCTGGCTGAGAAAAATTTATCACTTTCATTTGGGTTACATTTGATAGTGCAACATTTCCATCATTTAATGGGGGCTGTACTGGCAATGGACCTCGCCCTCCAGTGTCATCGTCAGAAGCAGCGGAGGCAGAGAGAGAGATTGCAAAATGTGGCCAGAGGGAGGAGGGCCAACAGGGCTCTCAACAGGAGGCATTACCCTTCCAGGGTATTCCAGCAGCATTTCTCCTACATCAATCTCTCTGAGGTATAGTGCCTTAGAAGGCTCTGCTTCACCAAGGACGTGGTCACAGAGCTCTGCCACCTCCTGCAGCCAGACCTCGAGCCTCACATCAGGAGCACCAAGTCTCTCTCAGTGGCAGTTAAAGTCACCGTCGCCCTCAATTTCTACGCAAACGGATCCTTCCAGTTTGCAACAGGAGACGTATTGAACACATCGCAGTTCGCTGTCCATTGCTGCATCCGCGAGGTCACAGATGCTGTCTACAGAAGGGGAAGGGACTACATTTCCTTCCCCATGACCAGAGAGAAGCAGTGCGAGCGTGCGTGTGACTTTGCCAGGATAGTGGGCTTCCCCATGGTGCAGGGCGCCATTGACAGCACCCACGTCGCTTTGCGGGCACCTCATAACAATCCTGAGGTATTCCGTAACCGCAAAGGCTACCACTCACTTAATGTGCAGTTGGTGTGCGAGCACACACAGCGCATCCTCACCGTCAATGCCCGCTAGCCTGGCAGCAGCCACGATGCCTTCATCCTGCGCCAGACCTGCACTCTTCCAGCAACCACATCAAGCTAGCGGATGGCTGCTGGGAGACAAGGGCTATCCGCTCTCCACCTGGCTCATGACTCCCTCTGCAACCCCAGCACTCGTGCCCAACACTCATACAATCAGAGACATGCTGCCACCAGGAACATCATTGAGCAGACCATCGGAGTGCTCAAGCAACGTTTCCGCTGTCTTGACCGCTTGGGAGGAGCCCTCCAGTACTCGGCTGAGCGGGTGTCCCTTTTCGTCGTTGTCTGCTGCATGCTGCACAGCTTGGCCATCATGAGGGCCCAGCCATTGCCACCAGGCATAGCGGGACCACCTCAGGAGGAGGAGGAGGAGGACGAGGATCAGGATCAGGATGAGGATGAGGAGCATGAACAGCAGCGATGGAGGAGGCCGCCACTCCATCGGCTGTACGCTGCACCACCTCAGACTGAGCGGCAGCAGTCTGAACTGGCTGGATGACATGCAGCGGCAAGGGCAATGGCGGAGTGGCAGTGGTGGGAGCAGGAATGCTGTCATCCTGAGACAGGACAGCAGGTTCCTGCTCCATTGACACACTGCCACTCCCCCGGGGCAGCACCTCAGATCCCCACCAGTGTGCTGCATCACAGATCGCTGGGCTGCTGTGACACCTTGAGATCCCCGGTGGACTGTGGTGGTCCCAGCGATGATGGCAGCAGTCAGAGCTTTTGTGGCATCAAGCTGAGACTGCATGAGAGCAGTCTGAGACTGGATGGCATCAACCATTGACTGCATTACAGCACTAAGACGTTGCGTAGCTTGCACCTGTGCTGCAATAGATGTTGCCACATCACCCATGACATGCGGCATGAGGTCTGGGTCCCTATCGTCTCTCAGTGAGTCCACCATCCTTTGCAGACTGCTAAGGATGGGCTCCATGGTGTATGTAGAGCTCTGTGCAATGTTGGAGGTGGACTCCTCCATGCTCCTTACCATTGCCGACAGGTTTTCGGGCACCCTTGCCATTGCACTTATCATCTCGGTGTGCATGCCCATCACCCTTCTTGTGAACACCTCTCCATCGAGGTCCTCATGAAAGTCGTGCGCGAATTCACCCTCCGGGGCGCTGGCTCCTGAGCTACCCTTTCCCTCATACCTTGCTGCAGCCTGCTCGCCCCCGGTGTATCACCCAGTGCAGACCCTTCTACTAAACTTGCCTCTAAAGATCGCGTGGTGCCAGTATCTGAGGTGGTGCCTGAGGGTGAGAGATGCAGTGACACGGTGCTTTGCTCCTCCTCCTCTTCTCCTTCCTCACTCTCAGTGGGAGGCTCAGGGATAGGCTGGTCATCTGGTTGCTGATTCTCTGAAAGCATAAAGGCACAAGACTCGCATTAAGGTGGGAGCAGTGGGGCAGGAAGGGAGCAAGGAATGCAGACCGTATCAGGAGCTGGAAAGTAGGAAAGGCTTGTGGTGTGAGGGGGAAGTGGGATGAGAGAAGGGGAGGGGATGAACATACTGTTGTTGCCCCCAAGAGGGTCGACATTGCTGATGGCCACGCCGCCCACCACCTGCTGTCCAATGAGTCGCAGCACTCGCTCCTCCAGGTCTGAGAGCTGCTGGAGCTGCGCATCACACCCACCTGTTCTCTGCTGCTCCCTCCTATTGTGGGCCATCTTGGCCTTCAAGAGGAATGAATGTGTGTGAGTCAGAGTCCAGCTATGTGTTTGGGAGATATGCCTGCCGTAGTTGAATAGCTGTGATTGTAGGCAAGGCGTGAGATGTGGATGTGAGTTTGAGTAGGTGCAGATGCTTGGTGGGTGAGTGGTGGGGGTGTGGTGGTTTGTGCAGTGTGTACAGACTGAGGTTCAGATGCTGGCATGTAGGACCTGTTGAAGCATGTACTCACCTTGACCACCCGAGTGAGGTCATTGAATTTCTTCCGGCACTGTGTCAGGCTGTGTACTACTGGCCGAGACCTCCTGGGCCACTTCCCTCCACATTGCCCTGAATACCTGGGGCAATGGCCTCCTTCCAGTGTCCGGGAACAGCACTGCCCTCCTTCGCTCCACTCCCGCGACCAATGCCTCCAATGCCTCGTCCGTGAACCGACGAGCTCTCTCCCTGGGAGTGGGATCAGCCATCACGATCAGGGGATTGAGTTCCTTGCAGGTCGCCTTCACAGCCAGCAATGCTGATAGTGAGGATCTGCACAATGATGCAACCTCTCCTTTAAGAGCTGGATGGGGCCAGTGTGAAGGATCATTCCCGATTGTATAGCACCTGAAATTCATTATCGCTCTGCTGGTAGCGCCTCTGTAGGTCATTAGCGCTTGATTTAGCGCTCCAGTTCTTTCCAGGAGCACTAACAGCCAATTTAGGGGAAGCTCAGATCATTAGCGCCTGGCGCTAATTTTTCACGATTTCAAAATTTAGCGCCCCGAACGGGGCGATACCGAATTTCTCCCCCACGGTCTTATCACAGCATTCAGAAATATCTCAAAGCACTTCCATACAATGCATTACCTTGAAATACAGTGACTGCTCTTATGTAGATTAACACAGCATGTTCTCCTGAACAGCAATGGATGAATAACCAGTTAATCTATTGATAGAAGAATATTAGCCAGGATATCAAGTACTGCCATGGGATCTTCAACATTCACCCGAAGCACTGGAATAAATGGGGCTTTGGTTTCTCATCCAAAAGGCAGCACCTCCAACAATGTTGCAATCTCTCAATACTGCACTGGAGTGTCAACTTTGATTATGTGCTCACATTCTGGAGTGGGACTTGGACCCCCAGCCTTCTAGAAAGAAAGAAAGACTTCCATTTATACAGCGCCTTTCACAACCTCAGGAAATCCCAAAGCGCTTTACAGCCAATGAAGTATTTTTGAAGTGTAGTCACTGTTGTCAGAGCACTACCAACTGAGCATGCAGTTAGCTAATCTCAGTGGTAATGATCAATTGGCCTCAGTATCCCCTGGGCTGGAGGGGGGTATCAGTTCCCTCCCCTTGATGGCTGTCCAGTGACTTTAGTGCACATGGGGCAAAGACAAAATCAGGCTGTGTTCCCCTCTCCAGCTCACTAATCCATCCTTCTATCCCCTATCATGTACAAGAATAAGAAGGTGTGTAAGTCAAAAGTTATCTACGATACAGTCAGACAGACAAACTTGTTACATAATAAATCTTGGCGATAACAATACGTGACAGCCACAGGGCAAAAATGACTCTTAACTCTTGATCTGGGTCATGCTGTCCCATTGTGGCGAAGAATGCAGGAAGGGCAGATGTGCTAACTATATCATGCCATGTCAGCTGAGCTTATCTTTCCATCACTGGGTCTTATTTCAAAATAAGATGTTCTTTCTGATTGTACCTCAGATTACGTGCACACCTCTTGATTTCTGTAAGTGATTGGTTGAGTAGTAATGTGGAACAGCAGGTTTCTCTTATGTTTGCGAGGGGAAAGGGGAAGGACATCTGAGGCCTTGGAAAAGCATCGAAGCAACTTTCCATCTAATTGGCTGAAGTTGGTGTTACGTTGGGTTGCCGAGGGCTGTTATCTCTGCATGACAAATGCACTTGGCTGATAAGTAGCCTTTTCCAGTCTATTGTTACTTGCTGAATGTATTCTGACCTATTTTTGTTTCGAACGTTCTAGATTTCAGTTGATCAAATAAAGCAAGGCATTGTTTTCATTGTCATTCAACCGAATGTCAGTTATTCAAAAGATCTCAACATCTCAAAGTGACTTATCTCCTCGATCATTACAAAGTGGTTCATTGCAAGGTAGAGGCTCTGAGCCAGGTCAATCACTTCGCCACAGTACTCAGAATAGGCAACTTCAAACACTCAATGTTCTCCCCATGTCTCCTGAAGGCTGTGGTACGGAGCCACAGGATGCCCAAGTAGCTATTCCTCAGTTTAACCATCGGAGGACATAACACAAAAGCAAAATGCTGCGGATGCTGGAAATCTGAAATAAAAACAGAAAATGCTGGAAATACTCAGCGGGTCAGGCAGCATCTGTGGAGAGAGAAACAGAGTTAACGTTTCAGGTCGACGACCTTTTGTCAGAACTGGAAAAAGTTAGAGATGTAACAGATTTTAAGCAAGTGCAGGGGCCGGGAAAGGGGGGAGGGGAGGAAAGAACAAAAGGGAAGGTTTGTGACAGGGTGGAAGGCAGGAGTGATTAAATGACAAAAGGTATGATAGTACAAAGCAAAAGGAGATGGTAATAGGACAAGTAAAGAAACAAAAGATGAGTCCAGATGAGGTGTAAATGGGAATAGCAGAATCATCAACAGCTGCCATGTGAAAAAATTGGGGCCGAGGTTATAGTCTGAAATTGTTGAACTCAATGTTGAGTCCAGAAGGCTGTAAAGAGCCTAATCGAAAGATGAGGTGCTGTTCCTCGAGTTTATTGTGCTTCATTGGAACAGTGTAAGAGGCCGAGGACAGAGAGATCAGAGTGGGAGTGGAGCGGAGAGTTGAAGTGACAGGTGACCGGAAGCTCGGGGTCATGCTTACGGACTGAACGGAGGTGTTCCGCAAAGTGGTCAGCCAATCTGCGTTTGGTCTCCCCAATGGAGGGCATAACAGCCTAGCCTACTCTTGTCCTTGTCCTAACATTCACACGCTTTCTGGCAGGACCATTGGACGGATGATCAGCGGAAGGAACATTGGCTGATAATTTTCCCTCCAACAACACTCAAGAAGCTCGACACCATCCAGGACAAAGCAGCCCGCTTGATTGGCACCCCATCCACCACCTTAAATATTCACTCCCCCCACCACTGACGTACCGTGGCTGCAGTGTGTGCCATCTACAAGATGCACTGCAGCAACTCGCCAAGGCTTCTTCGGTAGCACCTCCCAAACCCGCGACCTCTTCCACCTAGAAAGACAAGGGCAGCAGGCGCATGGGAACACCACCACCTCCAAGTTCCCCTCCAAGTCACACACCATCCTGACTTGGAAATATATCGCCGATCCTTCATCGTAAACATAGAAACATAGAAACATAGAATCTAGGAGCAGGAGTAGGCCATTCGGCCCGTCGAGCCTGCTCCGCCATTCAATACGATCATGGCTGATCATCCAAATCCAGTACCCTGTCCCTGCTTTAATCCCCACAGTACACATATCCCACCCTACCCCCGTAACCCCACGTATTTAATTCCCCCTAACATATCCCATCCTATCCCCATAACCCCACATATTTAATCCCCCCCTAACACTAAGGGTCAATTTATCATAGCCAAATCAACCTAACCCACACATTTTTGGACTGTGGGAGGAAACCGGAGCACCCGGAGGAAACCCACGCAGACACGGGGAGAATGTGCAAACTCCACACAGACAGTCACCCGAGGTCAGATTCGAACCCGGGTCTCTGGCGCTGTGAGGCACCAGTGCTAACCACTATGCCACCGTGTTGCCCGTCACTGGGTCAAAATCCTGGAACTCCCTCCCTAACAGCACTGTGGGAGTACCTTCACCACATGGACTGCAGCGGTTCAAGAAGGTGGCTCACCACCACCTTCTCCAGGGCAATTAGGGATGGGCAATAAATGCTGGCCTTGCCAGCGACGCCCACATCTCATAAACAAATTTAAAAAAAACTAAACCCCAGAGGACAGCAAAGTTCAGTAGACCAGGTGGAACCATACCAAAAAAGAGGTCAACCTTTGAACTGTCAGAAAGAAATGGCAAAATCAATGATGTGTAAATGTAGGGTAACAGGTTTTAGGGCTATGCTGAAACATTATGCCAGTTCAGGGATCATTGTTGGGCTGCTTCCTCAAGAGTGCAAGGTTGGGTTGCCAACTAATCCGGATTGCCTGGGAGTCTCCCGGAATGGGGCATGGATGTCCCAGGGGCTGGAGTTAGGAGCAGAAAGGCATAGAGTTACAGGTGCTGTATGATTGAAATATCTTTGTTATTACACCCACTTGTTCTGCTCTAAAAATCTGATAAAGACCCCACAACACCATGTGGTAGGAAGATTTCCTCCGTGTGTTCTCTATAAACACTGCACGTAGCAAGGAGGAGATCTTCACCCATGGATTTCGCTGGTGTACTTTAACAGAGAAAATGAGGGGGCAGACTAGAATCATGGGGTAGATTTTTCTCTTCACTGCTTGAGCATTAAGCATCACCTGGGTAGAGCGTAGACAGGAAAAAACCAGTGAAAAGGTTCATGTGCGAATTATAGAAATAAATTTATTGGAAGGGAAATCAGGTCGGTTCGGTAAGAGGTATGTGATCTTCCCTGCCAGATTTTCCTATCTGCACCCCACCCAGGCTTTATGCTCAGGCAGCGAAGTTGAAAATCTACCCCGTAGAATTTTTTAGCTTAGAAGGAAGTTATGTGGCTCATAGCACCTATGCTGGCTGTCGGAAAGATCGATCCACTTGGTTCCATTCCAATGCCCTTTCCGCATATCATTGAATTTTTTTTCATTTTCAGATATTTATACATTTTCATTTAAAGGTTATGGACTTTGCTTCCACCATTGCTCCTGGGTATTGCATTCCATGTTCTAACAACCCTCTGAATAAAACGTTTCTCTTAACCTTTCCCTCTCTTCTTCTGTCTTTAAGCTATCGACTGGCTGACCAGTGGAAATGGCTCTTCCCTATTTACCTCATCAGAACCCCTGATCATTTTGAACGTGTGAGAGAGAAGACAGAAAACAGAACTGAGCCTACGCTGGGGTACAGTAGAGGCCGTGCCCAGCAACTGACAACAAGAGAGACAATGGCAGCGTTTCAATGACGTGCCCTGGGAAATTCAATTTTAAAGAAGCCTGAGGAGTCAGCTATGGTTATGCAGAAGTTTGTGAGAAAAATCTCCAATTTATGCAAAAAGGGCAAAGGATTTGGATCTGCTCACTGATGTACATGATGGGGAGATTCAAGCTAAGAGAGGGGGTACTAAAGGACCAGTTATAGAATGACTTGAAAGGCATTTTGTAAAATACAGGAATGTAATTTTTGAGAGAGCAAAATTCAAACAAAGGAAACAAGCGGGGGTATCTATGGACACCCCTATATCATTTATAAAAGCATCATAAGCATGGCACACTTAATGATTCGTGATCACATCGTAGTCTGTCCGCAAGGAGAAACTCTGTCGGAAAGGCTGCATCTCAACCCCAACCTCACACTTGAGAAGGCAATAGATACAACAGACAAGGCAGTGTAAATGTTAAAAAGCAAAAGGTGGTAGTTGGAAACGAGCCAGATGAGTAAGTGAATGTAAGCTGAAGGGATGGATACCTCAGCAGCCAACCCAAAGTGTCCCATATAAAGCACCTTGTGAGTCCAAGTCACAAAGGGAGAGAGAAGCCCACTGATAACCTGAAAGCTTGGGACAGGTCACAATGAACACAAGGAGAAAGGAAGTGTGGACCTTCAGTGCCATATTCAGCAATGTGCACCTTGTTAGAGACATGAGAAGGCACACGTGTCAGAAGAGGAATGTCTGCTTGGTAAATGCTGCCTATACTGAAGCCTGGATTACACTGAGTGTGGGTCCAATATTGTTTCATGCCCACAACACCCATCACCTACACTGGATTCGAGTACCGAGAAGGTGGCCATGAGTTACTCAAGTTTCCCTTTCAGTGACTGACACCTATAAATCTCACCGAAACTTGTAGAATGTGTCAATTTTTATAGGATTTGCTTAGAGGCTCTCTGGCACAGATACTGCAGCAGCTTGTGCAAGAGAGAAAGGAGTGCTCTCCCAATAAAACAGCTGCAATTGTGACTTTGCTTCAGAGGGGACTTTGGCTAAGATAGTTTTGTAGACCTCTGTATCTCCCCTAACCTTCCTGCCAACCCTTTTTTTGCTCCTGATCAGTGTCCACTATTTCTCCCTGCCATTAAAGCACCCTGAGATGTCTCTGTACACGAGCAAGGTTACAAAAGCGGAAGTTTTGTGCTGTGCCATGTTGGCGGACTTTCAACCTGCAGCTCAACTGCGAAGCTCGCACAAATCCTTAACAATAGTATAGCCTTTATACTGATGCTCTATGAAACCAGAAAAGATAAAGAAATATCAAGTTGAGACCGAGAACAAAGAGCTTGCTTTGTTTTTGAATGTAGCAGAAACCAAACTGGACACACAAGGAAAAGGCAATCAGTGAAATAGAAAGGATGAAATGTTACTCTCGCTTCCCTGTTTCCCATTATTTGTGCTAAATTTATTAGGGGGAGAAATTCGGTATCACCCCTGTTTGGGGCGCTAAATTTTGAAATCGTGAAAAATTAGCAACAGGCGCTAATGAGTCTGCGGTTTCCCTAAATTGGCTGTTAGCGCACCTAGAAAGAACTGGAGCGCTAAATCAAGCGCTAATAACCTAAGCAGGGTGCTACGGGGTCGCTACCAGCAGAGCGATAATGAATTTCAGGTGCTATGCAATCGGAAATGATCCTTCACACTGGCTCCTTCCAGCTCTTAAAGGAGAGGTTGCATCATTGTGCAGATCCTCACTATCAGCATTGCTGGCTGTGAAGGCGACCTGCAAGGAACTCAATCCCCTGATCGTGATGGCTGATCCCACTCCCAGGGAGAGAGCTCATCGGTTCACGGATGAGGCATTGGAGGCATTGGTCGCGGGAGTGGAGCGAAGGAGGGCAGTGCTGTTCCCGGACACTGGAAGGAGGCCATTGCCCCAGGTATTCAGGGCAATGTGGAGGGAAGTGGCCCAGGAGGTCTCGGCCAGTAGTGTGGCCGTACGCAGCCTGACACAGTGCCGGAAGAAATTCAATGACCTCACTCGGGTGGTCAAGGTGAGTACATGCTTCAACAGGTCCTACATGCCAGCATCTGAACCTCAGTCTGTACACACTGCACAAACCACCACACCCCCACCACTCACCCACCAAGCATCTACACCTACTCAAACTCACATCCACATCTCACGCCTTGCCCACAATCACAGCTATTCAACTACGGCAGGCATATCTCTCAAACACACAGCTGGACTCTGACTCACACACATTCGTTTCTCTTGCAGGCCAAGATGGCCCACAATAGGAGGGAGCAGCAGAGAACAGGCGGGGGAGATGCGCAGCTCCAGCAGCTCTCAGACCTGGAGCAGCGAGCGCTGCGACTCATTGGACAGCAGGTGGTGGACGCCGTGGCCATCAGCAACGTCGACCCCCTTGGGGGCAACAACGGTATGTTCATCCCCTCTCCTTCTCTCATCCCACTTTCCCCTCACACCACAAGCCTTTCCCACTTTCCAGCTCCTGATACTGTCTGCATTCCTTGCTCCCTTCCTGTCCCCCTGCCCTCACCTTAACACGAGTCTTGTGCATTTATGCTTTCAGAGAATCAGCAACCAGATGACCAGCCTATCCCTGAGCCCCCCACTGAGAGTGAGGAAGGAGAAGAGGAGGAGGAGCAAAGCACCACGTCACTGCATCTCTCACCCGCAGGCACCACGCGATCTTTAGAGACAAGTTTTGTAGAGGGGTCTGCACTGGGTGATGCACCGGGGACGAATGAGCTGCAGCAAGGCCAGGGGGAAAGGGTAGCTCGGGAGCCAGCTCCCCGGAGGGCGAGTTCGCACACAACTTCTGCTGCACAGGACTCAGATGAGAACCTCAAAGGGGAGGCGTTCACAAGAAAGGTGATGGGCATGCACACCGAGATGATAGGTGCAATGGCAAGGGTGCCCGAGAGCCTGTTGGCAATGGTAAGGAGCATGTAGGAGTCTTTCTCCAACATTGCAAGAGCTCTGCGCACACCATGGAGCCCATCATTTCCACATTTGGACTCCCAGAGAGACGGTGCAGTTTCAGACCTCATGACGCATGTCATGGGCGATGTGGCAGCTTCCATTGCAGCACAGGTGCAAGCAATGCAACGTCTTAGTGCTGAAATGCAGGCAATGGTTGGTGGCATCGAGTCTCAGACTGCTCTCCTGCAGTCTCAGCTTGATGCCACGCAAGCTCTGATTGCTGCAATTGTCGCTGGGTCCACCTCAGTCCACCGGGGATCTCACAGTGTCACAGCAGGCCAGCAATCTGTGCTCCAGCAGATTGGTAGGGATGCTGAGGTGCTGCCCTGGGGGAGTGGCAGTGGGTCAGTGGAGCAGGAACCTGCTGTCCACTCCGCCATTGGCCTTGTCGCTGCCTGTCATCCAGCCAGGCCAGACTGCCGCTGCCCAGCCTGAGGTGGTGCAGTGTACAGAGCTGGTCGAGGGCATCCTGCAAGGCCATCTGCAGTCTCTGGCACCGACACTCAGCAGCCTTCCACCAGCCCTGCTGCAACCACTGGGGAGACACTACGTAGGAGCACTAGATTAGGGAAGGGCACTGTAAAGAGGGCAAGTAAGGGTTTGCACAAGGGTGATTAGTTAATATTGTTGCTGTATATATGTGGTTGCTGAATTTGGATAAATTTATTATTGGAATGTTGCAGGTTTAGGGCTGTGTCTCATTTCAGCTTTGGGGTGTGGTATGGAATGAGAAATTAATGGAATGATGGGGCGTGCTGAGCAAGTGGGAAGTGGCCTCGAATTCATTGGGACCGAAGTCTGACGAGGTGGTCACAGACCGCCCTTCCACAAGGCCGATTGAGCAGCGGCCTCCTCCGTCGCTGCTGTTCGTGCTCCTGTTCCTCCTCCTCCTCGTCCTCATCTCAATCCTCCTCGTCTCTCTCTACCTCCTCCTGAGGTGGTGTGGCTATGCCTGGTGGCAATGGCTGGGCCCTCATGATGGCCAAGTTGTGCAGCATGCAGCAGACGACGACGAAAAGGGACATCCACTCAGCTGAGTACTGGAGGGCTCCTCCCGAGCGGTCAAGGCAGCGGAAACGTTGCTTGAGCACTCCGATGGTCTGCTCAATGATGTTCCTGGTGGCAGCATGGCTCTCATTGTATGAGTGCTGGGCACGAGTGTTGGGGTTGCGGAGTGGAGTCATGAGCCAAGTGGAGAGCGGATAGCCCTCGTCTCCCAGCAGCCAGCCGCGAGCTTGATCTGGCTGGAACAGAGCTGGCACACTGGTCTGGCGCGGGATGAAGGCATCGTGGCTTCTGCCAGGATAGCGGGCATTGACGGTGAGGTTTCACTGTATGTGGTTGCACACCAACTGCACATTAAGTGAGTGAAAGCCTTAGCGGTTACGGAATACCTCAGGATTGTTACGGGGTGCCCGCAGAGCGACGTGGGTGCAGTCAATAGTGCCCTGCACCATGGGGAAGCCCGCTATCCTAGGAAAGCCACATGTACGCTCACGCTGCTTCTCTCTGGTCATGGGGAAGGAAGGAAATGTAGTCCCTTCTCCTTTTGTAGAGAGCATCTGTGACCTCGCGGATGCAGCAATGGACGGCGAACTGCGAGATGTTAGATTTGTCTCCTGTTGCACACTGGAAGGATCCGCTGGCGTAGAAATTGAGGGTGACGGTGACCTTGACTGCCACTGAGAGAGCCGTGGTGTTCTTGATGTGAGGCTCGAGGTCTGGCTGCAGGAGGTGGCAGAGCTCTGTGACCACGTCCTTGGTGAAGCGGAGCCTTCTAAGACACTGCTCCTCAGTGAAATTGATGTAGGAGAAGTGCTCCCGGAATACCCTGGGAGGGTAAGGCCTCCTGTTGAGAGCATTGTTGACCCTCCTCCCTCTGGCCACATTTTGCAATCTCTCTCTCTGCCTCTGCTGCCTCCGACGTTGACGCTGGACTGCGTCGGTACTATCGCCGCGCCCAGTTGCTAAGCTGGTATCGCCCCATTAGCGCCCCCGGAGGCGCTAATGGGAAGCGCAAAGGTACCCAATTTCTCCCCCTTAGACTTTTCCAGTTATGTCATGTTAATTAAGTGATGCTATATTGGGTTACACAAGTTAACAGATAAACTCCCAAACACATTGTGTTCATTGTAATTTCATTACACGTATGACACGCAACCAACCTCTGGGGATCTAGAAACTTAACTCAATAGGGCAGAGAAGAGGCAGCTATAATCTGTGTCCAATCTCTTTTATACCTGACCTGGGAATATTAGACGGGGCAGTTTAAAGGGAGCCTTACTTTGCACCCAAACCATGTCGGATCTAGCCTTGGAATGCTTGATATTGATACTGAATGTCAAAAGTGACCAATTCCCCAACATTGTTGTCAGTCCTCAATTTGATGAGCACCAAAATTCATATAAGAATAAAATCCATTCTACAATATATTGGGAAAAAATTGTGGCTCAGAAATTCCGACCGTCAGAGTTCAGTGGAGTAGGAGGCCCCCTGCCAGTCTGGCCTTATGGTGACCCTGTCCCAAATCCTGGTGTAACTACTC
The DNA here is from genome assembly GCA_030390025.1 of Squalus acanthias. Taxonomy (NCBI): domain Eukaryota; kingdom Metazoa; phylum Chordata; class Chondrichthyes; order Squaliformes; family Squalidae; genus Squalus; species Squalus acanthias. The sequence goes on along the minus strand of CM059446.1, from coordinate 51,743,552 downwards.
GGGTACGTACCCAAGTAGACTTGAGGAGATTTCAAAGAGGCTCTTTTGTGGTGGGATGGGGTGGGGGGGGGGAGTGGGGTGGGGGCTCACGCTGGTCCAGCCAAAGATCTAAAGGTTTCCATACGTTAATTCTGATGCTTTCTCATTGGTGGGCCCTATGTTCACGTAGCAACCGATCTCTCTTCGATCGTCTGCCATTTGAATATGGAATTGGGTCAGATTTTAACATAAGAACATAAGAAATAGGAGCAGGAGTAGGCCATTTGGCCCTTCGAGCCTGCTCCGCCATTCAATGAGATCAAGGCTGATCTTCTGCCTCAACTCCATTCACTGGCCCTATCGCCATATCCCTTGATGCCCTGACTAGTCAGAAATCTATCGACTTCTTTTTTGAATATACCCAATGACTGAGCCTCCACAGCCCTCTGGGGTAGAGAATTCCAAAGATTCACCACCCTCTGTGTGAAGAAATTTCTTCTCATCTCAGTCCTTACCCTTTATCCTGAGGCTGTGGCCCCTGGTTCTAGACTCCCCAGCCAAGGGAAACATTCTCCCAGCATCCACCCTATCAAGCCCTGTAATAATTTTGTATGCTTCAATGAGATCCCCTCTCATTCTTCTGAATTCAAGAGAATACAGGCCTAGTTTACTCAATCTCTTCTCATACGACAGTCCCGCCATCCCAGGAATCAATCTCGTGAACCTTCGTTGCACTCCCTCTATGGCAAGTATATCCTTCCTTAGGTAAGGAGACCAAATTTTGCTGTGAGCGGCGAACAAACGGCACCCAACATTCATTAGACTTGCACTTGCCCATAGACTTTCTATGGGGATTTTCACGGCAAGTTGCTGTCAGCACAGAACCAGAACATCAGGGTTTCACTGGCATGCTCCCCATGATTTGATGAAAATCATGAGATGAGATGATACCAGCGACGTGAAGCTTAAATTATGAGGAAATACTAGAGAAATTGGATCGAACAAAGAAGGTTAAAAGGTTATCTGATACAGGCGTTAAAAATTATGCTTTAATAAGTTTAATTGGGGGAACCCTATTTCCACTGGTCAGTGCCTCAGTAACTTGAGAGCATAAATTTAAAATCACTAAAAGAGTGAAGTGAGATATTAGAATTTTTTTTTTTACACAGCGTGTTGTTAGGACATGGAATGCCCGATCAGAAACAGTGCTGGAAGCAGAATAGCTTTTTAAAAGGAAAGTGGATTAGTATTTGAAAAAGAAGAATTAAAAAACTTATGAGGAAAGGGCAGCGGAATGAGACAAAGTGGATAGCTCTTTAGAGAGCGAGCACAGACGCTATGAGCAAATGGCCTCCCTCAGTACTGTAAAATTCTGTGATTTTAACTTCCAGCAGTGGCAGAAAATGGGCAGTAGCGGATCGGCCACCCGTTATACACCTCGCCCAATTTGACTTAAATGGAAGTGAAAATTGAGTGGGTGTGTAACCCATGACCTCTACCACCTTGAAGGACGAGAGCAGCAGGTGCATGGGAACGCCACCACCTCCCAAGTTCACCTGCAGGTCACACACCCTCAGAGACATGGACCATGTACAGCAGGCACTTCAAAGCACTGGAGAGGTACCACCAACGCTGCCTCCGCAAGATCTTGCAAATCCATTGGCAGGATAGGCGCACCAACGTCAGTGTTCTTGCTCAGGCCAACATCCCCAGCATCGAAGCTTTGACCACGCTCGATCAGCTCCGATGGACAGGTCACACCGTCCGCATGCCCGATACGAGACTCCCAAAACAAGCGCTCTACTCGGAGCTCCGACACGGCGAGAGAGCCCCAGGTGGGCAGAGGAAACGCTTCAAGGACACCCTCAAAGCCTCCTTGAAAAAGTGCAACATCCCCACCGACACCTGGGAATCCCTGGCCCAAGACCGCACAAAGTGGAGGAGAAGCATCCGGGAAGGCGCCGAACACCTCAAGTCTCTTCGCCGGGAGCAAGCGGAAGCCAAGCGCAGGCAGCGCAAGGAGCGCACGTCAACCCAAGCACCCCACCCACCCGCCCCTTCAACCACCATCTGACCCACCTGTGACAGAGTCTGTAGGTCCCGCATTGGACTCATCAGTCACCTGAGAACTCACTTTTAATGTGGAAGCAAGTCATCCTCGGTTCCGAGGGACTGCATAAGAAGAAGAAGGGTTGGGGTTTTGAATCTGTCTTTGGAACAATAAAAGGTTAAAGACAGAACCCATGTGTCTGGTGTAATTTTTCATAAGTCTCAAGTCCGAACTCTATAACCTGTTGGATGGGGCGAGGGGTAATTCTGCACGTCTTACAGCTGGTAGCACCACTAGTTATGTGAACTGAGAGCAAATATGTTTTTATCGCAACCTACCATTAGATAGTCCATGATAAGCAAGCAATCAGAAACTTGATCATGGTTCATTGCAAGTGCATCACAGGGTGTTAGGCAATGACTTAACAATTCAGTGATGACATTTGATAAAATACCAGTGATAGTGTTACCTCTCATTGACACTATCTTGAGTGGCACAAGGTATTAGATAATCCGATGGCTGGCAAAAAAAAACCTTATGTAGCATTAAGTCATACAGACTAGAAGGTTCCTATGACCTGATTTTAACTCCGGGTCAGTATTCGGTGAGTGAGTAGAGGTGTGAGTTAGAAGCCCGCCTACTGCTCCAGAAAGGAGGCCTGGGGTATGTTAATGGGAAGGGGGCAGGAAGCGATGGAAAATTACATGGCCCGGAGGCCGCCTACTGAGACAAAGTAGGTGGTGGGATTAGCTACCGTGCTGTTCCCCAGTGGAGTCTCAATCAAGAAGGGGGGTGGAGTCCGTGGTAGTAGAGAAAGAAAGACTTACATTTCTATAGCGTCTTTCATGACCACCAGACATCTCAAAGCACTTTACAGCCAATGAAGTACTTTCTGAAGTACAGTCACTGTTGTAATGTGGGAAACGTGGCAGCCAATTTGTGCACAGCAAGCTCCCACAAACAGCAATGTGATAATGACCAGATAATCGGTTTTAGTGATGTTGATTGAGGGATTAATATTGGCCAGGACACCGGGGATAATTCCCCTGCTCTTCTTCAAAATAGTGCCCGTGGGATCTTTTACGTCCACCCGAGAGAGCAGATGGGACCTCGGTTTAACATCTCATCCGAAAGACGGCACCTCCGACAGTGCAGCACTCCCTCAGCACTGCACTGGAGTGTCAGCCAAGATTTATGTGCTCAAGTCCCTAGAGTGGGACTTGATCCACAGCCTTCTGACTCAGAGGCCTGTGTGCTACCCACTGAGCCACGGCTGACACTGGGAGGCCTAAGCTTTCCATGTGGGGCCCAGTGGAGCACTTCTACTTCACAAAGGACAGTAAAAAAGACTTGCCTTTCTGCCCCTTTTCTGGCCCCGATCCTTTTCACCACTAGGTTGGCCTGGCAGGTGACTCACTGTGACTTCCCGTTCAAGTCGCCAAGTTAAAATTACAGTCGGGTCCCAAAGACGTCATCGGTAGCCAACACATATGAAAAAGGACCTTGCTGGCATTGGGCAGGTGCCCTTGCCTCCTGCTCAGTGGAGCAGGTAAACATCGGGAACCATCTGCTCCTGGTGTCTCTACGGCGGGTAAATAAATGGGCGATTTTTAACTGCCCACTATAATCGCCCCACTAATCTTTGTTGAGTTAGCTGATCAGTGCCAGCAGTAGGTATTATTGCCCTTAGGTCATAAAGGAAAAAGAAAAATCAGTCAAGGTTCCTGGCCCAGATCACAATTCAATGACCCTGGCTGGAAAGTGTGCGTGTATGTGTGTGGATATTGGGTGAGGACAGGACTGAGCTCGGCTGTGATGCTCTCTACAGTCAAATAAGCAATTCAACAGCAGTTTTCTTATTCAGTGTGCCAAGTGAAGACTTAGTTTTAAACACAGGGAAGTGGAAATGGAGGCAGAAGCCCCTTGCATTAGGTCTCAGCCCCAGTAACGCTGTCCTGGGAATTCCTGGGCTTCCCCATAATAAAGACCCAGAATTTTGTGGAGAAATGAGCTATTATAATGGCGCATCTACGTTGTAGGGACCCTTGCATGCTGGAAAAAGAGGAAATTATGGAGAAAGTGACTTACGCCACACCATAATTCCCTGGGACTTACCTTTGCCAAAAATAGTGAGAAGTTAATTATCATAGCCTCCCCCCCACCCCACTCCATTAAAGTCAATGGTGATAGAAAATTTCCTGGATTAACGCAGTTTTTACGCTGCTCTTAGACTGAAAAATAATGGTGCTGGTGAGCTGGCAGCGGCGTGACTAATAACCGAGAAGAGTGTTCGTTTGAAAATACTCGTAACACTTATAAATACGAAAAGCCAATTTTGTGTGAAGTTCTTGCCATTCTTCATAAATTCAGTAAGAACCAGACCTCGGACTGTCCACGTTAGAATGGAGCAGATTAATCACCCACGTACACTCACTTTTGAATTTGGAATATGCCGTTGCTTCTCGGAGCGAGCTAATGGAAATGGCTTCTCATAACATTGTGTGTATAGCTAGCTGGCTGAACACTGCACATGTTAAACTACAATAAATCATTTGGTTAGAAAATGCGGATCTATAAGTTTAAGTTTTACAGTATGCTGTGGCGACTAGAGCAGGTCAGAGGCTGGGTATTTTGTGTCAAGTGGCTCACCTCCTGACTCCCCATGAACCTCTCCACCACCTATAAGGCACAAGTCAGGAGTGTGATGGAATACTCTCCACTTGCCTGGATGGGTGAAGCTGCAACAACACGCAAGAAGCTCGACACCATCCAGGACAAAGCAGTCCACTTGATCAGCAACCCAACCACCAGCTTAAACATCCACTCCCTCCACAACCAGTGTACCGTGGCTGCAGTGTATACTATCTACAGGATGCACTGCAGCAAGTCGCCAGCGCTTCGTTGACAGCACCTCCCAAACATAAGCACATAAGAAATAGGAGCAGGAGTTGGCCATTCGGCCCCTCGAGCCTGCTCCGCCATTCAATAAGATCATGACTGATCTTCTACCTCAACTCAACTTTCCTGCACTATCCCCATATCCATTGATTCCCTTAATATTCAAAAATCTATCGATCTTCATCTTGAATATACTCAACGACTGAGCCTCCACAGCCCTCTGGGGTAGAGAATTCCAAAGATTCACCACCCTCTGAGTGAAGAAATTTCTCCTCATCTCAGTCCTAAATGGCCGACCCCTTATTCTGAGACTGTGACCCCAGCCAGGGGAAACATTCTCCCTGCATCTACCCTGTCAAGCCTGTAAGAATTTTATATGTTTCAATGAGATCACCTCTCATTCCTCTAAACTCCAGAGAATATAGGCCCAGTCTACTCAATCTCTTCTCATAGGACAATCCCCCCATCCCAGGAAACAGTCTGGTGAACATTTCTTGCACTCCATCTATGGCAATTATATCCTTCCTTAGGTAAGGAGACCAAGGCTGTACACAATACTTCAGGTGTGGTCTCACCAGGGCTCTATATAATTGCAGTAAGACGTCTTTATTCTTATACTCAAATCCTCTTGTAATAAAGGCCAACATACCATTTGCTTTCTTAATTGCTTGCTGTACCTGCATGTTAACTTCCAGTGATTTATGTACAAGGAAACCCAGGTTCCTCTGAATACCAACATTTCCCAATCTCTCACCATTTAAAAAATACTCTGCTTTTCTATTTTTCCTACCAAAGTGGATAACTTCACATTTCTCCACATTATATTCCATTGGCCTACTCCTGCTCCTGTTTCTTATGTTTTTTATGTTCGATTTGCCTTGAAGCCTCTTTGCATCCTCCTCACAACTTACATTCCCAACTAGCTTTGTATCATCAGCAAATTTGGATATATTGGCCCAAAAATTAGTGCTGCTACGCGAGAGTACGCACTGTGTACTCTCACGTATTCTGTCTCCAATTGCCGGTTTTCTGCATGCACTGCGCATGCGCTGAAAACCGGCACTTGGTGATTTCAAAAGGGGGCGGTTCCTAGGTGAACCGCGTGTGCGCTACAGGCTGCGCGCACGCAGTGCACTTAGTGCTTTGAACGCGCAGGTAAGTATGGAAGATTTTGCACATAAAGAAAGGAGGCGTAAGACCCTCTTTTAACAAGGTAAGTAGTTAATTAAGTATTATTTTGAATTTTTTTCAACAGGTATATCTTTTTTAGAGACTTTAAAGAAAGGTAAGTTTATTTTTATAACTTTTTAAAAGATTTTAAATTTTTTCAAAAATTTAATTTTTTGTTTAAAGTGGTTAATTTATTTAACTATACTTATTTTATTAATGTGATGGTTTTTAAAAAAAATTTAATTGAGGTTTAGCTGTTCTTTTGGGGGGGTATAGTATTCATAGCTTTCACAGCCGTGCTGTGAAAGCTATGAATGAAAGATGGTGTGCTGCCATTGGCTCTAACTGAGTCACGTGATCCCACAGCTCGCACGAATTAACTGCGCCTGTGGGATATGAAAGCCCTGCACAGCTGCTGTCCAGAACATCAAGTTCGTGCGAGCTGGGAATAAAAAAGCCAGCGCGCAGTGAGAGATCGCGGGGAAGCCTTACCCTTGCACGAAGGCTCACTCACTAATTTTTGGGCCATTACATCTGGCCCCCTCATCCAAATCATTGGACCCGCAGGGGTCTGGCACCCGGAAGGACAAGGGCATCAGGTGCATGGGAGCACCATCACTTCCAAGTTCCCCTCCAAGTCACACACCACCCTGACTTGTACATACAATACAGCATGTCGCCGTTCCCTCTTCGTCGCTGGGTCCAAGTCCTGTAGCTGCCTACCGAACAGCATTGGGGGAGTAGCTTCACCACACGGACTGCAGCGGTTCAATAAAGAAGGCCCACCACCACTTTGTCAATGTCAGCTAGGGATGGGCAATAAATGCTGGCCTTGCCAGTGGCGCCCATATGCAGAGAATGAATAAATGAATAAAATAAAAGTTTGCCCTTTCAACATGCTTCACTGAATTTAATCCATTTGAACCCTCCAGCCGCGAGCCTGCAAATTCTTCACGAGCAGTAGTAAACAAATGAAGTGAAGCAGACTGTTCCCTTGATTAAATTGTAATAGGAAACAACGGACCCATCTAATTTAATTTGATCTCTGGTGTTTAAAATTAGATTTTGATTATCTGGACACCAACAACGCCCATTAAAGAGGTCTGATTATTAACTTGTTTCCTTTATCTTTAAGCGAGGAGGAGACTGTGGCTGCTCAGTAACAGAATTAATTTTGGAAAAGAAATAAAGCTAAGGTACACCCTGTACATTGTGTAGAACTAAGTTAATAAAAATGAATTTAATTGCCTGCACAGCAATGTGCAGAGCATCCAAAACAAACAGGGGAACTGCAGGCAATAATTTGTAGCAAGAAGCCAGATGTAGTTGGGATAACTGAAACATGGCTGCATAAAGAACTGAACTGGTAGTTAAATATTACAGAATATAATGGGGGAGAAATTCAGTGGCGCCCCCTTTGGGGCGCTAACTTCGCCAGGGCGCTACTTTTATCGCCCCCAAAAAAGTTAGCGCCTCTGCACCGTAAATTCAGTGGTAGCGCTCCACCTCCTTCCTGGGGCGCTACATCTGAATATCGCGGCGCTATGTGCAACAGCGCCATGCCCGTCGGCACGTAGTGCCACGGTATTGCAGGTCTCCCTCCCCTGATTAAAGGGGAGGGTCCTAGTGCTGCGCGCACCGGGGTCCTGCTGGACCAGCGGGGTGCCGGGAAAGCAGCCCGGCGCTCAAGAGGAGTGCCGGGCTGAGCGATCGCGGCCGGCACCCCGAATAAAAAAGGAGAAGGGGGCAGGTGCTGGCAGTCAGCCAAAAAGAAATGGCCTCCCGACACCTGCCCTTTAACCTGCACCGCCGCGGCTGCAAAAATGCCACCCTGACCCTGTCAGACATATCGTCCGGTGATAGGTCAGGGGGCGCAACCGAAGTTTGTGAGCGGGGAATTGCGCACAGCGAGGACATCATTGCCGGCGGCGCAGCGTGCGGTGCGCTACTGGCTACCGCCGCTGCTAACCTCCCGCTAAATTTCGTGGGAGGCGTTAGTGGCGCCGCGTCAGGGCGCTAGGGGCTTTGCACCCCATTAGCGCCCCCCGGGGGCATTAACGGGAGGCGCAAAGCAACCCAATTTTTCCCCAAAGTTTTTAGAAAGGATAGAGAAGGAAGAAGGGTAGGTGGGGTAGATGTACTAATTAGAGATAAGGTGATGGCACTCAAAAAAAAGGGACATAACTAACATTAAGATAGAAACAGAATCCACCTGGATTGCGGTGAAGGATATGAAGGGATTGATCATGCTGATAGGGGTTTTCTACAGACCACCTAAAGGGAGGTGGAGGAAGAAATACGTAAGCAAATCTATGAAATGAGTAAAAGACGTAGAATAATAATCATGGGAGACTTCAACTACCCCCAAATAAACTGGCAAGAAGGGGTAGGGAAAGGGGAAAAGGGAATGGAGTTTTTACAATGTATTTAGGACTCCTTTCTTACCCAGTATGTAAGAAGCCCAACAAGAGAGCAATCACTGCTAGATCTAGTAATGAGAAATGAACCAGAGCAGATAAGAGAAGTAAGCTTAGGGGATCACAGCATACAGGTTTAAAATAATGATTGAGAAAGATAGAAGACAAAGACCAAAGTAATAGATATACATACATAGCAATTTCTAAAGTTAATGGCAATGCAAAATTTCAAAGATTAACTTTGTCAAGAGTGAAGCTACAAGGAAAAAGCTAGAATTCTTCTCTTCTTCTTAGGCAGTCCCTCGGAGCCGAGGATGACTTGCTTCCACACTAAAAATGAGTTCTCAGGTGACTGATGAGTCCAATGCTGGACCTACAGTCTCTGTCACAGGTGGGGTAGACGGTGGTTGAAGGGACGGCTGGGTGGGGTGCTTGGGTTGACGTGCGCTCCTTGCGCTTCTTGCGCTTGGCTTCCGCTTGCTCCCGGCGAAGAGACTCGAGGTGTTCGGCGCCTTCCCGGATGCTTCTCCTCCACTTCGTGTGGTCTTGGGCCAGGGATTCCCAGGTGTCGGTGGGGATGTTGCACTTTTTCAAGGAGGCTTTGAGGGTGTCCTTGAAATGTTTCCTCTGCCCACCTGGGGCTCTCTTGCCATGTCGGAGCTCTGAGTAGAGCACTTGTTTTGGGAGTCTCGTATCGGGCATGCGGACAATGCAACCCGTCCATCGGAGCTGATCGAGCGTGGTCAAAACTTCGATGCTGGGGATGTTGGCCTGAGCGAGAACACTGATGTTGGTGCGCCTATCCTGCCAATGGATTTGCAGGATCTTGCGGAGGCAGCATTGGTGGTACCTTTCCAGTGCTTTGAGGTGCCTGCTGTACATGGTCCATGTCTCTGAGGCTTACAGCAGGGCGGGTATCACTGCTGCTCTGTAGACCATGAGCTTAGTGCCGGGTCTGAGGTCCTGGTCTTCAAACACTCTCTTCCTCAGGCGACCGAAGGCTGCACTGGCACACTGAAGGCGGTGTTGGACTTCATCATCGATGTCTGCCCTTGTTGACAGTAGGCTCCCGAGGTATGGAAAGTGGTCCACGTTATCCAAGGCCTTGTCGTGGATTTTGATAATCAGGGGGCAGTACTGTGTGGCAGGGGCAGGTTGGTAGAGGACCTTTGTCTTACAGATGTTTAGTGTAAGGCCCATGCTCTCGTACGCTTCGGTGAAGGTGTTGACGATGGTTTGGAGTTCGACCTCCGAGTGAGCGCAGACGCAAACATCATCTGCATATTGTAATTCGACAACAGAGGATCCCCTGGGATGGAATCATCCGCCTGCAGTCCCACTGGCTGGGCAGGCTGCCTCTTCTTGTTGACCCACTGGCTGGGCAGGCTGCATTTCTTGGGTGTGTGAAATGAGGAAGGCACAAGGGTGGAGTTGTGCTGACGGGAGAGCAGGAAAGCAAGAGGTGCATGCCAGAAGGAGGATAACATATGAGGATACCCACATCTTGTATCCTTTCAGCCCTGCTGCTGGCCAAGGGCTCAACCATGCCCCTGCCAAGAATGGCCTGCACCGTCTCCTCCAAGTGGGTGAGGTGAGGCTAGGAATGGGAGATGTGCCTCGTCATTGGTGCAGATTGTTGGTAGGTGAGTGATTGGGGGTTGTGCATTGAGCAGTGTGTGAGGCTAGTGGTGCAGTTGATAGGAGATGGCTTTTGAAGATGCATTCACTGACCTTGACCAGTGGTCTGAGGTCATGAAGCTTCTTTGGGCACTGGAGCCAGCTGGGGGGGGGGGGGACATGACTGGCAATGATGGTCTTAGTGATGTAGTCCCACATCGTTCATCCTGAAGGGTCTCCTGGCCCCTGTGGGTAGAGGGTCGCTCTTGCAGTGTTGACCCCCTGCACAAAGCTGGATTGCTGCATATGAGACGCTCGGTGCCCCTTTCCTGGCTTACTGAACCATTTGTGTTCGTGCTGAGGCAGTTCTCCCATTTGTTGAGGTTAGGAAAGCAATTCACATTTGGAACTTCTTTTAAATATTGAATATTTCTTAAAAGGCAGAAAGGGCTGAAAATGTATTGATTCACTGCATTTTATTTTGTATTGCTTCAGTGTGCATGGCCCCTTTAAATCTCAGACCTCTTCTTTGCCCACAATTCCTTGTGAGCTCCACAGCTTCGCTCACAGAGGCTGTGGGAAGCTGCAACGCCGGACCTGGACAGGAACTTCGTCCCGGATCCCTCCAGCAATGCCACCAGGACGGCGTTGCACGGAAGGTGAGCGCTGCGCCACCTATCTCCATGCCCCCCAGACCAATTTCACTCGGTTAGCGTTGCGGCCATTTCCAGCTGCCGTTAACTGCAGTTGCCGGTAACACCTTTGCTGTCGAACTTTGCTGTCGAACACAAATTTTTCCCCCTTTGACTCCATCCTTTTAGTGACCCTTTTCCATTGATTGATTACAACCAGCAACACAATGGAAAATAATTCTTGGATTTTAAGAACACAATATGTATTGACATCTAGTTACGCGCTTACTGTGAGAAAGAAACAGCATGGACCCAATCTGAATCCTGTACCTTTGACAGTAAAAGAACAATCCAGCTGTTACCTCTATCATAGCAAATAATTGAGCCAAGTATTGCAAGATTATTTAATGGATATGAGTGAGCTCGCTGGTATTTTCTTTTCCAAGGACAGCAATTAACTTGTGACAGTAAACAACTGGGATTAGCAAAACTCTGGTTGAAAGCCAACAATTAGAAAGATTATCTGCCCAGTAACTAATGTAAGTCAATCTGGTGCAGCAAGCTAGAGTAATAAAGACGAAGCATTGCGCACCATTCTACTGCAATATCAGATGGTGAGATTTATTGATACAATTCTAGTATTGCCCTTTTATAAATTTAAAAAGATCTTCTAATAAAAAAAGACTTGCATTTATATAGTGCCTTTTATGACCACTGGACGCCCCAAAGCTCTTTACAGCCAATGAAATACTTTCTGAAATGTAGTCACTGTTGTAATGTAGGAAACGCAGCAGCCAATTTGTGCGCAGCAAACTCCCACAAACAGCAATGTAATAATGACCAGATAATCAGTTTTTGTGATGTTGCTTGAGGGATAAATATTGGCTAGGACACCGGGGAGAACTCCCCTGCTCTTCTTCAAAGTAGTGCCATGGGTACTTTTAGGTCCACCTGAGAGAGCAGATGGGGCCTCAGTTTAACGTCTCATCCAAAAGACGGCACATCCGACAGTGCAGCACTCCCTCAGTACTGCACTGGAGTGTCAGCCTAGATTTTTGTGCTCAAGTCTCTGGAGTGGGACTTGATCCCACAACCTTCTAACTCAGAGGTGAGGGTGCTACCCACTGAGCCACAGCTGACACTGTAACATAACATCTTATAGAAGTGACTGGCAGAAGACAACTTAAACCCCATGCAAACTGATTTACCCTATCTCAAGACTGCGCTGCCTAGTGTGGTACAGTGCTATACAACAATAAATTGCATTTATATAGCACCTATTACATAGTACACATCCCATGGTACTTCACAGAGGAGAAAGGGGCTCTGAGCAGTAATAGGAAAGGTGACATGGTCAGAGATAGATTTTGAGGAGGCTTTTGAAGATGGCGAAAGAGGTAACAAGGAGAAGGGGTTTAGGGAGGGATCCAGAGCATAGAGCCAAGACTGCTGAAGGTTCTGTCATTGATGGTGGGGAGGGAGAGGGTGATGTAGAGGAGGCCAGACTCTGAAGACGAAGGAGTATGGGCTAGGGCGTAGGACTAGAGGAGGTTGCATAGATAGGGTAGGCTGTGTAGGGAGCTGTAAGTGTGTTGGGGAATGGGAAGCCAAAGAAGGTACGTGAGTATAGGGGTGATGCATAAAAAGGATGCTGGGAGTACAGTTTTGAATGAGTTGGACTTTAAATCGGGTGAAGCTTGGGAGGCTGGTGAGGAGGACATTGGAGAAGTTTGAAGTTCAGCTCAGGGTCAAACAGGGCACTGAGGATTTGCACTGTTGAGTTCAGTGTGAGCATGCAGCCGAGGAGAGTCAGCGGTAAAGGTACAGAGCTTTTGGTAGAAACCAAATAGGACGGCTTTAATCTTGCCAATGTTAAGTTATCGAAAGTTCTGGCTCATCCATGACTTGATGATGGATAAGCAATCTAATTGCACAGTGGTGACTGAGAGGCAGAGCTGGCTCGAATTAGCCGACAGGTGGAAGCTACAGATCATGTCACTGAAGGGACAACATACAGTTGAGGAAAAAGAGATGGCCATGGACGGAACCTTGGAGATTTCACAAGATGACCATGCAGGCATGGGAGGAGAGCCCATTGCTAGAGATATGCTAATTACATGAGGAAAGATAGGAGTGGAAGCAAGCAAGCAAGGAAGGTCCAACAAAAGAAGTTGGAGTGGGCAATCATGTTGAACACCAGGAATACATTGAGGAGAACAAGGAAGGTTAGAGCATCATAGTCGCAGTCACAGATGATATCATTATGATACCAAGCAGGGCGGTCTTGGTTCTGTGGGCAGGGTAGGAAGGGGTTCAAACAGATGGTAGGAGAGTTGAATGCAGAACTATGTGATGAGATGTTCAAGGATCTTAGAGAGAAAAATTAGGTTAGAGATAGGGTTGGAGACATGGAGGGGATGATAATGGTAGTTTTTGAAGAGGATGGGAACAATGATTGTGCAAAAGGGACCATTTATGATAGTGCGGACTGGAGCAGGGAACGATAACTGTTTGTGCAGGAGCTGAGTCACAATGGGATTGAGGCAGCAAAAGGTGGAATGAAATAAGCCTGGTGGGAGATGGGGAGGAGAAGCTACCGAGCGATAGAGGGTCAAGGCTTGGGAGAGTTGGAAACTGGACAAGAGGAGGAAATGTCTGAGGCAGCCAAATGGATAGTCTCAAAACTTGCCGATGAAAAAAGTGAGCACACACTTAGCATTGGAGGTGAGGATGGAGGGTAAGGAGGAAGGGAGTCAGAGGAGGTGGCTTGTCATTGTAAAGAGAAGTTTGGGATTGTTCGCCCATCACCCCAGTGCTCTCTGACCTACATTGGCTCCCAGTCCGGCAATGACTCGATTTTAAAATTCACATCCTTGTCTTCAAATCCCTCCATGGCCTCACCCCCTCCCTATCTCTGTAACCTCCTCCAGCCCTACAACCCTCTGAGATCTCTGCGAGCTTTTGGTCACCTGTTCTAATCTTTTCTTATGTGGCTTGGTGTTAAATTCTGTTTGATAATCGCGCCCTGTGATGCTCCTTGGGAAATGTTACTATGTTAGAGGCGCGGTGTAGATGCAAGTTGTTCTTGGTATTGCCCTTGAGGATAGCCGTGGAGGAGTAGCTGAATTTGGCTGCTGTTAAGAAAGGCTTGAGGTGGTTCAGCCGGATCTGCCAGTCTTACACCGGGTGCATTTCAGTTTGCAGTCCTCAGATTTGAAGGTGTAGAGGTGCAAACGGTATTGGGGGAACAGAGCAAAGAAAGAAAGTAAGACTTGCAATTTGCACAGCGCCTTTCACGACCACTGGACGTCTCAAAGTGCTTTACAGTCAATGAAGTACTTTTGAAGTGGAGTCACTGTTGTAATGTGGGAAAGATCCCAAAGTCCATGCTGGTCAGCTGAACTCAGCCAGGGTGCTCTTCGGACATTAACCTTTGCTGCAGCCACTGGCTTGCCCTCAGAGGCAGTAAACAAAACTACACTGTGATGTGGGGTTTCCAGTAGCATGGTATCCATGATATTTTGGTAAACCGACAATTACATGTATTCTCATCACTTAGTCACTGCCATTTTCCTTGAGGCAAATTCCTTTAGCACCTAAAATTAAATACTCCGGATGAATAAAGTGACAATCTCCTGACAAGTTTCACTGCGAACATAAACACGGCATTAACGTAAATGTGTAGTTAGCAATGACACTGCTCGGCCTATCCGGATTAGCAATGTGGCTGAAACTTTTTGAAACTGATTAACCAATCACTGAAATATTCCACGCATGGTAGTTGTAGCATTTCTTCATTACATATTACATACATAGGATTACATAGGATATACGGCACAGAAACAGGCCATTCGGCCCAACCAGTCCATGCCGGTGTTTACGCTCCACTCGAGCCTCCTCCCGTCTTTCCTTATCTAACTCTATTAGCATAACCCTCTATTCCCTTCTCCCTCATATGCTTATCTAGCCTCCCCTTAAATGCATCTACACTATTCGCATCAACCACTCCCTGTGGTAGCGAGTTCCACATTCTCACCACTCTCTGGGTAAAGAGGTTTCTTCTGAATTCCCGATTGGATTTCTTGGTGACTATCTTATATTGATGGCCTCTAGTTATGCTCTTCCCACAAGTGGAAACACTCTCTCTGTATCCACTCTATCAAAACCTTGCATAATTTTAAAGACCTCAATTAGGTCACCCCTCAGCCTTCTTTTTTCAAACAAAAAGAGACCCAGCCTGATCATCCTTTCCTGATATGTATACCCTCGCATTTCTGGTATCATCCTTGTAAATCTTCTCTGCACCCTCTCCAGAGCCTCTATATCCTTTTTATAATATGGCAACTAGAATTGTACGCAGTCCTCCAAGTGTGGTCTAACCAAGGTTCGATACAGGTTTAGCATAACTTCACTACCTTTCAATTCTATCCTTCTAGAAATAAACCTTAGTTTGGTGAGAAAGTGGAACTCGCTACCACAGGGAGTGGTTGAAGCGAATAATATAGATGCATTTAAGGGGAGGCTAGACAAGCATATGAGGGAGAAGGGAATAGAGGGTTATGCTGATAGATTTAGATGAGGAAAGACGGGAGGAGGCTCGAGTGGAGCATAAACACTGGCATGGATTGCTTGGGCCGAATGACCTGTTTCTGTGCCGGATATCCTATGTAATGTAATTCTATGTAAACTTCAGTTGCGTGTATTCCTGCAGGTTTTATCACATGACCGCCTGGCTTCAATCGCCCCACCCCCACACTCCCGCCATTGGTCGCCCAACACATCCATCCTCACAGCGCACTGCCTTCCCACACCAATTTCAAAGCCGATTGGATGATTCTTGAAAGCGAGTCAAAACATCTTTTTCCCCTCTTCAATATTTTTACAACTAATAAACGAAAGGGTTCAAAGCCAATGAAAAAAGTTTTTTTAATGCCCCAATGGTTTTTCTCCTGGGTTTTGCTCGCGACAGTGTCCCGGAGATTAATCTTCAATTCCTGGAGACTCCAGGCCAATCCTGGAGGCTTGGTAACCCTATCCCAACCCCCGCCCTGATTTTGTGGACTTTGTGTAAAAATGCACTCTGCAAAACGGCCAGCCCTTGAGATAATGGTTTAACACACAAATAGCAACTTATTATTTCATTCAATATGAATGACAGACTCGAACTTGCACTACTTTTCATCCACTAAGGGCATCAAAGGAGGGTTTAATTCTGCCCCTCTGTTGCAGCAATGTCTAATCATAAACTACCATGTATAGTGTGCTATATACACATGTAATATATTAGTGAGCTCTCGTTCCTAACCAGATATGGACACGGGCTAGGAATGAGAGCTTAGCTGAATTAATCATTTCAAAGTGGACCAGTTTGAGTTACTTTGTAGGCAATTTAGATCCTTCTAATTTGGGTTGGCCAAAGATGAAAGTGTTGACAACATAAAGGGGAAATGGAGACAACTGAGGACTAGGCCATTATGTGGATTTCTGGTTATCTCTGCATAGCAGGATGGTAAAACTGCTCCTTATTACCAGCAGCCTGAAGATAATGGCTCCAATCATCAAAGTGGACTGATGTACATTTTTTATTAAGAGAAGCCAGTTAAATTAGTCAAGTATCAACCATGACCAACATACTAATCTTGGTGAGTTGTAGCAATTAGAGACTGTAACTTCTAGAGGAGCCTGATTGAAAAAACAATCAGTACCCAAAGAAGTTATACATTGCCCATACCCAGCTGCCAACCAGCCCCCTGACACATCCTCCTCACTTGCCTGAAGCTCCTTCTGCTAAGCAAAGAACTAAAGACCCCCTCCAGAATGTCTGTTCACTTGTGATCTAGGTCCTTGCCATCCATGAGCTTATCGTGGATGATTGCATCGACATCATGGCCCTGATGGAAACTTGGTTGAGGGGTGATGACACCTTACCCTTAAATGAAGCCTCCCCGCCTGGCTATACCTTCCACCACTTGCCCCGCCCAGACCACCGTGGTGGCGATGTGGCTCTCATCACCAAATCACACCTTGGTCTGTCCCCTTATTCCTCCGACAATTTCTCCTCCTTTGAGCATCTCACCTTATTCCACCCCTCTGACCTCTCATTTAAAATTTTCATTCTCTACCGGCCACCCAAGTACCATAAAAACGTTATTACCGAGACATCTTCACTGCTTTCCTCCCTCAGCCTCTGTACCGAGTGACTTCTCATCCTCAATGATTTCAACCTCCATCTCAATTCATCATGCTCTCTCTCCTCTAAGTTCACTAGCCTCCAATCCTCCCTTAATCTCTCCCTCCATGTAAACTCCCCAACCCATATTCACGGCCACCCCCCTCGACCTTGCCATCTCTTGTGGCCTCGCTACTCTCATCGTGTCAATCGCAGATGAGGCCATCTCTGACCACTTCCTCGTATCGCTCTCCACCCACATCCCCCTTCCCCGCCCCCTGCCCCCCACCCTAACTCCTTCTGTGTCCGCCCCTGGAAAAAACTCTCTCCCAACTCCCTTACAACAGCACTTATGAAATCCCAACTGTCCGGCCTTTGGCCCTCCATTCACCAAGACATTTCTGCAGCTACCAATCTGCTCAACCACACCCTCACCACCACCTTTGATGCCCTAGTCCCTATTAAAACAATTACTCTCTCTTACCCTGACCATTCCCCCTGGTACGGCCCTCATCTTCGCTCCCTTAACTCCAAGGGACGCAGACTTCAATGGATATAGCGGACGACTGGTTTAGCCATTCACCGCCAGATCTGGCTGGACCACATAAAGCATTATCGGGTCCTGCTCTCGTCTGCCAAAACTGCTCACTATTCCAGAATCATTCTGGAATGCAAAGATAAACCCCAGCTTCTATTCTCTACTGCTAGCCGTCTTCTTAAACTCCTCTCCCCTGTCTCCTCCGCCCCCACTCCCGACAACAAGTGTGAGGATCTCATAGATTTCTTTGTCTCTAAGATTGAGACCATCCGTTCAGCTGCCTCTGCCACATCCCTTCCTGCCCCTAGCCCGCCAGGCCAAAACTTCTCTATGGTTCCCCCCTGCCCTAGCCCTGAACTCGCATCTTTCTCCAGTTTCTCTCCGATCTCCCCTCATGACCTCTCCGTGCTCATCTTGTCCACTTCCTGCTCCCTCGACCCTATTGCCGTTGTTGCGCTGAATTCTTTAAAGGGCTGATTCCCTGACTGGGAGCTGCAATCGCAGCGAGTACTGATTTTTGACCCACTAATTTAAAAGGACAGCAAAACAAGTACAGTGGGCCACAATTTCCCAGCCAGTGCTCTCTGTGAACGCTTGATTAAGCAACCAGCCCTTAACTCTTTTCAAAAAAGCACAAACACATAGAAATGGAGTGAGCAAGAAAGTAAAATGCTCATTTTCAAAAATTCAGATGAAGAGATCGCATGAATCAGTGTGCGCTGTTGTGAAAAACATGTTTAGCCATGTGGATGAATGCACTGTCCAGTACGGTACGAAGCCATACAGACAAGGAAAGTCCCACATTTGATCCCTATGGGTGATAAGTTATCTGATCTCACTGGTGGGGGTGGGCTAAATTTGTCCTCAGTGCCCCTGGCTCAGGGAGGGGGAAAAAATTAGTCAGGGTCCCTCCTCATGATCACTGTCCATGATGGCAGGATTGGGCTTGGCTGTAATGCATGGTTAAATAACCTGCTGGAACTCTCTGGTTAGAAGATAAGAACATAAGAATTAAGAGCAGGAGTAGGCTATGTGGCCCCTTGAGCCTGCTCTGCCATTCAATAAGGTCATGGCTGATCTTTGACCTCAACTCCACTTTCCCACCTGGTCCCCATATCCCTTGATTCCCCTAGAGTCCAAAAATCTATCTATCTCAGCCTTGAATACACTCAGCGACTGAGCATCCACAGCCCTCTAGGTAGAGAATTCCAAAGATTCACAAACCTCTGAGTGAAAAAATTCCTCCTCAATCTCAGTCTTAAATGGCCGACCCCTTATCCTGAGACTATGCCCCCTAGTTCTCGATTCTCCAGCCAGGGGAAACAACCTCTCAGCATCTACCCTGTCAATCCGCATCAGAATCTTATATGTTTCAATGAGATCACCTCTCATTCTTATAGGCCCATTACACTCAATCTCTCATCATTGGACAACCCTCTCATCCCAGGAATCAATCTAGTTAGGCTCACAGACAAAGAATGATCACTTGGATGTGGTACCAAAGGGCTACCAGCACTGGCGGAATTGTATGGTGAGGTACCAGAGGGTGGCGGGAACTGTTGGAACTGTACCCCAGCAACAACCAACATCCTCAGGAAAGGAGGTTTCAACAAAACTATTAAAGATGTGCCATTTTCTCAAGACTTTCATTTCTCTACCTATTTTCAAACAAAGTAAAATCACATCATCACGTCACTTGCTTGTGGTGTTAAGATTGCAAAATCGCACAAGAGTTAAGATCTTTGGGAGTACTTGTGCATATGACTGCGGTAGAACCAGTTGAGAACCTTTTGAGTCTATGATTGGCAGTTTTAGATTCCTGCTACATTGTTATATTTGGAAGCTGTACAGAAATCATGTCACAGTGGCAGTCATGAGACGGAACACATTCCATATGGTTTGTCTTTTGTGCAGGGAGCCATAATATATCAGACTACAAATTTAACATTTTTCTCTCAGTTGCAGAAATGCAAATGTCATTATTTGATATTTGGAAGAGCTCGAACCTGAAGTGCACCCTCCAGCCTCTTAACCCTTGTGGTCATTTTTCTAAATGAGATCGAAACTAGGTGCATCCACAACAACAACTTGCATTTATATAACGCCTTTAACACAGTAAAACGTCCCACGGCACTTCACAGGAACGATTATCAAACAAAATTTGACACCAAGCCACAAAAGGAGATATTAGGATGGGTGACCAAAATCTTGGACAAAGAGACAGGTTTTTAGGAGCATCTTAAAAGAGAAAAGGTGACGGAAAGGTTTAGGGAGGGAATTTCGGAGCTTAAAGCCCAGGCAGCTGAAGGCACGGCCACCAATGGCGGAGCGACGAAAATCAGGGATGTGTAAGTGGCCAGAATTAACGGAGGGCAGAGATGTCGGAGGGTTGTAGGGCTGCAGGAAGTTCCAGAGACAGGGAGGGGGCGAGGCCATGGAGGAATCCACATCCAGGCTTGGTGCAGCATGGAGTGCATGCTGGGATCACTGGAAAGCGATCGATGGATTTTCCCCTTTTCAAACCATGGACACTGATGTAAGAAAACTACTAGGCACATGGTCTAAGCGTTAAACAAAGCTTTAATCAACTGTTTTACAACATGGAGGTCTAGTTGTGTCCTTCACTAGTTCCTGTTAAGAATGTCCTGCGCAAGCTGGGCCCATGCCTGAGTATTTATACTCTCCCTGGACAGCGCCACCCACAGGCCACTCAGTATTATTTCATAAGTCATGAATGACAGATTCATGTCAGACACCAAGGCCTATTATAGCGCCATGCCACTGCCCTGGCTTAGATCAGTATAGACCCAGAAATCAGACTGGGACCTTCTTTGTCTGTATGGACCTTGATAAATTGAGTGTTTTAAATTTTAAGTGCAGCTGACATAACTTCACCACAACTAGAATATCGAACAGATGTTGGTGTAATACAGCATTTCAATGAGAGGGCCCAAAAGGATGCTGTCAGAAACACATTACATGGTCTGGTCCATTCAATTCTTAAATGCCAGAGATCAGCGGGATTTTTCTTTTTGTTTTTTATTTATTCATTTATGCGATGCGGGCATTGCTGGCAGAAGCCAGCATTTATTGCCTATCCCTAATTGAGAAGGTGGTGGTGAGCCGTCTTCTTGAAACGCTGCAGTCCGTGTGGTAAAGGTACTCCCAGCAATGCAGTTAGGGCGGGAGTTCCAGGATTTTGTCCCAGCAACAATGAAGGAACAGTAATATACTTCCAGTCTTGTAGATGGTACACACTGCAGCCACTTTGCATCGGTGGTGGAGGGAGTGAATGTTTAAGGTGATGGATGGGGTGCCGATCAAGCAGGCTGCTTTGTCCTTGGCGGTGTCGAACTTCTTGAGTGTTGTTGGAGCTGCACTCATCTAGGCAACTGGAGAGTATTCCATCGTACCCGACTTTGGGGGGGTCAGGAGGTAAGTCACTCACTGCAGAATACCTAGCCTCTGACCTGCTCTTAAGAGCCATAGAGTCATACGGCACAGAAGGAGGCCATTCGGCCGGTCGAGTCCGTGCCGGCTCTCTGTAGAGCAATCCAGTCAGTCCCATTCCCCCGCTCTATCCCCATAGTGCTGCAAGTTTATTTCCCTCAAGTGCCTATCCAGTCTCCCCTTGAAAACATTGAGTGTCTCCGCTTCCACCACTTCCTTCGGCAGCGAATTCCAGGTCCTCACCACTCGCTGCGTAAAAAAGTTTTTCCTCACATCCGCCCCTGTATCTCTTGCCCAAAACCTTAAATCTGTGTCCCCTAGTCCTTGTACCATCAACTAGTGGGAACAGCCTATCCCCGTCTAGCCTATCCAAACCCGTCATAATCTTGTACACCTCTATCAAATCACCCCTCAACCTCCTTTGCTCTAATGAAAACAAATCCAGCTTCTCCAAACTGTCCTTGTAGCTATGATCCCTCATCCCTGGAACCATTCTGGTAAATCTCCTCTGCACCCTCTCAAGGGCCTTCACATCCTTCCTAAAGTGAGGTGGCCATAACTGGACGCAATACTCCAGTTGTGGCCTAACCAGTGCTTTATAAAGGTTCAGCATAACATCTTGTAGCCACAGCATTTGTATGGCTGGTCCAGTTAAGTTTCTGTTCAATGGTGACCCCCCCAAGATGTTGATGATGGGGGATTCGAAGATGGTAATGCCATTAAATGTCAAGGGAAGGTGTTTAGACTCTCTCTTGTTGGAGATGGTCATTGCCTGGCACTTGTGTGGCACGAATGTTACTTGCCACTTATCAGCCCAAGCCTGAATTCTGTCCAGATCTTGCTGCATGCGGGCACGGACTGCTTCGTTATCTGAGGATTTGCAAATAGAACTGAACACTGTGCAATCATCAGCGAACATCCCTCTTTTGAATTTATAATGGAGGGAAGGTCATTGATGAAGCAGCTGAAGATTGTTGGCCCTAGGACATTGCCCTGAAAAACTCCTGCAGCAATGTTCTGGGGCTGAGATGACCACAACCACAACCATCTTCCTTTGTACTAGGTATGACTCCAGCCAATGGAGAATCTTCCCCCTGATTCCCATTGACTTCAATTTTACAAGGGCTCCTTGATGCCACACTTGATCAAAGGCTGCCTTGATGTCAAGGGCAGTCACTTTCACCTCACCTCTGGAATTAAACTCTTTTGTCCATGTTGGACAAAGGCTATAATGAGGTCTGGAGCTGAATGGTCTTGGCAGAACCCAAACTGAGCATCAGTGAGCAGGTTATTGGTGAGTAAGTGCCGCTTGATAGCACTGTCGATGACACCTTCCATCACTTTGCTGATGATTGAGAGTAGGCTGATGGGGTGGTAATTGGCCAGATTGGATTTGTCCTGCTTTTTGTGGACAGGGCATACCTGGGCAATTTTCCACTTTGTCGGATAGATGCCAATGTTGTAGCTGTACTGGAACAGCTTGGTTAAAGGCGCTGCTAGTTCTAAAGCACAAGTCTTCAGCATTACAGCTGGGATGTTGTCGGGGCCCATAGCTTTAGCTGTATACAGTGCGCTCAGCCATTTCTTTGTATCACGTGGAGTGAATCGAATTGGCTGAAGACTGGCATCTCTGATGGTGGGAACCGCAGGAGGAAGCTGTTAGATTCGAATTTGGAGAAACTCTAGACGGAGACGGAATTGAGGACAAGTTCAGAATTTATTAAAATAAACAAAAGACTTGTGCACAAGGGAGAGCCACTCAGCTTCCTCAAGCTAGGGGCGCACTCTCTGAGGAACAAGTAACGGTTCATTCAAGTTATACATTTCTATAAGCACCGCCCACTTACTACAGAATGGGGCGTACACGTACAAACAGTGTCACTACAGTTACTCTCTATTGGTTATATGGTTAGTCACTCAACTGTCGGGCCCTCCCCTTGAACCCTGACCATGCCAGTCACAGATGTTGGTTGCCTCATCCTACTCCCCAAATTCTTGCTGTTATCTCTTCCTTTGCGGGCATAGTTTATAGTTTGAGAAAACATATTTTATCCCTGGCTGTCGGACAGAGCGGGGTGGCTCAAGGCCGTAATGGCTTGGATGCTCAGTGACTGGAACCGTGTTGGTCATTAATTGCTCCCTTATCTCTTGGGAGACCAGGTTCGAATAGTAGATGTACCCACCGTGCCTGGAACTGTGTTGGTTGTTAATTGCTCCCTTATCTCTTGGGAGGCCAGGCTGTGCTTTGACAATGGCTCTACTGAGGTTGTGAATACATATATCCCAAGGTTTGATAAGGGGAGAGAGGCACCTTCCAGTCTACAAATATGCCTTAATTAGCTAAACCTACTATCCGAAATAAGTAGAGGGTAATGTAGTCAAGTATCCCAGCATTCTTTGGGAACAAGCAGGATCCTTCAGTAGTAGTCAAGTATCCCAGAGTTCTTTGGGAACAAGCTGGATCCTTCAGTCCCCCCTTCCAATCCCCCGAAAAGGACCCTTGGAGGGGGTTGGAGAGTGTGCTCTCTACGCTAAATAGTGTGATAAGCTAGTGAGTGTATAATATGTCAGAAACGCATATAGGTTTTTCCCGGATCAACTAGCACGAATGATGAAGGTTTACCTGTAACCCCACCCAATTTATTCTATACTTCCCCCTAGGCCTTTGGCTATTCCAGGTAGGCCGCACATTCGTTGCATATGGTCTGGTGTGAGTCCTGTCGGGGTGGCCACCCGTCTAGGCACCAGGTATGCATCAGATGAGTGAAGTTGCTATTTAGGCATTCCCCGATTCGTTATATTATTGCTTCATTATTCATGCACATGATTTCTCCAACGAGTTGTCAAAATCATCATCTGAAACACTTGGAGTAGGAGCAGTACAAGCATTAACAGTTTTAACCACTTGTTTTGCAATTTGTTTAGCCCGAGTCCGTTTACATTTCCTGCATGTCATACATAACAAGGTCAGGACAATTACTAACTGCACCACGACTAATACATGTGAAATCAATCGGATCCATGGATGGATCTGTATATTTAGTCCCCAGTCCCAAATGTCATCCAGCCATGTGGTCACCTTGATCGCGTCGATATCTTTCTTCAGATCCGTGTTCCGTTGTTGTAGAGTATAGTACACCTTCTGGGAGAGTCGTATCTCCTTTCGCAACTGCCTCAGGTGTTCGGGCAGGGGGGGTATAGGATACCCAAAAGTGTTGATGTAGTCCCATAATCCATACTTGATGTCTTCAGACACTTGAAGAAAGGTAATATCAAACTGGTGTATGTCCACCAATTCCTCATGTCCAATCCGTACCGGAACTGCAGAGGTGAAGCAGAACTCTGAACTGGGGATGTTGCAAGTTAGATTGGCATACTCAAACGTTTTCAGGTTGGTCGTCACACAGTATTCGCCTTTGCCGGCGTACGCCACCTGGGTAGGCTTTGAGGCTGCGTCCAATGCTTCCATGGTGCAGTTAATTTCCATGCCTGTGTTATTAAAACCACATTGGGCTTGCGGGCTTTGGCTGATTGCATGCGGGCACATGATGATGGCATGTCTGGTGACGCATCCGTCCAGCTTGGTACCCATCCAGTCTCCTTTCACCATCACTGCGTAAGGTAACATATTGTGGTAAGATATATGCATGCCATCTTTTAATATACCAATATTTTGTACCTGATACACCTCCCGCCCTTGTGTCTCTGGTGTCATTACCGGGACGACCAGAATTAGCCCCAGGAATCCCCCCCCGTCTGGTCTGCATTCAACCTGCGTGGGGAATACCCGTACCATGGCTCGGAATTGACAAACTGTCATATTGAGGCTACTTAAGAGATGTTTGGGTGTACCCGCCCCAGCGTGTCCGCGAGTCAGGGTCCCTTTTAACTGTTGGTTGGTAATCCACAGGGGTACCTCCCCTGCCTGTATCTGTTCCAGGTTTTCTCGGGTTTGCTCCACTATCCAATTCCCATATGTGCTGCAAACGTCGTTTGCTGCTGCCTGCTGTGAGGCATTGTATTCTTCTTTAATTAACTTATTTATAGTCTGTGCGTGTGTTTCTAACACAGTAGCTATATCCTGCAGGTATACGGTTAATATCTGGTCCTCCTTTAACTCTTGGTCCTCATTCTTATTTTGCTCTTGTAAGATAGCTTTAATGCGGGAACCCAGATCCCGGACCTTCTGATCTACGGTAGCCAGATCAATGGTGTTAACGACCGACGTGCCAGTGTTAAAAATCGTTGCTGCATCATTAACTAAAGACCTCTTACGTCGCCATACCCGCCGGCTTCCCTGTCTATATCCGCCTCCGCTACGATCCGCGCCTTGTTTCAATACCTGTGTTAGAAGGCGCTGGTATAACTGTTGGGTTTGTGGTGAGCACCAAGCAGGCAGGGCGGTGTTGGCCAGGTTTAGCACCACTGACACTAATTCATGACGCACGTTATCATACAATATATCCCCAGTATGGGTGAACACCAACCCACTAGCGGGTCCCTCTTTCACGGGGGGGCAGGTCAGTGGCTCGCGCTCGGAGGGCAAAGGTGTTGTGGAAACCATTGGGGGCAGGGGTGTAGTGGGGGGGCACCCCAGTAGCAGTCGATCACCAGCGGTAGCCCGGGCTCCTCGTATTGTTCTATGATTCCGAAAGTCTGACATCTCTCTGAGGTAGGCGTGCATGAGGGGTCCCAGTGCCTCGCATTATTCTGACAGCATATCCTGTCCGTCTTTCCTGTGATTTTACTGGTACAAACTCCCCTGTGCGTTTTGTGTGGACCAGTAGTCATTTCACAGAAAAAGGGGGCTCCCGACCGGTCGACGCAGAACCCCAGTGCCGTGATGGGTGTTGTTTGTTCACTGATCAGTATCCCTATCATTCCCATGATAAGCCACCCCATGGTTATCCTATACCACCGCTAGGCAGAAGGAGTCCGATTCGTTTATCTGTCTCGACACTAGCTTGTACAGTAGTAACTAGCAGGCTCTCTCTCTCTCTCTCTCTCTCTCCCTGTCTGTCCGGGTATTGGCTGTGTGCGCAGGGCTCGGAGCGGGGTTAAGGCTACTTCATACGTGGCATTGAGGCGGAGACGATGGCCTTGTGACAGTGGCTCAATGTAACTTACCTGACTTAACGTGATTCAGTAAGGGTTAGGAGCTGTCGGACGGGGATGGGTGAAGACAGGTTGCACTGTCCTCCTTCGGAGGTAGGAGGGCCTATAATAGGGAGTGGATATCCCCTGGGGAAGGTCCTCCAGTCCCGACTCCAGCGGTTCCCAAAGAGCAGCTGTATCTCGGAACCGGTCTGTCTCCCCTGCACGGGGTAGGGTGAATAAAAGAGTCTGAGTTCTGTTGGGATGTAAAGCGAGGGGTCCGGTGGCCCTACCACAAAAGGGAGATAACCGGAACTCTAGAGTCAAGGGGTGAATCCCGGGGAAGGTTAGAGTCGTATAATAATGTGAGTTCGCGGGATCCCTGGTTAAGTCGAAAGCCTGGACCGTAGAAAGGTCGACATCCCCGGTAGTGGTGGCAGTACTGAGGTCGGACCCACTCATCTGTAAGAATGAGACAGGTAAAATAGCAACCCGAGGAACCGACTTAATCCTTCGAAATCCGGTCCTGATCAAGTATAGGGGAGAAAAGGCAGGTCAATACTTGTTTTTATTTCTTTTTAATTGTAAAACGAACACAACAGATATGTCTTTAAAAGGGTTGACAGCTTAAAAGGGTTAACAGCTTTTAGCTCTCTGTACCAAAAGGTGGGTGGAGCTAACAGATACAACAGGCACCCTTTTTAAAACAGACTTTCAGACCAAGGAAATACCGTAACTTCTTAGAGTTTATAGTCAGGAAACTTTCACACAGACTTTCACATAGACTTACACACAGACTGAGATCTCAGCATTCCCTTTAAGATTCCTTTCGCTCAGCAAATTCTGGATTTTACCTTTTTTTTTTAGTCTCCAAGAGGTGGGGAAATCTCTTCCCCGGGCCCCGTCACCGGCTTAGTCTGGCTCCATTTTAATACCCCCGGGTGCCGTGGTGGACCAGGGCAGAGAAGCTGGGGTGAGTCCTTGACAGGAGGCATGAAGGTCTGTCTGGTGAAGCCCAAAGAGTCGACTAGCCCACTCCCGGATTCCGGCCTCCGTGGGCTGGGGGCTGGCCCCCATTCGGAGGGCGGTTTGGTAGGGCTTTTCCAGCCCCTGGAGTAGATTATCTAAGAACCGTGGGTCGTCATGATTAGCGGGAATGTTATTCGTCTGGCCCCAATGTTCATACTGCTCGATTACTCGATCAATGTACACATTGGGGTTTTCTCCGGGACTCTGGTGCAGGGCGGTGAGCCCCGCCCAGGTAGCGGTGCCGTTGCCCAGTCCAGCCTGCGCCCAGGTTTTTAAACCATTGAATTGGATCTCATACTCTGCTACCGTGGCTGGGACATTTAAGACATGGGGTCCCAATGTCTCATAAACCATAGAGGGACATTTTACCTCAATAATATCTTTTATGTCTTGTATGGACAAGTTAAAGTGCCGAGCAGCACTTCGTATTTTTGCCCATACTTCGACGTTAGGATTGTATCTTTTGAGGTCGGGAATGAGGAGGATGACGCTGGATCTCTCCTGGGGCGTAAAAGAATGAGCCTCGCCCATCATACCCCGTCCACCTATCTCTGCGTTTTGGGCTCCTGCTGCCGGATTAACTCGGACGGGGGCCGTGGGGTTGGATTTTCCTGCCCCAGACTGAAGCGGTAAGGTGGGATAGATACGAGTATATTCGGGGGGGCACGTGGGTTGGATGGCTTCAACTCGTTGAACCTTTACGGTCCCCGATGGGGGCCGGGGTTCTAGGATCGGTGTGTCTCGAGTCTCCTTTTGTAGAGCCTCTACAATGTCACCCCAGTTTTTCAAATCGTCTAGATTCTCAGTCCCTGGCGACCTAAGGTGCAGGAGATTGCTAACTTGGACTTTAGCCTCCTGCATAGGTCTCAAGAATCCTTGAAACGGAGTCGGTCTTCCCCCCTTATCCACGATTATAGATCCCATCTGATCCATCCAACTAGTACATAGAACCGCCCCGTACCTAGCTTGTTTGGCTTCTTTTTGTTCCGCCCACCACTTTATTTGGTCAGCTACTGAGCTTGTTTCTTTCCACCCCTTTTTAACCATTTCACTCTGAAGTTTCAAATTAGCCTCTCGGACCTGTTGAACGACAGTGACACTGGTGGCCATAGCCGGAACGTCGGGTGAAAGAGATCTCCCCTTGTTTCCCATGTGATCCATATTAATAGTCACGTGTATTCTTATACTCTATCTTATACTTTAATCGGCACAAGCGACACAAAATTACACTCTAAACAGACTCTAACTTAAATCCCTCCGGGTCGTCACCCGGTATTTTGCGTACACTTAATCGTCACGGGATCACGATCCTGTGGTGTTTTAGTTCTCTACACCTACTTGATCCTGGCCGTCACGTGGGGCCCAATCGCCCTCTTAATTCAGGCTCAGGCTAGGTGTTTGAGATAGACAACCACCCTTGTCCGTGTCGATCACCCGTGACTCTCAAGGATCCAATCTTATACTTTAAATCAGAAATATACACTTATCACCTTATACTCTAAATCAGAAAAAAAAAACACTTATGTCTAATCAATTCCGTCAGTCCGGTCTCCGTGAGGAATAATTTAAGTTGTGGGTACTTTTATACTGACTGAACCATAAACGGTTTTAGCCCCACCGGTGACGAGCGAGTCCTTGTTCCTCCTAAAAGCCTTACTCTGGCTTTTCCCTTAGGACACGACACGGTTCTCGCTTTAACCGTCACTTCCTGTGTCTTTAACTCCTATGGTCCTTACCTGCAGTATCCCACTTCTGACACCAACTGTTAGATTCGAATTTGGAGAAACTCTAGACGGAGACGGAATTGAGGACAAGTTCAGAATTTATTAAAATAAACAAAAGACTTGTGCACAAGGGAGAGCCACTCAGCTTCCTCAAGCTAGGGGCGCACTCTCTGAGGAACAAGTAACGGTTCATTCAAGTTATACATTTCTATAAGCACCGCCCACTTACTACAGAATGGGGCGTACACGTACAAACAGTGTCACTACAGTTACTCTCTATTGGTTATATGGTTAGTCACTCAACTGTCGGGCCCTCCCCTTGAACCCTGACCATGCCAGTCACAGATGTTGGTTGCCTCATCCTACTCCCCAAATTCTTGCTGTTATCTCTTCCTTTGCGGGCATAGTTTATAGTTTGAGAAAACATATTTTATCCCTGGCTGTCGGACAGAGCGGGGTGGCTCAAGGCCGTAATGGCTTGGATGCTCAGTGACTGGAACCGTGTTGGTCATTAATTGCTCCCTTATCTCTTGGGAGACCAGGTTCGAATAGTAGATGTACCCCCCGTGCCTGGAACTGTGTTGGTTGTTAATTGCTCCCTTATCTCTTGGGAGGCCAGGCTGTGCTTTGACAATGGCTCTACTGAGGTTGTGAATACATATATCCCAAGGTTTGATAAGGGGAGAGAGGCACCTTCCAGTCTACAAATATGCCTTAATTAGCTAAACCTACTATCCGAAATAAGTAGAGGGTAATGTAGTCAAGTATCCCAGCATTCTTTGGGAACAAGCAGGATCCTTCAGTAGTAGTCAAGTATCCCAGAGTTCTTTGGGAACAAGCTGGATCCTTCAAAGCCAAGATGGATCATTCACTTGGCACTTCTGGCTGACGATGGTTGCAAACGCTTCAGCCTTGTCTTTTGCAGTCACGTGCTGGGTTCTGCCATCATTAAGAATGGGGATATTCATAGAGCCTCCTCCTCCTGTTAGTTGTTTCGTTGGCCACTACCATTCATGATTGGATGTGGCAGGACTGCAGAGCTTTGATCGTGAGGACGAGGTCAAGTAGGTTTTTCCCTCGTGTTGGTTCTCCCACCACCTGCCGCAAGCCTATTCTGGCAGCTATATCCTTCGGCCAGTTCGGTCAGTAGTGGTGCTACCAAGCCTCTCTTGGTGATGGACATTGAAGTCCCTCACCCAGAGAACATTCTGTGCCCTTGCTACCCTCCGTGCTTCTTCCAAGTGGTGTTTAACATGGAGGAGTACTGATTCATCAGCTGAGGGAGGGCGAGGGCAACAGGAGGTTTCCTTGCCCATGTTTGACCCGATGCCATGAGACTTCATGGGGTCCGGATTCAATGTTGAGGACTCCCAGGGCCACATCCTCCTAACTGTATACCACTGCGCTGCCAACTCTGGTGGGTCTGTCCTGCGGTTGGGACAGGACATACCCAGGGATGGTGTTGGAGGAGTCTGGGACTTTGGCTGAAAGGGATGATTCTGTGAGCATGACTATGTCAGCTATTGCTTGACTTGTCTGTGGGACAGCTCTCCCAATTTTGGCACAAGTCCCCAGATGTTTGTGAGAAGGACTTGGCAGGGTTGACTGAGCGGGGTGTGCCTTTGTCATTTCTGAATCTGGTGCCTAGGTCAATGCCGGGTGGTCCATCCGGTTTTATTCTTATTACTGATTTTTGTAGCAGTTTTGATACAACTGAATGACTTGCTAGGCCATTTCAGAGGGCAGTTAAGAGTCAACCACATTGCTGTGTGTCTGGAGTCACAAATATGCCAGACCGGGTAAGGACGGCAGGTTTCCTTCCCTAAAGGACATTAGTGAACCAGTTGGGTTTTTACGACAATCTGATAGTTTCATGGACACCATTACTGATACTACTTATATTCATGTAGCTTTTCCATAAGTGTACTCTAAAAAGATTTCTGTTGTCAATCACAAGAAGAAAAATGAAACAAGTTCCAACTATATCTTGCTGAAAAAGTATTTGAAGAATTGTTCTTCATTTGTAAGCAAACCAGATAAAAACGCGGAAGTAAATTGTCTCGAATCCAATCATCTCGTCGAAGTCAATCATCCCATCATCGCTTTGCACGATGTTGCCATGACAACAATAACACGTAATTGTTCTCCCTTTGCTAAATACCCTCTCACAAACTGTCAGAGAATCAAAGGGCTTTCGAACACTGTGGTGAGAGGTGTCTTTCCGAATATCTAGACAAGGTAATGAATGAATTATTGTTTGGTCTCTGGGCGAAACCATCCATTTAGTATATTACCCATCTTTCATCTGATGCCTCTGTTTGAGCTGTGACTCTGTGGGTAGCACTTCTCACCTCGGAGTCAGAAGGTTGTGGGTTCGAGTCCCACTCCAGAGACTTGAGCATAACATCTAGGCTGAGACTCCAGTGCAGCACTGAGGGAGTGCTGCACTGTTAGAGGTGCCGCCTTTCAGATGAGATGTTAAACTGAGGCCCCGTCTGCCCTCTTGGGCAGACGTAAAAGATCCCAGGGCATTATTTCGAAGACGAGCAGGAGAGCTCTCCCTGGTGTCCTGGCCAATATATATCCCTCAAACAATACCTAAAAAAACAGATTATCTGGTTATTATCACATTGCTGTTTGTAGGACCTTGCTGTGCACAAATTGGCTGCTGCGTTTCCTACATTACAACAGTGATTACACCTCAAATAGTACTTAATTGGCTGTAAAGCACTTTGGGATGTCCTGAGGTTGTGAAAGGCGCTGTATCCAGATAGTTTTCTGGAGTAATATGTTCTAGAACCAACAAGAGGGCAAGCCAGAATAGATTTAATAATGAGTAATGAGCCAAATTTAGTTGATAATCTAATAATCCAACATAAGGGAACATTTATCTAACAGTGATCATAATATGATTGAATTCAATGTTAGGGTTGAAAAGGAGAAACTTAACTTGCGAGGGATATCAAGATTAACATAAAAAGTTTTTACAATTATATTAGAAGAAAAAGGGTAGTCAAGGGTAATATGGGCCCTTTAAAAACAGATGGGGGCAATATTGCAAATGAAAATACGGAAATCGCAGACTTGTTGAATAATTACTTTACAGTAGAGAAAGAGCATAATATATCTGACATTCCAGGGAAATTAATAATGAATCAAGGACTGGAACTCACTAAAGTTAACATAAGCAAGAAAACAGTATTAGAAAAAATAATGGCACCAAAGACTGACAAATCCCCAGGACCTGATGGTTTCCATCCCAGGGTTTAAAAGGAAGTAGGTGAGGAAATTGCCGATATTTTATCCATAATCTTCCTAAGCTCTCTCAGTTCAGAAATTGTTCTTTTAGATTGGAAAATTGCAAATATAACTTTATTATTTAAGAAAGGTGAGATCGAGAAACCAGGAAATTATAAACCTGTTAGTCTAACATCTGTTGTGGGGAAGTTATTGGAATCCATAAGGACAGAGTGAATGGGCACTTAGAGCAATTTGAGCTGATTAGAGAGAGCACACATGGATTTGTAAAGGGTAGGTCATGTCTAACAAACCTAACTGAATTTTTTGAGGAAGTAACTAAAGTAATAGAATGTCTATGGATGTAGTTTATATGGACTTCCAGAAGGCATTCAATAAGGTTCCACATAAGAGACTGTTGGCAAAAGTTGTGAGAATACACATTGCTTTTAAACCCTAGCATTAAAAATAACTCTTTTACCCAAGTCCTAATCTGAGTAAAGTTGGTCAAAAAATACAGAAATGTGACAGGCACTGAGGGTAATTGTGACTCTCAGTGGAGATCCGCTATCTCAGCACAGACCAGCAACTGAACTTAGCACATTCTGGCCCCTATAGCTCAGTATTGCACTGGGTGATGCCTTTCCCTGCTTGGCCACCTGAGAGACTCTTAGCAAAATGAAACAAGTTGCAACTATATCTTCCTGAAAAAGTATTTGGAGAATTGTTCTTCATTTGTAAGCAGAAAAAAACGTGGAAGTAAATTGTCTCGAAACCAATCATCTCATCGACGTCAATCGTCCCACTATCACTTTGCATAATGTTGCCATGACAATAACACATGGTTGTTCTCCCTCAGAACAAATAATTTTTGCTGAAGGCAGCGTTGCTTTAACCTGGGCAGGTTATTAAAGATTGGCGCACAAGAAGTAGATTTATTTTTAAATTTCACATGTCTAAGTTTCTTCTTGCAAAATGATCTAAAAGCAGCCACACAGGGTGCACATACGTTTATAAGATATTGGCTATAAAGCGCTTTGTGACAGCCTGAAGTCGTGAAAGGTGCAAGTTCTTTTTTTCTTTAGAAAAACATACTAAGGCGCTTCAGAGTGGAGTAATCAGACAAAAATGGACTGCGAGCCAAAGGAGGAGATATTAGGATGGGTGACCAAAAGCTTGATCAAAAAGATAAGTTTTAAGGAGGGTCTTAGCGAAAGGAGAGGAAGGTAGAGAGGTGGAGATTAGGGAGGGAATTCCAGACTCATTCATAAGGTTGCTGTTATATTCAGTTTCAGGTCTCATACCAGTATCCATGCGGTTTACAACTCTCAGATCCGAGTTGTGCCAACAGTTTGCTGCACTGTGTGTTCTACAGACTAAGTGACAAAAATATCGAGCACACATACACTGCGCTCTGCTCCCTGGCTAATTAATTTTTCATGTTTGGAGAGAGCCAAGGGATATCTGCTAACAAGACAATGATTAAAAGATCAATGTTTAAAATGTTCCCAAGTGATTCACTGGATCACTGATCTGGCTTCAAACTTATACACTGAGCACGGAATCACTTCAAATCTATGCAAAAGCAGCAGTATAATGAGACAGTGTGAGTATTTCAGAAGGTTAACCATTCTGTGCCTGGTTTAGGATCAGCATTCACCTTGCGTCAAGGCAAACACTGGTGTGGCAACTTTCCCTGCTGTGGTTGTGTTTTCTTTATTGTCAGAACAATGACTATTGGCAGTTCTCGAGAGTGTGGAATGATGTTTCCAAAGTACTGTCTCATAACATAAAGAGCCCCAGGAGCATAGGAGCAGGAGTAGGCCATTCAGCCCCTCGAGCCTGCTCCGCCATTCAATTGGCTCATAGCTGATCTGTACCTCAACTCCATTTTCCCGCCACAGCTCCATATCCCTTAACACCCTAACCCAACAAAAAATCTATCGATCTCAGTCTTGAAAGCTCCGACTGACCCCCAGCATCCACAGCCGATTGGGGGGGAGAGAATTCCAGATTTCTACTGCCACTGTGTGCATCCTGATCTCCCTCTTGAATAGCCTGGCTCTAATTTTAATATTATGTCTCCTCGTTCTTGATTCTCCCACCAGAGGAAATAGTTCCTCTGTGTCTACCCTATCGAATCCCTCAATCATTTTAAACACATTTTCTGCTAGGGTTAAAGAGAAAAAAACTGCAAAATATTAGAAATCTGATTTATAAACAGAAAATTCTAGAACTGCGAGATCTGACAAAAGTATCTACACCCGAAATGACATTTCCGATTCTGATGGACCTGCCGTCTTTCCCAGTCCTTATTTCAATCTTTTGGTTGAAAATTGCAGCACTTTCAAGAAATAAGAGGCTAGAATTCCCTTCGATTTCGACGCGATGATTGGTTTTGAGACAATTTACTTCCATTTTGTTATGCATTTTGCTTACAAATGAAGAACAATTCTCCAAATACTTTTTCAGGAAGATTGTAACTTGTTTCATTTTGCTATGAGTCCCCCTGGTGGCCAAGCAGGGAAAGGCATCACCCAGTGCAGTAGGGACCAGAATGTGCTGTGGTCAATTGTTGGTCTGTGCTGAGGTAGCATAGTGGTTATGTTACTGGACTCCAGTATGGTTCCTGGACTAATAATCTGGAGACTATGGGTTTAAATCCCACCACAGCATCTGGGGAATTTAAATTCCATCAATTAAATAAATCTGGAATGAAAAGCTAGTATCAATAATGGTGAACCATGAAACGACTGAATTGTTGTAAAAACCCATCTGGTTCACTAATGTTCCTTTAGGGAAGGAAATTTGCTGTCCTTACCTGGTCTGGCCTATATGTGACTCCAGACCCACAGCCATGTGGTTGACTCCTAACTGCCCTCTGAAATGGCCCAGCAAGCCACTCAGTTGTACCAAACCACTACAACAAAGTCACTGTGGGAGCACCTTCACACTGACTGCAGTAGTTCAAGAAGGCAGCTCACTGCCACCTTCTCAAGGGCAATTAGCGATGGGCAATAAATCTCCACTGGGGCAACAGTTGTGGTGTTACAACTAGCCTCCGTGCCGGTCACGTTTCTGAATCTTTGCACAGAAAGTACTTGGGGAAGAGAATTACTTTAAATGCTAGGGCTTAAAAGCTTTGTGACTTTTGACTTTGTGTGATAGTGTAAAAAGGGTGATAGCGAAAGTCAAAATTACCCCCTTAAAAGAGGTACCAGACAAGTTAGTATTAGTGGTTATTATGCTAAATGGATTGTTTCTCCAAGAGATCAAACAATAATTGATTCATTAACTTGTCTGGGTGTTCGGAAAGACCCCTCTTACCATTGTGCTCGAAAGCTAGTTGATCTCTGTCGGTTTGTGAGAGGGAGGTTAGAAAAGGGATAAACGTTTTGACCAAAAGAGAGACTTTAAAATACAAAACATAGGCGCCAAAAAGGTAGTCAGACAGAAAGTGCTGCCAGGGCGTTAGAAAATGACAGGAGACTGCAGGGAGACAGGTTCTGCCCTGGGCTGTGAAAGAGAAGTCACCGAAGTTACTCTGTTTAAGTCATAAATGAGAAGTCGCACAACACCAGGTTATAGTCCAACAGATTTATTTAAAATTACAAGCTTTCGGAGCTATCCTGCCCCTTCTTCAGGTAAAGTTACACTGAGTGAATCTACAAAAGTTCACAATATAAACACAGGTACTACAGAGATACAATCTTTCCTTACATCAAAGACACACCAAGAGCACAGCCAAGACAATGAGATGTGTCCCAGGGGGTCCAACGTGTCAAATCCTGCTGTCTGTAGCCGATCTCTCTCCATATCCCTTCCTCTCTCTCCGTCTTGTTTGGGGTTTGTATTTTGTGTTTGTTTTTTTGTGTTTGTTTTTTAAAAACTGGAAAGACAGACAACGATGTCAAGTCACGTTCTGTAGCGTGACATGAACCCGATATCCCTATTGAGGCCGTCCTCATGAGTGCGGAACTTGGCTATCAATTTCTGCTCGATGATTTTGCGTTGTCGTGTGTCTCGAAGGCCGCCTTGGAGAACGCTAACCCGCAGATCCAAGGCTGAATGCCCTTGACTGCTGAAGTGTTCCCCGACTGGGAGGCAACTATCCTGCCTGGCGATTGTTGCGTGGTGTCCGAACGGACACCGCGCAACAATCGCCAGGCAGGATAGTTGCCTCCCAGTCGGGGAACACTTCAGCAGTCAAGGGCATTCAGCCTTGGATCTGCGGGTTAGCGTTCTCCAAGGCGGCCTTCGAGACACACGACAACACAAAATCATCGAGCAGAAACTGATAGCCAAGTTCCGCACTCATGAGGACGGCCTCAATAGGAATATCGGGTTCATGTCACGCTACAGAACGTGACTTGACATCGTTGTCTGTCTTTCCAGTTTTTAAAAAACAAACACAAAAAAACAAACACAAAATACAAACCCCAAACAAGACGGAGAGAGAGGAAGGGATATGGAGAGAGATCGGCTACAGACAGCAGGATTTGACACGTTGGACCCCCTGGGACACATCTCATTGTCTTGGCTGTGCTCTTGGTGTGTCTTTGATGTAAGGAAAGATTGTATCTCTGTAGTATCTGTGTTTATATTGTGAACTTTTGTAGATTCACTCAGTGTAACTTTACCTGAAGAAGGGGCAGGATAGCTCCGAAAGCTTGTAATTTTAAATAAATCTGTTGGACTATAACCTGGTGTTGTGCGACTTCTCATTTTTGTCCACCCCAGTCCAACGCCGGCATCTCTGCATCATGTTTAAGTCATGTAAGATGACTCAGCAATGTGGGAAAGTGGATGCATTCTTTATTTTATGCGAACAGAAATTGTACTAATTGAACTAAGTGACTGATCAGACCTGTTGCTCTGTATGTCTCACAATACTGTGGAATAAAAATAATGATTCAGATCAAACTACATCACCTCAGTCTGCCTTCAGAGGGATTGAAGAAACGTGCTAACGACGTGGATACCCAGTTTAGGTCATAAGGGGGTATTATTGTTACACCCCTGGGTTTTACTACTCTACAAGTAGATACAAGACAGTGGGAGTTACTCCCGCAAAAGTAAGGTGTACAGACTGCTTATGATTAACACCACTAAAACATAAATGGTCTCTATGGCAAATCCAAATTTGTAACAGTGCTCCATGGAGTAGGAACATAAAAATCAACCAGGGTGCCTAGTGCCTACTTCTGATTGCTATACTGTGGGTGTAGGTGGTGGGTGATGACAAGATCGGGCTCAGCACTGATGTCCTCCAAGGTCCTGACACTTAAGTCCTGATTTTAACCCAATCTGCCCGAAGTCTACACAATCCAGACAATCCAATGCGCACCCAGACAACTCCCGAAGAAAGTAAGAATGGTCCATCTCATATTGGAGGGGTTTGGGGGGTGGGGGGGGGGGAGGTGGTATGAGCTAATAATGCTCTTCTAGACCCCCGTAAAAGGACAACAACCCAACCCATGTTCCCTTTAAGTTGCGCGTTCGCGTGACCGGTCAGCCGGATTCTAAATAGAAAAGCCGCGCAGGCGTGGAATTTTGAATGGCCCGCACAGCCCGTTAAAGGGGCTGCGCAGGCCAAAGAAAAATTAGAGGGAACATTGAACCCAACCCTGTAACACCCCACACTATGTAGTTAGGGACCTTGATCCCTGTCTGACCCAGTCAAACTGCAAGGATGACAGAAAATTAGCTTGATCCCAAACAGGGCATTGTGCTCTGCACAGTGACTTCACAAAATGTATGTTTGTGAATGTTTTGTGCTCTGTTTAATAAATTAAAAAAATGCAAGAATAAAAAAGAAAGGGCCGATAATCCCTTACTGAATGCCAATGCTATGATTTACACCACATACCATAAATTTCTCAGCTGAAAAATAGTTTCGACACCCATTAGCTGACTAGGACATACTTCCAAATCAAAATGCCAACATTCCAAGATTCCTAAAGTACACTCGTGCTGAGTGCATGCTCATCTCGTGCTCGATTATATCTCCTCTAGCATCTTGGGTCTATAGCCAATTCTAAAGCCTTTCACTTGTCTCGAACATTCTGTAACGGGAACAGTGAGGCGGGGTGAAAAAGTCATGAGTTCTGCAGAAATGAATGTCTCTCGGCACGTTTATGTTCTAAGAGTAACCAGTACTATTGAACATTCAACAATGAATAAAACTGGTGCTGTAATATTTGCTGCTGTGTTTGTCTATATAGTCACTGCAGAAAAAAAAAGAAAAAGTAATTCATTGTGTCGGGTAACTATAGGCCCATTAGCTTGACTTCAATAATGGGCAAGATGCTCGAATGAATCATAAGGGACAATGGGGGGATAAATTCGTTAGTGATCATTTTGGGTCGCTAACATTGCCTGGGCGCTAAATTTAGTGCCCGGCGAAAAACAGCGCCGGCAACCGCTAAATTCAGTTTTAACGTCCCAAGAGGGAGGTGGAGCGCTAAATCAAGCGCTACACTTTTTTCTTAGAGAGCTAACCCCGAATATCAGGGCGGTGCGTTCTGCAGCGCTACACACTGGGCCACGTAGCGCTGTCGCATGGAAGGGCTCCTCCCCTCATTAAAGGGGAGGGCCCAAGCCCACAACTCTGCGGGGCCCTACCTGGACCACCGGGGAGCGGGGTGCCGAGCCAGCAGCCCGGCACTCAAGAGGAGTGCCAGGCTGCCAGATCGCGGCACGGACCCCGCGTTCAAAGACGCAACGGGCCGCGACCAGTAAGTCGGCTGATTTTTTTCCCCCTGCCCGCCACCTTCCCCTTTACTTCCCACCCCACGAGCCTCCTGCCGCTCCATTCCCGCCCCCTGAATCGGTCGCTGTCATCGGCCGGCGCAGATTCCGGGGGCGCGGGCCAATTTTGCAGGCGGGGCGAAAACGGGGCGCTGCGCACGGTGGTGACATCATCATCGCCTGCGCAGTGGAGCGGGGCGCTACCGGTTACCGCCGCCGCTAATCTCCCGCTGAATTTAGCGGGAGTCGTTAGTGGCGCCGTGCCCAGGCGCAAAGTCGTTTGCACCCCGTTAGCGCCCCCGGAGGCGCAAAAACAAGAGGCGCAAATGCACCAGATTTCTAGCCCAATGCTCCCTTTAAAGCTGCGCGGCCACGCAGTGCTCTGTAGCTCATGGAACCGGCTCACCGGCTTTTAAACAGGGAAAACCGTGCCTGCGCAGTATTTTGAAGGGGCCGGCACCCAAAAA
The DNA here is from genome assembly GCA_030390025.1 of Squalus acanthias. Classification (NCBI taxonomy): domain Eukaryota; kingdom Metazoa; phylum Chordata; class Chondrichthyes; order Squaliformes; family Squalidae; genus Squalus; species Squalus acanthias. The sequence continues at coordinate 51,704,331 of CM059446.1, read as the reverse complement.
AAAATTAAAGGGAACATTTATTAGGGATGTCCTTAGACAGAGAAAGCCTTATCAGGGATGCCCAACACAGCTTCTGGAAAAGAAAGTCCTGCCTTATGAATTTGATTGAATTTTTTGAAGAAGTCACCAAGTTAGTGGATGAGAGCGACTCAGTAGACATTTTCTACCTGGACTTTCAGAAAGGTTTTGGTAAGATACATCACAAGAGGTTTCTCAACAAGATAGAATCTTGTGGAATTAGTGGTTATTTATAACATAATGAAGGGACTAGATTGTGTCTATGTGGACTAATTATTTCAACTGATTAGGTTAAGGAAAACCAGGGGCCATGGTTACAAGTTATGCCAGGGCAGAACTAGATTAGATGTTGGGAGGTTCTTCTGTCCCCAGAGAATAGTGGACCTGTGGAACAGACTGTCGGCTCGTGCGGTGAACGTTGAATCTCTGTATTCCTTCAAGATAGACCTGGACCTGTTTCTGGCAGGGGCAGAGATCACCTCATACAAGAGTTAGGTATCCTACAGTATAATTCAGGGTCTGGTTGATCTCCTAGTCTAGTTATGATCGCCTAAAGGGGTTGGAGAGGAATTTTCCAGGTTTTATTTCTTAATGACTTGGGTTTTTAAACTTGCTTTTCACCTTTCCCAGAATACATGGCTTTGGGAGGTTGGGCAGTGTCTGTATTGTGATGCACCAGGTATCACAGCTATATGGGACAGGCTAGATGGACCTGTCCTTTCATGTGTTTGCACATCAAGCACTTTGAGGCATCTTGATATACTGGATGCGGCAAAAGTGCAATAATATTTTCCACGGTCCAGTGCTTGATGCCAATGTGACCCATGGCTACTTTCTCCTTTTAGTTTCACAGGTGTTGCCCTAGTCCATTATAATGACACAAGCCCTTTCCAAAGTCATAGTGAAGATGGATTACTGTAAGCTCTTCTCGTGTCAAGTATTTCCCCCAACTTTCTCCCCTTTTCTCTTAAAGGCACTGGTTACTGTTCCATGGCTTGCAAGTAGTTCTACAGTACCTCACCTAACTGGCCATCCCATGTGTGAATCTATGCAACGAGGGAGGGAAATTGATGGTAGAGCAAAACAGGCGATGGCCGAATCGGCAGCCCTTTTTACACTTGCTCCCATTTTCTTTCTCATTGACTTCAGTGGTTGGGGAGTGAAGCAGGCTGCCCATTCGCTACACCACCACCCAAGACCAATTTCACCCCATGAGTTTCGACTGGGTAATCAACTGTGGAGCGCATCACCGCTGACCCTGATCTTGTCCTCCCCCCTGACCTCCGACCTCCACACACAAGGACTTTCTATGAGGGGAAGTGGTCAGCACTGAGAAGCCTGCTGACATTTCCCTTCTACACCGGAAGCCAACTGCAACACCCTTAGAGCCACCCTGGCTGAGTGCAGCATGGACAAGGGATGAAACCTGTGACCTTCTGGGGCACATCGGGTGGTTTGTCACTAGGCCATCAGAGGAATGCAATATAAGTCCATGACCAGCTACCTTCCCTGCTGCGAGGTCTCCACACTCCCAATCATCTCTAGCTGTATGAATAACTCTCCATCCTTTTCCTAACCAGATATTCAATCCATTTTAAGGTGTGATTGGATACAGCATTAGCCAGTTTATCTGGAACTCTATTCCACATATCAATCTCTCTTAGGAAAAATCCTAATCCCAATCATTATTCTCTTAATCAGTATTCAACATGAGCACTAAACAATCTGTTGGCATTTAGAATATTCATGCCTTGTAAACATATTTATTTTAAACCTGGATGATCGCCCCTCTCTAGTGCAAACACCTTTATTCTGTCAGTCTGTGCAATTGCAGCATTCTACAAAAAAAACCCACAGAATAGAGATGTGCAGGAGCACAGAGTGCGCAATGCAGATGCTGCTGTTAGTTCTGAAACAAAAACAGAAAATGCCCAAAACACTTAGCAGGTCAGGCAACAACTGTGGCAAAACTAAACAAGTGAGCATTTCATGCCATGGCGCAGTGGGTGGCACTCCCGCCTCTGATTCAGAAGGTTGTGGGTTCAAGTCCCACTCCAGAGACTTGAGCACAAAATCCAGGCTGACACTGCAGTGCAGTACTGCTCCGCTGCACTGTCGGAGGTGCCGTCTTTCGGATGAGATGTTGCACCACAGCCCATGTACTCTCTACCCTATCATAGACTCTACGCCACCCATTTAATCTCCTCCCACAGACCATGTACTCTCTACCCGATCATAGACTCTACGCCACCCATTTAATCTCCTCCAACAGCCCATGTCCACTCTATCCAATCATGGACTCCAGGCCACCCATTTAATCTCCTCTCACCATGTACACTCTACCCTATCACATCCTCTCAGGTGGGCATAAAATTATCCCATGGCACAATTTCAAAGAGCAGGGGGAGTTCTCCCCAGTCTCCTGGCCAATATTTATCCCTCAACTAGCATCACTAAAACAGATTATCTGGACATTGCTGTGTGTGGGATCTTGTTGTGCGCAATTTGGCTGCCGCGTTTCCTACATTGCAGCAGTGAGTACACTTAAAAAAAAACTTAATTGGCTGTAAAGCTTTAGAACGTCCTGAGGTCGTCAAAGACGCTGAATAAATGCAACTTCTTTTATATAAGGACCCTGCTTAGTTATTCTGCCTAGTCTGGTAGTATTCACACCGCAGGCGGGCTTTTCCCTGCAGGAGTGTATCCAATTGCTTCTAAACTGCGACTTAATCGCAAGATAACACAGTGCAACTTCAGTCTGAGCGGATTTACTGATATAAGTTAATCAAAGTTTTTTGGGGGAAAGTTAACGCCTCCAACTATTCTTATGAGGAAGACAGTTGGATTTTGTTCTTTTGTTAAGGGATGCAACGGCCAGTCTCCGCCTCCCTGGTGGGTCCCACCTCCAACTCTTCAAAGCTTTAAATATCTGGATTGCAGGGACTGTGAGTCACTACCAGTCCCGGGTAGTTCAGGTTGTGTCCCGCTTCTCGCACAAGTGCATTTCATTAATTAATCGCTATTTTCTCTTTTTTTTAAACCCTGCTGAAGTTTGAAGGATGACGAACACCTTAATGCGCTGGAAGTTGCCTCTGATCTGCTTTATCTGGCAGCTGGCGATGATCATCCTCTTCGGGGTCTTCGTGCGGTACGATGAAGAATCAGACGCCCATTGGATTGAAACCAGAAAATCCCACAATATCAGCAGCGCCTTGGAAAACGATTTCTACTTCAGGTACCCCAGTAAGTACAGTAACTCCCAACACTTTCCCACTCATCCATTCAATCCTTGCAGTCCACCCGAAGTCTAAATACTCCCGTCCGTTTTTCCACTCCATCCTCTATCTGCATCTACTAGGAATGAGTTTAGAGATCTCTGCAAATCCTGGACAGAGACAGAGGGGAAAATATACCTTACTAGCTCCTCTGGACTCTAAGGCAAACTCAACATTTGTAATGTTGATCCACAAGAACCAGGGAGGTTCCAGGATCTGTCATTGGTTCTTGAGTTCGCTGATGATGCGCAAGGCAGCGATTAATTGAGTTTCCATAATTAGCGTCAGAGCCCCGGGCTAGGGACGGGGAAAAAAAAGAAACCAGTCCGGTTTCATGGTTAATGTTCAAGATGGACCTGTTGTATCCTTCCAGTGTTTGCTGTGCTTATTTCCATCGAGTTTCTTTTGGCAGACCTCTTAATGCAAATAAAAACTGAAAATGCTGGAAATACTCAGCAGGTCAGGCAGCATCTGTGAAGAGAGAAACAGAGTTAACGTTTCAGGTCGATGACGTTAACTCTGTTTCTCTCTTCACAGATGCTGCCTGACCTGCTGAGTATTTCCAGCATTTTCAGTTTTTATTTGCATTAAGAGGTCTGCCAAAAGAAACTCGCTGGAAATAAGCACAGCAAACACTGGAAGGATACAACAGGTCCATCTTGAACATTAACCAAGAAACCGGACTGGTTTCTTTTTTTTCCCCCCGTCCCCAGCCCGGGGCTCTGACGCTAATTATGGAAACTCAATTATTCGCTGTTAGGTGTAAATATTATTCATTGGGCGATTGCTATAGTCAATTTTTTAATGCTGCATTTTAGTATCAGTACAGATATACTGGAGGGATTTGAACACAAGGATGAGAATTTGAGATTTCAGGCATGGAGAGGGGGGAGGGACTGGGCGTCAGTGTAGGTCAGCGTGCACATGGGTGATGGGTGAGCTACACTTGGCGCTAGCTGGGATACGGGCAGCAGAGTTCTGGATGAACTGAAGCTTGTGGAGGGTGGAGGATGGGAGGCCAGCCAGGAGAGCATTGGAATAGTTGAATCTGGAGGCGACAAAGGCAGAGATGAGGGTTTTGGCAGCAAATGTGCTGAGATGGGTGATACTGTGGAGGTGGAAGTAGGTGGTCTTTGTTCTGAGGGATTTCTCAACCCTCGCCATAGAAGGAAAGAGAGAGAATGGCAGAGAGAAATCGATACAGCATAACAGCAAGAAAGGGAAAAAAAGACGAGAGACCATATAATAGAGAGACACACACAGAGTGCAAGAGCACGACAGAGAGACAGAGAGCATGACGGAGCGAGATGGGAAAAGAGATAGAGAAAGACAAAGCATGACAGAAAGAAAGCATCAGAGAGAGAAAGAGATAAAGAGAGACAATGAAAGAGTATCACAGAACGAACAGAGACAGAAAATAGTTTGAGTGCAAAAGCATGACAAAATAAACAAACAGAGATAGAGAGGGAGAGAGTGATAGCCAGCAATAGATGTGAAAAGAGAGCAAGACTTAAAACGGGATAACGACAGAGAGACAGAACGTAACAGAAAGTTTGACAGAAAGAGAGACAGATAGAAAGAGTGCGCATGACAGACAAAGACAGATACAAAAAGAGAAACAGAAGGAAGGAGAGATGGAGACAGGAGATAGAAACAAAGGACAAAAAGCATGATAACGAATGATAAAAAGAGACAGAGAACAGAGAGAGAGATAGTGACAGAGAAAGATAGCATGTCTGACAGAGATAGATAGACAATTAGAGACAGAAGTAAAGCATACAGATAAAAGAGAGTGAGTAAGAAATTGCAAAAACATGAGGTGGAGGGGCAGGGTGTGAGATGCTGGAAAGACAGTAAAACATGCAGTAAGTCACAGGGGAACAAGAAGCATCAAGAACAAACCACTTAGTCCTGGAATGTGGCTTCAGGCTCTGCTGTGATTCTGACAGCTGTGTTGTGAAAGATCAGTGAGGTGATCCATGTCCATTCAATCTTCTTTCACATACCTTTACACTCTATCCCATCATAGATTCTACCCCCCACTCATTTAATCACCTGAGGGAACATTAGGTATAAATACTTCCTGAACCCTAAAGGTAATCAAGCAAAGCTCCAGAATATTGATTCATATTCTCAGGTGTCAGCTGTGGCTCAGTAGTAGCCGTAGGCAACAGGGTCACTTTCTGGTGGTGGCCTTTATAAAGAGCGTGAATTGTAATTCAAATAATCTTCTTCCTTTGATTTCAGGTTTCCAAGATGTTCATGTGATGGTTTTTGTGGGATTCGGGTTTCTGATGACCTTCCTGAAGAGATACGGGTTTGGAAGTGTCGGATTCAACTTTCTCATTGCATCCTTTAGCCTCCAGTGGGCTCTGCTGATGCAGGGATGGTTTCATTCCTTAGATTTTAGTGATGGAAAAATCAAAATCGGCGTGGAAAGGTAAGTAATAAAAGCTGACCTGTAGACATATAGGCAAGCGTGGGCATGGAGCATGAGCTGGTCTATAGATACATAAGAAATACCTGGCACAGAGCGTGGGGGTGGTCTATAGACACATAGGAAAAAGTGGACATGGACCTAAAGATGCCAGTTGCAGCTTGCGCATCACAAGTTCCGACTAAGGCAAATAAATTTAGGAATCCGGGTCTGAAATGAACGCAGGAGCTTCAATGAGGATTGTGCTTATTTCAGGCGCCCACTAGGGCTGCTTAAAAAAAGACCCCAACCAATTTAGCAGTGACCCGAAATCCCTCTGCGCAACTAAATTGGTTTAGCATTGGGCCTGTTTTAGGCCCACAAACTGGGCGCGACAATTTAGACCCCAATGAGTATTGGTTTGGTCACAATGAAGATGCAGGAAGGAGAAAGGGTATGTAAGATGATGAATTTGCAGCTGTGGAGGAATAAGAGAGGAAATTTAGACCACATAAAGTAAAGAAAGACAAAGGTTCTCATCCAAGAGTTAATTATCTTATACCCTGAATACTTCTAAAGGTGCACTTGCTCACCTGGTTGTGTGCTGGCCGACTAAATTTGGTTTTGGTAAGAGGACAGGGAGGTGGATGACTGCAGTAGTGACTCCTAGTGGTAAAAATGCTCCAATGCAATCTATGGTTTTCCAATGAGGCAGGGAGAAGTTCAGATTTTTCCCTCCAGCAGGGGGCAGGGCAGAGCTCCACTCGCCAGTCACGCTTAATATTTACAGAGATAGGATAGTGGGATCTTTGCTAACATTTATTTTTAAATGAGGTCAAATGTAAACCTGGAAGTTAGTGTTTGTGAGATTTGTCTCATCTGACAATCAATCCTCTGTTTGCTGCTTTAATGGTTGTGTTGACTGGTTTAAAACAAACGGGCCCCTGGGAATACATAAGATGAGAGGTTTGTCACACAAAGTATCTGTCCCCTAATATCTGCAATAGTCATTTCTAGGCTGTAGTTTCCCCCCGCCCCCCCCCCAACATTTCCAGATGGTCCACTGCAGTTACACTGAGGCTGGTGTAGGATGAAATGGTGGACATGGTCACACCATCTGGCCAAGTTCGATTCACATCGGAATTAAACTGTTTCATGTCAACACAAACTTTGTGATATAACTGGTGTGACAGAGTGATTGTAAGGATTCAGAAGTTGGTCCCCACTCTCCATGGTATTCATGTGTAGGATCCAAATCTACCACCAGGGGGCGACAACACGCAAGATTCTATACGCATTGGCCCTGACTTTGCGGTCGGAATGCTGGCGTACTCTCAGAGTACAGCGTTATATCGCCTTCGAAATTGACCATAAGTTCGGGATTTCCGACTGCGCATCGACTTCGCTGCACGTTTCACCTACCCATTCAAATCAACGTGCTGGCGAGAAGTTGGGCTAATTGTCCACCTACTGCGCATGAATTACCCGGAAAATGTTTCGGTCTGGTGCAGACAGGCGCAGGAGCCTGTTGCACAGCGCAAGGGGAGCAGGGGGAGGTTGGGATGAGAAAATTGTATTAGTTGGCAGCTGCTGACTGACCCGTTGAGTGTTTCCAGCATTTTCTCATAAAAAATTTACTGGCCAGACACAAAGCTCTTTTTCATGTGTCTAAACCTTTCCTGGTGAGTTTTTGAACCCAGAAATTAAGCACAGTAAACACCAGCAATAGGCACTCTATAAATTGGATATATTGGTTTAAGGGCAAAGTTCTTGTGTGCCGATTATTTCTCAACATATTACAATAAAAAATATCTTCTTATTTATAGAAACATTTTGTACTGGGGTTTGCTACTTTTATGGTAACAATTCAAATAATTAGCAAATGCTAAACACGTTTGTGTCGAATTCCTCTCTCAACCTTCTTTATTGGTATAACAACAGAAAATGCTGGAAATACTCAGCAAGCCAGGCAGCATCCGTGGAGAGAGAAACAGAGTTAACGTTTCAGGTCTGGGACCCTTCTAGCTTCTTTATTGGTGATTGCCTGTTTAGTATAAAAAGGTTAAAATAACGGGGAGAGGAATTTGATGTGAACATGTTAAACATTCATGCAATAGCTTCAGTAATCTCTGAGCCATGGATGTAGAAATAGAAAGGCTTGACTTGTGGGCCCTGGACAATACATTAATAGTTAGCCCTGTCCCAATAGTTACAAGGTGCTGTTGGTGCCTATGCTTTAATCCATGATATTTTGTTCCTCTGATTTCTCTCTTCCCAGTCTGATAAATGCCGATTTCTGTGCCGCCTCGGTGCTGATCTCCTTTGGAGCCGTCCTTGGAAAAGTCAGCCCAGTCCAGCTGCTGATCATGTCGCTGTTTGAAGTGACTCTCTACGCGGTGAATGAGTTCATCCTACTGAACGTTCTCGGGGTGAGTTATCCAACCCTCCACATTTCTATTTGCCTTTCCGGTCACAAATCTTATTGCAGCAATCATCTGAAGAGACTTTGATCATTGAACAGGAGAAATCTTAGGAGCTGGTAACTCTGTTAGAGCCAACAAGCACGCCCCTTTCTGGTAGACCAGCCCCATCTACTCACCATTTCCCTCAAGTCCTTCTCTCTCCAGAAACACATCTCATTTTATTGAGCATATTTATATGGTCTGCTTCAGTGTCCTTCCCTGGTAATTTATTCCACAAACTCTATTATATTTTGGGTGAACATATTCCCTCTAAAGTCCCTTGGTCCTAAATTACTCATTTCTTATCTGCGCTCCTCTAATTCTGCCCTCTTGAGCATCCCTGATTCTAATCGCTCAATCATTGGTGGCCGTGCCTTCTGTTGCCAAGGCCCTCAGCTCTGGAATTCCCTCCCTAAACCTCTCCGCCTCTCTACCTCTCTTTCCTCCTTTTAAGACGCTCCTTAAAACCTACCTCATTGACCAAGCATTTGGTCATCTGCCCTAATTTCTCCTTATGAGGCTTGGTGTCAAATTGTTTGTCTTAAAATACTCCTGTGCAGCGCCTTGGGACATTTTACTACGTTAAAGACGCTATATAAATACAAGTTGTTGTTGTTGTAGTATTTATTACTTGTTTCCTCTGGTATTTGAGCCCTTCACCACAGGGAACAATTTGCCTGGAGCAGTTTTGTCAATCCCCTTCATAATCTTCAATTAAATCAGCTCAAAGTCTTCTCTTTTCCAAAGAAAACAAGTCCAATTTCCTTAACCCAATACCAGGAATTAATAGGATGGAAGATGTAAATGGGCTGCTCATCCTCGCCTTCAAACTCCTTACTGTTGCTCTGCCCTGCCCGTGCCTCTCATACGCTCCGGTCTTCTGACTTTGGTCCACTTCGTGTTCCCTCCCCCCACTACTGCCAGTGGCACAGCCCCTGCGCTCTAGAATTCCAACATCAAGTCCTGGGTGAGTGAAAATGTTCTACATCTCAAAGACCGAAGCTGTCTTGCTTGGCTCTCATCAGCGTTTACCTGTCTGTGCTCCAGACTCCATCAACCTCCTTGACTCGTTGCCGAGTCTTAACCTCACTGTTCTGTTTGAATCCGAATTGAGCTTTATATCCCACATCTGGCCAGTCACAAAGGTTGCTGCCTCCCACTTCTGAAGCATTGCCCACTCATGTCCCTACCGCCCCTCGCTGCTGCTAAAACACTCATCAGCATCTTCTTCATCTTCAGGGCTCATTCCTCCAGTGCCATCCTCACTGAGGCCAATCCAGAACCCCGCAACCCATCTCTGCTTCCTTCATCCCTACCCTGGCCAAATGACTGTTGTCGTGGTGACATGCAACTCTGAGTTGGCCTCCAAGCAGTTCCGAAGGGCAGGCTCTTGATCCAGGTCCAAACTGCAGGGAGGTTAGGGGAAAAGGGGGAAAATGGCTTCCCATAAGTAAATAAATAAAAGTCACTAACAGAGAGTATTTGAAATCTCCTTTCACTCGCAAAGGCTAAAGATGCTGGTGGTTCGATGGTTATCCATATGTTTGGTGCTTATTTTGGCCTCGTAATCACTCGTATCCTGTACCGGCCAAAGTTGGATCAAAGCAAGAATGAATCTGTCTACCACTCCGACCTCTTCTCCATGATTGGTGAGTGTTTTTCTTTAATTGTTGAGAATTCCAGGTGAAGGGCCTTGGCCCTCCAGCAAGGGTAAAACGAATAGGACAATAGATGAGTTTAATGGAACAGTTTTGGCTGATTGGGCTTTAAAAACTGATAGATTGTAGGAGGAAGGGAGGACAGAGGGATGTATGGAGTTCCACAGTTTCGAGGTCCGGAGAAAGAATGCGTTTGAGTAGGAGATGGTGTGGTGAGTCTTGATTTTAACAGAGTGAGGATGTAGAGAGAAGGGAGCGTCTGTATTTTTTTGCTGTGGGTAATCTCTTCTTGTTCACTCATTCTGCGGGGGGGGGGGGGGAATTTTAACATGGGTCAGCGAGTGGGTGCGGGTGGGGGGTTAAATGGCCAAAAATTCGAGGCGTGTCAGGAAGCCGGCTCCAACTTCCAGGTTTTACCCGAGGTGGGACAAGGGGCAGGCAGCCAACCCGCTCCTCGGAGGCAAGTTGGCCTTTTAAATATGTTAAGTAGGCTGGAAGACTCGGATTTAACCAGCTGCGCAGGTTTTACTGTGGCCAGCTGGGTTTCCCGGGCCTCGGACACCCGACAGCTGCAGCGAGGCCAGGACAGCCTCGGAAACACTTCTTGTGGGCCAGGAGCAGCAGAAGAGCTTCTTCAATGCAAAGGTTAAACAGATTAAGAGAGATGTCTTTGGCAGCTTGCAAGTTTCGAATCAATCATAGAATCATAGAAGGTTATGGCACAGAAGGAGGCCATTCGGCCCATCGTGTCTGTACCGGCCGAAAAAGAGCTCTCCAGCCTAATCCCACTTTCCAGCTCTTGGTCCGTAGCCTTGCAGGTTACGGCACTTCAAGTGCATATCCAAGTACTTTTTAAATGCGATGAGGGTTTCTGCCTCTACCACCCTTTCAGGCAGTGAGTTCCAGACCCCCACCACCCTCTGGGTGAAAAAGTTCTGCTCAACTCCCCTCTAATCCTTCTACCAATTACTTTAAATCTATGCCCTCTGGTTATTGAACTCTCTGCTGGGGGAAATAGGTCCTTCCTATCCGCTCTGTCTAGGTCCCTCATAATTTTATACACCTCAATTAAATCTCCCCTCAGCCTCCTCTGTTTCAAAGAAAACAACCCCAGCCTATCCAATCAAAAAGTAGATATGTGACCATGGAAGGCCTCTGACTTTTTAAACTAACATTCAACTTAAAATACCAAAGTGCTTTGTCCACCAGTTTTGTGGAAGCCTCCGATTACCAGTGGTTACCAGAGGGCCTCTTATAACAAGCCATACCTGTCCATGTTACTCTGTGGTACAGTTGAGAAATGGTTGGTAAAACCTCCCGTCATTTTATTGCATGTTGAGTTAGAGCAGGAAGACACCCATCTTCCATCAGCAAGGTTCTCTGCAAATACAGTTTTAAAAAGTATCTGCAGCTTGGCACAGTCCTGGATTTAGGGGCCGGTAATGTTACGGGTTCAATTCTCAGGCACGTACCTGTACAGCAGTGTTGTCCAATACATTAGACACTAGTGTTTCCTCAAATAGCTCTTTGGTGCTGGCTGAAATCTCGTAAACCGTAGTAACACAGCTCATCTGCGCACGTGCGAATTTTCAGCGCATGCACAGAAGAAGCAAATCACTACGCTTTACGGAGCGAGTTCAGCTGGAGCAAATAGTGTGAATGGAGGCTGAAAAGGTCCACTCCAAATGTGGACGGATGGCAACTATGTTCATATAGTACGAAACTAGAGCTTCCTCAACTAATTTAGAATCATAAAAGAAAGAAAGACTTGCATTTATAGAGCGCCTTTCACGACCACTGAACGTCTCAAAGCGCTTTACAGCCAATGAAGTACTTTTTGAAGCGGAGTCACTGTTGTAATGTGGGAAACGCGGCAGCCAATTTGCGCACAGCAAGCTCCCACAAACAGCAATGTGATAATGACCAGATAACCTGCTTTTGTTATGTTGGTTGAGGGATAAACATTGGCCAGGACACTGGGGATACCATAGAACCATATAGCACAGAAGGAGGCTATTCGGCCCATCATGCTTTTGCTGGTTCTTTGCAGGAACTATCCCAATTAGTCCTGCTCCCCTGATCTTTCCTCGTAGCCCTGCAAATTTTCTGTTTCAAGTTTTTATCTGGTCCCCTTTTGAAAGTAATTGCTTCCTCCAACCTTTCAGGCAGTGCATTCCAGAGCATAACAACTCGCTGCGTAAAAATAAATTCTCATTTGCCCCCTGGTTCTTTTGCCAATTACCTTAAATCTGTGTCTTTCTGCCAGTGGAAACAGTTTCTCCCTATCTCCTCTTATCAAAGCCCCTCAGAATTTTGAACCCCTCCCTTAACCTTCCCTGCTCTAAGGAGAACAACCCCCAGCTTCTCCAGTCTCTCCACATAACTGGTTTAGTGAGCAAATAAATCACCCAGTCGAACTGAGCCATGGAGACCAGGAAAGTTGCACTTTCCCAAGCTTGGTCAATGCTGAATTGGTGGATCTCAACTGGGATGGCAATTGGATTGCTGCAGCTGGTCTCAGCGTGATACGGGAGGGTGTCTGGTGTTGTTGGAACTGCACCCCACCTTGATCTAAAGCCTTCGAGAGAGGAGGGGAGTATAGAGAAGATAATGGGGAGAGGGAAACTTTGTCCCTGTGTTGCAGTTTAAGGAAAAATCCTTAAAAGGAACTCAATGAAGAAGTCCAGGAAAAGGGGCTCAAATGATAATAAGGGCATGGGATCAAATTCCAACACGGACTGGTTTGCAGAACAACATCAACTTGTACTTATACAGCACCCCACTGGTTAAATAGTGTCTAACGGTGCAGTTCTGTTGCATGTTCAGTGGTATGAACATATGAAAATGAAGGGCAGAAAAAGACCAGCTGGTCCATCAAGCCTAACCCACACCACGATGGCTGGACTGTCATGGCTAAACACTCCTTCCTTCCCCTGACTCCCCCCTCACACCTACCCTCGCAGCCACATAATCTCCTTTGGTGCAAAGTGGTTTTGATTTCTTCCCGACACTAAATTTGTGCAGTTTAAATCTGACTCTGAAGCAAAACCTGTGTGTCCTCCAGGGATCTCAAACCACTTTGCTCCAGTGTCTGGGTCTGGGAGCGGTCTGTGTGACGCGAAACTCCTCGACACCAACACTACAGCTGCACTGTAAATAGAGCCTAAGAGCATTTAAAAAATTTTTTTTTATTCGTTTGTAGGATCAGGGCGTCGCTGGCAAGGCCAGCATTTATTGCCCATCCCTAATTGCCCTTGAGAAGGTGGTGGGGAGCCGCCTTCTTGAACCGCTGCAGTCCGTGTGGTGAAGGTACTCCCACAGTGCTGTTAGGGAGGGAGTTCCAGAATTTTGACCCAGCGACGATGAAGGATCGGCGATATACTTCTAAGTCAGGATGGTGTGTGACTTGGAGGGGAACTTGGAGGTGGTGGTGTTCCCATGCGTCTGCTGCCCTTGTCCTTCTAGGTGGAAGAGGTCGCGGGTTTGGGAGGTGTTGCTGAACAAGCCTTGGCGAGTTGCTGCAGTGCATCTTGTAGATGGTGCACACTGCAGCCACGGTACGCCGGTGGTGGAGGGAGTGAATGTTTAAGGTGGTGGATGGGGTGCCAATCAAGCGGGCTGCTTTGTCCTGGATGGTGTCGAGCTTCTTGAGTGTTGTTGGAGCTGCACTCATCCAGGCAAGTGGAGAGTATTCCATCACACTCCTTACTTGTGCCTTGTAGATGGTGGAAAGGCTTTTTAGCAAAGGGGAAGAAGAGAATAGTGAGTAGGACATAAGGGAGATTAACAGGTGGGAAGTTCAAAAGCACAGCGGAAGAGATGGGTATTTTCAGGCCTTTGGGGGAAGGGAGGGAGGCATCAAATTGAAATGGCTTTGGAAGAGAGGTCCAACGATCGGGGCATAGTGGGGTGGAGGGAGTGGCAGACTTTGGAAGAGAGGTCCAACGATCGGGGCATAGTGGGGCGGAGGGAGTGGCAGACTTTGGAAGAGAGGTCCAACGATCGGGGCATAGTGGGGCGGAGGGAGCGGCAGACTTTGCCCGTAGGGTATCCTGTGTTCAGGTTTGGTGACGGTTCCGTTACGACAGAGTTTTTGCTCTCATCCTCAGGCACCCTCTACCTCTGGATGTTTTGGCCCAGCTTCAACTCGGCAATCTCAAACCACGGGGACGGCCAACACCGCGGAGCCATCAACACCTACTGCTCGCTCGCAGCCAGTGTCCTCACCACCATCGCCATTTCCAGTCTCTTTGAGAAGAAAGGAAAAATCAACATGGTAGGCAACACTCTCTTTCGGGGCAAGCTGGGCACATCTCGATAACTGGGATTGAACAGAGTACCTAATCTTACAGGGCTGGAATATGCCTCCAATTCAGCACCATGTCATTTTATTGACCACTGTGCCAACAATGACCCAGAGACTGAGTGGTGTGGTGGGTTAGATGTTGAACTTTCACCTCCGGGAGCTGGGTTCGATTCTAGCTCCGACTAATGGGTGACAATCTCCTCTCCCTGCCGGCTTCGGGACTCCGACATGAAAAGAGTCTCAATCCAGCCCCTAGCAAGAACGGCTCACAGCACATCACTGAGAAAGGCCACCGATATCTAGTGTGTGAAGACAGAGTTAAGATACAGCTCAGCCATGATCTAATTGAATGGTGGAACAGGCTCGAGGGGCTGAATGGCCTCCTCCTGTTCCTATGAATTGAGACTGGTACAGGAGAGGGTGCTTTTCTGGATTTGGGGTTACAGGAGATCATTGGAATAGAATAGAAGGAGCTGCACTGCCCATTTAACTTTTGCTATACATGACTCTGATGTTCTGAAAGCTGGCAATGGGTCAGGTGGGGGAAAAAATCCTACTTTTCCTAGAGTCGAAACAAATTTTAAACTGATACATTGGGCTGGATTTTGATACTGGGGACGTAATGGAGGCGGGAATCACACTTTTTGGGTTGTAGACTTATGGCCAACCCACTGTATTTTCCCTTGATTGACCTTGTTGAGCCCGCCCAGTGGGCTCAGCAGGCCAAATAAGGGCCACCCGGCAACAGGTGACGTCACAGATTGACATTTCATCTGTCAAGAGCTTTTGACAGATGAAATATCAGCGTTTGACAGCTCTGTGAAGCAGTCAAACACTCACAATCTGTCTTCTAACTTGAGTCCTTCCTCTCAGGCTGAGTTAGAAATCATTCCAGCACAGAAAACAGAGGCTGAAACTTTTAACAGCACCACGGCCTTTCTGCTTTCTGTGCCGGTGAGATTTCTGACTCCCGAGAACTGAAGGGCTGACACCTGCAGGAGGAAGTTAAGGTAAGTAAAACTTTTTCCCACACTTTGCACTTACCTTACACACTTACCTCTGCACACATGCACCCATCACTCACCTGCCCACCGGACATATTGACCCCTCCAACCCCTGCAGACCCACGGTCCGCCCCGATAACTTGGCGTGGTTGGCACCTGTCGGGAAGCCCACATTTCAGCTTTTAAAATAGGGATTAGGCAAAAAACTGCCTGTTAACTACCTGTTAACAGGCAGTTAATTGTCACTAATCCCCTTCCCGCCTCGGGGAGGCGGGTCCCAGTACAGGTCGGGTACCCGCCTCCAGCGAAACTGGCATGGAGGCGGGTTGGGGGCGGGATGGGGTCGGGACCCCTGAATCTGCAACTTTAACCCCCCACATGCCTCCAAACCCGCCTCCACGGGTCAATGAAAATCCAGCCCATTATCCTTACTTGGGAGAAATTTTTTTTAGCCAGGCTTCCTGCTCCTGATCACTATCAAGGCAGTCTTGTTGGAAAGTGTGTGTGTGTTTAGACAGCGGGTGAGAACAAGATCGAACTCTGCTGTGATGCCCCTGCAGTCAGATAGTCTTCTGGCATACTAGTTGTGCCACACAGACTAGGAAGGCCCCGGCTTCGATCTCTATGTTGAATCAGCTGATCTCAAACAGGGCAGCAGCTAGAGGCACAGCAACTGGCCTCCTTGCCCCTAGATTCGCAGGTGGGGAGGGGGAGAGGCGGGGAAATCATCTGGTGTTCCTGCTCCTGATCCATTCATTATCCCAGACCCTGCTCAATAAGTGTGTGTGTTCATGTGCGTGTGTACTGTTGTGTGTGTATCGTGTGTGTACTGTATTGTGTATTGTGTGTGTATTGTGTATTGTGTGTGTATTGTGCGTGTATGCTGTAGTGTGTGTATTGTGTGTGTATTGTGTATTGTGCATGTATATTGTGTGTGTATTGTGTATTGTGCATGTATATTGTGTGTGTATTGTGTGTATTGTGCATGTGTAGGTCGGGTGAGGACTGGACCATGCTTGGCCATGATGCCCCAATAGTCGAATAGCTTGCCAACACTCACTGTCTGGACTCACCCATGAAGAATGGCCCCTTGGGCGAGACTAATTGTGGGGAAGCTTTGTGGGGATTGCGCTCTCTTACCTTGTTGTTCTCTTGCCAGGTTCACGTTCAGAACGGGACGCTCGCTGGCGGGGTGGCCCTCGGCACGGCGGCAGAAATGATGCTCACTCCCTACGGATCGCTGATTGTCGGAGCTCTCTCAGGAGCCGTGTCAACGTTGGGCTACATCTTCCTCTCGGTGAGTTCAAATAGCTCAGCTTCACAAGCTGAGTACAGGAATAGTAGTACCGATCTTAAAGAAACATTGGAACCACCCCCCACCCCACCCCCTCTTCCCCCGGCTACCTGCTCTAGGTCCTACAATTGGATCAAGTCTGCCTGGTTTGGGAGGGGCAAAATCATCAGGGGGTTCGGGCTCCTGATCTATCCAAAGGCTCCTGCTGTAAAATGCACATTTCAAAAGGAAATTGGATACATAGTTGTAAAGTGAAAATTTGCAGGGCTGTGGGGAAAGAGCTGGGGAGTGGGACTAATTGGAGAGCTCTTTCAAAGAGCTGGCACAGGCACGATGGGCCAAATGGCCTCCTCCTGTGCTGTACCATCCTATGATTTGTAGACATTGGGTGGCGGGAGGATCAGGCTGTGTTGCCATCCCCGCAACCTGGGTCAAATGAGCTGCTGGCACTCGGGCACTTAACGTTGGCAGAGTGGGCCTGAGGATCTGTGAAGCCTCTCTGTCGGAGCCAACTCAGCCTTCTCAGCCTGTGACTGTCTGATTGGCGAGCCAGCCTGTGCTTGAGCTTATCGCCGCCATCCTGCTAATCCCTGAACAAGTGTCGGCCCGCTGACTGTTAAAAGGCCCTTTGCAACTCTCGAACGACAAATAACTGCGGAGTCTTGCAACATCCACGAGCACTGGGCTAGAGTCAACTCCCGCACCCAGTGGCCTGAGACGAATGGTCACCGGCTTGTGTGAATTTTAAAATTGTTTGCTTATAAATATGCAAGATCTTACAGTTTGATTTTCTGTTCTAAGCCATTCCTGGAGAAATACCTTAAGATCCAGGATACCTGTGGCATCCACAACCTGCACGCCATTCCAGGTCTAATTGGAGCCATTGTGGGAGCCATCACTGCTGCCGCTGCTACTGAAGGAGTCTACAGTAAAGAAGGGTAAGGTGGAGCAGACAGCACTGTAGTGTAGCTTTTAAAAGCTCTTCATAGCAATTTGTCTGTGACTACACAAACCACTCTGGGTCCAGGTACATTGTGTATCAGTAAAACAGGTTTATTAAGCATTAAACATCCGGTACAAAGAAGTAATACTTAACAAGAAGATAGTCGCAGTCTGTTCATTAAACCCCTGGTGTTCCTTCCGAGTGACTGCGGCGCGGTCTCTTTATTCTCTTGCTGTGTTCTGTTGACTGAAGCTTCTCATCCTCTGGTTTCGCGCTGCTTTCGGTGTTCAATAGCTGTTCATTTATACCTTTTTTATCCTCGGTTATGGCTACGAGGCAGTTAGTAAGCAGGCTATCCTTATCTGAGAACAACCTTCACACTAAATTCTCACAGATGTATTTTTGCTTTTTAATCAGTTCATTGTTTAGCCAGTTCTGCATTTTTGAGAAGACAGGGAGTGGTGACTGTCTCCAGCCCCCTGTCTTCTTTTGCAATGTAGCTGAATTTCTTGTTCCCCACTATCTCCTTGTTTACTTAACAGACCATTTTAAAGAATTACATCAATTTCTAACAGAGTTTAGTCAGGTTGGCATAATTCCCATCCTGCTTTGGTCTCAGCCATTCGCGATTTTATACAGGCTTTTTAGATTTTTAACATACAATTTCACATATTATAGTTATATAATAATGGTTATAGAATCTTAATGTTTACTAAATCCTACAGGTACACTCTATCCTACAGTAGTATAGATAGTATATCGTGAATAAGGGTAAGGTGCGAAAGAAAGAAAAAGACTTGCATTTATATCACGCTATTCACGACCCCAGGACATCCAAAGCACTTAACAGTAATGAAGTACTTTTGAAGTGTGGTCTCTGTTGTAATGTAGGAAACGCAGCAGCCAATTTGCGCACAGCAAGCTCCCACAAACAGCAATGTGATAATGACCAGATCATCTGTTTCTGTTTAACGCTGTTGATGGAGGGGTAAATATTGGCCAGGACATTTTGAAATTAATGCCAGGTGTGCGTTTAAACCAACAATACAGTGATTGCTTTTTTTTGTACAATTAAACAAAATCATGCTCTTTTTCTTTTTTAAAAAAAATGTTGCCCATTATGCCACTTGCGACGGAATTTAGTCGTGGGTGTGGGCGATTGTGGGAGTTATAGCTTTACAAGGGATCTGTAACAAAGAGGAAATTGGGAGAAAAAGACTCGGCAGCGAACAACACTGTAATTCAATAGAAGCTCTGAACCCCTGTCTCCACCATGCACACAAAAGGTGTTCTTCACCGTCACACTGTCACTGAAGAGGCAGATTCTCGATTGGCTTCTGCACTAAGCAACTATTTAAACATAGGTATCCCTGCCTTCCATGAGACCCGTGTGTTTCAGAGTTGCGAGCTGGTAGCTGCAGGACACCCAGTGTGGCGCAGTGCCACACACAGCGGCAAGATCCCAGGGTTCTTCCCCCAATTTTTCCTGAGCTTGCGGACTGAAGCCGAGGAGATGTTAAGGTTATTAGAATTGGCTTCAGCGCCCCAGGCTAGGGAGGGGTAAACATCAGTCGGAGTCCCTGCCAATGCTCCCTCTAATTTTTTTTTAAGTGCGTGGCCCCTTTAACTGGCTGCGCGGCCCTTTCAAATCTTCGCGCTTGCGCGGTTTCTCCCATGTAGAAGCCGGTGGGCAGCCCGCGCGGGACCCCCAGAACGCTGCGCGGCCGTGCAGCTTAGTGGGAACATTGGCCCCTGCTCCCGATTGCAATCCACTAACTCCTGCTGGATAGCGCTACGCGGACAGGATCCATCGCCCCCCCCCGGTGATGCCAGCCACGGTCGAATAGTGTGCCGGCACCGATTGTCTCGGCTGACGCACGTTGGTGAGACACTGGAGGGCAAGCGAGTGCCTGCGCGATTGTACCCCAATGAGAGACTGTGACCACAGGAGATGGGAGGAGAGGCAATGGAAGAAAAACGACTTTTAAATGATCAGAGGGGGAGGTGAAGGCTGCGACTGTCAAAGGCAGTGGTGCAGCCCTTCCCATTGTGAGGGCGCCGGACTCTGATAAATCAACCTCGGGTACAGGATCCTGACTGATGGTGGGGAGCTGTTTTTATTTGGTGTAAAAGAAAAAAAAAAGACTTGCATTTCTATAGCACCTTTCATGACCACCGGACGTCCCAAAGCGCTTTACAGCCAATGGAGTACTTTTTTTGAAGTGTAGTCACTGTTGTAATGTAGGAAACACGGCAGCCAAATTGCGCTCAGCAAGGCCCCACAAACAGCAATGTAATAATGACCAGATAATCTGTTTTAGATGTTGTTTGAGGGATAAATATTGGCCAGGACACGGGGGATAACTCCCCCCTGCACCTCTTCGAAATAGTGCCATAGGATCTTTTTATGTCCACCTGAGAGGGTAGACGGGGCCTTGGTTTAATGTCTCATCCAAAAGACGGCACCTCCGACAGTGCAGCGCTCCCTCAGTACTGCACCTCTGACAGTGCAGCGTTCCCTCAGTACTGCACCTCCGACAGTGCAGCGCTCCCTCAGTACTGCACCTCCGATAGTGCTGCGCTCCCTCAGTACTGCACCTCTGACAGTGCAGCACTCCCTCAGTACTGCACCTCTGACAGTGCAGCACTGGAGTTTCAGCCTAGATTTTGTGCTCAAGTCTCTGGAGTGGGACTTGAACCCACGATCTATCTGACTCAGAGGCGAGGGCGCTACCCACTGAGCCACAGCTGACACTACCTGTATCGTGTTGTGACCGTTTTGTTTTATTATCTTCAGGTTGATTGCTGCTTTCGGTTTCGAGGGTGATTTTGCAGGGCGGACCCCCAGTGTCCAAGGGGGGTATCAGGCTGCGGCACTGTGTGTCACTCTCCTCCTGAGCCTGGCGGGAGGAACCGTTGTAGGTGAGTGGGCCAGTCTCGCCGGTTACGTGAGCGAGAAGCACAGAACGTCAAGGCCGGCGGCGCACGCTGCAATTGTACGGAGACTGAGCCGTGAAGCTCGTCATGGCTTCGCACTCTTCCTCTTGGGAGAGCTGTGCGAGTCAGCGGGAGGATTCGCGGGCTGAGCAACAGTCTCGACGGGCCGCCACGCGAACGCTCCTTCCATGGCCGTAACCGGCCAATAAATGGGGTGTGGTCATTCCGACATGGGCTCCCGCAACCCAAACGGTGAGAGGCGGCCACCCAAGCCCAGCGGATGCGAGTAACCCGCTGGATGGCAACCCGCAATTTACAGCTGTAGCTCCGGTCTCCACTCGTGGGGAATGTCTGGAGCACGGGTTCCTGACAGAGACGGGAATGCTACCACTTGGCTTCAGCTACCTGTGAAGCTGATTCTCAGGGGGGGGAAAAAATTGCTATGGTTGAATAGCTTAATGACGCTCACTGTCTCGGCTGATAGGAGTGGGGTACTGAAGGGATCGTAAGCTGCGTAATTGTATACCAGTGAAGGGTCAGTCCTTTCTGGGCCAGGGGAGAGGAGGGAGAGGCGTACACCTCACCTGATGAAATGACCTTACAGTGACAAAGTGATATCACAAAGTCGCTGTTGCCAATGTTCCCGTTAGGCCGTGCGGCCGCGCAGCGGTCTGGAGGTCCCGCGCAGGCCGCTCGCCGGCTTTACAATGGGAATAACTGTGCATGCGTGAAAAATTGATTGGGCCGCACAGCCAGTTAAAGGGCCCACACATCAAAAAAAATTATAGGGAACACTGGCTGTTACTGATACTGTATTCCCAAAACAACATTAAATTCAAGTCAATAGCAAAATACTGCGGATGTTGGAAATCTGAAATAACAACAGAAAATGCTGTTTCCAGCATTTTCTGCTTTATATCAAATTCAAGTCTTTTGTTCAGCAGATAACCTGGTATTTAGAAATACTGCATCTATTTAATGGGAGAAGAATCATTTTAAACTTTCCTAGTTATCAAGAGAAATGTATGTTTTCTACATTGTTTAATTCATCGCCCCCCCCCCCCCCTCCACCTCCCCAGACATCTTTTTAATCATGAAGACATCAGATGTGGATGGCACCATGGCATGTTTACATCACAGTTTTGTGTGGTTGTAAACAAGACAGGGGAAAGGTTTGCCAGAGGCCTTTTTCATTAAGGCACTGCACCTTTAAGAAACCACTTCTGCAGCGACAATCAGATCCAAAATGCTGGACTTTGGCTGCCACCTTGTGGCGTTGCTGTGCTATTACACATCAGAGTAATTAGGAAAACCTAGAAGAAATTTGCTTGGTGTGGGAGCACTTTACATTAAAAGAATGAGTGTTAAAACTTGTTATTTAATGTATTCTCTGCCTCAGAGAAAATATTCCAATCTGTGGAAAAACAGTCTATAAATCGCAAGGCACAGGAGATCTTTTACAAGATCGCAAGATGGTTTTGGATGAAGAAGTCCATCTGGTCTCCTTCTTCCTGAGTACCAATCCTACTGCCTACAGCTATATTCCAGCTGCTGATTCTCCCTCTGTATAAAGACATTCTTGCTGGTTTCTGCCCCTAAACTTGCCCTTCACAGTCTTGAGCCTGTGCCCCCTTATAAGCGAGATGCTATAGTGGGGAGATGGCAGGGTTGGCAATCTGGAAAGGTGGGACCAAATGGGCGAAAGGATCTTTTTCATCCCAAGCAATCTTGTGAAAAATAAAATCACATGTTGTTCAGGAATTCAATGCCCCTTTGCTTACATATTTTTTTAAACATTTTAGTCATTCCTTTACTGCCACGTAAATAGCTGATCCCCACAACCCTCTTTACAGTCATGTCATCCCGGGAAAGTTTAACAAATTCAAAATCTGTCTGAAAATCACTGATCGCTTCTAATATTTTCTTTCCCCCACTCCCCCTCCCAAAAGGTTTTATTCTGAAGTTGCCAATCTGGGGCGACCCTTCAGATGAAAACTGCTATGAAGACGAGGTGTACTGGGAGGTAAGTTCATGAGGCCGCGTAAAGTTAACGGCGAAACTTGCGGAGTTGTGACTCCTCCTTTTGCTTTTGATGAGTTATTTAAATATTTTTTGCTATAATTGCACAATTTGTAACTGAACACATTTAGAAGACACAGAGTTTGTTTTTGTCACATCTGTCAGTTAACCAGTGGATGTATTAACGCCTTAACTAGAAATGTGTTTGTTTTTGTGTGATTTTGGTAACTGAACAGCGTAGACCTAGTTAATCCACTACCCGAGTTAAGCGACATAATTCAATAACTTTGAGTGTCGATTCATATTCCTGGTGTTTCTGGTACAGTGAAACTCATGTATTACATAACTAGCCTGCGTCAGCCATGGCTCAGTGGGTAATACCCTCGCCTCCGAGTCTTGTTGTGAGCTCGCGTCCCACTCCAGAGACTTGAGCACAAAAATCTAGGCTGACACTCTGTTGCAGTGCTGAGGGAGCGCTGCACTGTCAGAGGTGCCGTCTTTCAGATGAGACGTTAAACCGAGGCCCCGTCTGCTCTCTCAGGTGGACGTAAACTATCCCATGGCTCTATTTCGAAGAAGAGCAGGGGAGTTATCCCTGGTGTCCTGGCCAATATTTATCCCTCAATCAACATCATAAAAACAGATTATCTGGTCATTATCACATTGCTATTTGTGGGAGCTTGCTGTACGCAATTGGCTGCCGCGTTTCCTACATTACAACAGTGACTACACTTCAAAAAGTACTTCATTGGCTGTAAAGCACTTTGGGACGTCCTGAGGTCATGAAAGGCGCTATAGAAATGCAGGTCTTTCTTTTTAGCTGTCCGCCATAGTCATGAAGTATCACTTATAGAATTAGAGTAATCTCCTTCTTTCCTAAGACATAAAAATGCTGGAACTCCTTATGCCCTTCAGCCTGCATCCTATGTGCTGTTAAAACCCAAACCGGACGGCAGCTAATCGCTACTTTCTGACTTATCTTCTCTCCTACTCTTTGTGTTACTATAAAGATGAGAACACATGAGGGAGGTTATTGAGCCCATCTGTCTCAGCCTTCCACAGAAACCTACAGTCCCTGTGGGCGCTGGCCCTTCAGCCGGGTTTCTCAATTTAAAATTTGAGGTTTTTGAGCGAGTAAATAAAGAGAAACCGTTTCCAGTGGCAGGAGGGTCGGTAGCCAGAGGACACAGATTTAAGGTGATTGGCAAAAGAACCAGAGGGGGAGACGTTTTCTTTTTTTACACAGCGAGTTGTTGTGATCTGGAACGCGCTGCCTGAAAGGGCGGTGGAAGCAGATTCAATAATAACATTCAAAAGGGAATTGGATAAATACTTGAAGGGAAGCAATTTACAGGGCCCCGGGGAAAGAGCGGGGGAGTGGGATTAATTGGATAGCTCGACCAAAGAGCCGGCACAGGCACGATGGGCCGAATGGCCTCCTTTTGTGCTGTGTCATTCTAGGATTCTATGATGAAGCCCATTCAAAACCAGGTGATTTACCGGAGTGAAATATTTCACCCTAACTTGGTACCCAAGTTGAATTTAATCCGTAAACCCCAAGTCGTTAACCTCACGGACACATCGGCCGCAGCAGCTCTGACCTTTCCAGTTTGTTCGCCCCAGCTTATGTGGTGCTTGTGCCGAAACGTCTGTTGATAGTTGAAGCCATCCTGTAATCTTTGGGACACCCCCTGATCTGGAATGGCTGGTTTCAAAGAGAATTCGTGTAAATGCAACAAATTCCCTTCCAATAATGCAGGGAGGCCCAGAATAAAAGAAGACTTTTTCGGCCCAACAAGCCCATTCTGTCCACTGCCCGTGTACGCTCTACCCTATCATGAACTTTACCCCTTCCATTTTATCTCCTTCCACAGCCCCGTGATTTTGATATTTAAAAAAAGCTGAGCTGGTGCTCATTGAGGTTAAAAATCTGAAAGTGGTTGAGGGAACTGTAGTTTTGTCAATGAAGTGAGGCCTCTACAGCAGTCTTTTCGCAAGGAGTTTGGGGACACGATGGTTTCAGATCTTTAAATCTTAGTAACGTCTTTGAATCTGTAGGTGCCACAGGAAGAAGGAGCTACACTGTACAGTGTCCATTCCATGAACACCCCGCCCTTAAAACCCGCTACAAATGGGGCCACTCAACAATGAGGTGAGTTATGTCTGTCTCATGAAGTATTAATGGGCTTCCTATGAAGCACAGGCCTAATGCTGATGTAGCAGTGTGGTAGTGTAATGGTTACAGTAGTGGCCTAGTCACCTAGTAGGCCTGGACTAACAATCCAGAGAATGCAAGTTCAAATCCCACCACGGCAGTTTGAAAATGGGAAATAATAATTGGAAATAAAATTTTTAAGAAGTGACTGTAAAGCTGTTGGATTGTCATAAAAATCCAACTGGTTCCCCAATGCCCTTTAGGGAAGGAAACCTGCTGGACTATTACCCAATCTGGACTATATGTGACCCAAGTGTCACACCAATGCCGTTGACTCTTAGCTGCCCTCAGGGCAACTAGGAATGGGCAATAAATGCCAGTGATGCCCACATCCTGAGAATGAATTAAAATATGATCTAGGGGTCACTTCCCGCTCACCTGCGGTCTTCAGTAGAGAGAGGTGTGGAGACTGAAATAGAAAGAGACAGACAGAGATGGGAAAGAAACAAATTTCTTTGAAAAGTGAACATGGAATGTTACTGATCAGTTACTGACTGATTTTTTAAAATTATCAGACCCTCAAAGAACGACAGCTGTTTCCTCCAGGTAGTTTTTTTGGTTGCTGGGTGTGTAAACATTGAGCTAATCACTGCTCGGGGATGCAACTCTGAGGTAATGAATATCCCCGAGATAAGGCTTTGGCCTTCCCCATTGGTTCATTGTAACACAGCACCAGTGGATCTCCTTCACCTTGTGTGCTATTACTGGGAATATTTATTTTTTGTGACTCTTAAATTAAATGAAAGGAACATTGGGCTATCGACGTGCGATCCTCCCAGTCTGATTTTCCTCTCTGAGCTGAGCCCCTAGGTGATGCTTTACACCGAGATTCTGAAGCTGAAAACCATTTTTAGCTGACACGTTAATCGGGTGCTGTCGATCGGATATGTATTTTTAGTATTATAAAATCATAGAAATTTACGGCACAGAAGACGGCCATTCGGCCCATCGTGTCTGTGCCGGCCGACAAAGAGCCATCCAGCCTAATCCCACTTTCCAGCTCTTGGTCCGTAGCCCTGTAGGTTAAGGCACTTCAAGTGCATATCCAGGTACTTTTTAAATGTGATGAGGGTTTCTGCCTCCACCACCCTTTCAGGCAGTGAGTTCCAGACCCCCACCACCCTCTGGGTGAAAAAACTTCTCCTCAAAATCCCTCTAAACCTTCTACCAATTATTTTAAATCTATGCCCCCTAGCATTCACTTTTTATTTTTTTTAATAATCGGCACTTTAGAATAGGATTTAAAAAATAATCCTGAACTTCTATTAGAGATAGTGAGGCCTTCAAGACACAGGAAGCAAGTCGTACTAACATTGTTTATCAAACAATGAATGACTAGCAACGAGTTACTGGCAGGATTTTAAATTCTGTCACGAGGGCTGCCGATTGCCCAGACTGACTTTTTAAAAATTATCAATCCCTCAAGGAACGACCAACTCCTGGGCCTCCATCGTCCTACAATGCTTTCTTTAGGTAGGTTGAATGCTAAAAGTTGGCACTGACTGATGTGCAGCATTGATGCGCTGGGATGAAACAGCTGCAGTTTCACCGACTCGCCACATGGGAGCGCAGCTCAGTTCTGAACAACACAGGGAAAGCAATAGCGGTCTAAGGCCACTGGGGGTGAAGGGTTAACCAAATTAATTTATGAGAAGTCGCACAACACCAGGTTATAGTCCAACAGTTTTATTTAAAATTACGAGCTTTCGGAGCTGCTGCTCCTTTGTCAGGTAGAGGTACAGATTTATAGTCCGAGAGGAGATTGGAAGGAAAATGCACCAATTTGTATTAAGAAAAGTTAGAGATCAGATGAGATGAGGCTATCCGCCTATTGAAGATCATCCCGCTTATAAAATGATTGTGTTTTTTGTGTCTTTTCAGACAGTTTTGGATTGCGCGTCATGATTAACTTTATCAAGCATTTACTGAAAACTTAAAAGAGCATTTGTCAGACACCTTCTCTGCGCTCTCCAGTACTGAGAAACAAGTAAAAGCAGCACCTTCAGCGAACTCACCCAAAACCGTACCTCATGGCTTCTCTCTCAACCTCGCGGGTGAACTCTACGCAAAGGCCTGTGGGCGATGCAATACGTTTAGCCCCCTGTTGGAATCATCTCCGTCAGGGAACAGGACCGTCTCCATCTCTTCAGCTGCAGTTTCCAGGAACGTCTGCATTTACCTTACGGCCGCTCTGTTTCTTTGAGTGATTCGCCTTTTTAGTGACAGCCCCATTCAGGCCCAGAGCACCAAAGGCCACCAGCAGATCTCTTGTCCTCTTCTTTTTTTTTTAAAAAAGGTCCCCTCTGAATTATTTTCCTCGCTTCTCCTGAAGGTTTGCCGGGGTACAGGTGGCGGCCTCCCAAGCTCTTTATTGTTCACGTGTGCGAGGCCACACAGCGAGTGTCAGAAAGAAAGAACGTGCATTTATATACGAACATACGAATTAGGAGCAGGAGTAGGCCACTCGGCCCTTCGAGCCCGCTCAATAAGATCATGGCTGATCCAATTACTCCACATTCCCGCCTACCCCCGATAACTTTTCACCCCCTTGCTTATCAAGAATCTATCTACCTCTGCCTTAAAAATATTCAAAGACTCTGCTTCCACCGCCCTCTGAGGGAGAGAGTTCCAAAGACTCACGACCCTCTGTGAGAAAAAATTTCTCCTCATCTCTGTCTTAAATGGGCGACCCCTTATTTTTAAACAGTGACCACTAGTTCTAGATTCTCCCACAAGAGGAAACATCCTCTCCACATCCACCCTGTCCAGACCCCTCAGGATCGTATATGTTTCAATCAAGTCACCTCTTATTCTTCTAAACTCCAGCGGATACAAGCCTAGCCTGTCCAACCTTTCCTCATAAGACAACCCGCCCATTCCAGGTATTAATTAGTCTGGTAAACCTTCTCTGAACTGCTTCCAACGCATTGACATCCTTCCTTTCACCACCTCAGGGCACTTTACAGCCAATTAAGTTCTTTATTTTTTTTAAAGGTGTATTCACTGTTGTAATGTCAGCTGGCCTGTTCAACATCAACACTGAGCCCGATTTTATCCTCACTCAAATTCCACACATGCACGGCGGGCGGGGGGGGTAAATGTTAACTTTTATCGTCGAACTAAAAACAGGTGATAGGAAATCGGCAGCCCGCCTTACACCTCTCCAGATAGATTCTCTTTTCCATTGTGTTTAAAGCGGGCTGCCGATTCCCTACCGCCTGTATTCCAGGGGTGTCGGTGATCAGGAGGAGTAACCTCGGCTGATTTTATCCCCCTCCCACCCCCAGCTCAGGCCTTGGAGGCGAATCCTCCTCCAGTATGGCTGGTCTGAACAAGCCAGGGCTCGGAACACGAGACCGCGCTAGTTGGTATAACTCCGGTCTACTGTAGGTATCCACTGAGCCATCGGCAACGGCGCAGAGAGTCGTGTCTGATCATTCTGTCCCTCACGTCCCTGCGAAGCTCCTGGGGATGGTTTTCTCTGTCAAAGGCGCTCTATATAGATGCAAATTGTGGCTATATATTTGAATTAGGAAACTCAAGCTTGTCCAAGCACAGCAGCCCTGCACCTCCAGGGCCCGGAATTTCCTCATTGGCAATTGTGTAAATTACGCCAAAATTTACGCCCGTCACTGCGCCGATCTTGCTGACGGGATCTTATTCCCCAAATTTCCTGCTGATCTGGCACAGAACAAGCGCAAACTCCACATCGTTGTCTTGCAATCGAATTATATTCGAAATGGCTGGACAGAGGGGGTTGGTTTTAACCCTGAGCAGGTGTCGCGCTGGCCTAAGTTTCAAGCGCTGGGTAATTTTTCATTGCTGGGCCTGATTTTAAATGTCGCCTGTTCAGAACGGGCGGGAAGCGGCTGCCGGCAGGTGGGAGGGAGTTTTTTGCAAGGGTTTCCTGGTGAGGGAGGAACACTCCTGCTCCTCCTGGTCCCGCACAAAAGGAGAAGTTTTACACTTTCCTGCTTCGGCCTGGTGGCGTCTGCTCCGCTTAGGTTTCCGGTTAAAAAGCAAATCGGGATCCTGTTGGCGTCATCGGACCCAGATCAGCATTTACGCATCAGGCTCCCTTCGAGTCCGAGGGGCACCTTAACCGCCGCCAAAATCAGCGCCGTTGAACTCGGAGATCAGCGGGAACGGGGCGGGAACGATGCGGGAACGCCCACTCCGAGCTGGGAGAGTCAAATCCCGCCCCCGCCACCGCCAATTGTTGTTTTAGTCATGTCCTAATAAAGTGAATCAAAACTATTCACCTGTATGCTAACATGTTTTACTTCATTGTATTTTCAAACTTGCTAATAAATTAAATCGAGTTCTTCACCATGTGCGTCATTGACAAGTGGAATTAATTGAGAAGCCCATGTGTGAATTTTTAGAAAGCCAAATTTGAACATTAGCTGGAACTGGATCACGTGCGACCACCTTTATAATTGCATTGCTGAATTGGGCCAGTATTTATTTGTTTTTGGGATACACAGTGCTTGCTAAATCTCTCCTGCCCAATGCGTTGCTCAGGTTCCTCCTGTTTGTAGATCAACCACGATCTAATTGAACAGGCTCGAGGGGCTGAATGGCCTCCTCCTGTTCCCACGATCTCTATTTCGGCAAATCGAGACAACAACGAAGAACTAAGCGATTGTGAGAATTCTGTAGAGGTGCTTAAGTTGGCAAAATGTAAGTGGTAAGAATGAAAGTTTGTGACCATGGTTCTTTCTGATTACACATGTCCACTAACACACTTCTATGGAACATGCAATTTATGCATTTGGGTCGAATGTTCATTGAAATAAGTTGATGGTTCACCGGAGAGGAACTTGAAAAAGTATTTGAATCTCTAGCACTGGCACTACAGTTTCTACTTAACGGTTAAAATTATTTATATAGACGGAAATTAAAATGGTATTTTAAAACAAGAAAGCGTCAATAGTTATCAAAGTGCTTCTTTCCTAAAAAAAAAGGAAGCTTCAGACCCAAGAAATGCATTAATTCCTCCAGTTAATTCGATACCAGGTGACTTTGGGTCAAGCTGTGCCTAAATCATTGAGAGTAAATCTACACCAGTGCATTACTGGAGTAAATGCAGGAAACCCGCGTGAGCTGGCCTTTAGCGTGGGGGCGGAGCTATGAAAATGAGTGGCAGAGGGTTCTGGGCCTCGGTTCTGTTGAGAAACCGTCATCTTCACTGCCTTTGGGTCTTTACACATAAAATGGTGGTACTTGGGCAGCAAACTGCACCCCACATGGTGAGGGTTGACTTTGGGCAACAGCATAACACAGGCAATATCAATTCAGCCGGCCGTTATACATCTCTCCCGATTATCATTTCTGTTGAATATTTCTATCAACGGGCGGTTGAACTTATCGCCCAAAGTCAAAATGACCCCCGGTGAGTGTCAAAATCTGTGTGATGTCTCACTGTGACAAATCACTCGCCATAATCATAATGCACATGAATACTGGGTTCAGTCGAAAGATTATATTAGAATGAAGACACAGCCCTAAACGGGTCGGATCTCAATTTTATTGCTTCGGGTCACAAGTGGGTACTTACTCGCAGTAAAAGGCTGGCAGCAGTGGACAGATGGCCCCACTCTGACCTATTAGGGAACCACAGGGTAGATGGGACTAGTCTGAATTGACGTAGGCTTTCGTGGGTAGGCTCTGAAATCCCCCTTCCTACTTGGCCATGAACGCATGCGCTAGGAAGAATTCCTTTGCTCATTATGTGGAACAACATTGGATATGGGGTCAAGATTTCCTGTGGTTGGTATTTATAGCAAAATGTGAATGCAGTACTCGGCAAAAGGACTCTTCCGTTTCTGATGACATTATACAAAACTATACTCCCTCTATAATTCTGCTGTAAGTGTGTCACAGACAAGCAACACTGAGGTACTGCTCACTAGACTGTGCACTAAAGATGTTCAACTGGTGCACCAGCAAGGTGCAACTGGCTGGTACGAGTCTACCAGTGGTGCCTTGTTACTACTTTGATGTGTGCAGCACCAATCACGGTTGTATTTACTGTGGACCGAGACAGAGACTGAGGTCCTCCACACTTCAATCCGACCTTCCTGCCAACGTCCGATCTCTTTGCCAGACCGCACTGCCTAGATTTTGCGATCGGCATTATTTTGACGGCAGTTTCAAATAAATTTGAATTTGTTCAAAATAAACGGGCATTCAGAACATCTCGTACAGAGTGATGGCGCAGATTGAGTAGACATTGATCGATGAGCCGCAAAGGTTTGTTTCTCTCCTGTCTCCTGAAGTTTCCCACTCTCACTGGGACTCGGCTGCTACAGGTCCTGGCTGGCCTTCGGTAGCTCGCCCAAGAAGCCATTCTTCACCTGTAAGCCTAGAGGGCGGGTGTCGGTCGGATGTTTAACCACAGAAGCCATCACAGCCAAGCTCCATTCTGTCTTCAGCTGACATCTACGCACAGGCACAGGCAGGGGGCCATTCGATGGTGGTCAGGAGCTGGAACCTCGGCTGACTAAACACCCCCACTCCCCAACCCCGCCTTTAGCCCAGAGACATTGAGACCAATTGCAGTGTCCCCAATGGAAGCTCGGCTAACCTCAGGGACCGAACCTGCGGCCTCTGGTTTGTCAACCTACAGAGGAGGCATTATGAGCACAATGGGCAAGAGTTAATCGGTAGAATCTGCTATCTTTGCCTGAGTGGTTTCTTGGCTGTGTTCCTTCAACGATGATGGTTCGCGGTAAACACAACTCTAACCAAAGTCCTTTGTTTTTCTGGCCACAAAATGCAAAACAGTTTCAAAAGGAAACATGCAGTTGATGGGATTGAAGTTTGTCTTTTAAAATTTGTAGTAAGATATATATATATATATTGTTAAAGCAAGCATTTCTGAGCTTAAATATACCACGTTGTAACTATTTTCGCAGATTTTAGATTTGTATATTCTAAAAGGATATTCTCAAAAAAGTTTCAACAAGAGAAATGCCTCATTAAAAGGTATTTATTTCACTGTAACCCTTGATCTCTGTCTTCATTTCATTTCTGAGATACCTTCAGTCCTTTGAGGCTAAAACTTTCACTCCTCATATTAGCAGGAAATTCAGAAAATCTATGGATAACATTTATTGAGGTATGAAAGGACCCACTGTTAAAATGTGCCACCTTGTGTCGTGTGTTTAACAGAATGGGGAAAGCACTGGTGAGGAATGGAACAGGTACATAGAAACATAGAAACATAGAAGATAGGAGCAGGAGTAGGCCATTCGGCCCCTTGAGCCTGCTCCACCATTCGATGAGATCATGGCTGATCATCCAAACTCAGTACCCTGTACCTGCCTTCTCCCCATATCCCTTGATACCTTTAGCTTTAAGAAATATATCTAACTCATTCTTGAATATATTTAATGACTTGGCCTCAACTACCTTCTGTGGTAGAGAATTCCACAGGTTCACCACTCTCTGGGTGAAGAAATTCTTCCTCATTTCTGTCCTAAATGGCTTACCCCTTATCCTTAGATTATGACCTCTGGTTCTGGACTCTCCGACCATCGGGAACATTCTTCCTGCATCTAGTTTGTCCAGACCTGTCAGAATTTTATATGTTTCGATGAGATCCCCTCTCATTCTTCTATACTCCAGCGAGTATAAGCCCAATCGACCCAATCTCTCCTCATATGTCATTCCTGCCATCCCAGGTATCAGCCTTGTGAATCTTCGCAGCACAGCTTAGATGAAGAGCGAAGCCCCTTCACACTGTCCCATCAGGCATTCCCAGATTAAACACACACTTTTGAGATACAGCATATAGCTTTCCCGACATGGCCCCATTAAGCACGCCCAGGTCAGATATAGCACCAATTAAATTCAGGGTAAAGCTCTCTCTATACTGCCCCAGCAAGCGCTCCTAAGCCAGGTATAGCACAGGTTAGATGTAGAGCAAAGCACTGTGGCGTCAAGCACTCCAGGTCGGGTACAAAATGGCTTAAATGCAGATTAAAATGTTCTCAACATTGACCCAGTCACGACTTTCCAGGTACGTACAATATGGGATGGATACAGATGACTGCGCCCTCTACACTGCCCCAATAATCTACCTCAGCCTCCTGCAGAAGAACCTCCCCTACCATACCTATGTGACATTTCCCACACCAGCCATCCTGTGGCCTCTTGGTGAGACTCCCAGTGGGGACAATTTTGCCCTATGAACTATTGGAACTAGGAACTAGACCAGAACTGTACCAACTCAATTCACGTAGGCCCTTTACAGTCAGCAGAGAGTGGAGACTTTGATCTCAAACTTAGGTGGTGAAGGTAAAAAGGTAGCACGCAACTAACTACCTCACCCATGTAGAATTAACACCCCAAAACTGTCTCACTCTCAACAATCTGTACCCCTAGTTTTCTTCCATTTTGATTTCTCCTGTCCTGAAGGTGCTAAATATTACTGGGGGTGGTACCAGGAGTGCTGGCTGCTTCCTAGGATCTCATCTAAGTGGCTGTTCTTCATCTGGGTTGTTTGACTCAGTACCACACTACATTACCTACTGAGCCTCGAGTGCCGACAGAGCAACTTCCAAAGTAATTCAGGCCCCGAAATTCTGTGGGGTTCTACGGGTCTCCCACCTGTAAACCCAGCAGGAGACAGCTTGAATCCCTGGGGGAACAGTATAAACGGTTGCTTACGGCGTTTCCCTGGGGGGTTCCACCAGTCTGCTGGAGTTACGGTGGAGACCGGTAGAGACCCCCTCCCCCGCGGAATCCAGGACATCATTGTTTGTGAAGCACTTTGAGACCTCACGGAGAAATGTGATAAGTGCAAGTTAAATGCAAATGTTTGTTTATCAACAATAAAAAAAACACAATCCTAGCTATGAGATGATGGTTACATTCGGACCAAAGATTTTAGGTCTGAATTTCAGTCAAATTTCCAGACTGCGCAAAATCTCTCTCCGTGATGTATAGAAACATAGAAACATAGAATCTAGGAGCAGGAGTAGGCCATTCGGCCCGTCGAGCCTGCTCCGCCATTCAATCTGTATGGAAATTAGCCTTAAGTAAATTGATCATTTAAATAATAACGGATCATCAGATTTCGGTTTCTTGAGGTGAGTTTGATTTGCTATTCATTTAAATTTCCTCCGAATATAAAATTTTGCAAATCTAAAATAATCCTTTAAACAATAGATTTTGTTTCATTCAGTTCATTTATTTAACATTTTTTTTCCTGGAATTATTCTTTTCTAGTTTTTCTGCGGTGATTAATTACCTATGGTAGTGTGGGAGTGTCACTGGACAAGCTGCATTCACTTTATTCCGCGTTTACTTGGCTGCAGATCCCAATGGTGTCCTGTGGTCAAAGGTCAAGAGGTCAAATGACTCTCACTGGTTTAACAAGGCCACAAACCACTGTTTTATTGGAGGGACAAGGCCGCTGGGAGACACCTCACATATTTCATTAGCTTTCTTGCCTTGCTCATTTCTATACAGCTCGGCAACTGAGATTGAGACAAAGAGAGGCAGCGGCTGTGAATGACAAAACAAGGGGGGTACTTCCCATTGTGGCTCCCAAAAGAGGAGCGGCCTACAACAGGCTGCATGGATTAGGCTGACAAATTGGATGGGAGGAGAAGGTGAAATTGACTGAGACTATCCTGACTAAGTTCCCATGGGTGGGGGGGGGAAACGCTGAGGAGAATGATGTTCAAGTGTCCTAGGCCCTGCCCTTCAGGCTAATCCATCTGATCTTTGGCTAAAAAATAAAAGCAGAAAAATAGGTCAATGGATTCTCATGTAAAGACGTCAGTTTTGAGGCTGGTATTAAAACTCCCGAGAGCTGTACCACTTAATCCTCCAGTTAATGGGCAGAGCAGGTGGGCTCAGATCCGAGTTGTCATGAATGGCGTGCCACAGTGCTCCTTAAATTGAGACAGCCTACTCAGATCACATACCCGTCCAGTTAAAACAAACCTCTGGTGTGTGAAACCATCAGCCCCTCTGAAGATTTCTCTAAATTATAATCAGATTAGAGGACTCAGTCCTCATGCTCATGGCTATTGAGAGTACACCAGGTTTTTAATGACTACACGGCGCTGAATTGAATAAAGGCCTCAAATCTCACTGCGGGGGTTTGCCTCGGCCTACTCAGCAAATTGTCCCACTGAGGGGAGGCTGCTTTCTTCCACTGTTCTCTATAATTATGTCAATTTGGTGGCCAAATTGTTTGCTTGAGTGGACAGTAGGGCCGCTCAGATGGGCTCAGGCATGGGCCTCGCTTTGAAAAGCACACCTCCTCTATTCATGTGTTAATTCAGTAAGAAAACATCAGCGCAGACTGCGGAGACAAGAGGAGCTGAGTACAGCGAGTGAGGCTCAGGGAAGAACACCTTAGAATACCACGCCTTGACAAAAGCAAACACTGTTACCCGTTAGCGAACACGTCTCAATACGCCACTTGTATTAAAATCAAAATACAATATTCGATTGGGTAGCTCAGCACTTCGCTACGTATATATTCATAATGCAAACACCAACCTTGCTAACATGGCCCAGTCCCCAGCTCTGCTGGAGATACACTGCCTGACTCTTCTACACGCACACAACAGCACAGCACCATTTCTGGTTTCTATCCCCCATAAACCCTAAGGCCGGTTATACTACATAATCTCCATCAATGTCACATCGATGCACAACATGTAGTGACATCCAACTGGGACGTAACCCACACTTAACTTGGGCAGAGGCTGCAGGAGGCACTTTCACTCAGTCTCTGCTTTGCACCAGCTATTTCTTGGGATGTGGCAACGCTGGCAAGCCTGCGTTATTGCTCATCGCTCGTTACCCTGAGAAGGTCTTCCTTCTTGAACCAAAAGTAGCAATTGCAGTTAAGTGGCTTGCTACTTCATAGTCCATGAAGAGTCAACCGCATAGTGGGAGTCATGTACAGGCCAGACTAGGGATGGTGGAGGGCAGGTTCCCTTTCCTGAAGGACATTAGTGAATCAGTTGGGTTTTCACAACAATCCAGCAGCTTTTCTAGATAGCCCACAAGTTACTAGATAACATAAGAGCATATGAACTAGGAGCAGGAGTGGGCCATTTGGCCCCTCGAGCCTGCTCCGCCATTTGATGAGATCATGGCTGATCTGAACTTGGGCTCAGCTCCATTTCCCTGCCCGCTCCCCATAACCCTTGACTCGCTTATTGTTCAAAAATCAGTCTATCTCCACCTTAAATATATTCAATGACCCAGCCTCCACAGCTCTCTGGGGCAGAGAATTCCACAGATTTACGACCCTCTGAGAGAAGAAATTCCTCCTCATCTCAGTTTTAAATGGGCGACCCCTTATTCTGAAACTGTGCCCCCCGCGTTCTAGATTCCCCCATGAGGGGAAACATCTTCTCTGCATCCACCTTGTCGAGCCCCCTCAGTATCTTATATGTTTCAATAATGAGAAGTCGCACAACACCAGGTTATAGTCCAACAGATTTATTTAATTTTACAAGCTTTCGGAACAGTTCGCTCCTTCGTCAGGTAAGTTAGCAGTGAGAGAATCTCCCAGAATTCACAATTTAAACACAGACAAAATATATTCAAATCTTTCCTACATCAAAGAGCACAGCCAAGACAATGAGATGTGTCCCAGGGGGTCCAACGTGTCAAACCCCCTGCTGGCTGCATATCCTGTCAATCTGTGTAGGTTCTTGTGTTAGTCTTTTTTTTAAAAAAAACACCTGGGAAGACCGGCCATGATGTCAAGTCACGTTCTGTATCGTGACATGAACCCGATATCGCGATTGAGGCCATCCTCATGAGTGCGGAACTTGGCTATCAGTTTCTGCTCTATGATTTTGCGCTGTCGTGTATCTCAAAGGCCGCCTTGGAGAACGCTTACCCGCATATCCGAGGCTGAATGCCCCTGGCTGCTGAAGTGTTCCCCGACTGGGAGGCAACCCTCCTGCCTGGCGATTGTTGCGCGGTGTCCGTTCATACGTTGTCTCAGTGTCTGCATGGTCTCGCCGATGTACCATGCTCTGGAGCATCCTTTACTGCAACGTATCAGGTAGACAACGTTGGCCGAGTCACATGAGTATGTACCGCATACCTGGTGGGTAGTGTCCTCACGTGTGATGATGGTATCTGTGTCCATGATTTGGCATGTCTTGCAGAGGTTGCCGTGGCAGGGTTGTGTGGTGTCTTGGTTGCTGTTCTCCTGAAAGATGGGTAATCTGCTGCGAACGATGGTACTTTTGAGGTTAGGCGGCTGCTTGAAGGCGAGTAGTGGAGGCGTGGGGATGGCCTTAGCAAGGTGTTCGTCGTCATCGATGACATGTTGAAGGCTGCGAAGAACATGGCGTAGTTTTTCCGCTCCGGGGAAGTACTGGACGACGTAGGGTACTCTGTTGGTTGTGTCCCGTGTTCGTCTTCTGAGGAGGTCTATGCGGTTTTTCGCTGTGGCCCGTCGGAACTGTCGATCGACGAGTCGAGCGTCATATCCCGTTCTTACGAGGGCGTCTTTCAGTGTCCGTAGGTGTCCATCGCGTTCCTCCTCGTCTGAGCAGATCCTGTGTATTCGCAGGGCTTGTCCATAGGGGATGGCTTCTTTAACGTGGTTAGGGTGGAAGCTGGAGAAGTGGAGCATCGTGAGGTTGTCCGTGGGCTTGCGGTAGAGTGAAGTGCTGAGGCGTCCGTCTTTGATGGAGATTCGTGTGTCCAAGAATGAAACCGATTCTGAGGAGTAGTCCATGGTGAGTTTGATGGTGGGATGGAACCTGTTGATGCTATCGGTTTCATTCTTGGACACACGAATCTCCATCAAAGACGGACGCCTCAGCACTTCACTCTACCGCAAGCCCACGGACAACCTCACGATGCTCCACTTCTCCAGCTTCCACCCTAACCACGTTAAAGAAGCCATCCCCTATGGACAAGCCCTGCGAATACACAGGATCTGCTCAGACGAGGAGGAACGCGATGGACACCTACGGACACTGAAAGACGCCCTCGTAAGAACGGGATATGACGCTCGACTCGTCGATCGACAGTTCCGACGGGCCACAGCGAAAAACCGCATAGACCTCCTCAGAAGACGAACACGGGACACAACCAACAGAGTACCCTACGTCGTCCAGTACTTCCCCGGAGCGGAAAAACTACGCCATGTTCTTCGCAGCCTTCAACATGTCATCGATGACGACGAACACCTTGCTAAGGCCATCCCCACGCCTCCACTACTCGCCTTCAAGCAGCCGCCTAACCTCAAAAGTACCATCGTTCGCAGCAGATTACCCATCTTTCAGGAGAACAGCAACCAAGACACCACACAACCCTGCCACGGCAACCTCTGCAAGACATGCCAAATCATGGACACAGATACCATCATCACACGTGAGGACACTACCCACCAGGTATGCGGTACATACTCATGTGACTCGGCCAACGTTGTCTACCTGATACGTTGCAGTAAAGGATGCTCCAGAGCATGGTACATCGGCGAGACCATGCAGACACTGAGACAACGTATGAACGGACACCGCGCAACAATCGCCAGGCAGGAGGGTTGCCTCCCAGTCGGGGAACACTTCAGCAGCCAGGGGCATTCAGCCTCGGATATGCGGGTAAGCGTTCTCCAAGGCGACCTTCGAGATACACGACAGCGCAAAATCATAGAGCAGAAACTGATAGCCAAGTTCCGCACTCATGAGGATGGCCTCAATCGCGATATCGGGTTCATGTCACGATACAGAACGTGACTTGACATCATGGCCGGTCTTCCCAGGTGTTTTTTTTTTAAAAGACTAACACAAGAACCTACACAGATTGACAGGATATGCAGCCAGCAGGGGGTTTGACACGTTGGACCCCCTGGGACACATCTCATTGTCTTGGCTGTGCTCTTTGATGTAGGAAAGATTTGAATATATTTTGTCTGTGTTTAAATTGTGAATTCTGGGAGATTCTCTCACTGCTAACTTACCTGACGAAGGAGCGAACTGTTCCGAAAGCTTGTAAAATTAAATAAATCTGTTGGACTATAACCTGGTGTTGTGCGACTTCTCATTTTTGTCCACCCCAGTCCAACGCCGGCATCTCCACATCATGATTCAATAAGATCACCTCTCATTCTTCTAAACACCAGTGAGTATAGGCCCAACCTGCTCAACCTTTCCTCATAAGTCAACCCTTTCATCTCAGGAATCAACCTCATGAACCTTCTCTGAACTGCCTCCAATGCAAGTATATGCCTCCTTAAATAAGGAGACCAAAACTGTACACAGTACTCAAGGTGTGGTCTCACCAATACCCTGTACAGTTGTAGCAGGACTTCCCTGCTTTTATACTCCAACCCCCTTGCAATAAAGGCCAACATTCCATTTGCCTTCCTGATTACTTGCTGTACCTGCATGCTAACTTTTTGTGTTTCATGTACAAGGACCCCCAGGTCCCTCTGTACTGCAGCATTTTGTAATCTCTCTCTATTTAAATAATAATTTGATTTTTGATTTTTCTTACCAAAGTGGATAACCTCACACTTTCCCACATTATACTCCTTCTGCCAAATGTTTGCCCACTCACGTAACCTGTCTATATCCCTTTGCAGATTCTTTGTGTCCTCTTCACAACTTGAATTCAAAGTAACAACTTGCCACGGTGGGATTTGAACACATGACCTCTGAAATATATGAGGGACAAAGGAATAGAAGGATAAGTTGATAGGGCGAGATGAAGTAAATAGAGAGGGAGGAGTCACGTGTGGAGCATAACATAGACCGGTTGGGCCGAATGCTGTAAGTTCTATGCTGGCCCTGTACCATAGCCACAACACTACTCTACCCCGACTCTTATTAAAAGCTGTCGTAATGCTGCAACCCAAAGTAAAACTATATTTCCAGATGGTCTGACTTTTAAAAAAGGTAATTTTTAAACTTTTTCACTGCCAGCGGGCTGCTGCCACTGAGAGTAGAATTGGGCGGCCGATCTGATCTCATCCGGTCAGGTGGGGCAGGTTTAAGTGACCACCTAGCATTTATATATCACATAGAAATTACAACACGGAAACAGGCCATTTGGCCCAACCAGTCTGCGTTGGATCTAATTGAAATTTGGACCCTGGTGAGAAGGGTTGTCCATGCATGTAAGCCAGGAGCTCTATTTTTCCTGTAGCAACACGAACCCAAGTCTTCTAGCTCCTTATAACTGTAAATAGGTAACAGTTTTAAACTGGTATCTGCGTTAATTCTGGAATGCCGAGAGACAAACAGCCCAGAAATAACCGTTGGAGGTGTTGCTGTACGAATGTTTAACATGTTCTCCTCTGCCATTTTGACACAGGCATTAATGCCACCTTGAAAATAACAGTGAAAGGGATTCGATACAAGAGTGTTAAATGTTTGTGCAGTAACATCATAGTCAGTCATTTCCAGGTTAGTGCTCCTGCTGCTGTACAATGAATGATATTTCAGAGAGGGGGGAAACAGGGATAAGCATATCACCGAGGACTGGTACATATAGCAACTTTGCAAGTGCATGCACGAAGATTTCCTCTGGTTGGTTTGTGTAAGTGAAATTGTAATACAGATTCAAAAAGAATAGATTCACGACTTCTGTTAGAAATACTGACCAGAGGAAATCTGCAAAAATGTACGTAACAAGCTGTCATAGCGATCAGATCATTGGAGTTCAGAAGAATGAGAGGCGATCTTATTGAAACATACAAGATTGTGAAGGGGCTTGATCGGGTGGACGCGGTGAGGATGTTCCCAATGATGGGTGAAACTAGAACTAGGGGACATAATCTTAGAATAAGGGGCTGCTCTTTCAAAACTGAGATGAGGAGAAACTTTTTCACTCAGAGGGTAGTGGGTCTGTGGAATTTGCTACCCCAGGAAGCTGTGGAAGCTACTTCATTCAATAAATTTAAAACAGAAATAGACCGTTTCCTAGAAGTAAAGGGAATCAGGGGTTACGGGGAGCGGGCTGGAAATTGGACATGAGTTTGAGTTCGGATCGGTCAAGGCCCTGTGGGTGGCGGAGCGGGCCCAGGGGCCGAGTGGCCTGGTCCTGCTCCTACTTCTTGTGTTCTTTAGAGTTGAGGTTGGATCAGATCAGCCATGATCTCATTGAATGGCGGAGCAGGCTCGAGGGGCCGATTGGTCTACTCCTGCTCCTATTTCTTATGTTCTTATGTTCTTATGTTAGATGACATCTTCATGAAAGTACTTATGATGTTGTTACAGAGGTAATACGACTGGTACCCAGAAACCAATAAAAAACTTACCTACCATCAGTTACCAGAGGAAATCTTCACACTTACAAATGGAAACAGAAATCGGGAAAGCTGTATTTGATATTGCCAAAAGTTACAATTACCCCCATAGTCAATACTCTTCCATCATCAGCACTAGTCATATTACATCTGCTGTATCTCATGGAATCTTTCTCTGACAAATAGGTGGTTGAAGAAAAAGGCGATTACAGGATATGGAAACAGGGCAGGCACATGAGATGAGATAAGGACTACTGTTCATGTGGAGGACAATACCAACATGGACTGGTTTGGCCAAATGGCCTTTTTCTGTGTTGTAATTTTTATGTATGGAATTCTATGTAATTCATTGTTCCATCAACGACTCCAGCGTCAGGTACAGCACAGTTTAGATATTGAGTAAAGCTTCCTCTACATGGCCCCATCAAGCACTCCCGAGTCAGGTACAGCACAGATTAGATATTGAGTAAAGCTTCCTCTACATGGTCCCATCAAGCAGTCCTGAGTCAGTTACAGCACAGATTAGATATTGAGTAAAGCTTCCTCTACATGGTCCCATCAAGCAGTCCTGAGTCAGTACAGAATGGATTAGATATAGGATAAACTCGGCCTATTCTGCTCAAAACAATGTTCCTCAGCCCCAACCTCAGAACAGAGCCCCCTACTGCACCAGTATAAGATTTTCCTATTTCCCACATAAGCAATTCTATGGCTTTTCTGACTGAGATTGGCACTGTGTGCCAAATTATGGGTGATTTTCTGCTGCTGACACATGCACTAGGAATTCTGTCCCAAATTGGTCTCACTGAAGACCCTTACAGCCAGTGAGAAATCTATCTGTCTGGGGTGGAGTTGACCTAGGTCCACAAGTTTGAAAGATGTTCCACTCACCTGCAGTTTGCTTTGGGACTGCATTGGTAGTTGGTATTTGTTCCGAGCAAGCTAGAATACTGTGTGCTATAATATATCTTGGCATAATACACAAAGTTATAACACACAGTGCTATACCATACTGTGCTATAATGCATTGTTCAATAAAAGTCCGTGCTATAACAACATGCAGTGCCACAATACACCGTGGTATGGTGAGCAATTTATTTTCTGATTTATTATTTTAAAACTGCCAGATGCAAAATAAGTTTGGACAGTATTAATGCAGTTGCTAGCAGGTATGACCCACTGCTAGAGGTGCCAACCCTCCAGGATTGACCTGCGGTCTCCACGAATTGAAGATGAATCTCCAGGGAACTGCTGACTCTGATGGTATCGTATGAATGGTTAATGCACTTGGATTAAACAACAACAACAACTTGTATTTATATAGTGCCTTTAACATAGTAAAACATCCCAAGGCGCTGCACAGGAGTATTATAAGACAAAACATTTGACACCGAGCCACATAAGGAGAAATTAGGGCAGGTGACCAAAAGCTTGGTCAAAGAGGTAGGTTTTAAGGAGCGTCTTAAAGAAAGGAAAGAGAGGTAGAGAGGCGGAGAGGTTTAGGCAGGGAATTCAAGAGCTAAGGGCCTTGGCAACAGAAGGCACGGCCACCAATGGTTGAGCGATTATAATCAGGGATGCTCAGTTCTCTGCTCGCGGTTTAAGTGTTAAAATCACGATTAAAGTAATGCATGGACTCAGAAAAATATAAAGTTGGGTTTCTCTAACACATTTAAAGGGATTCCTAATCTGTGCTGCACCTGACTCGGGAGTGCTTGATGGGGTCATGAAGAGAGCTTTGCTCAATCTCTGATCTGTGCTGTACCTGACTCGGGAGTGCTTGATGGAATCATGAAGAGAGCTTTGCTCAATCTCTGATCTGTGCTGTACCTGACTCGGGAGTGCTTGATGGAATCATGAAGAGAGCTTTGCTCAATCTCTGATCTGTGCTGCACTTGATTTGGGAGTGCTTGTTGCAGATTCTGGTTTTTCCTTAAATTTGATTTAAAAAAATAAGCAGAATGGAGGAGGCCTTAAATTCGAAGAAT
This sequence comes from Squalus acanthias, assembly GCA_030390025.1. Lineage (NCBI taxonomy): Eukaryota > Metazoa > Chordata > Chondrichthyes > Squaliformes > Squalidae > Squalus > Squalus acanthias. The sequence continues at coordinate 51,661,541 of CM059446.1, read as the reverse complement.
CTGTTTGAGGAACGCTCCTCTTGAACAAACTGGAAATGTGCAGGGTTTTTCATTAATATTCGGTACTGCGAATTTTAGCTGGCACAACAACGCTAATTTAATCCTGCTCGTCCATGTGAGCAAGGCATCGGCGCTGAAAAGCAGCACACTGTGGGCTAAAGATGTTCTATCTATTATATATCAAAGTCTCATGTCTAGTGCGAGGAAAAGGTTCATCATTTCATGCAGGGTTCCTCCTACCTGGAGCCAGAAATTTACAAGCAGTTGCAACTGTCCTCTGATTGACGTCAAGGGATTGAATTTCGACAGGTGTCCGAGGTAGACCATCCAGGGAAACCTTGGAAGAAGCGGCATTAATGGTGTTTACGTCGTTCCTCAGTGGTTTCTGTGCAATTTCCTCGAAGTTATGGTGGACGATCAGGAGAACCTCTGCGGAAATTCAACCCCCCCACCCAAGAGTTTACAAGTAGCTACAATTACCTGGATTTGCTCAGTTAGATCAGCGCCTCAGAGGGAACACCTGAACAGGGCTGTTAATGGTGAATAAAAAGAAACAGCAGGTGCTTCACTCAGAGGGTGGTGAACCTGTGGAATTCTCTACCACAGAAGGCTGTGGAGGCCAAGTCACTGAATATATTTAAGAAGGAGATAGATAGATTTCTAGACACAAAAGGCATCAAGGGGTATGGGGAGAGAGCGGGAATATGGTATTGAGATAGAGGATCAGCCACGATCATATTGAATGGCGGAGCAGGTTTGAAGAGCCGAATGGCCGACTCCTGCTCCTATTTTTTTTTCTATGCATAAACCCGATAACTCCATTTTACCTACATTAACAAGCATATTAAAAATGAGCACCGCTAACAATTAGATAATACAGCATTTACATCTCTAGATTGCCTTCCCCAAATCTGCATTTTATGTGCATTTTAAACATTCATTGGCATTTTAATAAACGCAGATGGGTTCCTTATTTAAGAGAATAACTTTAATTTGTAAGTTCAAAAGGGATTTTTAAAAATTATTCTTTAATGATTATAACCAGTTTACCAGGAAACACCATAGTTGTGCTCTATCCTGATTACCCAAGAGTAATGCCACAGGATATACGGTAATTATTTAAAAAAGGAACAAGGGTGGATTCAGCAAGGCTCTGCTCCTGGAGTGGACCCTCACTGGGCAGGAGCGTGGGTTTTCAGTTAGGTGATTTACCAGTATAGGGCCAAGTTTATTGTCCAGCGAGACTCTGTGTTGGGACCGCTGCCTCGCTAAATTTACCCAATAATGTTTTCAGTATTGTTTAAAATCAATAATTGTCCATTAATTTCCAAAACATGTATTCAATGTTGTGTTGAAGCCGATGAATTTGGATAAATGATGAAGAAAGAACTTGCATTTATATAGCGCCTTTTCCATCCTCAGGACATTTATTTTTGAAGTGTAATCACCGTTGTTATGCAGGCAAATGTGAGAGACAATTTTCGCAAACCAAAGTCGCAAAAAAAAGGTAAGAGAAAATACCAGTTAATCTGTTTTCGTGATGTTGGTTGAGGGATTAATGTTAGGCCAGGACACTGGGAGAACTCCCTGCTCTTCTTCGAATAGTGCCATGGGATCTTTTACGTCCACATTAACAGGCAGCTGGGACCTCGGTTTAGCAACTCAACCAAAAGACGGCACCTCTGGCAATGTAGTACTCCTTCAATGCTGCACTGAAGTGTTGGTCTAGACTGAAATGCTCTGTCACAAAGTTTACCAAGAATGAATCGATTTGATTCCAGCTCTGCTCCGATCCCCAGGAGGTGGCTAGCCACAGGGAGCATTGGCCAGAATCTGGGATCACACTGTGCACTTGCCCTTCTCGGAGGTGTGAATATCAGATGGGACCTGAAGACATGGGAATAATGTACAAAGAAAAAAAGTTACATGCAAAATAAATTGCAAAAGATTTAAACAAAAGGAATTTTTTGAGGATGTAACTGGTAGAATAGATAAGGGAGAACCAGTGGATGTGGTGTATTTGGACTTTCAGAAGGCTTTCGATAAGATCCCGCATAAGAGATTAGCGTGCAAAGTTAAAGCACATGGGATTGGGGGTAAGGTACTGATTTGGACAGAGAACTGGTTGGCAGACAGGAAGCAAAGAGTTGGAATAAACGGGTCTTTTTCCAAGTGACAGGCAGTGACTAGTGGGGTACCGTAGGGATCGGTGCTAGGACCCCAGCTATTCACAATATATATTAATGATCTAGACAAGGGAACTAGATGTAATATCTCTAAGTTTGCAGACGACACAAAGCTGGGTGGGCGTGTGTGCTGTGAGGAGGATGCAGAGAAACTCCAGTATGATTTGGACAGGTTGGGTGATTGGGCAGATGCATGGCAGATGCAGTATAATGTGGATAAATGCAAGGTTATCCACTTTGGTGGCAAAAACAGGAAGACAGATTATTATCTGAACGGCAATAGATTGGGAAAAGGGGAAGTGCAACGAGATCTGGGAGTCCTTGTGCACCAGTCGCTGAAGGTAAGCATGCAGGTGCAGCAGGCGGTTAAGAAGGCAAATGGTATGTTGGCCTTCATAGCGAGAGGATTCGAGTACAGGAGCAAGGATGTCTTGCTGCAGTTGTACAGGGCCTTGGTGAGACCACACCTTGAATATTGTGTGCAGTTTTGGTCGCCTTATCTGAGGAAGGATGTTCTTGCCATGGAGGGAGTGCAGCGAAGATTCACCAGACTGATACCTGGAATGGCAGGAATGACGTATGAAGAGAGATTGGGACGATTGGGCTTGTATTCGCTAGAGTTTAGAAGAATGAGAGGGGATCTCATTGAAACTTATAAAATTCTAACAGGACTAGACAGACTAGATGTAGGATGTTCCCGATGGCGGGGGAGTCCAGAACCAGGGGTCACAGTCTAAGGATAAGGGGTAAGCCATTTAGGACTGAGATAAGGAGGAATTTCTTCACCCAGAGAGTGGTGAACCTGTGGAATTCTCTACCACAGAAGGCAGTTGAGGCCAATTCATTAAATATATTCAAGAAGGAGTTAGATATATTTCTTAAGGCTAAAGGGATCAAGGGATATGGGGAGAAAGCAGGGACAGGGTACTAAATTTGGATGATCAGCCATGATCTCATTAAATGGCGGAGCAGGCTCGAGAGGCCGAATGGCCTACTCCTGCTCCTATCTTCTATGCTTCTATGCTTAAATGACAGAAATACAAAAGGTGGTCGGGTATTTTTAATTTTACATAACAGGGACAAATATGTGTGCAAGTTTGTCAAAATAATGCTTAAATTGGATACTATACTTAGACTTGTGACTTGAAGTGTTAGCCTTTTTTTTCACTTAAAGAGCCTCACGAGCCTACTGTGTATTGCCAGCACTTTCTGTTTTTATATCAGATTTCCAGCTGCTTTTTCTTTTCATTATATTTAGATTTCATCAGTTCTCACCAACACTCAGGGCCAGGTATCAGTACTGAGTGGATAAGAACAGATAGCTGGCTTCTGTAACTCTGACCAGTTATATATCAATGCATTCCCCACACCTCCCCCAACCCCCGCCACCAAAAGACCCATTCCAGGTTAAATTTCAGTGCAAAGACTCCATTCAAAGGTCATTTTTTTACACTCTCACTTATTTGTCGCAAGTGCTATTTGTTGTTCTCTCCCCCCCCAACCAACCCTTATCCTTGTTCCTCTTCAATAGACTCACTGAATATTCATTGGAGGCTCTTGAAGGCACCAGACGCTTGTTAATGTGGGGACACAAGGCTTTTTGCCTTTAGGTCACGGGGGGTCAGTAGGCCAGGACCCTCCAGGGACCTTGAATAATAGAGTGAGACTCTCCAAGAGTATATAGAGTTGTTAGACATTGATGTGATTGAATCTGAATGGTTGTAAAGGAGTTTCCCTGCAGTAAACTATCCAATTATAATCCCATGGGTATATGTTCAAATGGTGATCCCATATTTGAATTACACACTCTTGTTTAATATAGGATAATTATTTGCTCAGTAGTGTCCAGAGGAGGGGCCTCCAGTGATTGACACCTCTTTAAAGGTATTAGCACACAATTTGTCACAGCATTATAGAGGCTATCACCATCTTATTTATTTCCCAAGGTTTGCGTGTAAAAAATTTCAGTGATTGAAAGGTACTGATTTCTTACTGGCTGCTAACTTTAGATATTTTGGGGAACTCGTCTTGATATTGAAGTTAAACTGAGGTCATAGTATTGTTCAGCAACCTGGGGAAGGTGGTGATGGGGGGAGCTTAACTGGAGGTTAGAAAGGAGTAATTGGTCACAGATGTCAGTTGTGGTGTTTATATGATACAGTAGAATCTTAGTTAGGCAACACATTTAAGGGGAATGCTACAATTGGCCTCAGTACCCCTGGGTTAGGGAGGGGGGTGGAAATCAGCCCAATTAACCCTGCTGTATTGTGCATGTTGGGTGACGACAGGATCAAGGTTAGTTGTGATGTGCTCCACAGTCAGATAGCATGCTGACATCCATTGTTTAGGATCACACATGAAGAATGGCCTCTTGAGTGAGGTACTGTCAGCTGTCTGGCACGTGTGGCTTGACTATTCCAACGCTCTCCTGGTCGGCCTCCCATCTTCCACCCTCCATAGACTTAAGCTCATCCAAAACTCTGCTGCCCGTATCCTAACTCACACCAAGTCCCGTTCACCCATCACCCCTGTGCTCGCTGATCTGCAACGGTCCTGCTCCCGGTCTGGCAACGCCTCAATTTTAAAATTCTCATCCTTGTTTTCAAATCCCTCCATGGCCTCACCCGCTCCCTATCTCTGTAACCTCCTCCAGCCCTACAACCCTCTGAGATCTCTGGACTCCTCCAATTCTAGCCTCTTGCGCATCCCCGATTTTAATCACTCCACCATTGACGGCCGTGCTTTTAGCTGCCACGTTTCCCACATTACAACAGTTACTTGATTGAAACATATAAGATCCTGAGGGGTCTGGACAGGGTAGATGTGGAGAGGATGTTTCCTCTTGTGGGAGAATCTAGAACTAGGGGTCACTGTTTAAAAATAAGGGGTCGCCCATTTAAGACAGAGATGAGGAGAAATTTTTTCTCACAGAGGGTCGTGAGTCTTTGGAACTCTCTTCCTCAGAGGGCGGTGGAAGCAGAGTCTTTGAATATTTTTAAGGCAGAGGTAGATAGATTCTTGGTAAGCAAGGGGGTGAAAAGTTATCGGGGGTAGGCGGGAATGTGGAGTAATCGGATCAGCCATGATCTTATTGAATGGCGGAGCAGGCTCAAAGGGCCGAGTGGCCTACTCCTGCTCCTAATTCGTATGTTCGTATGTACACTCCAAAAGTACTTCATTGGCTGTAAAGCGCTTTGAGACGTCCGGTGGTCATGAAAGGCGCTATAGAAATGCAAGACTTTCTTTCTTTTTAGGCCCTAAACTCTGGAATTCCTTCCCTAAACCTCCCCGCCTGTCTACATGTCTCTCCTCCTTTAAGACGCTACTTAAAACCTACCCCTTTGACCAAGCTTTTAATTATCTGTCCTATTATCTCCTTGTGTGGTTCGGTGTCAAATTCTATTTGATAACGCTCCTGTGGACGTTTTACCATGTTAAAGGTGCTATATAAATGCAAGTTTTTGTTGTTGTTGGATGGTAACCCAGCAAAGGACATCCCCTTAAAGAGAGATGGGGGAAAATGATTGCACAGTCCTCAAAGCACGGCTCAATTCATAACTTTTCACCAGTTTTCATCTTTAAAGATTGAATTTGGGAGAATCACAACAAAAATGTTGGCCTTTGAGACGTGTTCTGATAGAGACAACTTTCGACAAAAATAGAACAGAAACAAAGCAATTGGGAAAATCCTGGAGATCAAAGAGAATTCCATTCACTAATGAGAAAGAGAAAATTGACTAACTTTACACATCTGCAGGGATAATTACTCAAGAAGACACTATTCAAAGGCAAATGTAGGAGAAGACCTGCAAGATTATGAAGAGAATTGACAAAGTTGATCCGGGTAAATAGTTCACTAGGTGAAGTGTTTGTATACCAGGGGACAGATGTTAAAATAAGGAAGTTTGGAATGAGAAGGGAAGTCAGATGAAACTTTTCATCACAGAGTTATGGAGTTGTGGAGTGAGTTACCACTGAAGTAGTCAACTCAAGTCAATTGGGAGAAAGGATTTTTTTTAAATCGGGAAATTCAGGTAAAGAATGAAGGCCCATAGTGCAGGGCACCGCCAAAGTTGAAAAGAGTGAGGGGCATGGTATGCTTTCTGGCAGGGGTGACTGGATAGTGACAGAAGCCGGAATCCAAGCTGATTTCCCCCTTCTCTTGCCCACCAAATATTTTCCCCCCAGGGTACATCTTCCTTCTATGTGTCATAACTTTCTGGTGTGTGTAGCTCAGATATTCAGCAGATAACCCTGTTTAACCCTCAGCAGGTGGACCTATCTGGAAAAAAAAGGACTTTAGTGGGATGAGAAGAACAGATAGCAGCACACAATGGGGAATAATAAGCAGTCATGGTGTCTTCACTTCAAATAACAGCACAATAAATACACCTCGCTACCATCAGTTAGAAATAACAAACTCAACATATGTTTGTGTAGCATTTAACACACCGGATCCTTATTTTAGCACTTACTCGGTGCAAGAATTAACACAAATCAACAACTTTGCCTTCATTCTATCTACTTGTGGTATCCTCAAACCCTCAGCTTCTATATTTCTGTCTATTTATCAATACTACAATTGGCCATTTCCTCTCTTGTTCCTCCTGAGCTCTAAATACCCTATCCTACATACTCTTCCTCCTCTCTACGTTCTCACTGTGTTGAATTCAACACTTGTTTCACTATTTTCTACTCAAACTCACTCTTTCCCAGGACATTGAGACCACGGAACTCCTTATCTCCCTCAGTTTTCTCTTCCTTCTACAATCTACAGACGTTTAAACCCCAATACGATAGCAAAATACTGCGGATGCTGGAAATCCGAAATAACAACAGAAAATGCTGGAAAAACTCAGCAGGCCAGGCAACATCCGTGGAGAGAGAAACAGAGTTAACGTTTCAGGTCGAAACCCTTCGTCGGAACCCCAAGCTTGGCGTTGCTTAAGTTTCCTGATTAAGAACATAAAAATTAGGAGCAGGAGTAGGCCACGTGGCCCCTTGAGTCTGCTCCGCCATTCAATAAGATCATGGCTGATCTTTGACTTCAACTCCACTTTTGCGCCCTATCCCCATATCCCTTGATTCCTCTAGAGTGCAAAAATCTATCAATCTCAGCCTTGAATATACTCAACGATTCAGCATCCACAGCCCTCTGGGGTAGAGAATTCCAAAGATTCACAACCCTCTGAATGAAGAAATTCCTCCTCATCTCAGTCTTAAAAGGCCGACCCCTTATCCTGAGACAATGCCCCCTAGTTCTAGGCTCTCCAGCCAGGGGAAAACAACCCTCAGCATCGACCCTGTCAATCCCCCTCAGAATCTTATATGTTTCAATGAGATCACCTCTCATTCTTCTAAACTCAAGAGTATAGGCCCAATCTACTCAATCTCTCCTCAACCTAGATTAACCTAATCTATCCTCTTACCCTTTCAGTCTTGCCCATGTCCTGCACTATGGGTCTTGGCCCTACAGTTGGGATTCTGAAATAAAATAGTCAAATGTACAGTTAAAAATCCAGGATAGAAATACCATCCTAGACCTGGTGTAGGTAGAATCCTAGCTTTTTTCTTTCTACTCTAACAGTAGAGCCTCCCTGTTATATGTGGAGCTGGTTAAAGGTAACTTTGTTGTTTAGCTTGATCAAGTTTATATGTGGGACGACATTAAAACCACAGGTGAGTATCTCCCAATGGCCAAGTATGTAAATATATTGTCTGGTGTCTCACCTACACAGATCAGAAGGTCACAACAACAACAACAACTTGTATTTATATAGCGCCTTTAACATAGTAAAATGTCCCAAGGCGCTGCATAGGAGTATTATAAGACAAAAAAATTTGACACCGAGTCTCATAAGGAGAAATTAGGGCAGGTGACCAAAAGCTTGGTCAAAGAGGTAGGTTTTAAGGAGCATCTTAAAGGAGGAAAGAGAGGTAACAAGGCAGAGAGGTTTAGGCAGGGAATTCCAGAGCTTAGGGCCTAGGCAACAGAAGGCATGGCCACCAATGGTTGAGCGATTATAATCAGGGATGCTCAAGAGGCCAGAATTAGAGGAGCGCAGATATCTCAGGAGGTTGTGGGGCTGAAGTTGGTTACAGAGATAGGGAGGGGCGAGGCCATGGAGGGATTTGAAAAGGATGAGAATTTTGAAATTGAGGCGTTGCTTAACTGGGAACCAATGTAGGTCAGCGAGCACAGGGGTGATGGGCGAACGGGACTTGATGCGAGTTAGGACACGGGCAGCCGAGTTTTGGATGACCTCAAGTTTACGTAGGGTGGAATGTGGGAGGCCAGCCAGGAGTGCGTTGGAATAGTCAAGTCTAGAGGTAACAAAGGCATGGATGAGTTTGATTCCTGGTCCGTGTTGAGCTAGGTATATCTCAGTCAGACAACAGTTGGGGTACGACAGTTAGCCTCAGAACCCCTGAGCTAGGATCAGGAAAATCAGCCCGAGTTTCCACTCCTGATCGCCATCTATTGACTGCTGTTGGAAATTCCAAATGTGTAGCCATCGTGCAAGGATAGGATTGGGCTCAGCTTGATGTCCTCTCCACCGAGCAGACTGCTAATGCTCCCTGTCTAGCCTCCCACACGAAGAATGGCCATTTTGGGGGACTACTGGAGGACAGCTTGGGGCCTGTAGAACTGCACCCCAGCAAGAGCCAAAGCTTCTGTGGGGGGTGGGGTGGGGATGGATTGAGAAAGTTATGGGGAAATTATATTTTTTTTAAAAAGGGTATATTCACCCTCGTGATCCAAGGCAGACCATCTTAATTGACAATACATTGATGATATCAAAGCAATGTATCATGACAATGAATTCAAAACAGGACATTGCACGATCGGCTTCATATTTGGTACATACGTAGTACAAAACAACTATTGTTCAGGTGAATAGTCGGCCAGGCGTTGCAGGAAGAAGTTATTAAAGATAAAATGAATGGCTGACAGATATAGCCTTTGGTTTCATCCATCAATTATCCATCTTCAATTTGGGATGGCAGTGTGCATATGCATCCATTCTTGCTCAAGTGCATTTCAATACGTTTAACATGATCACCATGTGTTTTTGTTTGTGCTACACTCTGGCAAGTACGCTCTGTTCGTGTATGTAGGTACTGGAATCATAGAATCATACAGAACAGAAGGAGCCACTCCAAAATTAATTAATTGTGTGAGAACTTTGGTATTTTTACATGATAAGGGGCCGTATAAATGCAAGGATTATTAATATTTTAATTTTAATGTAACTCAGTTATGTAGGGCTCCCCCGATAAATCAGTGAACTTCTCCAGTAATTAGCTTAACCAGACAGACTGAGAATCCTTTATTCTATCCCTTGTTTAGAGTGAGTTAACATCTTAGCCAAGGTGGTGATAGAGGAGCTCCAATTGGCCTTAGCACTTTACTAGTGAGGGGATAAAATCAGCCACAGTTCCCACTCGTTTTCAATCTTCAGTGGCTTCTGCTGAATAATGGGCATTATAGACTTCAGGATAGTACTCAGCTGAGATGTTCCCCACAGTTAAATATTAAAAATCTTTGCCAACACACACTGTCTAGAGTCAATCATGTGGAATGGTCACTTGGGTGAATTACTGGAGGGCAACTGATGCCTTCTCTCCTGGTCGGCCTCCCGCCTTACACCCTTCGTAAATTTGCACTCATCCAAAGCTGCTGCCTGTATCCTAACTCGCACCAAGTCCCGTTCACCCATCACCCCTGTGCTCACTGACCTACATTGGCTCCCGGTCCGGCAAGACTACGATTTTAAAATTCTCATCCTTATTTTCAAATCCCTCCATGGCCTCACTCCTCCCTATCTCCAGCCCGACAACCCTCTTGCGCATCCCTGATTTTCATCACTCCACCATTGGCGGCCATGCTTTCAGCTGCCTAGGCCTGAAGCTCTGGAATTCCCTCCTTAAACCTCTCCACCTCTCTACCTCTCTCTCCTCCTTTAAAACACTCCTTAAAACCTACGTCTTTGATCAAGCTTTTGGTCGTCTGTCCTTATGTGGCTTGGTGTCAAATTTTGTTTGATAACGCTCCTGTGAAGCGCCTTGGGACATTTTACTACCTTGAAGGCACAATATAAATGCAAATTGTTGGTGTTTGCTGTTGTGGAATCGTATCCCAGCAATAAGCCAATGTGTTTGGAGAGGCAGGAGAAAATACACGTAGAAAACGCTTATTCAGGTATGAGCCCTGACCTTTGCTGTTATAGCCGCTATCAGACTCCAGCTGGAAGTGCCGGGTGGGGACAGGATTGGGTTTGCTTGCAGTACCCTCCACAGTCACTGTTAAGGCTCACACACGAAGAACAAGCATTTAGCTGAGTTACTAGTGGGCTTTCAGCACCCGTGGATCTGTACCCCAGTGAGAATCAGCAGTGTCAGGAGCAGAGGGGAGAAAACTGGGCTGGGAAGTGGTCCAAATGTGTATATAAGCCATACAGAATCAGTTAAAAATAAATGGGGGTAACTTTAACTTTGGACTTTGGTGTAAAATGGGTGATATCGAATTAGCCGTTCATTATACACCACGTCTGATTTTCCTTCCTATTAAGTCAATGGAAGAGAACATCGGGCAAGATGTACAATAGATGGCCAATTCAATGTTGCCCATTTTACACCACCACCCCAAGTTAATATTACACCCAACAAGTTTTACAATATCTTGCTTTTGTGTAGCACCTTTAATGCAGATCGGGCAGGATAGTGGAGTTGAGGTTGAAGATCAGCCATGATCTCATTGAATGGCGGAGCAGGCTCGAAGGGCCGTATGGCCTACTCCTGCTCCCATTTCTTATATTCTTATGAAAGATCAAGTCCAGTGACCAAAAGCTTGGTCAAAGAGGTGGGTTTTAAAGGAGGGTCTTAAAAGAGGAGAGGGAGTTAGGGGGTTCAGAGTGGGAATTCCAGAGTGTGGGTCCCAGGCAGCTGTAGGCACAGCTGACAATGGTAGGGTGATGGGAGGAGGGATGCACAAGAGGGCAGAGGAATGGAGATTTTTTTGGGGCGGGGGTGCGGGGGGCGGTTGGTATTGTAGAGCGGGAGAGGTTTCAGTAATAGGGAGGGGGCGAGCATGTTGGACAAGAAGTCTGAGAGGCATTGGAGAGTTTGAGAGAAGTGGTGGAGAGGTAGAGCTGAGTGTCATCAGTTAACCCTATGGCCGCGATTTTTTCAATGGAGGCGGGTTGGGAGCGGGTCGGTGGTTTTCGGCTTCCAGTCCCCCCCCAACTGCATCCGGCCCGCAGATGTGATTTTACGTTGATTGACCTTGTTAAGCCCATCCTGCGGGCTTGCCGGCCAATTAAGAGGAAGCCGGTCAGATGACATCATTTGATGACGCGTCATCTGCCGGTTTTCTTAAAGGAACCATGCACAATTTTTTTTTGACAGCTGATTTCTCAATGTTTGACAGCATTGAGGTGCTGCAAACACTGACATTCACTGTATAAAGGTGAACTCTTGCACCCAGGCTCTCCAATGACTCCCTCCATAGGCTGAAATAGATGGCAGCTGCAGGTGAGGTGACAGAAGCGATCTGTCACTGGTGAGAGAGGTTCTCCCAATGAGGTGGCACTAGACATGGATTTCAAAACTTGTTACCTAAAGAAATATGTAAATGCATTAAAAATGAATTTCCCAACATTTTCTTACCTCTGAGACTCACCAGTGCACCATTGGATCCTTCACACCACTTCGGCAGCTGTCATCAATCCAGAAACATTACAGCAGACTCACAACACACCACACTTACCTGGCACTTGGGAAAATTGTTTGGAGGCGGGTTGACGGCGGGATCACAACCCGCCGTCAATCAAAACGATTTTACCCTTTGACCCACCTCCAAACCCGCCCTCTGAGCGCTGGCAAAATCCAGTCCATATGTCTCCGGATGATGTTGCCAAGGGGACAGCATGTAGATGAGGAAGAGGAGAGGGCCAACGATGAATGCTTGGGAGACTCCCGAGGTGATGGTCAAGAGGCAGGAAGAGAAGCCATTGCTGGGGATGATTGGATGGGTAAGAGTGGAACCAAGAGAGGACAGTCCCACATAGCTACACAATGGAGGGATGGTGTTGCAAGAGGATGGTGCAATTGACTGTGCCAAAGGACGCAGAGAGGTCGAGGAGGACGACGACAGATAATGCACCCTGGTCACAGTCACAGAGGATGTTGTTCATGATTTGGTTTGCGGCCCTCTCGGTGCTCTGAATAATTTGAATAAAATTAATTGGAATAAAACTAGTTTATTTGAGGAGAGCGCAGAAAAGGAATGTCAAAAATCTTTTTTAATTTAGTATAACTAACCCAAGTGAGCGGTCGTTTTAGCATTTTATTGATATGTTTTAACACTTTTAAATTAAAGTCCGGTTTATGTAACTTCTGGTACTGCACTGTTAACCTTAACAAAACCTTCAGCTGAGATTGCCGCACTTTATGACATGGTTATACTGCAGGTATCAGTTTGAGACCGCTTCGCCTCAGTGCAAAACCAGTAGTATAACCAGACCATTAGTTTGTTAAAATGCATTTAGATTTATTATGCAATTAAATGTTATTTTATGTTATACTTGTACAGCAGTGTGATTTTTGTCCCAGTGCTTTGCATTTATTGAAGTACTTGCTGCCTCCATTTGGAAGAAACAAATCTTTTAAATGCATTTTCTTCCACTGCTTAACTGATTATTTTTCCCCCTCAAATCTAACAGGGCTGCTCCGCTGCCTTGAGGAGTGGGCGTGCTCGAGTGCCAGACTGAAGGCTGTGAGTTTGAACTCTGGGACACCCTGTCGCTTCAGCTCACTGAGTTCCGACAGGGCACTGCCTGATGCAGGTTAGTGCGAAATAGAGACACAGCTCCTAATCCCCCCTCCCCACCGGTGGCACCCACCACCCTCTCACCCCACCTGTGAATCATGCCCCCTGCTGATCCGATGCAGCATTGACGGTGGGTGTAGAGAAAACAGTGGTAGTCTGTACTCTGCCCTCACAGCTTGAATCGGTTACAGGGTTGGGGCAAACATCTTGGGAAAGAAAATAGCAGCCGCAACAAAAAAAAACGGGGCAATAGAAATTCCCACATACATAAATAATCATTCCGTTAGTCAAATTGCCGCCGGCTTGTGCATTTTTTATTCATGGTGTGCTGCGCATGGTGTGATAATTTGTGGGTTATACAAAGAAGGGAGATAAAAAATGGAGACAGATTTAATGATATCCTTGAGATACTTCATATACATGTGCGTCAGGCAAGGGGTTGAGTGAAGGTTGGGAGGAATTTCAGTTGCAGAAGGAGAGCACAATGCCTCAATTCACGTTCGCTCCCATACTAAATCTACACAGGCTTGGGCTGAGCCAGGACAGGCATACAACATTATGAGCAGCACAAATCAAACTGTGTAATAGAGGGCTCATTGGCATTCATGCTGCGTTGGCTTGGAGGTGTGTGGGGAGGGGGGTTGGTGGGCTTCAGTAAAGCTGTTTTAAGTTGGTGTCAGTCCTTAGCAATGATGTACAAGCGATTAGGGAGTGATCTTCTCCGCCAAGTGCCTTGGTCATTGTTCATGACAAGTGTCTGGAGAAGGGAGGAGTTAGCTTTCAAACCAGGGGCGATGAATCTTTCACCAAACAAGAAAGGAGCCTTTTACCCGCTCCAGACAAGCAACTTCCATCACGTTTCCTGTTGCTAGGCGCCGCCTGAAGCGTGTGAATACATGTGGTGCTGAAGTTGGTGGGGAAGAGAGAAGAAAAAATCTCCATTGAAGGAATTGGCTGGTCGGGAGCAGACATCTCTTTTTCAGCTTTGATTGACGTTTAACAGCCAGCCGTGCTTTGAGTCTGGACTCCGAGGCTTCCTGTTGTCTTTCGGTGGGAGATCAGATTGAGCAGCATATTGAGAGGCTCTCAGCATCCTCCCCACACTGAGAAGAGTGACTTTTGATAAAAGGAGAATGCGCGTTGGGGAGGGAAGGGAGTTGGTGACTGCTGTCTCTCTCTCACACACACTTTGACTTATACAATCAATCCATTTTATCCCTTCTCTGATTAGTGCACATGCTGATTTACATATTTAATGTAATTCTTTATGCATTTTTGAAAACTTGTTACCAGTTACTTGTTACTTTAAAAAAATACTTAACCAGCAACAAAAGTTAAACTAACTCTGGACACACTTTATAATTGCCATTTCGAGACTTTATTCTCTTTGACAAAGTTGTGATTGGAATGTGTTCGACTTTGATTCCAGTCATTAAGATGGTCACTAAAAGCTGAAATGCTTCTGTTACCTCCAGGAGGTCGTCTCACACCACTTAGACTCTGTGGTAACTGTAGGACACATGCAAATGGTGTGAAACCTAGTTTAAAATCCACCGTGCCTCCTGGAAACTTCATATTTTAGAAATTTATATACCACAATATCCACTTCATATATTCAATCTACTTCACAGGGTACGGTAGTGTCACGGTTCTGTTACTGGACTAATCAGAGTTCAAATCCCACTGTGACAGTTTGACAATTTGAATTCCGTTTAATAAATCTGGAAATAAAAAGCTGGTATCAGTAAAAGTGACCATGAAGCTGTTGGATTGTCATAAAAACCCAACTGAACTAATGTCCTTTAGGGAAGGAAACCTGCCGTCATTACCTCTGGGCTATATGTGACTCCAGTCCCACACCAATGTGGTTGACACTTAACTGCCCTCCGAAGTGGCTTGTATTAAGGATGGACAGTAAATGCTGGTCTTGCCAATGACGCCCACATCCCAAGAATGAATTTTAAAAATAGCTTGCACAAATTTTGGCAAAATTTTTTTTGTCATTTTGCTTCTCTCACCAATTTTTTCCCCTCCCCTGAGAGTTGAATCTTTGCTGGGGGACAGTCTCACATGTAGCCACCACCCCCACCGCTCCCCCCCCCCATTACAACACCCACTTGGTCGTTATTCACATGTGAGCACTGTCAACAGGCTATTCAACTGCAGAGAACATCACACCCAAGCCTAATCCTGACCTAATTTATCGTCAGCACGCAAGCACCTCCAGAACAGAGGGGAGGGGGGGGAACTCAATGGATGGTGATCAGGAGCAGGAACCACTTTTGATTTTCCTCTTCCTAGCTCGAGGGCGCTGAGACCATTTATAGCTGCTGCCCTGGCTGAGATCAGCGAACTCAGCCACAGGCCTGGGATCAAACCTTGGGACCTTTAGTCACTAACTAGATCACTGAGACACATATCAGTCATCGTCCCCAGCCCTGTTAATAAACTCCCAAAGTGTCTTACAAATGCTTCATTTTGTGGCAATATTCCACTACTTTCTCTGTGATCGCATTCCGATTGAAGACAACATTTAACTGTTTTCATGACATCATTTGGTTATTTTTGCCCATATTAATTTAGCAATCTTAGCATATGCTCTTATCCAACTACACTGTAAATTCCCAGGTTTACCGGTTAATCTTTTAAGCCCTTCTTTAACACATCTACACCTAAGTACAATCCCTGCCTCTTGCTTTCCTGCTAATTACCTCCTGTTGCTTGTCTAACCTACCCGACAATATTAAATAGAATTAAATAGAAATTACAATGTGGAAACAGAAAATGCTCGCCCTGTCTCTCACTCCATCTTGTTTCTTATTCTTTGTATTTCTCCTTTTAAACCAAAAGCAGCAACAACAACAACTTGTATTTATATAGCGCCTTTAATGTAGTAAAACGTCCCAAGGCGCTTCACAGGAGTATTATAAGACAAAAAATTTGACACTGAGCCACATAAGGAGAAATTGGGGCAGGTGACCAAAAGCTTGGTCAAAGAGATGGTTTTAAGGAGCGTTTTAAAGGAGGAAAGAGAGGTAGAGAGGCGGAGAGGTTTAGGGAGGGAATTCCAGAGCTTAGGACCTAGGCAACAGAAGGCACGGCCACCGATGGTTGAGTGATTATAATCAGGGATGTTCAAGAGGGCAGAATTAGAGGAGTGTCTCTAATTTTCTTATCTCTTCTCCTAAAGGCGCTGACTCTTGATCAGATATGGGTTCCATGGTTGCCAGGCACCCTGCAGAATCTTGCCCAAATGGCCAATCAGCAGTGAGTGAGTCTCAGCAGGCTATTTAACTCCAGTAGGCACTACAGCTGAATCAATCGTGCCCTCAC
Organism: Squalus acanthias; assembly: GCA_030390025.1. Lineage (NCBI taxonomy): Eukaryota > Metazoa > Chordata > Chondrichthyes > Squaliformes > Squalidae > Squalus > Squalus acanthias. The sequence goes on along the minus strand of CM059446.1, from coordinate 51,645,191 downwards.
TCAATGCCGCCCCCCACCCCCCAACCTCTGCCTTCCGGATACAGACTGGGAGCAAGAACCCTGGCTGATTTTTTTTTCTCCCTCCCTGACCCAGGGTGCTGAGGCCAAGTAGTGCCACAACTTCCCCACCCAGGTCAGAACAGCTAGTCCAACACAGACCAGGAATTCAGCTTGGTCCTTGTAGTTCAGTGCTACGCTAGTGCATTTACCAACCAAACCATCTGATATCTGATCAGCCATGATTGCATTGAATGGTGGAGCAGGCTCGAGGGGCCGAATGGCCTACTCCTGCTCCTATCTTCTATGTTTCTATATCTCTCAAGTTCTCCCTTTCTCCTGAATGCAACCATTGTCATAACATGTCACCATTTAAATGGACAAATGTCACCGAGAATGAATACAACTGCCCTTAAGTGAGAGGTAATAACATCAGTGTATTCTGTGTCTTGCCCAAAGGAAAAGGTCATTCATGCTTTCGCCTTTTGGGATGGCAGTAATGAGGAATTTCGATTAGCGCCCTCATTGACCTCTGAACTATCTCTGGCCCAAGGGAGTTAATGTCATTATCTTCATATTGAACGGTGTCCTCGAAACTCTTCCAGTTCTTATTATTGAGAAACCAGCTTTAGGGCCAAGTACACCAACAAGGTTCAGATGAGTGTGAGAGAAGATGATAAAAATCAGGCAGTAGTGATTAGGTCACGCCCAGCCTGGGTTTTAAAAGCCTGTAGGGTGCAGGAGAAAGGGAGGTAAAGAGTCCTGAAAACTAACTAGATAACTCCAATGTTTAAATTTTGGAACTGTTACAGATTGTTAAGCACTTAGGTTGATGGTAAAATTACCTCCAAAAATGATCCTCCCATGATTAGGAGAAAGCTTGTGGTGTGTAACGCAGATTTTCAGTAATCAAATAAATAGTATTCGCTCTTGGTTACTCATAGTGCCAGATCACAGTTATTAGTAATACTGGCTCTCAGATATTGAGAGGACGAGCTTTCGGTTCTTGGTAGTACCTGTACCAGCTATCAGTTATTAGCAGTACTAGCTCTTGGATATTGGTAGTACCAGCTCTCAGTTATTGGCAGTATTCTTTCTAAGATATTGCTAATACTGGTGCTCAGTTATTAATAGTACCAACTCTCAGATATAAGTAGTACCAATTCTCAGGTATTATTACTACTAGCTCTCGGTTATTAGTAGCACTAGCTCTAGGTTATTGGATAACTCTTGGGGGGAAAAATTGGGTTGCTTTGCGCCTCTTAGGGCGCTAACGGGGCGCAAAGCAACTAGCACCCGGGCGCGGCGTCGCCCACACCTCCTGTGAAATTCAGTGGGAGGTTAGCGGCGGCGCTAACCGGTATCACCCCGCGGCACTGCGCCGCCGGCGATGATGTCATCGCCGTGCGCAGCGCCCCGCTCGCGCCCCGGCCGTGATCTTCGGGAGCACCCCCTGACTTACCGCTGGACGCTATGTCCGACGGGGCCAGGGGGGCCTAGCTGCGGCCGGGGAGGCGCTATTTAAAGGCGAGGTGCGGGGCTGCCATTTTTGTTGCTGGCCGCCTGCCAGCACCTGCCTGTGCTCCCGTCCCCGGCCTCCTGAATCCCCCCACCCCGCGGAGTGCCCACTCTACTCAATCTCTCCTCATAGGACAGCCCTCTCATCCCAGGAATCAATCTAGTGAACCTTTGTTGCACTCCCTCTAAGGCAAGTATATCCTTCCTTAGGTAAGGATACCAAAACTATACACAGTATTCCAGGTATGGTCTCACCAAAGCCCTATATAATTGCAGCAAGACTTCCTTACTCTTATACTGCAACCCCCTTGCAATAAAGGCGAACATACCATTTGCCTTTCTAATTGCTTGCTGTACCTGCATGTTAACTTTCCGTGATTCATGTACAAGGACACCCAAATTTCTCTGAATCCCAACATTTACTAGTCAGAACAGCATCAGAAAGGTTTAAAGTCTAATTAAATGGTCAGAGCTATTCATATGGGCCTAATGATAAAGTGTGAGTAAATGCAAGTTCATTAAAGCAATGACATGAGGGCTATCAAGGCCCTAGAGGGGATGTAGAGGAGAGCAACAAGGCTGTTGTCAGAGCAGCAAGCTATGAAGAACGATCTGCTTCAGAAAGAGATGTTTCAGAGACGACCTTATAGAGGCATACAAGTTACTTAATGGGATAGAAAAAGTGAACATGAATCAATACTTTCAAACATTTTAGGGCAGGAGGGTTAAGGGTCGTGAAGCGCAAGTTTAAGATAGATTTCAAAGAAAGAAAGACTTGCATTTATATAGTGCCTTTCACAACCTCATGACCCAAAGTGCTTTACAGCCAATTAAATACTTTAAAGTGTAGGAAATGCAGATACTAATTTGCACACAGAAAGTCCCCACAAACAGCAATGAGATAGTGACCAGATAATCTGTTTTAGTGGTGCTGATTGAGGGATAAATATTGGCCCAGGACACCGGGGAGAACTTCCCTGCTCTTCTTCGAATAGTGCCATCGGATCTTTTACATCCACCTGATAGTTTAATATCTCATCCGAGAAACGGCACCTATGATAGTACAGCACTCCTTCAGTACTGCACTGGGAGTGTTAGCCTAGATTATGTGCTCAAGTCTGTGGAGTGGGACTTGAAATCACAACACCTTCGACAGCACCTCTCAAACCCGTGACCTCTACCACCAAAAAGGACAAGGGCAGCAGGCGCATGGGAACACCACCACCTCCAAGTTCCCTTCCAAGTCACACACCAGCCTGACTTGGAAATATATCGTCGTTCCTTCATCGTCGCTGGGTCAAAATGCTGGAACTCCCAACAGCACTGTGGGAGTACCTTCACCACATGGACTGCAGTGGCTCAAGGGGGCAGCTCACCACCACATTCTCAAGGACAATTAGGGATGGGCAATAAATGCTGGCCTTGCCAGCGACGCCCACAACCCGAGAATAAATAAATGGAAAAAAAACTTCTGACTCAGAGGCGAGAGTGCTACCCAATGAGCCACAACTGACACCTTAATTGAACTGACATTTCAGCGAGTATTTCTTTGCACAGACGGTGACCAACATCTTAAACAGGACACTAGAAAGTGTGGATGAGCCCAGGACACTGGATTCATTTAAGAAACAGCTAGATGCTGTAATGGGGTTGGTATACTGGAACAATGGGACCAAATAAGCTGAAGGGTCTTCTTCATCTGATGCAATTTTGTAAAATTAGATTAGGATTAGTGTGGTTATCTAAATTGGATTTAGCAGCTGTGAACAGATGATATTAAAGGGATAAATTATATAGAAATTAATAGGAAAATGATGCATTGTTTTGGTCACTGTAAGAATTGCCATTCACTGTACTTAAAACTTGCACTGTCGTCACGTCCAAAGAAATAACCATCTTCCCTGTGCTGGTTGGTTTTGTAATTTTGCAGCTCACATACTGTAACGCTAAAGCAAACACTAATATTACAGCAATAAAACAAATGGTCAGGTGCAATGCTATTTCAGGAATATTAATCCTACACAGCTGAAATAAGATGGGTGGGGTGGGGTGGGGGTGGTGGTGGAAACGGTCTTAGTGCAAAGTGCCAGGAACCACTGACTTATCTTGGAACCCAGCTGTGTTAGGTTCTTCACAAAAAATAAGCATTTTTAATAAGAGTCCACCACCTGTGAGTAACTCGATTTTAAATCACTGAAGATGACTTTAAAAAACTATACTGAACCATTTACTAGTTTCATTGGTTGTTAGTAAATTCAATATTTTTTAATGTTTAAGATTAACGTGCCTATTAGTGCCTTTGCGTCTAAAAAAAACTAGCTTAATTTGAAGAGACTCCTAGAACGGGCGGAAACTCGCCATGCTCATTTCTTTGATCTGGGGGCCCAGCCAGTTTTGTGGGCGGGGCTGACATCCAGCGTGATGTTTTTTAAACCAACGTTAAAGGTTGCGGAAACTCAATTTACGCTTGACGTAACTTGCGCTTAAAATTCCGCGATCTTTTACGCTGGTTTGGCCGATTTCGGGCGAATTGCGCTGGTAAAACCTGCGCATGCTAACGGCCATATTCAGCCAACTCAACACAGAACAAGAATCGAGCCTGGGACCTGCCTGATCTGTTTGACTCAGTACCACGCTGGGCGGTGTATTCACACTTTGAGCCCTTGGGGACAATATTTTTTACCACGGCCTTTTCCGTACAGACCCCGTTGCAATATTTTTTTTGTTTGTAGCTCCCTCCAAGCAAGTTAAATCTCCACAAAAAATGGAGTCAGTGCAGGCGCTAATTTTGTCAAATTTCTTAAGGATTTTGTTCCGAAGTGATTTAGATCTTGAATATATCCCTTAAGAAAACAATTAACTGAAAGGAAAGAACTTTGTTAATATCTCCGTTGGCTTTCCCACATGAGGATTTAAATGTGCCAATAGCCTGCCGCAAAGTAGATTGTTGTGACAAGTCGGCAGACCTGACCAGCCCTGAAGGAGTTAAGAGCTCCAGAGCAGAGGCCCAGTGCAGCCCAGCCAATTATTCTCAGGTGGACTCCCTTTTCAGCAACAGTCTGCATGACATGAAATCGATCTAATCGAATGCGCTTGACTGAACAGTGCCGTGTCATTCGATCACTCAGCCCCTCAGCAGCTGCTGAAACTCTGGGCATTGTTAACGAAGTACACAGATTCGACAGCTGATAGAGAGTGAGTGGCCCCCATGGTATATGAGCAGTCCGCCCCTCCAGGTTGACTGTTGCAATCCGAGCTCACTAACAGCTCAGGTGAGAGTGCCACACAAAAGGAACAATTAGGGTTAATTATGGGCTTTTGATGGTGACCCTCATTAACCAGCTGTGGAAGGCTGCGGTACATTTGCTCAACCACTAATACTGCCAAATTGCATTGATCGTTGGGCAGTGCTAGAGACTTGCACAATAAATAGGTAGGCAGAGTAAAATGTTTCTCCATAACAACCTTTCTTGTTTTTCTCGCTATCATTGGTGCACCTTATCAACTTTGCTGCTTCTCTCCAAAGTTACAGACACTCCATCCTATAGGCACTCTCTTCTCCTTGCATCCTTCCTGTGTTGAAATGAAGATCCATCACAGTCTCATACTCTTAACTCGCTCTTTCTGAACCTCAAAACTGAGAAGTTCCTTATCTCTCTCAGTTTTCCCTTTCTCCTCCAAAATGTAGGCTTTGAAAACCCAAGCGGGGGTATCAGCTATTAACTACTTCTTAATCTATCTTATTGTCTGTCGTACCCTGTTCATTCTTAGTGGTGTCCTGCAGCCAAATGGATGGAATGAAAGTTGTTTCTCTCTGATGGTTGCTAAGGTTCTGGGCGAAATGAGCTTGGGCAATTTGAAACCAGTTCCCACCAGATGTAAGTTTATGGCACAAATCGATCCACTAACTGCCCAGAAGGAACAGCGGTTTAGGAAATAGAAAATGGAAATATCAGGGTGAACTATTATGAATGTATGGTCCCAGTGGGGAGCCAAGCTCCATGGAAGCATACAGCAGAAAACCGTGGGCGCACTTGCCATGCTTTTTCATCCACTAGCAAAGGATCTTAGGACCCGTGCCAGCGATTTCCCGGTATGTGATCCAGTAGGTGAGGCTTCCCGTTGGGAATATGATTTTGTAAAATATGCCCTGTCCAGTGGCAGGTGGAGGGGGGGGGGGGGGGGGGGGCGTTTTTAGAACATCTTCGTGTGGAGAGTTCTGCAATGGTCCCAGCCTGAATCATAACTGACAGAGAAGAACCATGGACTGCCTCCCTGTGCCCCACAGTATAGACTTCAAGATCCTCACCATCATTTTCAAGTCAGTTCACAGCCTTACCCACCCTACGTGGGTAATATTCTGCAGTCATATATCCCAGCCTGTAACCTCTGTTCCTTTTACTTTCGTTTATTACATGTTCCCTGCTCACTCCACTGCACTATTGGAGGCCGATAATTGAATCATCACACCCCTGCCTTCTGGAGCTCTTTGACAATGTCATGTTCCTGATACCTTCCTACCCACAACTGGAATAATAACATTGCCGTACAATAATAACGTCAAATTTTTCTTATTATTCATGTGAAATCTACCTGTCGCAGATGCATCTGTCCATGACAGTATTGGTAGCAGTGACCACCGCACAGTCATTGTGGAGACGAAGTCCCGTCTTCACACTGAGGACACCCTTCATTGTGTTGTGTGGCATGACCACCGTGCTAAATGGGATAGATTCAGAACAGATCTAGCAACTTAAAACTGGGCATCCATGAGGCACTGTGGGCCATCAGCAGCAGCAGAATTGTATTCCAGCACAACCTGTAACCTCATGGCCCGGCATATCCCTCACTCTACCATTACCATCAAGCCAGGGGACCAACCCTGGTTCAATAAGGAGTGTAGAAGAGCATGCCAGGAGCAGCACCAGGCGTACCTTAAAATGAGGTGTCAACCTGGGGAAGCTGCAACACAGGACTACATGCATGCTAAAAAGCAGAAGCAGCATGCTATAGACAGGGCTAAGCGATCCCACAATCAACGGATCAGATCAAAGCTCTGCAGTCCTGCCACATCCAGTCGTGAATGGTGGTGGACCATTAAACAACTAACGGGAGGAGGAGGCTCCATGAATATCCCCATCCTCAATGATGGTGGAGCCCAGCACGTGAGTGCAAAAGACAAGGCTGAAGTGTTTGCAACCATCTTCAGCCAGAAGTGCCGAGTGGATGATCCATATTGACCTACTCCTGAGGTCCCCATCATCACAGATGCCAGTCGTCAGCCAATTCGATTCACTCCACGTGATCTCAAGAAACGGCTGAGCGCACTAGATACAGCAAAGGCTATGGATCCTGACAACATCCCGGCTATCGTGCTGAAGACTTGTGCTCCAGAACTAGCCGCACCTCTAGCCAAGCTGTTCCAGTACAGCTACAACACTGGCATCTATCCGACAATGTGGAAAACTGCCCAGATATGTCCTGTCCACAAAAAGCAGGACAAATCCAAACCGACCAATTACCGCCCCATCAGTCTACTCTCAAACATCAGCAAAGTGATGGAAGGTGTCATCGACAGTGCTATCAAGCGGCACTTACTCACCAATAACCTGCTCACTGATGCCCAGTTTGGGTTTCGCCAAGACCACTCAGCTCCCGACCTCATTACAGCCTTGTTCCAAATATGGACAAAGGAGCTGAATTCCAGAGGTGAGGTGAGAGTGACTGCCCATGACATCAAGGCAGCATTTGACCGAGTGTGGCATCAAGGAGCCCTAGTAAAACAGAAGTCAATGGGAATCAGGGGGAAAACGCTCCACTGGCTGGAGTCATACCTAGCACAAAGGAAGATGGTTGTGGTGATTGAAGGTCAATCATCACAGCCCCAGGACATCACTGCAGGAGTTCCTCAGGGCAGTGTCCTAGGCCCAACCATCTTCAGTTGCTTCATTAATGACCTTCCCTCCAACATAAGGTCAGAAATGGGGATGTTCGCTGATGACTGCACAGTGTTCAGCGCCATTCACAACTCCTCAGATAATGAAGCAGTCCATGCCCGCATGCAACAAAACCTGGACGACGTTCAGGCTTGGGCTGATAAGTGGCAGGTGACATTCGCGCCACAGAAGTGCCAGGCAATGACTATCTCCAACAAGCGAGAGTCTAACCACCTCCCCTTGACATTCAACGGCATTACCATCGCCGAATCCCCCACCATCAACAACCTGGGGGTCACCATTGACCAGAAACTTAACTGGACCAGCCACATAAATACTGTGCCAACAAGAGCAGGTCAGAGGCTAGGTATTCTGTGGTGAGTGTCTCACCTCCTGACTCCCCAAAGTCTTTCCACCATCTACAAGGCACAAGTAAGGAGTGTGATGGAATACTCTCCACTTGCCTGGATGAGTGCAGCTCCAACAACACTCAAGAAGCTCGACACCATCCAGGACGAAGCAGCCCGCTTGATTGGCACCCGATCCACCACCTTAAACATTCACTCCCTCCACCACCGGCGTACCGTAGCTGCAGTGTGTACCATCTACAAGATGCACTGCAGAAAATCGCCAAGGCTTCTTCGGCAGCACCTCCCAAACCACGACCTCTTCCACCTAGAAGGACAAGGGCAGCAGGCGCATGGAAACACCACCACCTCCAAGTTCCCCTCCAAGTCACACACCATCCTCACTTCGAAGTATATCGCCGATCCTTCATCATCGCTGGGTCAAAATCCTGGAACTTCCTACCTAACAGCACAGTGGGAGTACCTTCACCACATGGACTGCAGCGATTCAAGAAGGCGGCTCACCACCACCTTCTCGAGGGTAATTAGGGATGGGCAATAAATGCTGGCCTTGCCAGCGACGCCCACATCCCATAAAAATGAATTAAAAAAAATAAAGAACCCGACTGTGTCACTTAGGTTGGTCAAGGTCTTGTGTGGTTAAGAAGATCCTATCAAACCATTCCAGAGCTTGTTCTCTGATAGGAAATCCTTCTCTTGCCTCTCGCCTTCAATCTCTCTCTTTCTCCATTGCAGTCTGCCTTCTCTCTATTTTATCAATACTATGATGATCAATGCACCTTTGCAGGTTTCTCTTGTTCCTCCTAAGCTCTCAAGAACCCATCCTATACACTCTTCCTCCTCCCTGCATCCAGTGTGGAAATAAAGACTTGTTGCACTGTCTCCTAATCCAACTCACTCAGTTCAATCTGCTTACAGATGTGCATTAATTTGCAGACTGACAGTGGATCCCAGCAGAAGGCGGTGATGTTGACCATGTACAGGCACACCTTGACCTGGGTGCCCCTTCTTATGCCTGTATCCTTCCTGATGAACTCGGCAAATGGCTCAATACGCATCTAAACAAGACAGAGTGCAGCTGCCGCAAAGGCAAAATGGGGAATGGCCACGATCTAAGGCTCTCCCGCCATTGTTTTATGTTTTACTGAACACATAACCCAGTGCTTGTCTAAACCAATGACTGTAATTAGCATGTTAAGATTTAATCCATAAAAAGGCTAACTTCACAATGATTAATCCAATTCAGTTTGTTTCCACTGTGATGTAGTAAGAGTTACCATGTAGCCAGACAAATGGCTGTCAAAATGTTAATACAGTAATTACTGAACTCAGTGCTCTTTCACACCAGTGTTTAACTGGATACAATGACTATCATATCAATAACTCAGATTGATTTGACTTACCTCTTTAAAGGAAAGACCTGACCATATGACCGACCTTGGCTGTATTACTCTGCAGTCAAATCATTTGCCGACATTCACTGGGCTCTAACAGGGACACTGAATTATTTTTTCCTCACTAGTCAAGGGGCACTGAGGCTAATTTGTCACAGATGGGGAATTGTGCAGTTCCACACCAGAGAGTCGCTGAGCCATCAAGACAGCTGAATTTTTCTTTTACCTTGAAGTCTGCTTTTACAACAACAACTTACATTTATAGAGTGCATTTAACGCGGCAAAATGTCCCCAGGCGCTTAACAAGGGCGATATCAATAAAAACATTTTTGACACCGAGCCACAGAAGACGATATCAGGACAAATGACCAAAAGCTTGATCAAAGAGGTAGGTTTTAAGGAGCATCTTAAAGGAGGAGAGAGAGAGGGGGAGAGGTTTACGGAGGGAATTCCAGAGCTTCGGGTTTAGACAGCTGAAGGCACGGCCGCCAATGGTGGAGCGATGAAAATCTGGAATGCATAAGAGGCCAGAATTGGAGGAGCGCAGAGGTCTCAAAGACTTGTGGGGCTGGAGGCGGTTACAGAGATAGGGAGGGGCGAGGCCATGGAGGGATTTGAAAACAAGGATGAGGATATTAAAATTGAGCCGTTGTCGGACTGGGAACCAGCAAGCACAGGGGTGATGGGTGAACGAGACTTGGAGCGAGTTAAGTTACGGGAAGCAGAGTTTTGGATGGGCACAAGTTTATGTAGGGTGGAAGATGGGAGACTGGCCAGGAGAACATTGGAATAATTGAATTTCTGCTGAAACTCACTGCTACATTCTCCTTTATAATATTTTAAAACCTTATCACAGGATGTGCCATATTAAACCTGCGACCCTGGGTAATTATGCACTCATACCCCTTAATGGGTAGGCCCACTTCACCTCACTAAAGAGCAAATGGAAAAAGACCGGCAGAAATTACAATCCAGGCTGAATATGGATTCTTCTACTTTGTATGCTGAATAACTTTCATATTTTTTAAAACATCATCTTTTACCAGATTAAGTAAATTGCGGTAAGCTCACTCAATGGCCTTGTGGGTAGAGGTGCTGCCTGCTGCACCTCCTCTATCACTGATTGCTTCTAATTGATGAGAAACTAGGAACTGTGGAGGAGCAAAGGGATTTAGGCGTCCATGTATACAAATCACTAAAAGCTAGTGGACAGGTATGAGAAGCAATCAAAAAGGCTAATGGAATGTTGGCCTTCATCTCAAGGAGGGCTAAAACACAAAGGGGAGGAAGTCACGTTACAGTTATATAGAATAGCAAAATACTGCGGATGCTGAAAATCTGAAATAACAACAGAAAATGCTGGAAACACTCAGCAGGTCAGGTAGCATCGAAGAGAGAGAAACAGAGCCAACGTTTCGGGTCGATGATCCTTCGTCAGAACTGGAAAAGGTTAGAGAAGTAACAGATGATATAGACCCTTGGTCAGACTCCATCTGGACTACTGCGTTCAGTTCTGGGCACCGCATCTCAGGAAGGATATCTTGGCCTTGGAGGGGGTGCAGCGCAGAGTCACCAGAATGATACTGAGGCTAAAAGGGTTAAATTGTGAGGACAGATTGCATATATTTGGCTTGTCTTCCCTTGAGTATGGACGATTGAGGGGGTTATCTAATCAAGGTGCTTAAACTGATAAAAGGATTCAGTAGGGTTGACAAAGAGAAACGACTTCCTCTGGTGGAGGGTATCAAGAATAAGGGGGCATAATCTTTAGAATTAGAGCTAGGCCATTCACACAAAGGATAGTGTAAATCTGGAATTCACTCCCCAAAAGGCTGTTGGTGCTGGGTCTATTAAAACTTTCAAGATTGAGGTCGATAGATATTTGTTGGGTGAGGGTATCAAGGGATATGGAGCAAAGGTGGTTAAAGGGGGTTGAACTACAGATCAGCCATAATCTAATTGAATGGTGGAACAGGCCTACCCCTATTCCTATGTTTCTATGTTCCAAGCCATAGAGACCTGGAAGGTCCCCAGTTCAATCACCAGTCTGTGCTGAGTTAGTAAAACAGGGGTTGGGTTCTCTCAATGTCTTGGCAACATTTATACTTCAACCAACGCTACCATAACAGATTAACTGGTTATTCATCTCATTGCTGTTTGAATGACCTTGCTGTGCGCAAGTTCTTTGCCATGTTTGACTACACAAGAGTGATTGTACTTCTAAAGTAATTAATCGGCTGTGAAGCACTTGGGGTGTATGAGAACTTGAAAGACACAGTATAAACACAAATTCTTTCTTCCTTTCTTTCTTTAAATGATCTCAATAGTGGCGACAGCTAGATTCCTACAAGCAACCTGGGCTAGAGAGAGGAAAATCAGCCAGGGTTCCCATTCCCGATCACTACCCCAGTGACTCTTGCTGGAAAGTGTGTGTGTGGACTTTGGCTAAACACAAGATTGGGATCGACTGTGATGCCCATTGCAGTTGAATTGCTTGTCGCCACTCTCTCTTGGCTCACACATGAAGAACGGCCAGTTGGGCAAAGTTGCAGAAGGGTGCCAGCACCGGTGAAACTGCACCCTAGCAGGTGGCAGTGCCTTCAGCAGAGGAGGGAGGAAAATTGGGGGGCAAAAAAGTCAAGGAAGTCACAAGTTTCACACCTCATGCATTTGCTCATTTACCAGATGCCTGAGCATTTTTTTTTTGGAAAGCAATTAACAACTTTAAGTGTTCAACAATTAGTGAGAAAAGACCAGGCAGTGAATGGCCCCCCTCGTTCGCCTTGCAATGGCCCCAGCACTGGCCCGCTCTTTGTCAATCTGTGCTCCTGCTTTCTTTTATGTGACGAATATTTTGTTGCTTGACTTTTTTGTATTTCCTGGTAACGAAACCCCTGAATCTTGTCATATACTTCATTTTCTCTGTTTTTTGTCGTCTCTCCCTCTCATATATTTTAGGTGGGGGGGTGGCAGGAGGCTAATCATCAAGGGATTATCATACCAAGTCATTAATTATGTACGTTTCTGATTGGTTAGTTCTAATTTCCATGGAGTCAACTAATCACAGAGAGGGCAGAGATCAGCCAATCAAAAATAATTGGGGTCATTTTTATTATACCTAGTGCCTTTTGCCTATTGTTTTTAGCCCTGCTTCAAACCATCTGTGTTTCTCTTACTCACTCTTAATGCAAAATTTGAGATTCCTCCATTCAGAATATAAATGAGTCTTGTTTTTATGCACTAATGTAAAGCCAACCTCAGTGCAATGAACCAGTGCAACTCCATAACACAAGATTGGAGCTGGTGCTGGGAACATCATCCATTACTTTCATTGCTTCACTACTCACGACGTGCAACACATTTCTAGTTTATTTTGTGATTTTTAGGCACTGAACCTTATAAGGTGTAAATGGATGAAGGGCAGAGGAAAAGTGGCACTGAAAGATAAGACACCGAAAGATCTTAGATAACCTGTTCAAGAGAAGGTGGAAACTCTCCCATGGCTCGGATTATAAATCCACTGGCCAGTGTGGTACAGAGCCATACAGATCTGGATTCTTAGGTTCAATATGCTGAGTTAGTTGTCGGCAATACAATTGGTTCAATTGTGCAGGTTAGGGAAGTTAAAATGAAACTAGGGCTCCTGTGCCTAGTTGCTGTCCAATTATTTTGTCCTCTTTGGGCCAGGACACTCAGTCCAATTGAACTTCCCCATGCCGTTTCATAAGCAGAGATCGACTAACTCAGCAACGACCAGAAGTTGATACTGGGGCCTTCCCGGAACCCTCGGAGAACCTGTTTTGCATGCTTTATTTTTGGTTTTATTTCATGAACAATTATTCCAATTGTGCATCCCTTCAATTGCAGAGATTATATTGCAATCAGCAGAGGGGGAGGATTCTCTTTCAGAACCCTAATGCCTGGCCCTAGAATCAGTTCAGCAAAGTATTGTCTTGCCTAACTCTTGGGGATGTTTGAACAGTTGAAGAGGTTGATCGTGCGGAGTGCTCACACAGTTAACGCCTCCACACGAGCGTCATTTTGGAACATATACAAACTTCACACCCATCCCTGGAGGCGAGAGACATGGGGGTCATTTTCAACTTGCCACCCGCGCATAGAACTGGTGTTGTGGATGGCCCGCCAATGAAAGCAACGGCATTTCAAGTGTTTCACAATACTAGAGCAGCAATGTTGTGATGCCTATTATGGGCCTGACATTTCTCCGGATATGATCCAGCCATTCACTCTGGGATTGTGCCCACCAGTGGTGATCCCGCTGGAGCACGGATGCACAAGTGCCACGTGATAGGTGCATTGCTGGTGCCTACTTGCTCCATGTGGCTGGAAACTTTGATGGCACCCACTGTTGGGGAGGGGGGGGGGGGTGGTGGAGTGGGGTGGAGGGGGTGAGGTGTTACCCAAGCCCGCTTCCCCATGAGGGGAGCGAATCCCTTCAGGGATCTAGGATCCACTTCCCGGTGTGGTCCACATTCACCAGGGTTGATGCAGGTACACTTCCTTCCGACTCACTCGACCTACCAACCTCCACAGAAATGCCAGGTCACAACTTGAGCCAATGGAGCAGGAAACACTTGGAAACACTTGGCGGCAAGTTGAAAATTACCCCCATGTCTCTCGCCTCCAGGGATGGGTGTGAAGTTTGTATATGTTCCAAAATGACGCTCGTGTGGAGGCATTAACTGTGTGGGCACTCCGCACGATCAACCGCTGGCATTAGGCGTCTCCACCCCTGGCTCTGCGAGCGAGGCTCAGCCCCTTACCAGGCAAGTTGGAAAGTGCTAGAATCGGCAGAAGTGCAACCGCTGTTTTTCAAAGGGTTCTGCTGGTTTACGCTGGAGTTATGGCAGAAGACTGGTGCAACCTGCAAGGAATTTCAACACGGTGGCATAGTGGTTAGCACTGTTGCCTCACAGCGCCAGGGACCCGGGTTCGAATCCGGCCTCGGGTGACTGTCTGTGTGGAGTTTGCACATTCTCCCCGTGTCTGCGTGGGTTTCCTCCGGGTGCTCCGGTTTCCTCCCACAGTCCAAAGATGTGCGGGTTAGGTTGATTTGGCTATGATAAATTGACCCTTAGTGTTAGGGGGATTAAATACGTGGGGTTACGGGGATAGGGTGGGATATGTGTCGGTGCAGGCTCGGTGGGCCGAAATGGCCTCTATCTGCACTGTGGGGATTCTGTGATTCTGTGAATTTCGGTGCCTTTATTCCGCAGCACTGTGTGGGCTTCAACTGCTGGACTGGAACTGGCACAGTATTGCTTCAGCTTGGAGGCACTTAGTGAGTCACAAAATGGTACCAATGCAGCAGAATTACGTAGAATGTACAGCACAGAAACAGGCCAGTCGGCCCAACTGGTCTGTGCCAGTCTTTATGCTCCACACGAGCCTCCTCCCACCCCTCTTCATCTCACCCTATCAGCATAACCTTCTGTTCCTTCCTCCCTCATGTGTCAGCCGTGGCTCAGTGGGTAGCACTCTCAACTCTGAGGCCACGATTTTCTCATCGGTGTCGGGATGGGGGCGGGTCAGCTGGTTTCCGGGTTCCAGTCCCGCCCCCAGCTGCCTCCGCTCTGCAGATGTGATTTTCCCTTGATTGGCCTTGATTGTGGGCTTACCGGCCAATGTAACAGGAAGCGGGTCTGATGACGTGTCATCTGCCGGTTTCCTTAAAGGGACCATGCACAATTTTATTTTGACAGTTGATTTTTCAGTGTTTGACAGCATTGAGGTGCTGAAAACACTGACAATCACTGCACAAAGATGAACTCTTGCACCCAGGCTCTCCAATGACTCCCTCCATATGCTTATGGAGGGAGTCAAAGCACGCAGGGAGGTTCTCTTCCCTTCCAAGGGCGGAAGAGACCTCCCCAGGACACCAACTTACCTTGCACCTCCACTCAACCCTTTCTATCTACTTTATCACTTCCCCATCTCACTAGCCACAACTCACACTCACCCTCATTCTACTGCAAGCATACCAACTAACAACACACAAGGGTGGGCACTTGAGAGGTTTAGCCAATGTCCATGTGAAGTTTCTGGTAATGTGTTGTCATACAGTGAAATCTCTTTTTCAAAAAGTGCCCCTTATTGGACAGATCTGAGTGCACATTGAGAAGTGTCTTACTGAGTTCCAGTGATTGTTCAGTCATAACCACCCCCCCACCCCCATCGCCACCACCCCCGCCCCCCCGCACCCCCGCCCCGCTATAGTGATGTGTGTGCATGGAATGGCTTGGACATTAAAGGGATGCTTCATGGTGCTGGTCTGGGATGGTGTCAGCCTGGCGCATCATGTAGCAGGCAGGGTTTACAGCATCAAGTGAAGAAAGTCTGGTCATGGTGATGCCATCGCTGGCTTCCCAGCCAGCAATTTTGTCAAGGGCTGATGCCCTGTGTCCAGTGCAGCATCAGGTGATGGTGGCGAAGGTTGGTGATGTTGGTGTTGGGGTTGATTGTGGAAGGATTCGGAGGACCAAGGTCTGATTGTTTCATTGGCTCCGATGTTGCTGGAATAGATGGCAGCTGCAGGTGAGATGACAGAAGCGATCTGTCACTGGTGAGAGAGGTTCTCCCAATGAGGTGGCACTGAACATATAGTTGGATTTAAAAACTTGTAAGCTAAAGAAATCTCTATATGTATTAAAAATGCAGTAACCAACATTTTCTTTGCTCTGAAACTCACCATGTGCAACATGGCATCCTTGACACCACTTCTGCAGCTGTCATCTTTTCACAAACATCAGACCAGACTCACAACGCGCCACACTTACCTGGCGTGTTGTCTGGACGTCGTAAAACCGAACCCAGAAGCTGGAAAATCGAAAAAGACCCTGAAAACTGCTCACAAGTACCTGTTAATAGGCAGCTAATTGCCTTTAATCCGTTTCCCGCCGCTAGGTGTCGGGTCCATTCGCAAATCGGGGACCCGACACTTGGGAAGGTTGTGTGGAGGCGGGATGACGGCGGGTTCCGAACCCACCGTCAATCAAAACAACTTTAACCTCTGACCCGCCTCCAAACCCGCCCTCTGTGCGCCGGCAAAATCACGGCCATTGTCAGAAGGTCGTGGGTTCAAGTCCCACTCCAGAGACTTGAGCACAAAAATCTAGGCTGGCACTCATGTATAGTACTGAGGGAGTGACTGTTATCTGATGACTGCCCATGGGACCTTTTATGTCTACCTGAGAGAGAACTCCCTCAGTACTGCGCTGTCGGAAGTGGCATCTTTTAGATGGGATGCTAAACTGAGCCCCCATCTGCTCTCTCAGGTGGACGTAAAATACCCCATGGCACTGTTTTGAAGAAGAAGTAGGGGGAGTTCTCCCCGGTGTCCTGGCCAATATTAATCCCTCAATCAACATCACTAAAAACAACTAATGAAATACACTAAAAACATATTATCTGGTCATTATCGCATTGCTGTTTGTGAGAGCTTGCTGTGTGCAAATTGGCTGCCGCGTTTTCGACATTACAACAGTGACTACATTCCAAAAGTATTTCATTAGTTGTAAAGTAATTTGGGACATCCTGAGGTCATGCAAGGCACTATATAAATACTTTCTCATATATTAATCTAGCTTCTATCTATGCTGTTTGCCTCAAATACTCCTTGTGGTACACATTCTTACTGCTCTTTGGGTAAAGGAGTTTCTCCTGAATTCCCTATTGGATTTATCTTATATTTATGGACCCCTGGAGTGAGATTTTACATCAAACTCATGCTCAATTCACATTGCTCTGGGTACAAGGGACAGAAATCATAGAATAAGAAGGATATCGATGTGAGTCTCTTCGGTCCTGTTCTTAAAAGGAAATTATGTACTAGAACTAAGAGGGAAGGCATTGGGCAGACTGAAAATAGAGACACAGTAAGGAGTTAAAGAATGGACCAATATGTTTGTCAAGCAGGGAATAGGAAAGACTGAGGTGTGGGTGGCATTTGTAGGTGTGTCAAAGAAAACAAGATTAACGCACCTCAGCAACGTAGTGAGATCATCGCTTCGGTTCAATTTAAGGTCTGTCGAGATGCTTAACTAGAAATGTAATCACATGAAGCTGCCCTGTTATTTTGGGAAGAGAAAGATTTTTTTTCTACTTTTGGCACCTATGAGTAAGACAAAGCCTTCCTGGGTCATGTTTAACAGAGCTTAGATCTGGAACGAATGTAGAGGCATTGGGGCGGGTGACTGTTGTCTGCTGACTGTCCCTATTTTCAGTGTGAATGGGACAAAAAATATTTTTTTCAATATCTACTGAGGTCCACCTGACTCAACTTTTGAGTAAGCCTCAAAACAGGTGATCAATGTTTCTACCCAAAACATACGGGAAACTCAGTAAAATGTTTAAATATGGATCCTACGCCCAGAGGAACTGAGCTTTGACTGTCGAGGAAAAAAGGGTCCATAAAGGAACCGCAGAAGACTGCTCCAAAACTATTGTTTAATATCTTTCTCCGATGATTTTTCTTGGTCCCACAAAAATCTTCCCACCCGCTGCCAGTCCTTCCATGTGCCCAACCCCTGCCCCCACTTTACCCTTTAAGGGCCCACCTCTGGCTCGTCTCCGCAGAGGAGCTGCCGGATTTCCCATCCCACCCCCGATCAGTGAGCAATCTATCTGTGCTCTTTCGGTCCTGGCAGCTCACCAATATTATTTTAATGAGGCCCTGCCGCAAAAAACGGTTCACCATGCGAGCAGTGCAATCGCTCCGCCCACCACCTGCCCAAAGAACGTCGGGAAATAAAAATCCGTCTGATAGAAAAAGAAAAAGAAAGACTTGCATTTCTATAGCGCCTTTCACGACCACCGGACGTCTCAAAGTGCTTTACAGCCAATGAAGTACTTTTTGAAATGTAGTCACTGTTGTAATGTAGGAAACGCAGCAGCCAAATTGCACACAGCAAGGTCCCACAAACAGCAATGTGATAATGACCAGATAATCTGTTTTAGTGATGTTGATTGAGGGATAAATATTGGCCAGGACGCCAGGGATAACTCCCCTGCTCTTCTTCAAAATAGTGCCGTTGGATCTTTTACGTCCACCTGAGAGAGCAGACGGGGCCTCGGTTTAACGTCTCATCCAAAAGATGGCACCTCTGACAGTGCAGCACTCCCTCAGCACTGCACTGGAGTGTCAGCCTAGCTTTATGTGCTCAAGTCCCTGCAGTGGGACTCAGAACCCACAACCTTCTGACTCAGAGGCGAGTGTGCTACCAACTGAGCCACAGAACACCAAAGCAACGAGGTACCAAACCTTAGTTATTGTGTGCAGTTTTGGGATGGATATAAAAGCAATAGATAAAAATTCTTAATGCAGAGGTTAGTTAGAATATTGAATTCTCTGTGACAAATCAATGTTGAAGCAGAATCTATACATTCTTTTATAAGAGAATTACATAGTTATTGAGGAATATCAAAGGGTATGGAGAGCGAGCAGGAGTGTGAGATTAGGCTAGGAGACTCATGTAAAGAAAAATACCAATGCAGACTTGATGGGCTAAAAAGGCCTGTCTCTGCATTGTAATAGTCTATGATTCACTCTCCGCCCCTCCCCAGGAGTTGACCTTCTGGGGTACGGTTCACCCTAGTGACGTTCATGAGTGAACCTTGACAGTGAATATCAATAGTTACTTCACCCTGGGGGTATCACAGTTGAGCCTTAAACTTTCCCCACATGTGCACTTTGGGCAGGTGTCACTGGATAGTGACCAGGGGCAGGAACCCTGTCTGATTTTAGACCCCTCCCTAACCCCGCCTCTAATGTCAATTTTAGGGCCCCAATTGCCACTCCAGTTGAGATTGCTAACTGAGGACAGATCGGAGGGTGGGTATAGGAGCATCTTGGTTTAAAAAGTTCAGCACTTATCAACTGAGCCATCTTATGCACTGCATGGACGTATTAATTCAATGTAAAATGTTCATATTACATGCAAAAGGCAGAGCAAATCCTGTACGACTTCTTTACATTTGCCTTTTTTTTTAAAAAGAACTCTTAATCTTACAACCTTAAAAATAAAACTGTGCTAACCATATTGTTTGTGAGAACATTGGTGTGTCTATTTTGGCAGCAGTTGCTGTGTATCATGGTGCCTCGTCAGTGTTACTGGTGGTGCCCACTCACATTTCTCAGTACAGCAGGTGACGAACAGCAGACAAAAAAAAATGGACTCCAGCCACAACAGTGCGAGGTGCAAGCGCGAAGGGGGACCCTGGCTGTGTTCAAATGCAGGATTGCGCCTGAGAAAGGGTTAAAGGGGAAGGAAGAGTGCATTTGTGTTATGAAGCATTCAAATGGAATTCTGCGCTGAGCCATTTTCCAGAAAATGAACCGTCAGCTTTACATAACAAATTGCTTGCAGAACTGTGCCGCTGCAATTTTATTTCTCTATGATTGTCCTTCTTTGAAGTACGATTGTTTTGGCTCAGCCTCACTGTCCAGTGTCCCCAGCTTTAAATGGAAGTGCGTCGTTCCCACGATCCCCTGTATTATGCGTCCGCAGCTCTCCAATTGAGGAATGATGTCATCATACCACTGTGAGAAAGTCCATTGTTCGGGCTGAAATAAAGAAATCTTCATTGATGCATTGAGGAGTCAAGCCCGGGAAATAAAGGAAGAAAAAATAGTACAGGATTTGTTTTCAATCTGTCATTTTAACTCAGGGATTACAATGGACTACATGTAATTGTGGCTGGCATGTTGCCAGGGGGGACAGTTTAGGCCGACGTACCAGTTTCCAGGTCACTGTTCCCTGTTGTCAGGTCTGCGCGGCATGGCTATAGGCTGAGTCTTTTATATCTCTTTAGGCCATGATTATTTGATTTCCACTCAAACGAAGAGATGTATGGACCCTACGAGCTTTCTTGTCAGACTTTTTTTAACTTGTGAATTTTATGCTCTAAGAGAGGTATATTAATGGAGCACTCTTCAATTTCAGGCACCTGGTGTCAGCAAAGGATAATCCTAGGTCTCGTACAGCAGTGTTTAGGTATAGAGTAAAGCTTCCTCTGCCCTACTCCAACAATGTGCCTAAGCTCCAACATCAGAAACACACTTCCGACTGCACCAGTCTTCCTGTGGCCTGTTTGAGTGAATCTGCCAATTAATGCCAAACTAGAATCATAGAATCTTATCGCACAGAAGGAGGCCATTTGGCCCATCGTGCCTGTGCCGGCTCTTTGAAAGAGATTTCCAATTAGTCCCACTCCCCCGCTCTTTCCCCACTGCCCTCAAAATTTTTCCCTTTCAAGGATGTATCCAGTTCCCTTTTGAAAGTTATTATTGAATCTGCTTCCACCATCCTTTCAGGCACTGCATTCCAGATCATAACAACTTGTTTAAATAAATTTCTCTTCATCTTCTCTCTTCTGCTCTTGCGAATGATCTTAAATCTGTGTCCTCTGGGTACTGACTCTCCAGCCAGTGGAAACAGTGTCTCTCTTATTCACCCTACACGTGAAAGGACAT
This sequence comes from Squalus acanthias, assembly GCA_030390025.1. NCBI lineage: Eukaryota > Metazoa > Chordata > Chondrichthyes > Squaliformes > Squalidae > Squalus > Squalus acanthias. The sequence continues at coordinate 51,624,487 of CM059446.1, read as the reverse complement.
TGTGCTAATCCATTGCAGAAGCACCCAGTCCCCTATCCATTTCTATCTGTCCCTAAGTATAGTTAAAAATTAGCTTAGGCCCTTTTTTCTGGGTGAGTTAGAGCACACTCCAGCTGTGACTATATCCGCTGCCTCAAGAATGGGATCAAAATCTCAGAGAGAAGAAACCTCCATGCCACCAATGTAGGCGAGATCCCATTCTCACCTAGGGTTCGATCCAGGTCTTTCTCAGGCTAACTCCACATATCTTCAAGATGAGTTTTGCTGAGGCTTTGTTGGTTAGGAAGAAGATTCGTGGACCGTGAATGAATGTATTACTCTGGCCTAGTTCATTTAGGCAGTTAGGAAATATTTAATTTGCAGGTACTCAAAGGTCTCAACTTGAAAGAGCTGGAGCTCATCTTGAAAAGCCCTGGAGGATTTGATGGCTCTATTGTCAGGGAGTTACAAGAGGCTTTCAATGCCATGATTTCAAGCCCCTCCATCTCCTCTAGAAAAAGCCAACTATCAAAGCCTACTTGCTCAAGCAAAACACCAGGCACTGTCTCAGCAAGTGAGCACAGCAGCACACAATAACACCACAGCTATCAGCTAGAGTCAGTTCCCTGGCCATCCTCAACACAAGCCACTCAACAAAACTTACTCATCACCACAGTTTGCCATGTGTACCATGCCTTATACATTGTGTGCTACAAATGTAATATATGTCAACATGTTATAACTGAAGAAAAATGGCAATAAAAAGTTACTTTGATAATGAGAGAGAAACTACCCAAGAGGTTCCTCAGAAAAATAAATCGCATTTCACTTCTAGATCCCGAGTTCAATTCCAGCCCAGACTGGTAGCATGGCAGACTCTGTTCTATATGGGCTGTAAGCGTCCTCAATGCAATGGGTTTGGGCAGTATTAATCCAATTCCTAGTAGCTGAGTGCCTACTGCACAAAACCACCTTGTAATTTGGCAGTTCAGGCAATCTCGCTCAGCGACAACAGGGTTAGTGGCGTGGGAAATTGAAAAATGTCACAGTAGGGGGCTGCTCTTGGGACTGGGGTTAAGGCACATTACTAAGGCAAAATAGAAGGGGCTTTATTCTGCATCTAACTTGTGCTGTACCTGACCTGGGCGTACTTGAAGGAACAGTGTAGTGGGAGCATCTAATCATGCTGGACCTGATCTGGAAGTGGTTGCCTGATATAGAAAGTGTTCCATTCCTCAGCACAGTACGGACATCCTTTACATTGATGAACACAACAGTCAAAGAAAAAGTAAATAGGCACACGATTAAAATTAATTTCTTATTACATTATCCCATCTTTTTAGTCATCAAAATAACCAACGAAGGAACCTCATCTTTTTTCCAATGATAAAGACTTAGAAACAGTGAAGCATCCTCACACAGTAAGAGAGCCCACATACAACAGGAATACATCGCATCGAATCTAAGGAGGAATTAATAAAATTGTTTTGTGGCACAAGTTCCACAAGATTTTATTGAAACTTGGAGGAATCTGAGAGTGATTTAGAGAGCCTGAGTTTCTTCACATATTTCACCATTGACACAGATAACCCACAAAAGCATCTGCCTAATTGAACAATACGGGAGGGAGGAGCAGTAAAATCTATAGAGCAAGGAATAGGTTGCCAGTAAAAATGTGCAACTCCAATAAAACTGTCACATTTAGGGATTGTGAGCAGGCTTTCTTCTGTATAGTTTGTCACTGTGTAATGTAAATCTTTTTATTTTTATTATAAAAAAGAAGGGGCATTTACAGAAAGAAATAATGATTTGGAATTGATTCCCGCTGCATTGCACCCTGGAGTTCTTCGCCTGGCTGAGAACGTTGTTCAATGTTGGTTGTCCTTTTCTTTTAAGTATTGCAGCTGAGGGCACTTGAGTAGATACCTGATTAGTGCCTATTCTGGTGATGCTGAGTTTAAAGAAGAGACGAGCAAGATTATGACAGGATAAGTGGCAAGAGGAGGCGATTTACTGAAAATTGCACTGCACGTGTGGCACTTCTGTCATGCGTTTATTCACGGTAGTTTATTTTTCCCAGAAGCTCCTGAATCACTGACTGATGAGGGATGGCCACCTGACAATTAGATCGCCTCAGAATCTATAGCATTGTAACACAGCTCCCCCCACCCGCCTCACCTGGAATAATAGATGCAGTTTGGGTGTCCCACGTTAGGAAGGATACACAGGTCTTGGAGAAAGCCCTGTGACGATTCACCGGGATGATACCTTGAGGTGAAGGGACTGAGCAGCAATTAAAGACTGGGCAAACTTGGGTTACATTCCTTGGAGATGAGGAGGTTTAAAGGTGATCTGATGGAGGTACTTAAAATAATGAAGGGTAAATAGGGAATGACTTCCCTCGAGCTGAGGCAATCAAGAATAAGGGGACAATCTTAAAATTTAAACAAAGCCGGTTAAGGCAAATCCAGAAAAGATTTATTCACACAAACGTTTGTGAGAATGTGACATAGACTGCTCCAGAAGGCCATAAATGTAAAGCCAATTGATATCTTTAAAAGGGAGGCAGATACTTACTTGGAAAGTAAGAGTATTAAGGGATTTGAAGAACTAGGATTAAAAAGTTAGAGTTGTAATGACTAACAAAATGGCAGAGCAGGCTTGACGGGCTGAATGGTCTCCTCCTATTCCTATGTTCCCTCATTATACTCACTCAGACCCTTGACAATTCAGAATTCTGGCAAGTTCCCTTTTATCTTTTATGTTTTTACCCCCTGTTCTTTTTCTGCTTCTCCCCACATGAAAATCGTGGTGAAATGAAATGACAGATGGGATGAAAACTATTTGATGGATGCCACAGTGCACTCGAACTGTTCCCATTCACCTTTGGCCCTGGGGTGAAAGTCCAGTCTATACAGGCAGCTAATAAGTGAAATCAGTTTGGACTGTCTCAGTCTAGCTCTAATGACATCAGCCCTCAGCACAAAACTGCCCTCGCAATACACAATTCATAATTGGCACAAAAACCCACAATACATTTGCTGTGATACTGATGGCCAGGACTAAAGAACATTCAGCAGACAAGGAATGACAGGAGGGCTCAATTCCAACGATTTTAATAACAAATGTCTAACGTTTGCTTTCTTCCAGAACAACAGTGCTCTTCTGTACTGGCAATAGGAAGAGGTCAACTCCAACTTAAATCAACAAGGGCACATTTGGATAAACAAAGCACTTAATGGACAACTCAAACCCAGTTAACTTCATAAACTGAATTGATGTTAATTTGCCATATTTTTCACGCAGTCTCTTTCCTATTATTGAGAGGCCAGTGCACGACACCATCAATATTGAAAGGGAGCAGGACTAATGCAGGGGGAGGGGAATCATATCGTGGTTTAATGACACTAAGCTTGGGTTTTTAAAGCTTATAAATTTCGGAAGGAATGGAAGATTGAGAGAATTGAGATGTTTCACAGTTCTGAAGTCCTGGGGAACAATGGGGCCTAAATTTGTTAGCACCCCAAACCGGGCACGTTTCCGTCAGCACGCAGCTTGCCTATTGGGACCCAACTAATTTCGGCCAGTGCCAGGGCCCACAGGTAAGTCCGGGCAGCGGCCAGCAGTTGTTGTATGGAGGCAGGAAAAGCACTCATGCTCCTTCTGACTCCACTAAAAAAAGTTTCGCAAAGCTTTGGGGGCCTTTTTTTGAGCGGCCTCTGATGGCCCCTTTAAGGACCACTGGTTCGGCAGCTCAAGACCCAACAATACTAGTCGAAGCTTGAGCATCGCAGGCTCCAACTAGTCTTAGCAAATTTAGGAGCCCGAGTCTGAAATGGGTCCAGGAGCCTCATTTCAATATTGAAATGAGGCCTTTGCTCGTTTCAGGCGGCCAGCAGAGACACCTAAAAAAAAGGCCTCGACCAATTTAGCAGCAGCCTGAATGCCTGTACAGATCAGGCACGGGCTTCTACCCTACTAAATTGGTTATTGTTGTGCCAGTTTTACACACGTAAAATGGGTGCAACAATGCTGAATTGAGGTACCAATGAGTTCAAGTAGGAGATAGCTCAATTGGACTTGATTTCAATACAAGGATGCAGACAAGAGGGGGACTGTGCAAGATGGGAGTGTGCAAGAAGCTTGGATGAATGACCTTTGACTACCACACTGATGGATGTTGACAACAGACGCAATTTTATTGGATGCCATAGACAATTTAAATCACAAATCAAACAAAGCAACGGGCCCACTGTCGTTCCGTTGAAAATCAATAGGGAGAATTGGGGTAGAGATTCAAGACTGGTGTTCAGTTATCAGTCAATGTTTTTGGCTGGTCTACAATCTCCCAGACAGAATTTTCCCACATTCCGGTTTCAAACTTGTTTCAGTCCTGTCTCAGTTTGGTAATCTTCCTTTCTTGTGACTGTAAACAAGAGGAATATAAAAGTTAGTATAGTTTGATCTTTGGCATCCCGTGAATGTTTTCCTTGCAACTCCAAAAAGTCAAAGGATAGGAATTGCACAATTTAAGGTGATTGGCAAAAGAACCAAAGGCGACATGAGGGAAAGCTTTCTTACGCAACAAGTGGTTAGGATTTGGAATGCACAGCCTGATAGGGTGGTGGATACAGATTCAATAGTAGCCTTCAAAAGGGAATTGGATAAATACTTGAAGGAGAAAAAATTGCAGGGATATGGGGAAAGAGCGGGGGGAGTGGGATTAACTGGATTGCTCTTCGAAAGAGCCGGCGCAGACTCGATGGGCCGAATGGCCTCCTTCTGTGCTGTATCATTCTATGATTCCAATTCAGATATGTTAATTAGCATTAGATAGTGGCAGCTAATGTGTTAATAATGTGTAAATAGATTTTAAACTGCTGGAAAGAGGTAGAAAGTGTTGGACAGTGAACAAAGACCATTTCAGTCAGTCTGTTAAAAGGCTTTAGAAAGATATAAGGTGAGTAAAGCTGTGCTGTCACTGATGAGAGGAGTGAAACAGGATAGTGAGAGGGTTCTGCTGATTGAGGAGTTTAAGAGGACGCCTGCAGAATGACACGATCCTCACTTTCCTCTCTTGTGCAGCAGATGGCACACTAAGTGTAAAAGAGCAGCACTAACTGTACTGTGCAGCAGGCAGCGCGAGACGCCTTGCAGCTCGATCAGTGGTGGAGCTGAGGGCACAGCTTTCTGTGCATCCTCCTGACACATAACCAGCGGTTCCCAGTTCTGTCGAAGGCACATAAGTAAGCGATGTTACTGCATGAATTGATTCCTGGCCTGCACTGATCTTAACTCGGCCATCAGTACATGTGCTACCATTGGCCTCAGTTAGGGAGGAGAGAAAGAAAAATCAGACAAGGTTCCTGCTCCTGATCATGGTTCAGTGGCCTCTGTAGAGAAGTGTGTCTGCGCGGCCATCACGTGAGAACTAGACCAGGCTCAGGTGGCATCTTGAATAGCCTGCTGACACTCACTATCTAGGAAGAATGGTCACTTGGGCAAGGTACTGAATGGTTGCCGGCATGCATGATATCTGAGCTAGAGTCTGCGCCCTAAGGAGAGGAAGAAAGATAGCTGGGGTGGGGTGGGGGAGTTTGAAATAAAAGCCTGATTTTAAAAATGATACACATCTGCAGAGCAGTTAATGTGCACCATGAGACTTTAGGACAAGGGCTATTTAAAAAAAAATCTTAGTCGCAGGCCGCTGCATTGCACGCGCTGCAGTCGCAGGCTGCTGCATTACACGTGCTGCAGCGTCGCAGGCTGCTGCATTACACGCGCTGCAGAGGCAGCTGCTGCATTACACGCGCTGCAGCGTCGCAGGCTGCTGCATTACACGTGCTGCAGAGTCGCAGGCTTCTACACCGATAAATCTTTTTAAATATTAGCGCTGGGATTGTCCTACTGAGATCTCCCACTAGTGGCATAAACAGGGTTTTCGCCAATCTTCCACCAAAGTTACAGTCGTTGATCACGAGAACCGCCCCCCCCCACCAAGGAAATTTCCAACGTAGGTATTTATTTCAACTTTCCCCCCAATTTTCTCCCCTGAAGACTCTTGCTGGGGTATGGTCCCATGGGTACCTTGCTCAAGAGGCCATTCTTCACATGCAAGCATAGACAGTGAGTGTTCACAGGTTCTTTTGAGCTTGGGGTGGGGGTGTGAAGGGTTCAGGGCTCCTCAGCCAGGTTTGATCCTCTCCTCATCTTATCCACACACGCACACATTCCAGCTGGACTCACTAGTTAGCAAACAGGAGTGGGAAGCACAGACGATTTTTCCTTTCCCTAACCTGGAGGAACTGAAGCCAACTCTAGCATTCCCATCTCCAGCTGAGAGAAGACCCCTGGTTTTAAGCTAACACCCCCTCCCCCGGCCAGAACAGGGCGGGTTTGGGTCGGATGCCCAGCTTACACCCAATTTCCAGGTGGGGTGCAAATCGGGCGTCTGAATGGAACCCGCCCCATTGCCGGCAGGCGCGTTAGGTTAAAATTATCCCCATGGAGTTTCATTTTTTTGCAGGAGACACTTACAAAGCCTTTACACCATCTCATGGAAAATCTTTCGGGAGACCCCTGCCCACAACATGCATGAAATGCTTTGTTATCTGCCACCACCCCCGCCCCCAGACACTGCAATTTAAATCAAAATCTAGGGTATGGACAACAGCAAGACTCAACTACTTTTCGCTACTTTTGTATTTATATAGCACCTTTCATGACCACCGGATGTCCCAAAGCACTTTACAGCCAATGAAGTACTTTTGGTGTGTAGTCACTGATGTAAAGTAGGAAACGCGGCAGCCAATTTGTGCACAGCAAGCTCCCACAAACAGCAATGTGATAATGACCAGATAATCTGTTTTTGTTATGTTGATTGAGGGATAAATATTGGCCAGGACACCAGGGATAACTCCCCTGCTCTTCTTCGAATAGTGCCATGGGATCTTATACGTCCACCTGAGAGAGCAGACGGGGGCCTCGGTTTAACGTCTCATCCGAAAGGCGGCACCTCTGACAGTGCAGCACTCCCTCAGCACTGCACTGGAGTGTTAACCTAGATTTTTGTGCTCAAGTCTCTGGAGTGGGACTTGAACCCACAACCTTCTGACTCAGAGGCGAGGGTGCTACCCACTGAGCCACAGCTGACACAATGGAAATATTTATATTGATTCCAAATTTTCAGCTGCATCTGAGGAGTAATAATCACAGGCATTTCCCGGGACACAAAGAACAGAGCTATGCTGGGCCTTGTGAGATAAAATGCCCCAAAGGAGCCGAGAATCGGGCGGGGTGCAAATTGGGCACTCGACCCGAACACACACCGTTTTTGCCGGGGGCGTTAGGTTAAAATCGGGGCCAGAATGGAAGGAATGATTTGTAGATATTGGATTCAGTTGACAGGGACAAGTTCAATGGTGTTAGATGTGGGGGAGCTGTGCTTTAAGTTCGAGTTACTTAACAGCATTATACACTTATCACTTGAGTGAGAAAAAAATGGTATCCTGCAATTGGAATTTCATTGGTGCGCAATCAGGAGTGAAGCATTTCGGATCTGTGGTGCTGAGTAAATAATTATACAAACGTCCACCATCTATTTACGGAAGGAGAAAAAAAGAGAGAAGTTAGGTAAATAAATGAATCTCCCCTGTAATGTGTGGGTCATTGTGGAGAATCTAGCTCATTGCAGCCGTGTGCTGGCTGCAATCCAGGAGAGAACAAAAAGGGAGCGATTCAGAAACACGGGCGAAATCGGAGTTTGGTTCTAATTCATGATTCGAGTCATCGATGGTGATTGTGCTTCATCCTGTTTATAAACTCTGGGTCGGGTGGGGGAGGTTTCCCATGGGCTGGCGGGGGAAGAGATTCTAACGCAGCAGCTTTCTTGTTTTGTTGGCTGCTTTGCTAATGAGTGATGATGAGACCTTCAGAAATAACTAACGTTTATTGCAAAAAATCGAAGACGGCAAAACAATGAAGCAAAAAAAAAAAAGCGCTTTCAAATCATCAGGCACTGGATGGCAGCGGCCATTTCTAGGAGGCCTATTATAGCTCTCGATTCCCCCCCCCCCCCCGCCCCCCCCACCCCGACCCGACATTGGCTGGGCCTACGTGACTGGTCTACACCATAAATAACCAGGGCTTTTTGTCTGGGCACCAACTTGCAGCGATTTCAGACACTGTCTCCTTCCCCACATTGTACTTAGTCAATTTTCTACATTCAGCACAAACCAGAAGCCGCGATACTGCTCGGGCAGAGTTTGAAGAGCATCCTGCACTTAAAGAGACATATTCTTTTAGAACTTGTTAACTGGATTGTCCTGGCATGTAAAATATCACCTGTCTTCTTTCATTTATTAAACGTTCCCCATTAAGCAGCAACGGAGCCCAGGCGTCCTTGGTTAACTTAGCAACATTCTAAACGCAATTATAAAACCACATTTGTGATTCCATTACAAATAGTCCGTAGAGGAAGGTTTGTCTTAAAGGGGCACGGCCTTCTTGCAAAAGAAAAAGTATCAGACAACAAAAGGAAGATTTACAATGGAGGACGTGATGTAAATTGTGTTGAAATTCAGCACTCGTGCAAGACATTCCACACCAGTGAAAATGAAAAGCACCGGTTTAAGACAAGGTCAAAAAATAGCAGCACACCACTGACATCTCAAACAATCAGGATAACAGTGTGGGAACAGGTCCCCAGGCACAGCGCTCACTGCAGTCTCGGATCGCCCTTACTGCGTTTAAAGTTAAGACTCATCGCACTGTCTCCTACTCTCGCTCGTTCTTTCCCAGGGCCTCAAGACTGTGGAATTTCTCCCTTCCCTGTCCTCCCTTCCCCCTGTAATCTGCAAGCTTTTAAAACACCAGTTTAGTATCAACTAATCGGTACTTCCTGATTTACCTCACCTTTCCGGCTACTCTTCTCAACCGCCGTGGCGTCCTGCGCTGCTGTGAGGCTTTCCGCTTCACCTGGGGAAAACGACCATCGAAACCCAGCAAATCATTTCAAATAAACCTTTACGTTTTTAAATTAATTAAGGGAACGTGGGGCTGATCATCCTCTTTTCAGGTTTCCTACATAATCCATGCTAGACAGAGACAACTGCTGCAGAGTGTGACTACACAACAACAATGACCTCAATTCGAAAGAGATTCCCTTTGAGACATCCTGAACAAGGTGCTTTAGAAATGCAAGTTCCCTTCCGTCTTACCCTCCGCACAATATTAATACATTTATTTTTCAGGTACATTGAAATAAAAATGAAGTTGGAAATGCTGTCCATACCAGCCACCCTCCAGTACCTCCTCTAAGTGAGCATTCTTCATGGGCAAGCCTACACAGTGTGTTGGCAGGTGATTCGACCATGACGGCACATCAGTTGAGCCACTCCTGTCCTCATCTGGCACACACACAGACACAGACACACACACACACACACAGACACACACACACAGACACACACAGACACACACACAGACACACACACACACACACACAGACACACACACACACAGACACACACACAGACACAGACACACACAGACACACACACAGACACACAGATACACACACACACAGACACAGACACACACACACACAGACACACACACACAGACACAGACAGACACAGACACAGACAGACACACACAGACACACACACACACACACAGACACACACACACACAGACACAGACACACACAGACACAGACACACAGACACAGACACACACAGACAGACACAGACAGACACACACAGACGTGCAGACACACACACACACAGACATACACACAGACATACACACAGATGCACACACACACAGACGCGCAGACACACACACACACAGACATACACACAGACATACACACACACACACACACAGACATACACACAGACGCACACACACAGACATACACACACACACAAACGATCCAGCAGAAACCACTGAGGAGCAGGAATCCTGGCTGATTTTACCCTTCCCTAGTCCTGGGCACTGAGGCCAATTCTAGCATCCCGACTACCATCTGAAATGAGCTAACACAGCTCAGGCCAGGGATCAAACCAGAGACCTTCTGGTGTGCTGGTGTCTAATTTAATACACCGGGATGAGTTTGAGATTGCCCTGAACAGACTGTAAGTAGTGGGGAGTGAGCTGTTAGAAGTAATATTTGAAATGAACAAGGATTAATATTTGCAGAGTGAGATAGATATGATTCTTATGTGGGCATTGAGGGATGAAATGGAGAACGGAAGGTTTCAGACACTCGTGTCCTTATTCTACCCTCAGGAGACCAGATATTTGTAAAAAAAAAAAATGATGGGGAGCATCTGAGCTTTTAATAATCATTTTTTTAAATTACAACAATGTTGTGTGAGCTGACCTCAGCTTGGACAGTACTTGGGGAGTTACAATTTGCCTCAGCACCCCTGGACGAGGGAGGGGGAGAAAACATAAATTCAGCCAGGTTTCCAGCTTGTGAATGCTTTTCACTGAATCAGGCTGGAAAATGCAGGTGTGGGGCTGTCAGGGGAGGTCGGGACCGGACTCAACTGTGACGCCTGCCCGGGTTGAAGAGCCTGCCAACAGTCAATGTCTAGCTTCATACGTGGAGAACAGCCACATGGGTGACTCGCACTGGAGTTCTAAATGGGGGCAAGAGACAATGGGTGCATTTCTTAGAGAGAGAGAGGCCAGATTGAGGGATATGGTAAGAAGGTGGGTCGGTGGGGTTGATCTCTGATAAAGAGAAGGGTTGTCAAGGCTTTTTAATGTCCCTAAAACATTTTGTTAGTACCATACCCCAGAGTGAGCCATCACATACAGGACAGGAAGGGGGGGGGGGGGAATGCAAGTGAGGAAAAAAAGAAAATGTTATCGAAATACTTCCCATCAGCTGGTTAAATAGAGGATCTGGAAGAAAAGGGGGGTAGTACAATGGAAGTAATAAACCCAATCAGATCTGTAGAGAAAGCAAAGTGCCCTTTTTTTGTCTTTAAAAGCTGCTTTTAGACAATAGCTTTAATGCAGTCGATATAAAAACAGTATTCATGCAGTCTCTCACAGTAAAGTACTCCAGCACATCTCAACAGCCTTGGAATTCGATTAGTAATAAAAAAAAATCAAACACTATTTAATTAGAAGGCAGTTTATTTAAATCAGCCTCGGAAGCGGGTGTATCTGTGAATGTGATGGGTGAGGAGAAGAGGGAACGGGGGTTTCAAAGGACCCTGACAAGAGCCGTTTGTTGTGCTTTCTCTGTTTTCCTCGGCGCAAACGTTTAGTGAGGCTCCAGTGAATTTCATTAACAGTACATTAATTGCGGAGTTGGAGAGGTTGCCGAGAATGGAGTGATTGTTTCTGACAGCCTGGATACTGACATATGCACTTGGTATGTCCTGACTCCCAACGTCACCTCATCATTAAGATTCTCTGATGCTTCCCGCCCGACTCCACTGTGACTCTGAATCGCAGGGAAGGGGAGAAAAAAAAAACCTTTTTTCCAAAAAAAAATCCGTATTTTTTTTCTTCCCCTGAAGTGATTTTTATGTCGCTCAGTCAACGCTCTGCAACCGCTGCTGGGAGAGATCGTACATCATTAAAATGTGAAGGGATAAAAAAAAATGCATTGCCACCGCCCTCCTATTATTTGTAACTCATTCACTGCCACGTTCTCTTTCACCACCCCCCACCCCCAACCCCCACCATTGTCTCCCCTCCTCCCTTGTACGGTTCTGTAGGTGCTTGTTGTCCTCAGGTACTGCGACCAAATGGCCATTCTTCATGCGCCAGCCCAGACAGCGAGCGTCAGCGGGATGTTCGGCCAAGGAAGGCATCACAGCCAAGTCTGATCCTCTCCTCATCCCAAGATCCACCCGGGAGTGACTAGATAGCGATCAGGCGTGGAAACCTTGGCTGGCCTTTGCCCCTCCCTTAGCCCCAGGTACACTTGGGACAATTGTAGAGAAAGAAAGAGAGAAGTAGAGAAATAACGAGAGAGGAGAGGAAAGAAAGAAAGACTTGCCTTTATATAGCGCCTTTCACGTCCACCGGACGTCTCAAAGCGCTTTACAGCCAATTAAGTACTTTTGAAGTGGGGTCACTGTTGTAATGTGGGAAACGCAGCAGCCAATTTGCGCACAGCAAGGTCCCACAAACAGCAATGTGCTAATGACCAGATAATCTGTTTTTGTTATGTTGGTTGATGGATAAATATTGGCCAGGACACCGGGGATAACTCCCCTGTTCTTCTTCGAAATAGTACCACGGGATCTTTTACGTCCGCCTGAGAGAGCAGACGGGACCTCAGGTTTAACGTCTCATCTGAAAGACGGCACCTCCGACAGTGCAGCACTCCCCCAGCACTGCACTGGGAGCGTCAGCCTAGCTTTATGTGCTCAAGTCCCTGGAGTGGGAAGTTGAACCCACAACCTTCTGACTCAGGGGCGAGTGTGCTACCAACTGAGCCACGGCTGACACTGGAGAGAGAGAGGAGAGAGAACGAGAGAAAAATAGAGAAAGAGAGAAAGAAAGATAGAAAGAACTTGCATTTATATAGCGCCTTTCACCATCTCAGGCTGTCGTAAAGTGCTTTACAGCCAATGAAGTACTTTTGAAGTGTAGTCACTGTTGTAATTGAGCCCTGACAGGCCCCATATCATCCTGTCAGTGAGATTTCTTTTGCTTTCTCAGAAGCCGCAAAGAGCCTCTCATTGGGAAAGGCCCCGATCCATTATATTCCAGCAATCCAAATTTCCACAAGCTTAAGCATGAAGAACTTGGATTGGCCTCAATCTGAAGGAGCAGGGCAAATTCAGCTTGGCCCATCTCTTTTTGCTGGTGGCACATTCAATGACCATGCTGCTCCCCCCACCCAATGTGAAAGAGGAATGTTTGACATTCAGTTTAATGAGTGAAATGCACTAAACGTGCTTCAGTCATTGTAAAAAGGCGGAGAGAAAAACCTGTTCAGTGGGTGTAGTTCATTCTCTCCATTATACCTGTGCCCACCACCTAGTTAGATATTAATCCTTAAAACAAAATTTGAGCTTTGCCCATTGAACAGCCTATAATTATAAAACAAAGCACGCCGAGCCCTTGAACTGAATACTAAAGGTGGGTTTAATGTAGAACCAAGAATTATTTATTTTAACGCCTCCATAGAGCTCTGAGGGTTTTATAATGATGTACTGTGCTACTTTCAACCCTCTGACCGGCAGTTTCAAAACATAACACATAGACTTGGGTTCATGTCCAGATTGATGGGAGGAAACAGCTCCTCTCTCTATATTGGCTGCAAGGGTCTGGACAGTTTGGATCAACTGAGTGCTCCTTATTCATCACTAATTGGCAGTCTCACTTAGAGAGGCCACAGAATGGCTGGGTGGGAAATGGAAAAATGTCACTCTCCTGAAGAGGGGCATTCTGAGGTTGGCGCTGAGCTACATTGTTGGGGTAAAGTAACAAGAGCTTTACTCTACGTCTAACCAATGCTATATTTGACCTGGGATTGCTTGATAGGACAGTGTAGAGGGAGCTTTATTCTATATCTAATCCATGTTGTACTTGACCTGTGCGTGCTTGATGGGAAAGTGTAGAGGGAGCTTTATTCTATATCTAATCCATGCTGTACTTGACCTGTGAGTACTTGATGGAACAGTATGAAGGGTGCTTTATTTTGTCGCTAACTTGTTCTTTGTAGCTTGATGCTGACACTGGGTTCCCTAATGGAAAGTGCAGCATCCCTCAGAACCAACAAAAAAAAAGGTTTAAGCAAAAAACACAGCAGCGAGAGAGAGAGATTCAGAGCTGTTAAACATTCATGTCCTCTCATAATCTTTTGTATTGCGTGAATGGTGTCAGGTCGGGTGTTAGAACTTGCTGCTATAACGACAGTAGACAGTACCAGCTGTGACTGGTCTGATCATTCCAGCAACCCCCGCTGGAAAAAGTGCACGAGTGGCTGTTGATCAGGCTACCCAACGTTCATGTGGGGAGGAGGGATTCTAACTGGGCGAGTGGGCAGTTAAAATGGGCCCGTGTTACCCGCCGGAAAACTGCCTGGCTCCCGTCGTCTCCGATTTCTACCTGCTCTTCCGAGCAGGCAGCAAAGGTGCCTGCCTGAAGCCGGCGGGGGTCCTTCTTTAAATATGCTAATTGAGGTCTGACCACGTCATGCGGGCCCGGAGGCCATTTTAACTCCGGCCTGAGCGACGAAGCCGCTCTCCCGCCAGGCTGAAGTAAGTCAGAAGAGGATCAGGACGTGCAGGGGGCCTAAAAGGTAAGTTTAAAAAAAAAAATTATTTTGCGGAGCCGGGAGGAACAGGAGTGCTCCTCTGGGCCCGACAAGGAATGTTTACGCCCCCCCCCCCCCCCCCCCCCAATGGTTAAAAATTCTGTGGCCTCGTGCTTTCGTGGGCAGGCGGGAAACGTGACCAACTCCTGCTGTTTCCCACTGGGAGTTAAAATCGACCCCATAGGCCAGGCTCAAAGAACGGCCAGGTGAGTGTGAAGTACCAGAGGACTGCTGACGCCTGTCGAGCGGTATCCCAGCAACGGCTGGTCCCTTTGGCGGGGGTGCTGGAGGGTGGGGGGGAAGGGAGTGAAATAGGTAAATAAAGGTCAGACTGACTCCAGGGTACAGCCTTCCACATTCTGTCATACCAAAAATATCTTTCATTAAAAAATAATCTTTACGCACGCTTGTGGACTGGATAATGAATAACGAGGTCATTGAAAATACACTGAGCAGGGAAAACGTCTCCTAAATGGACAGCAATTGGACAAAGTTACCGAAACGAAAAATATTAGGCTCCATTTCTAAGAGTTGGATCTCACTCCCTCTGTCTTTCCCTCCATCGTCTCCCCCCACCCAGCCCAAAACCACCCCAGGAAACATTTTGTTTTAAATCTGAGCAGCTGATGAAAGAGTTAAGGCAGAAGGAGGAACTAATCATTGCAGCTAATTAACACAGCCTCATTAAGAGCAACCAGCGCCTGAATAACGAGCGCGCACCCCTCCCCGTATGAAGCTGGATCTTCCCCCCCCCCCCAACCCCCCCACAAACCGATCGTCTGTTAACATCTGCGTGTTATTCAGTTCCTCTCCTCGCTGACTTACCTCCAAACCCTCCCGCCCCACACATAAACAGGTTGCCGCTGAGTAGAAGGGGCAGCAATCAAGGGTCCTTCTGCAGTACGACAGCCCTGGCACAGCCAATGGGAGTTTTCCTCGCATCTGCTTTGCCATTGCTAATGAGTGAACGAGCGGAAATTCTGTGCTGCAGGGGTGGTGGCTTCAATCCCCTGGGGCTGGGGGGGTGGGGGGTGGGGGGGTGGTTAGCCTTTATTTGTTAGACTTTGATGCATAAATTATTCGATGTGTGCAGGACTCACGTTTTAATTCTGGGCTGCTGCCTCGGCCTGCCTCCCTCTGGTACCCACGATGCCAATCTCAGGGTCTCTGGTTGGCAAGGAGAAAAAATAAATAAATGGCATTCAGTGAAGTGAAAGATTACACTTTCATGCATAAAAATTATTTAAAGGCAATGCCCCTTATTGTCAATCTATGCAAATAAACTGAATTCACGTTGGTGATCAATTCTGCTGATATTTATAAGGTGTTTCGTTTTTACATTTAATTATTATTTCTAAATATAGATATGGTCCAGATTTTACAGTATTTTAATATTCAGAACACAGTGGGTGTATTTTAGAATGCGATGGGCACTCTAATTGACCCTGAGATGCGTACATTAAAATGAGGGGCGTGTCAAGGAGGGGGGATTTTTTCTGGTTTATTTATTGATGGGGCTGTGTCAAACACTCGCATTAAGGGTGTCAGGATCAGAGACCATCATAGCGAGAGGCTACATTTAAATAACTCCTTTTATATACATCCTTTTGGATCTCCTCCTCTCTCATCCCCCGAACGCCACGTCCAACTGTTTGAGATATATTTTCAGGAGCAAGCTTTTAATATATATATGAGATTTTTTGTGTTCCAGTTCGCCGCCCCCACCCCCACCCAGTCCCCCTTCTCTCCTGAAGGTGCTGATTCCTTGCTGAGGTACAGCTCCACGGACTCCGGCTGCCTACCAGTACCTTGCCCAGCTGACTATTCATCATGTGTGTGTGTTGCCATACTATTTGGCCATGAGGGGCATCGAGGATGATCCCAATCCCGTCCATGCACGCACACTTTCTAGCAGGGGTCATTGGATAGCAATCAGGATTGGGAACTTTAGCTGATTTTTCCACTCAGTAGCTCTAGGCTAAAGCGCTCAACTTTTTCCCCTCAACAACAACAACAACAACTTGCATTTATATAGTGCTTTTAACGGAGTAAAACCTCCCAAGGTGCTTCACAGGAGCGATTATCAAACAAAATTGGACACGGAGCCACATAAGGGGATATTACACAGATGAACAAAAGTTTAGTTAAAGAGATAGGTTTTAAAGTGTTAGAGGTCGCGGGTTTGGGAGGTGCTGTCGAGTTGCTGCAGTACATCTTGTAGATGGTACACAGTGCAGCCACGGTACGCCGGTGGTGGAGGGAGTGAATGTTTAAGGTGGTGGAGTATGAGGTGCCAGTCAAGCGGGCTGCTTTGTCCTGGATGGTGTCGAGCTTCTTGAGTGTTGTTGCCCCTGTACACATCCGGGCAAGTGGAAAGTATTACATCACACTCCTGACTTGTGCCTTGTAGATGGTGGAAAAGCTTTGGGGAGTCAGGAGGTGAGACACTCACCACAGAATACTCAGCCTCTGACCTGCTCTTGTAGCCACAGTATTTATGTGGCTGGTCCAGTTAAGTTTCTTGTCAATGGTGACCCCCAGGATGTTGATGGTGGAGGATTCAGCGATGGCAATGCCATTGAGAGATGGGGCAATGTGTCTTGTTTTCAACAGTGAGGAGGAATATTGTGTAGAATGGGAGATTTGGAGCTTTGTTAAAAACTGAAAATAAATAACCTTAATTTCTCACTAATTATTGCCAAGTCTTATTGGAGCAGTCGATGTTGGCTTGGGCACTAACCTATCATTTTAAAAAGCAGTTCTAAAACAGAGTAGATTTGTAAAGGTGAATGAATAGAAGCAAACTGAGGATTTAAATTCTGGAGGGGGTCCCCCCTATGTCCCCCCTATATTTTGGGGCTGAGGTTTGATATAATCCCATATTGTAGCCCCAATCATCTGACCCATGCTCCCTGCAGATACAAGGACCCCACTGGGAGCACAGGATCGTGGAATTACACCTTATCTGAGATTTCAAATGCCCAGGATTCAGGATGAGGGAAGCAAAGGTCTCCGCCAGCAATCAAGGAAGCTACAAACACAGGAAGTGTGAATTAAAACCAGAAGATGTTGGAAATGCACAGCAAGTCAGTTAGCAACTGAAAGGGAAAGCTTGGTTGACTTTCAGGTGTTTTGATGAAACATTAACCTGTCTTTTCTCTTTTAGATATTGAATGATCTGCAGTGCTTTTCCAATATTACCTGTTTTTAACACAATGGAACAGTCGAACTTCCTCCTAAAGATGTCACTAAATAACAACATGCCTTTTCCATTAGACATAACCAGATCCACTGAAAATAGTGGAAGTTGTGGCAGGAAATGAGGGGATTTACTTTCATTGCTTGCAGAGAAATTGCAGTCTATTGTCAATATGTACCGAGACTCTCTGCAGCTAATTCTGATGGTCAAGTTGAACGCTTCCGGCTTGTAGGATAGATCAATAACGAGACACCAATATCACAATCAAACCTCAGCCAATGAGGCACAATCACACATGGGACAAAATGGTCTATACCTCACACACCTGAGTGTGATGGGTTGCCCCACGCCCACTCCCCCCCCCCCCCCCCCACCTGAAATGGGTTGATCCCCCCCCTTATTTACATCGGCTTCTGTCCCACCCAGTCTCAGTCGAGAATAACGCATTGCTTTTGTAATTCTTTTCTATTCAAAATATCTCAAAATGACCGTTGCGCATGAACATACAAAAAAGGACAAGAAAAGGCCATCTGCTCTAACCGTGCTCACCTTATTCAGAAGTGCAATTCCGTGCACCACCCTCCCCAGTCACTAGTCATGGTAACTCCTGCAGGAGACAGAAAGCTGAGGCCAATTTCAGGAAAAACGCTGTGAAATTCCTCCCTAAGAAATCAAACAACCATCATTAGGTGTACTTAACTACTGCTGCTCCTTCCCCCAGTATGTCCCAATGTTCTTAGGCATATAGGATTGTACAGGGTTGGTGCATTTTGATTAATTCGGCCAATCTCTAAGGTCACATACTCACACTCTACTTTATTCCTCATCATTCTCTAAAGCCACTGTGTACAGCTAGCAAAGCAGCATAACATTTCTCATAACATTCATACCTCATACTGCTTCACCTTTAAGCTTCAAGTCTCTGGAAGTTACTAAAATAATTATCAAATTTCACAGTTTCTGTAATTGTGCAGCTGCATAAAGGTCACTGCAAGAATCAAGGAAGCTATATTGGAATTGGCACATGTAACGATGTTAGCACAATTATACAATGCATAGAACAGAGACTGTGGCATTCTGAGATTGTTATATTCTGTCTCACTGCTGAATCGGTCAGCAACATGCTTTAAGCACCAATGATTAGGACCTGTTCAGAGAGACATGGGCCCTGAATTTATACCAATATAAGAAAGGCTTAACCTGTAAATGGATTAACATTGCCACTAAATAGATGAATATGCTGTAGGCTAGCGTCCCACAATGTAATTTCAGCACTACAATTTTGAGTTTGTTTGTATTTGTAGAAATAGATATTGAGTTAAAAAGAACCCTCTGAGAGAGCTGTGAATCAGAGACATGACTGGACAGGACAGGGGTAGCTAAAGTGGTCACATGATGGCAGGGACTGACTGGCAAATGTTGAGAGATGAACCTCACAATTTTCCTGAACTGAAAGAAGACAGCAACAGATATTTGTGGGTAATGAGGTAACTCCAGGAGTATCGGCCTGGTATGTTTTAAGTTGCTCAAGTGTCTTTAGAACTGAATCCCCCCAGATTCACCAGTTGGCAAAATATAATTTGGGTTCAGTGTAGGTGAAAACCAAACTCATCCAAATGGCTAAAGAAGGTTCAAACCCTAGACTTTGGTTTTAAGCTGCAGAATTAGTATCTATACAGAGGGCACATGACAGGGAACATGTTATTAGAAAATTCTGAGATTTTCCACAACGTACTGGATCTGGGAGACTCAGGGAAAGAAAAAGTCACACAAACATGTACATATCATTTGCACTCTCTTTATTATCTGCCATTCTCACCCAGCCAGCTGCGCACAGACCTTTCACTGGTGCTGCTATTGCTGGGAGGGTGCTGGGTATTTCCAGCATTTCCTGGTTTGACCAGTGGTCAAGGTTGGAGGGCACTGCCTCTATCTGGCTTTGGGTAGGCAGCAGATATTGGCTCATTTTTCCAGCCCTGCGTCCCCCTCTGGACAGGTGCTTGGAGGCTTTGGGATGGTCGTGAGCCTTCAGGAAGACGCCCTAGACTATTTGGTTCTCTCTCCGTTCCAGCCAGAGGCCAGACACCACTCATTCCAATCGATCTTTTTCCCCTCAGACATTTTATCCATGTGTTAGTTGTGGGGATTGTGGCCATGACGAAGAAGGAAAACACTCAAGTAGAATAGTGGACGTTCATTTAATTTTTTTTTATTTCTAAGCATTTTTAATTGAAAACATCCCTAAAGTAGAAAGTGCGGGGGAGGGGGGGGGGGGGGGGGTGGAATGAGGCTGCTCATCGGCTAACCTCATCAGCTGTGCAGAGCGAGTTGCTTGTGTGAGACTCAGTACAAGGCAATGAAAAGAGGCTGTGGAGGTATTTGTCTGCACGGTCTCTCAGCCTGTGGGAGAATACACACTAGAACAATGACCCCTTTCTTAGGCCCAGCAACTGAGGCCGGGGGGGCCTGGCTGCTCAGAACTCAGTGAGTAAATTAAAGGCTGCATCTGTTCATTATATAAACAAATAGTACAGTTAGGCTGTGTAGCTTGGCAAGCCCCCATTGCTGGAGACAAAGGCAGGGAAAACTGTCACCTTGAAGGATGGCTGACCCAGAGACAGCAGAGAGGAGCATCCCTGAAATTGTTGCCTCGACGACTCCATGGGATACCCTTCAACTTGGCCCGGCTCTCTCATGGCAACCCCTGGTGAAAGCCACTGTCAAGGCAGCAAGAGCTGTCATAACTCTGTCTTTGAGAGCAAACCTTCCTTGGTACTGTATACCAGTCCCTGCCGTTAGCGGCAAGATCATAGATGGCTGCCCTGCTGTTATTGATGAGACAGTAATCAAGCCATACGCTGCCCAGGAGAGTCAGTTTAACCCTCTGTGTCATGGACATATCGCAGCGTCAACAAATATACTTTATAAAAACCGTTGACTCCATTTTGTATCTTCCTATTGTCCTCAGTTGTCAAAACTCAAAAGCTTCTTAAGAATACAGGAACATAGAAACAAGGCAAGGCTGTCAATCCATTTATCTGCTTTGATCATCCCAGTCCTTTTTCCTGTCCACTGTACATAATTTTTCACTCAGTGTGTTGCAGAGTCAAGATAAAGCTTCATCAGTTCCAGATACTCCACAATAAGTTGAAAATATTTGAAATATTAAAATATTAGATTAATATATACGGAAAGTTTAGCCACGCCACCCCCCCTCCCCCCCAACCCCCCCCGCCCCCCACCCCAAATTACAACTATTAACGTTCTCCCAGCCTTTGGATGAGACATTAACCGCAGGCTCCATCTGCCTGTTCAGGTGGGTGTGAAAAAACACAGGGTATTGTTTGAAAGAGAGTAGGGAGTTCTTCAACATCCTGGCTTACATTCCTCAATTCACCAACACCACCAAGAAAAAACATGGATTAACTGGCCGTTCATCTGATTGCTGTTTGTGGGATCAGGCTGTGCACAAAACGACAGCTACATTTGCCCACATAAGAGTCACTGCTCTTTCAATGTAAATTACTGTTTGTGAAGCACGCTGAAACATGGGATAAAGCGCTATTTAAATGCAAGCTTTTTCTGAAGAGACTCCTAACTTCTTTCTCCCAAAGCTGAAATTACATGTAACAGAAACATTTTTTCAAATTTTCTAACAGTACAAACACTGAAAGGTTGTGTGTGAGTGTGGCAAATCTTACTTATTTCTGAACACATAAATCATAAGAATATAAGAAATAGGAGCAGGAGTAGGCCATATGGCCCACTGAGCCTGCTCCGCTATTCAATAAGATCATGGCTGATCTTCTACCTCAACTCCACTTTCCCACCCTATCCCCATATCCCTTGATTCCCTTAATATTCAAAAATCTATTGATCTCTGTCTTGAATATACTCATCAACTGAGCCTCCACATCCCTCTGGGGTAGAGAATTCCAAAGATTCACAACCCTCAAAGTGAAGAAATTTCTCCTCATCTCAGTCCTAAATGGCCGACCCCTTATCCTGAGACTGTGACCCCTAGTTCTAGACTCTCCAGCCAGGGGAAACAGCTTCTCAGTATCTACCCTGTCAAGCCCTCTAAGAATTTTATAAGTTTCAATAAGATCACCTCTCATTCTTCTAAGCTCCAGAGAATTTAAGCCCATTCTACTCAATCTCTCCTCATATGACAGCCCTCTCATCCCAGGAATCAATCTAGTGAACCTTGGTTGCACCCCCTCCAAGGCAAGTATATCCTTCCTTAGGTAAGGAGACGAAAACTGTACACAGTACTCCAGGTGTGGTCTCACCAAACCCCTATATAATTGCAGCAAGTCTTCCTTACTCTAATACGCCAACCCCCTTGCAATAAAGACTAACATACTATTTGCCTTCCTAATTACTTGCTGTACCTGCATGTTATCTTTCTGTGATTCTGAATACCAACATTTACTAGTCTCTCACCTTTTAAAAAATATTCTGATTTTCCTTTCTTCCTACCAAAGTGGATAATTTCACACTTCCCCACATTATAAACCATCTGCCACCTTTCTGGCCAATCACTTAACTGGTCTATATCCCTTTGCAGCCTCTTTACATCCACCTCACAACTTATTTTCCCACCTAGCTTTGTACCGTCAGCAAACTTGGATATATTACACTCAGTCCCCTCATCTAAGTCATTGATATAGATTGTAAATAGCTGAGGCCCAAGCACTGATCCTTGCGGCACTCCACTAGTTACACACGCCCATCCCCAAAATGACCGTTTCTTCCTACTCTGTTTTCTGTGTGTTAACCAATCCTCTATCCATGCTAATATGTTACCCCCAATCCCGTGAGCCCTAATCTTGTGTAACAACCTCTTGTGTGGCACCTTATTGAATGCCGTCTGAAAATCCAAATATACTGCATCCACTGGTTCCCCCTTATCTACCCCGCTAGTTACATCCTCAAAAACCTTTAATAGATTTGTCAAACACGTTTTCCCTTTCAGAAAACTGTGTTGACTCTGCTTAATCATATCTGACTAATCACAGTCGATGCATCATGGATTCATTGACATACAACGTCATTCTGAAAATGAGGCAATGCCAACTTTTCTTCCACAAACAAAAATTGTTTCTCCCAATGGTTTTTCGTGAAGGTAGCAATCTGTAATAAGCTGTGATTCATTTTTTTTAAATATTGTGGTTGTTCTCTCTCATTTTGTAATTTATCTTCTGGTCAACAAGACACAAGGGAAATATCCAAACCTTGGAAATGGTTCAGAGAAAGGCCACGAGACTGATCCAGAGTGTCAGAGGAAAAGTTAGAATATTCCCTCCATGAAAGAAGATAAATGAGAGGGGACATTATAGAGATATATTAAATACTATGTGGAGTAGAAAAGGTTCATTCTGAGCACTATTGCAGTTTAAATTACAACTGTAGGACAAGGGACAAACTTGTAAAAGACAAGTTCAGGACTGATGCCAGGTTCCTTTATGCAAAGAGTGATTAATACTTGAAATGTTCTTCCAGTTAGGGAGACAAAACCTCTGGAATCAATCCAGAGACAATTGGTTGCTGTGATGGGAGAGACTGTAGGTTTCTATGGAAGAATGCACCGGGTGGGCAGAAAGAACTACTGCATCTGTATTTGCCTTTGTGATGTTCTCCAGTTCAAACACCTCTCCATTGTAGTGGTACAAAAGTACATTCCCCTCATTTTAAAGTCACCTTTAAATGGCCAGCCCTCATAGATGTCCTGCCAGCACTTTTGTTGCACGTCACAAGTTGAATTATTTTGAATGTGATTACCATTACCTCTTGCCCCTGTTTTCCTCTCTTGTGCTGAACGTAGCACATATGACCTCCAGTCACATTCCAACTAAATATTTATCCAGTTCTTTTTGAAGGAGTTAGTCAACATTGCATCAACTGCTTTTACTGGGATTAAGAACATAAGAACATAAGAAATAGGAGCAGGAGTAGGCCAATCGGCCCTTCGAGCCTGCTCCGCCATTCAATAAGATCATGGCTGATCTGATCCTCACCTCAAATCTAAAGAACACAAGAAGTAGGAGCAGGACCCGGCCACTCAGCCCCTGGGCCCTGCTACGCCACCCACAGGGCCTCGACCGATCCGAACTCAACCTCATGTCCAATTTCCTGTCCGCTCCCCGTAACCCCTAATTCCCTTTACTTCTAGGAAACTGTCTATTTCTGTTTTAAATTTATTTAATGATGTAGCTTCCACAGCTTCCTGGGGCAGCAAAATACACAGACCTACTACCCTCTGAGTGAAGAAGTTTCTCCTCATCTCAGTTTTGAAAGAGCAGCCCCTTATTCTAAGATTATGCCCCCTAGTTCTAGTTTCACCCATCCTTGGGAACATCCTTACCGCATCCACCCGATCAAGCCCCTTCACAATCTTATATGTTTCAATAAGATCGCCTCTCATTCTTCTGAACTCCAATGAGTAGAGTCCCAATCTACTCAACCTCTCCTCGTATGTCCACCCCCTCATCCCGGGGATTAACCGAGTGAACCTTCTTTGTACTGCCTCGAGAGCAAGTATGTCTTTTCTTAAGTATGGACACCAAAACTGTATGCAGTATTCCAGATGCGGTCTCACCAATACCTTATATAACTGCAGCAATACCTCCCTGTTTTTATAATCTATCCCCCTAGCAATAAAAGCCAACATTCCGTTGGCCTTCTTGATCACCTGCTGCACCTGTATACTAACTTTTTGATTTTCTTGCACTAGGACCCCCAGATCCCTTTGTACTGCAGTACTTTCCAGTTTCTCGCCATTAAGATAATAACTTGCTCTCTGATTTTTCCTGCCAAAGTGCATAACCTCACATTTTCCAATATTGTATTGCATCTGCCAAATCTCTGCCCACTCACCCAGCTTGTCTATATCCCCTTGTAGGTTTTTTATGTCCTCCTCACTTTCTACTTTCCCTCCCATCTTTGTATCATCTGCAAACTTTGATATGTTACACTCGGTCCCCTCCCCTTCTGTTCCACATCAACTGCACTGTGTCCGATTTATTTTCTAATCTTTCGGCTCATTCAGGGACTAGTTAATGTTCAATTTGTCCATACTAGTCAAATAAGCCTGCTTAGATCATCATTGTCCTTCCACATTTCCAAAATCCGGATTCAATCCCCTCTCATTTTTTACTGCAATGGCATTAAGTAGAATTCTGTGAGCATCACCCTTTCATTTACAGTCTACATTAAAGAATCATCAGTGTGCTAGGCCAAAGTGGAGGTGTTTCCTTCATCTCCCCACAATGTTCCCATCCCTGTCTCCCCAAACAGATTAAAAATATAAGCAATTCATTCATACGATCAACCTGGGAAACAAATATGGCTGTCCCACAGTTTTCGCTGTCAGTTTTTTCTTTGCTAATTTTCATTTTACTTTGGCACTTACCAGACTTTTAAAATGGGACTACTTCAAAATATACCACACTGGAACATTATTTTCTTCTCGTTTAGTTTTGATGCTGCCTTAGGTGACTGCACATTCTAAAACTTTCAAGAAACAAACAAACTAAAAGATCCACACAGGGTGAATCAGAAGCCAGGTAGCCAGTAAGGAATCTATCTCTATTTCAAGAAATGTTTAATAAAAAAAAAAAATTCATACATGTTAAGATGTCCAGGCCACTTTGGCTTCATTTGTCCAGACAAAAGGGGAGGTACTGACAAGTCGGGTGGAACAATCACTGTCCAGTCCCGAAGTGGACCATCTCCTAGCACAGCTGTGATGCCAAGCTTCCTCGCATCAATCCTTTTTAATTACAGGATGTAGGACACGCTGGTAAGGCGGCATTTATTGTCCAACCTCAGTTGCTCTGAAAGTGCAGAGAAAGCAAGTAATGTTAATTCAGGGCACAACTTAAGTAATGCAATGGGAAGCAAGTAGAAGAAGGCTTGGTTGCTGGGATGGATTGTTAAAAGTTTTGGGAGAATTTAGAGGATAGATAGGTGGTTTGAGATAATTGAAAAGATTGGGAGCGTTAGCAAGGAATTGGGAGTTTCTGAGGGGAGATTTAGGGTTGTCTCTTTCTTCGTCCATGGTTAAAGCGCACCTTAATTCAGAGAAGTTTATGGGGAAAAATACTCCTAAATTCTTTAAATTAAAACCATTTTCTAACAGCTCTGATCATTACAAAGCCACCCTAACTATATAAAAATGACAGGGCCAATTCATTACTAAAATGGTTGTCGAAGAATTCCTCTTCTCACTGGAGCAGTTTCCCTTTCTCTAACAATACATTGCAAGCACCGACCCCAAGTTAAACCTTAAAAAATGTATGTCCCCAGCTTTGAAAATTCAGTTTTATACTAGGGGCAGAGCAAGTGGAATAGATCAGAACAGCAGAGAAATTAAGTCAACTCAATTAGACTCCTAGTTTAAAATAACAGTCTGATGAGGGCATTTTTATAGTAAGATAAAATAATAAATCAATTGCAAAACTAAACTATATATTAAAAATCCTACATCTGTGCATATTTCCTGTGAGATGTTTTCATTATAACCTCCTCTGTCTGTATTTATAATAATAAAACTTGTCAGACTGTAATTACCTCTGAGTGGAGGTGCTGCAGTGCCACCATTGGCAGGAGAGTGTACTTACAGCATGACAAGTTTACATAGGCACTTTGCATTATAAATGCAGGCATAGGAATTTATCATGGAAATATAAAAATAAAGATAGTATGTATAACTAAAATGGGGACTGAATTATATCTGCACACCCTGGTCCAATTACCTAACCTTGCTTGACCTGAAGACTACGCTTGGTCGACTTACCTGTGTGTCGTGCCAGGAGAGATCTGTATCTCAAGTTCTGGGATGGAGCTTGAACTGACAACGTTGTAACTCAGAGGCAAGAGTAAACCAAGCTGACAGCCAAGGACCATCTTACTCTATATAGCTCAGTACTACACCAGAATGTTCAGTTATGTACTGGAGCTTCCTATATTTATATCTATTGTGTTCAATACGGAAGGTAAAGAAAAACTTAATGGCCGCTGACTAACAGAGCTGCCATGTGAACATGGGAAAGGTGACTTGTATCCAAAGACTCAAGCTGGTGCACAGTGCCAGCTCCACTGTAATGAAGCTCCTCAGATCTGCAGGTTGGAAAGAAAGAAAGAAAGGAAGGAAGGAAGGAAGGAAGGAGGAGGAAGGAAGGAAGGAAGGAAGGGAGGGAGGGAGGGAGGGAGGGAAGGAAGGAAGGAAGGAAGGAAGGAAGGAAGGAAGGGAGGGAGGGAGGAAGGAAGGAAGGAAGGAAGGAAGGAAGGGAGGGAGGAAGGAAGGGAGGGAGGGAGGGAAGGAAGGAAGGGAGGCTGGAAGGAAGGAAGGAAGGAAGGAAGGAAGGAAGGGAGGGAGGGAGGGAGGGAAGGAAGGAAGGAAGGAAGGAAGGAAGGAAGGGAGGGAGGAAGGAAGGAAGGAAGGAAGGGAGGGAGGAAGGGAGGGAGGGAGGGAGGGAAGGAAGGAAGGAAGGAAGGGAGGGTGGAAGGAAGGAAGGAAGGAAGGGAGGGTGGAAGGAAGGAAGGAAGGAAGGAAGGAAGGGAGGGTGGAAGGAAGGAAGGAAGGAAGGAAGGAAGGGAGGGAGGGAGGGAAGGAAGGAAGGAAGGAAGGAAGGAAGGGAGGGAGGGAGGGAGGGAGGGAAGGAAGGAAGGAAGGAAGGAAGGGAGGGTGGAAGGAAGGAAGGAAGGAAGGAAGGAAGGGAGGGTGGAAGGAAGGAAGGAAGGAAGGAAGGAAGGAAGGGAGGGAGGGAGGGAAGGAAGGAAGGAAGGAAGGAAGGAAGGGAGGGAGGGAGGGAGGGAGGGAGGGAGGGAAGGAAGGAAGGGAGGATTTGCATTTCTACGGTGCCTTTCACGACCTCCGGACATCCCAAAGTGCTTTTCAGCCAATGAAGTACTTTTTGAAGTGTAGTCACTGCTGCAATGTGCCTCTCTGAATTGCACCTTTTCCAGTGAGCGGTTCAGGTAGTCTGCTAACCCCAACAGGACAAACCCTGATCCTCAACTGAAGGAGCAAGTTGTCCTGGTGGATTGCTGTTTCAGAGTCAAAGAGGAATCTTCAAAAACTTTCTTTTTGTATCAGAATCATATTTTGCTAAAATTAAATATGTCTAATTTGGGATGAGGCATTGGGATTGGATGGGATGGGATGTGGCATTTGCAGGGAAGGAAATGCATTGAACTAAACATTTGTTCCTGGGATAGAAAAAGGTGGAGGGAAATCAGACTGGATTCCCTCTCCTGATTGCTGTCACAGTGTCTCCTGTTGGAAATTAAACGGGTGTGGACATTAAATGAGGGCAGGACTGGGCTCGACTGTCTGCCTCATCGATTAAATAGCCAGGTGATACATACCATCGCCCATGAAGAATGGTCACTTGGGTCATTGAATCAGGGGATGGTTGGCACTTGTGGACTCACACCCTGCAAAAGCCAGCAACTTCAGGAGGGTGGGGGTGGGGGGACCTGGATAATGGCCAAACGGCAGTCTTGTTCATGACAGTGGCATCATCAAATGTGAATTTTGTATTTTAATAACAAGTTTAATTGAAGAAAGGGTTTTATCAGATAAATAGGATAAATCAGAACATTATAACGAGGTTCACAAAACAAAGGATGCTCTTCAATCTGAATTATTTTTAAGTTATTTCAATCATTATTGGTTGAGTTAAAATGTGCTCAATAATTGGCTGTCTCAGCACAAGGTTTATGGGCTCCCAAATGGCTGCTGTTCTGGGCTGCTTGATTTTCAGTCCCAGACCAGAAATGGTTAATGAAAAAAAAGAGAGGGCGATTGTACTACGTCTGTACAAAGACATTCCCAGATATTGAGCCAACTGCACATCAGAGAGTTGTTGGTTAAGGGCGGGCTGACAAACAGGCAGTGTTTCTGTAATGAGGTCTATTGTGCAGCAGGGCTCCATGTGATTAATGTGTGGGCACGGGCGACAGCTCTGGAGGTGGGGGGGCTTCATCTGCAGGGCGGGCTGTCTGGCATCACTTGCGCACCACTCGGCCTCTTTGCCACACTGCGGAGCCAAACGCTTGTCACATGACTGCCAACCGAGATAAGAAATGATTTCTCCTTCATTAAAGGGGCACGGTTTGATGCAAAATATATTTGGCAAAAAAAAAATCAGTGGTTTGTTTGGGTAGAGAGAAGAGATGAGAGTCATTGATCATCATAATGATGTCATGAGCAAAAGGATAGATTCCAACTGAGATTTATCTTGTCACGATGCTTGCAAACAAGAAGGGCTTGCCATACCTACTTTTTGTGACCACGGTGTCCCTTTAACCCTTGATGGTTGAAGGGTATAATTATTTTTTTGAAAGGAATTTCTCCCACACTCTTTATATTACCGACTATTTCAAAAGGAATTGGTCCGGAATTGCCTAGCGATGTGGAATCTGTTTATGTTGCAGCCCTGGAGCAAATACACAGGGGCAGTTCTTTGAAAGTCCCAATTTTCAATTTCATGACTTGTTCTTGGGCCTTCCCTGATAGTTGGCGAGAGATCTATACAGATCAGTGATCAGGAAAAGTTATTCGTGGCCTGGAGTGATTGGCCTTTTGAGCTGTTAACCTTTTGAATACATGGTTGAAAATTCTGTGTCCTTCATTTTGCAGTGGATTTTTAAAGAGCCAATGCCTTTATGAAATAAATGTTTGGCTAACTCTAAAATGCAATGAGATAAATTGCGTTAGTACGCAGCACTTGCCGGTGATTTGACCCACGATGGTAAAGGTGCGTAGCTCTACCCGATCCGCAATGCAAGGTTTGTCGAGCATCATCTCCATGGAGACAGCGCCCCTTAAACACTTGATTCTCAGAGCCCAATATCACCTGAATACACCAAGCTCCTAACTATATTCATAATGGCCCCTTTTGCATCCAAATTGCCTTAATTCAGAGAGATTAGGGTAAGAAATTCTGGTGATGGCGCTGGAAATGAGGCGAGGCGGAACCTCCACACGCCACTCTCGCCCAGATCCCATCCCAGATTCCAGGAGCAAGGTTATTTAAAAAAGACGGTGGTCTTTGCGCCTGTAGTAGCACAGGAAAAACGCCCTCTCCACGGAGGCAGCGGAACTCGAAGTGGCCACCCTGCCTCACCGAGAAACCAAGACTGGGCCAAACAAAAGACAGCCCACTGTGTTTTTTACTTTCCTCTCAGGGAACAGAGGCCCAACTGGGATTGATCACCATTTGCTTCTTCCATGTTCGGACTCTTGCTAGGCCCAGAATGGATCTACACTTGCTCTCTAACGTAAGTCCAGCTAAGCCCCCATTGAGGTTCTGCAGCGAATGTCTCACCTCCTGATTCCCCAAAGCCTTTCTACCATCTACAAGGCACAAGTAAGGAGTGTGATGGAATACTCTCCACTTGCCTGGATGAGTGCAGCTCCAACAATACTCAAAAAGCTCGACACCATACAGGACAAAGCAGTTCGTTTGATTGGCACCCCATCCACCACCTTAAACATTCACTCCCTCCACACCAGCGCACCGTGGCTGCAGTGTGTACCATCGACAAGAAGCACTGCAGCAACTCGCCAAGGCTTCTTCGGCGGCACTTCCCAAACCCGCGACCTCTACCACCTAGAAGGACAAGGGCAGCAGGCGCATGGGAACACCACCACCTCCAAGTTCCCCTCCAAGTTACACATCATCCTGACTTAGAAGTATAATGCCGATCCTTCATCGTCGCTGGGTCAAAATCCTGGAACTTCCTACCTAACTGCACTGTGGGAGTACCTTCACCACACGGACTGCAGCGGTTCAAGAAGGCGGCTCACCAGCACCTTCTCAAGGGCAATTAGGGATGGGCAATAAATGCTGGCCTTGCCACATCCCATAAACGAATAAAAAAAAACTCCCAGGAAAGCTGGGAACAGCCCCAGAGATGCACCAACACTGCCAGTGCGGCGTAATGGAGGCAGGTAGAACAAGCGGCCACACCCTCACACAGGACAATTGTCAGGTATTTTAAGAGGGGTGGAAGCTTGGAGGATCCGAGTTCCCCCCCGCAAATTGCAGGCCCACCTGCCGGAGTAACATCCAACAAAAAACAATGGCCATGCCTATCTTTGAGAGCCTTGAGGTGCATCACTGGCAGACCAGTAAATGATCAGAGAAAGCTGGGAGCATGCAATAAATATCAAAGTGGTCACTATATACAATCACCAGCATCAGTCACAGGTGAGAGGCTGCCATGAAGAAACTGGAAAGTTCCTAAAAATTGTCCCTCATCAAAAGAACTCTCTTTTCAAAATGGTTCTCAGAGCCTCCTTTCTGTTACAAGCCAATGTCAGAATAGCAACGAGAGCACCACACGACCTGGATCAAACCAGAGCATTTAAAGGGGCACTGCCTTCATGAAAATCGTTTTGGCAAACGTTCCCAGTTTATAAACACGGACAAAACACAATCACATAAATTGCCTTGAGATATACCATGACATCAGTTGCTGGTGATAAAATTAGCTCTTCTCCCTTTACAGACTCCCTCAATCATCCCTTCCTCCTGTAATATACAGGCTTTTGATCAGCCATGATCTCATTAAATGGTGGAACAGGCTCGAGGGGCCGAATGGCCTACTCTTGCTCCTATCTTCTATGTTTCTATGTTTCTATGTTAAATCCCAAGCCTGGTGATGTCTAAGCACTACTTCCTGATTTATCTCATGGGGCTCTTGCTCCTTTAAAAACTCCCTCTTTCTTCTCTTCCTCCTACGATCTATAGGCTTTGAAAAGGCCCAAGCTTGCTGACATCTAACCATTGCTTCCTGATTTACCTCACTTTCCCTTCTACTCTGTGTACCCTTTGGTGGTGCCCTGCAGTATGGGCCCTGGCCCTTCTA
The DNA here is from genome assembly GCA_030390025.1 of Squalus acanthias. NCBI lineage: Eukaryota > Metazoa > Chordata > Chondrichthyes > Squaliformes > Squalidae > Squalus > Squalus acanthias. Next base: position 51,593,126 of record CM059446.1, on the reverse strand, counting down.
CTGGGTTGTTCAAATCAAAAATAAACGCACTTGCATGGAAAAAAAAAATCGTTGACTGATGATTACTGGAATTAATGAGAAGCCCTCCCCTGATGCGTTGCAGGATTTTAGCCCCTGAATTACGAGTGAGGAGCGATCACAGGTGCCGTTTGTTGTCTCACCCCAGGACACCATTAACCCAGATTCTAGTCCGTGCCTCTGCTCTCTGGCTTTCCTCTTACTATGCAATCAAGAGAAAGCTTACAGCTGCGCATCGCTCTCTAAATGAAGAGCAGATGCTGAAGAATTTAAAATATTCCATCAAACAGCCAGAACGTAATGCCTTTACGAAGATCTGTCCTCGCCCAGAAAAATAAATACAAAATATAAAGCGCAACAATGGAAGCAAAAATCTACAGCCCGCCCCTCCAAATTCTTGCAACTATTTCATGTAGTTATATTGTGCACCTAATATGTTTCTATAATTTCACTGTTCCATAATTCCTGAGTACAATAGTTTTCAGTGTAAAATATTAATGATCATGCAGTCATTTGTGAAAAGATGTAATTTTTTTTTGAAAGACAATGAGCGAGGGTATAAATTTGTAAGCTTGCTCTCAGTTAGCAGCTCCTTTTAGTCAGCCCGCGTCACTGATAAACAGGAAAGGAAATTAGGATTGCTGGAAATCTGAAATAAAAACAGAAAATGTCGGAAATACTCAGAGAAAGGACAGGCTAATGTTTCGGGTAAGGTCTTGGTTAGAGTCCTGAGGTGGGTTCTCCACCAAAACATTCACCTGCCTCTCCTCTTCACAGATGCGGTGTTTTTCCAGCATATCCTGTGCAACTCTTCTTTTGAATTGTGAATTGTTAGAGTGAAGGCCTCTTGTATGGCCAGGAATTACACCGTAAGGAAAATTCAGTGAGGCTGTGTTCCTGGACAGGGCCTCTCTCACTCCCTCGAGTGTGGGTCAGAGAGCTGGCCCTATAGACTTAGAGCCCCATCTCCAACTCGTACTATCGTCCAGGGAGGCTCCACTCTGGACCCACAGCCTGGTCGAAATTGCCCTCTTAGGCCTGGTACATGTTACCAGGTATCAAAGTTGGAGGGTTGGGCCCCTTGGTCGGAGTCCACCCTGGACATGAAGCAGTTTTTTTCATTTTTCAGACAAGGACAGACCCACCATGTGCTTCCAGCATTTTCAATTTTTATCCACGGAGTCTACCTGCTTCTGAGGTTATCCCACGGATACCTTCACACGCCCAAAACAGTTTCATGAACAACAACTGCCCTTGGAATTTTATTTCCTCCCAGGGTTTTCAAATGAATTTTACGATTAAATGCACTGAAATTTTGAACTGCGAATTTACTCCTTCTTGGAATTTCTAAAATCCGTCCATCAAAATGAAATGATTGGAAACAGCAAATTAATTTTGAAGATTATTTTTTCTCCGGTGCTCCGTGCCTAAACGTTTTGCAATTAGTTGTAGACCTTTATTTTGTTTTTGCAGGCGTATTGTATAAATATCAGTTAAATGTTCCACATTTCTCAATCTTTTAATCTAAACCTGAATTTTAAGATATAACTGACCTCTGATTCAAGATCATTTTGGCAAGGCTCTTTTCAAAGCACTTCCGCCCCTTTCTTTTCCATTTTCATTTCAGATTTCCAGTATCCATAGTTTTTATTGTAACCTCCATGACTAGTTAGTCTGTGGTATTCTGTAAGTGATCATATTTTGCCAGAAACCAAAGCACATCAATCCTGAAAATCAGAAACAAAAAAGAGAAAATGCTGGGAGTACGCATGAGTTCGATAGATGTCTGCAGGTCGGATTGGGTTCTGATGATGGGTCCCATCTGAAATGTTAACCTGTCTTTTTTCTTCCATATGCTGTGCATTTCCACCATTTATGTTTCGATTGAGAATGCATTCATTCATTCATTCATTCATTCAGGATATAAGGAGCCAAATCGTGTAACATTTATTTGATTACCTAACACCCAATAATTTGCATCCGTTTTGGAAAAAAAACCGACAAAGTTTTTTCCCACATCCACTTTCAGACCCGGTTTGAAAGTCGCACGTCATTGTATTTAACTTTTATCGTGCGTGTGGCATCTAGAAAATCATTTGTCCCTTCAAATTTGTGTGAGAAAGCATGGAGCCGCCAGTTTATTTTCAACACCTTCATTACAGCTCTAAACATTGCACAGAAGCAGAGTCCAACTGTTAGAGAACCTGATCAGAATGAGGCCACAACTGACTGAAAACAGCGCATGACAGGAATCGTAAAAATGCGTTAAATTGAATACTATCTAACCGTTTCTGTTCAAGAAGTATTTATGACTTAATCTAATTAACAAACAACACACAGTCTGGATGCAAATTATCACTTGCTGCAGTCTTTGTTAGCGACCGGAATTAAATTGAATTTCTCAATAAGGTTTTCAGATTCTATCAGCATATTCCTTGATTATCCTCAATATTTAAAAATAAAAATAGGGAAGTGTTTAAACAGAATACTCTGGTACATTCGCTATTTTCCTTTTACATTGCAGCCACAAAGCTCGGGACAAGTTTAAAGGGAAAACAGATTGCCTTAAATCTAGTTTATTTTCAGGATAAAATAATTCTCTATTCAAAATGGAGTTTAAATAATTGGACATTCTGTTGAAAGGAAAAAAAAAACCCAAAATAAATATCTACAGGGGGCCGCATTCCAAAGAAATCATTTGACTCATTTTTCAGCGAGCTGGTGAATCCAAGAATCCCCTCACCTCACACCACCCCACCAAAAAAGTTAATTAGGAGATATTCAATATTTTAAGTCACAACAGTTCTGACAGACAAACTATTTGCATATTAGGTCAAATAAAATGATTTTTTTCCCTGGAACTTTCCTCAATTCTTCCAAGAACAGAGACATTTTCTCTGAAGATTCTCCAGCTGCAGTATTTGCCTTCTTGTTTCAGATGCTGATGAGCCTGCATTTTCTGTTTTTATCTATTTGCCTTCTCCCTGCGGAGAGGAATTTCCTTATTTGGTTGGCATCAAGGAAAGACCCCCTTCAGATATTACTGGGTTTAACAGCACTGATGAAAAAAAGTCAACAGGAGAGGCGGGGAGTTTTTAATATGTTTGCACATGTATATTTAGTTTTAAAGCACTTTAAGAGCAAAATGGCTGCGTGTTCATTTCTTCTTTTTTTTTACTCAGGATGATTTTAAATATAACGCCTTCCTTTACAAGGCAAAAAGAAAGCAAAGTCCCAATGTGATCCTTCCCTCCCCCTCCCATAAACTACCCCTGCTGTGTGGGGAAAATCGCCAGGCCACTATGTCCCTCCCCAAGGAGAAATAAACACGACACAAGGACGCGATAAGTGCAGACCCATGAAAAAAAAAAGTCAAGGTTATATACAGCATGGCCTCTGGTTTAACAAAATTTTGTTCAGAATTCAGTGAGAAATGTAACTTCAGATGTCAAACCTCCCCCAGTAATAATAACAACTACCTGTATTTATATAGCGCCTTTAATGTAGTAAAACATTCCAAGGAGCTTTATGGGAGCGTTATCAAACAAAATTTAACACCGAGCCACACAAGGAGATATATGTGCAGACTTGGTCAAAGAGGGAGGTTTTAAGGAGCGTCTTAAAGGAGGAAAGAGCGGTAGAGAGGCGGAGAGTTTTAGGCAGGGAATTCTAGAGCTTAGGGTCCTGGCAGTTGAAGGCACGGCCACCAATGGTGGAGTGATTAAAATCAGGGATGCTCAAGAGACCAGAATTGGAGGAGCGCAGATACCTTGGAGATTTGTAGGGCTGGAGGAGGTTACAGAGATAGAGAAGGGCACAGAAATAGGGCAAGAGCGCACAGAAGTATTTTATTTTTTCCACTGTTAAGTTTTGTTATGCATTTTCCCACAGGATTTAAATATTTGACACATGATCACATTCACTACGTGTTTAGTTGGATGTTATGGTGTTATTAATATAGTACAGCAACTCAAAAAGATGGTGACAAATAACTTTTGGAAGCTGTTGTAATAGTTCAATAATCTGGAGTGTCCCTGAGGGATTTCATTTTTAGGAATGGGGACATCCCAGGCCTTTTCGTTCGAAAGACATGGAAGAGAAAGGGTTTTGTGCTCATTTGGAACCTTGAATATCCCACAAAGAGCAGCTCACACTAATCGGTGTGACACATGTGTTTGTACAGATACAAACGCCACTTTCTAACAATTACATTTAAATTGTCCTCATCCGTACCCATTACAAATTAAGAAATTACACATTGGGGTAGATCTTGACTTTGTGCGATCGTGTAAAATGGGTAATAGTGAGTCAGCAGCCTGTTTTACATCTCTCCAGACTTTGATTTCCATTTCTATCGCACAAAATTAAGATCTACCCCAATGGTTTTCTATAATTCTGTTGGTGATGAAATCTCATGACGGTTCTTGACGAATGGTCTCTGCCAAAATGTTGACTTTTTTTTTTAACTTGAAGATGCTGACGGACCTGTTGTGTATTTCCAGCATTTTCTCTTTTTATTGTAAGTTAGTGGCAACTTGTGAAACCTTCAATTTTCCTTGAAAACAGTCAAAAATATTGTATAGATATAATCAGACATTAAAAAAATTCAGGAGCACAGCTTCCTTCACGCTCACTGACAAAATATTAGACTTTTTTGTTTATTATTGTTGAGCAACCCAGGTGAAAGGTCAAGGGCCACAGTGCAGGACGCCAGCAAGGCAGTAAAGTATAGGAGAGATGCTGAAGTAAATCAGGGTGCAGTGACTGGGTGACACCAAACTTGGGGTTTAAAAGCCTGAAGCTTGGTGATGGATAGGAAGATTGAAGGAGGTGAGGAGCAATGTTCCCTCTAATTCTGTTTGGGCCGCATGGCCCCTTTAATGGGCTGCGCAGGCCATTCAAAATTCCGCCCAGGCGCGGTTTTCCATTTAAAAGCCGGTGAGCCAGCTGCGCGGGATCTCCAGAGCGCTGCGCGGCCACGCAGCTTAAAGGGAACATTGGTGAGGAGTTGCAGTTTTGAGATAACAACAACTTGCATTTATATAGCGCCTTTAACATAGTCAAACGTCCCAAGGTACTTGAGATCATGGAAAAGAACAAATTTGTTGTTGTAGTCCATATATTTGCTTGCTATACTCTAAATTAGTACCAAGCAACAGTACATTGTGATCTCTTCAATTATACTTTCTAGACTTTTTGTTCAAATTATTCTTCCAGTAAAAAATAAACCAAGTGGTTGCCGTATTTTGTGACAATGATTTTGTCATCACTTCACGTCGGTTGTCAACCTGAAACTTTTTTCAAAGCTAGAGTTCAATATTACTCATCAACGAAGGCTCTCTTCTTATCAACAATCGACCTTTTCGGACTCGAAATGTGGGAATGGTCACACTGGGATAAGGAAGTCAATGAGGAACGGATTTCAGGATAAAGTCACATCACAGTTGATAATCTTTAGGGATAGTGACTGGTAATTCCAGTCACAAAATTGCTGCACTAGCCAGTAGGGAATTTGCTTCAAACAAGAAGCTTCAGATGGCATGAAATGCCGATGGACAGCTAGATAAACGTATTCTATACATTCCTATCAGCAAAAACTGAAAATTCAAACATCAAATTAAAGATCATATCAAATAAATAAGATTTGAATTTTTTATTGCCGTTTAAAATTCACTGTTGAGGGAAGCCTTTAAGAGTGAATGTTGAATCCCTCAGAGTTCGACCAAACCTATTCATTTAAAAACAATAGAATTGGAATGCACATGTTGCATAGCATCTGCTAAACTGTCTTGTCCCTTTTAGACACTGACAGACCAGCACATTTCCAGCACTTCCTGTTTTTTTCGATTCCAAAAATATATTTATATCTCATATGCCTAACAATGTTGAATCCTACTAAAATACTACACGACCCTCATCTCCAGGAGGTGGGGACATTGAAACTGCAGGGATCCGAAACTATTGGAATCAAGGAATATATTTACAGGGTAGGTGTTTTTTCTAAATTAAATTGTACTTTATTTTTCCCTTTTTAATACATAAAAACACAGCACTATTATTATTCACTTAACAGGATTTCCACATTTTTGTCTTTGCTCATCACAGGCTGAATTAACTTCAGGTGAGGGGGAAAAAAATGTCTGATACATCACCAAATTCTGCTTTTAGTTTCTTCAAATCACTGAATTAGCATATGAAAGGGTCTCCTGTTAGAAAGGGACAATCAAACCTGACCTATTAGTTGTCCCTAAAGAATCAGTAATTTTTGCATCAGACTGGAATGTGTCAACCAAATTGCCATGGAAGTCAATGAGTTAACTATCCAACAAACAACTACAAGTAGCTAAAAAAAAAATCCTTTAAAGCTTGGCAGTGGAATACGGAACCAGAATCAAATCAACTGACTAATTCTTCTCATCAAGGCAGCCATTTTGTTCCTCCCTTATTCTGTTTGGTGAATAATTCATGCCAAGGAACATTAGTACTGAGGAATAAAAGAAAAAGAAAGACTTCCATTTATATAGCACCTTTCACGACCTCAGGACATCCCAAAGCGTTTTACAGCCAATGAAGTACTTTTTGAAGTGTAGTCAATGTTGTAATGTAGGAAACGCGGCAGCCAATTTGCACACAGCAAGGCCCCACAAACAGCAATGCGATAATGACCAGATAATATGTTTTAGTGATGTTGATTGAGGGATAAATATTGGCCAGGATACCGGGGATAACTCCCCTGCTCTTCTTCGAAATAGTGCCATGGGATCTTTTACGTCCACCTGAGAGAGCAGACGAGGCCTCGGTTTAACATCTCGTATGAAAGACGGCACCTCCGACAGTGCAGCACTCCCTCAGCACAGCACTGGAGTGTCAGCCTAGATTTTTGTGTTCAAGTCTCTGGAGTGGGACTTGAATCCACAACCTTCTGACTCAGAGGCAAGAATGCTACCCACTGAGTCACAGCTGACATTGTCATATTTTGTCCATCCAGTTTCACTATACACTGTTCCCAAATTAGGTACAACATTGAACAAAAACAAGAGATGTTGGAAACAGTCAGTAGGTCAAGCAGATGGAGAGAAGAGACAAGTTAACATTTCAGGTATGGACCCATTATACCATCTCCACAGATGCTGCCTGACTTGCTGACACTGTTTTCAGCATTTTCCGTTGTTGTTTCAGATTTCCAGCATCTGCAGTATTTTGCTTTTTCTAGGTACCATATGTAGTTAGATGCAGAGTAATGCTCCCTCTGCGCTATTCCATGAAGCGCTTCCAGGTCAGGTACAGCACAGATTAGATGCAGAGTAAAGCTCCTTCGACAGAGCCTCATCTAGCACCCCTGGGTAAGATACAGCACATTAGATATAGAATAAGGCTTCCTCTACACTGTCTCAACACAATGTCAGAAGCACCAACAGAGATACAGGGAGAGAGATGGAGAGGGAGTGACAGGCAAAGAGCGGAGAGAGAGCGAGACAGAGAGGAAGAATATGACAGCTCTGTTAGCTGAAAAAGTGGCACCATTAACTTAACTGGAAACTGGTCTCAATCTGTCTCACACATGGGATGAAAAGCACTCAGCGAGCATCCAAGATAGTACAAACTTATTTTCTCCCATTTTAATTATGTCTTTTGTAAGTGTGGTGAAAGGCTTCAATTTTGTTCTGAGGCCACATTCACCAATCCCATGTAAAAACTCCTGAACTGAGGGGACCTACTTAAGAATTTTTCCCCATTTTTTTCTCTTCTGCTCCCCTCATCCCATCTCACCTTTGCAGGTCAGCTGTACCTGGCCTTCTCTGCCTTCAATCAACAGGCAGTGCACAAAGGAAGACCTCTCCTATTGTTCCCTCTCTCTCCCATAGCGACAGAGTAGAGAGTTAAGGAACTCGGGGAATGAGGATTCAATCAGGAAAATGCTACTCTACAGTACTGTGCAGTTAATGGTAAAATGCTCCCTGCTTACGTTCAAGGTTCTGCACTTTTCCCTGATCCACCTTACACAGAATGGAAGCAAGGAATGTCCAATAAGGCCAAGACATTAAAGTTTGAGGGTTACAGAATTGAAAACGAGTTTCCCAATAAATGGTTAACAACTAAAGTTCTTGAGCTGCCAACACAGGAGTTCCAGAGACCAAGGGACCAGTATGAAAGAAACCCCTGTCCCCTCAGCTGAATACATTATGCAAAAGAGGGAATTTGGACAAACAAGTTTATTCTGCACTTTTTACACTAACTCTATAGATAGAATAGAGACACAGATACAGTGAGTGAAGAGGCAGAGAGAGAGAAGAGAGAGGAACAGACAAAGAGAAATACTGAGAGAGAGATCCACAGGGTGAAAGAGAGAAGCTCAAAATGGGCCTAAACAAATTTCCGCCCCCTTAAGTCTAATCTTTATTTTACTGTATGTGCTGTTACATTTCCTCTTGTACCTATATGCCTGAATTTTTGTAACAAGCTTACGTAAGACACTATCCAATGCCTTCTGAAAATCTGCTGCAATTCCCTACAAAATCCTATCAGTCACCTCTTCTTTTAAAAACTCAAGTTTGTCAAAAACAACTTTTCTTCAACAAATCTTTGCTGGTTAGCCTTGATTAACCCACGCATTTCTAAATGCTCCCTAATTCAGTCTCGTATTCCTACATTACAACAGTGACTACACTTCAAAAAGTACTTTAATGGCTGTAAAGCGCTTTGGGATGTCTGGTGGTCATAAAAGGCGCTATATAAATGCAAGTCTTTCTTTCTTCATTTTGGAATTTGTTGATTAGCCCATAACTAATGTTAGACTAACTGGCCCACAGTGACCCAGTTTATCCCTTGTCTCTTCTTGATCTGAGGTGTTCCGTTCCCTGCAACCCTCCCCCTCCCCCCCAACAGTCCCCTGGACAATTTGCATATTAAAGGAGGATTGAAAAATCGAAGTCAGAGTTTCTGCTTCCTCCTCTGATTTGTTTCAACGGCCGAGGAATGTCCAGAGCCTGGATTTACCCTCCTTGAGCTCTGCTAAGTTTTTCAGAACCAATCCCTTTTCAGCTATTTCTAACAACTGTTCCATATTTTAAAAGTGGCCCCTACAAGGGGGTGCCCAGTGGACAACCAGTGATTCGTTCCAGGGGACACCTAGCACTCCCAGATCAGAAATTCTTTGGCCAGACTTTCAGGCAGGAGAGTGCCCCAGATGGACCTCTAATGGTGCAGGTGCCTGCCAGTGACAGACAAATTTGAGACCTTCTGCCTGATTCCATAAAGTCCGCGGGGGTTAGCAGCGGAGGTTCCCAGTGGGCTCATCTCTGCACTTATACAGAGATAAATCCCATCCTAGATTTTTGGGGCCAAAATATTGATGTAATATCATTGCCAGACGTTCATCCTCCATCACTAGATTTCCAACTTCAACCTTGAGCACTCCTACCCTCTCTAACTTTTTATATACATATAAAAGCTTTACTAATTTTCTTTCGTATTATTTGCCAACCTTTTTTATTGTCCTTTTAGCCCTTCCAATCTTACTTTGCACCTTCCCACTATAGGTTTTATATTCCTCATGATTTTCTTTGGTTTGTTAGATCTAGTTTTATCATATGGCACCTTTTTAAGTTTCAGTTTAATTTAAATCCAGATTTCTCCGTGGATTTTATCATTTCATGCTCTCCATTTTTGTCTTGCAACACTACAACAACTTGCATTTATATAGCGCCTTTAACATAGTAAAACGTCCCAAGGTGCTTCACAGAAGCGATTATCAGGCAAAATTTGGCACCCAGCCACATAAAGAGGTAGGTTTTCAGGAGCATCTTAAAGGAGGAGACAGAAGTAGAGAGGTGGAGAGGTTTAAGGAGGGAATTCCACAGCTTAGGGCCCAGGCAGCTGAAGGCACGGCTGGCAGTGGTGGAGCGATTAAACTCGGGGATGCGCAAGAGGCCAAAATTGGAGCAGCGCCGAGATCGCGAAGGCTTGTAGGGCTGGAGGAGGTTAGAGATAGGGAGGGATGAGGCCATGGAGGGATTTGAAAACAAGGATGAGAATTTTAAAATTGAGGCAATGCCAGACCGGGAGCCAATGTCGGTCAGCGAGCACAGGGGTGATGGGTGAACGGGACTTGGTGCGAGTTAGGACACGGGCAGCTGAGTTTTGGATGAGCTCAAGTTTACGGAGGGTGGAAGATGGGAGGCCGGCCAAGAGAACATTGGAATAGTCAAGTCTAGAAAAAAAGAAAGACAAACTTGCATTTATATAGCGCCTTTCACGACCACTGGACGTCTCAAAGTGCTTTACAGTCAATGAAGTACTTTTGAAGTGGAGTCACTGTTGTAATGTGGGAAACGCGGCAGCCAATTTGCGCACAGCAAGGTCCCACAAACAGCAATGTGATAATGACCAGATAATCTGTTTTTGTTATGTTGGTTGAGGGATAAATATTGGCCAGGACACCGGGGATAACTCTCCTGCTCTTCTTCGAAATAGTGCCATGGGATCTTTTACGTCCACCTGAGAGAGCAGACGGGGCCTTGGTTTAACATCTCATCCGAAAGACGGCACCTCCGACAGTGCAGCACTCCCTCAGCACTGCACTGGAGTGTCAGCCTAGCTTTATGTGCTCAAGTCCCTGGAGTGGGATTTGAATCCACAACCTTCATGACTCAGAGGCGAGTGTGCTACCAACTGAGCCACAGCTGACACCGAGGTAACAATATATCTATGTTGTACTCTACATCATATTTGAAGATTCTTCACGACTGATCAGTCAAGCCATTTGCCAGCTTTACTGCCCTGTTAATTCCATCTGGATCCCTTCTTATCTCACTGAACTTTTCCTTTTTCCAGCCTCACCGTTCACTCATCCGTATCCTGTTTTATTTTTACATTGAACCCAACAATGTTGTGGTTGCTATTTCTTGATTCCTCTCCTGCTCTCATATCAGTCATTTGCCCCATTTCATTTCACGGAACTGCATCAAGCAATGCCTCTTTCCTTATTGGCCTGGAAATATATTCATCTAGGCATCAAAGAAGCACTGCGTCAAGGAAGGGGAACAGGTGAAGTATGAATAACGCAGGATGTGGGGTGAAAGAGAAATTCTGGGGCTTGCTTGATTTTGAGGGCAGGTACAAATTTTAAATGACCTTTCCTTGGGAGATTAAATAGATGGGAGAGTCCAAGGTCTGAAAAGAAGGCATATCATATCATATGGTTTCCCACAATCTAGTTGGGAGATCATCTCCTAAAAAAAAATCAAGAAGGTTGCTGTGACAAAATGAAGTATTTTCAAAAGGGAATTGGATAAATAGTTGAAAAGGAAAAATTTGCCGGGCTATGGGGAAAGAGCAGGAGAGTGGGGCTAATTGGAGAGCTCTTACAAAGAGCCGGCACAGACACAAGCACAATGGGTCGAATGGCCTCCTTCTGTGCTGTATGATTCTATGATTCTTCTTTTAACTCAAGACGCAAGGCCCAGAACTTTCTGCTTTGGTGCAATCCTGAGGTAACTTCGACAGTGTAAGATTTTCACCTGCCCCAGCGGCCTACCCCCGTGGCTCCGGCTGACTTTATCGGGTCTGGGTGATTTAAATATTGTTAGCTGGCATTTGGCGGGATACTAGGACAATTGACCCAAAGCTTGGTCAAAGAAGTAGGTTTTAAGGTACGTCTTAAAGGAGGGGAGAGGAGTAGAGAGGCGGAGAGATTTAGGGAGGGAATTCCAGAGCTTAGGGCTTAGGCAACTGAAGGCACGGCCGCCAATGGTGGAGCGATGAAAATCAGGGATGTGCAACAGGCCAGAATTGGAGAAGCGCAGAAATCTTGTAGGACTGGAGGAGGTTACAGAGATAGGGAAAGGTGAGGCCATGGAGGGATTTGAAAACAAGGATGAGAATTTTGAAATCGAGGCATTGCAGGACCGGGAGCCAAAGTAGGTCAGCGAGCACAGGGGGTGATGGGTGAACGGGACTTGGTGCGAGTTAGGAAACTCTGACTCAAGAGGAGAGAGTGCTACCACTGAGCCATGGCTGACACCTAATCCACTTTAACCTGTGAAATCAGTGACAGGCTATGGTGGCTTATTTAGATTTTAAAAGGCTTCTGATACCATAGCAACCCTGGATGCCAAGTACGCACCAATATTCCTTGTCACCAGCATTGCCAAGGCCCAAATGAGAGGAATTATGTCGGATGATGTACTCCTATCCTTTGCGGGTCATTAGAATACACCCACTCATATTAGGGTGGACACATTCTACATCCATGTCACTTCCAATTTGGGAGCCAGCATGACTCCAACAGAAAATGCTGCCCAGGGCGTAAAAACCAGTTGGAATCAGAAACATGTCCCCAGTCAAACTCAATATAATTATTAGGAGTCTGTGTCAGACTGTCCAAAGTTACAGAAAGCTTGAGGGAGGAGCCAAGCCATATTCAAATAATCGCATACTGTATGATTTACTCAGTTATGCATATAACTGACAGCTACTTCTGAATATAGCCGACGGCTGTTCAAATCCAGGAAGCGCCACTAACTGTTTTTGGGGGTATTTAATGAGCTGGAGTTGTTCAACAATCTGACGTGAGCTAAATCAAGTCGATTGGAACCTTCAGAGGAACGTAACGTAGTTTAGAAGGGCTGCAAGAAGTTAAGGATACTGTGTGTACAACGGTTAACTTCAAAATATAGCAATGAATTGTAACTATTTATTGTTTTCCTTTTGAGGAGCTGGTTAGTATATCCACTGTAAACATATGTATATATATTGCTGTTATATATTCACCACTCATCTACTATTCAATAAATCTTCTTGTTAGTTAAAGGTTGAAACTAGGTCTGATGTTGTGATGCTTTGTTGCTTTTTGAAGATGTGAGGTCCCATGGAGGCACAGGATAAATCCAGTAGCTAAAGCAGTTTACAAAAAGGGGTCATTTTAAACTAACCCTCCCAGTGGGAAACTGACGGGATCAAGTGAGCCGCCCGTTTTACACCCCACCTGAGTTTACTTTCCATTGATGAAGCCTATTCTGAGGCCGTTACCACCCCATTAACGCCAATCCACCCCATCAACGCCAGTCCACCCCATTAACACAATCCACCTTATTAACGCCAATTCACCCCATTAACGCCAATTTGGCCAGTTGAAAATTGGCCCCATAAATTCTACTTTGAGTTATTGCTATTTAGAGAGCCCACGTTTTCCCTCGTGAATATTTGCATATTGACTAAAATAAGCTCATTGTTAGTTTTGGCCCCATTAATATTTTTATGGTTCTCTGCCCTCGTACTGTGATCCGACTGAAAGAATTTTTGACTGTTATATTTTGTATCTGCTTTTTTCCCTCTAGTTATCTCTTTGACCACCCTTTTAACATGTTTCTGCGTGTCTGCTAACCCCAGATATATATTCGGTCCTCTATGTTCAGCGTCATGTCCTTTAAAAATCTGTTACTTGTCTTCTACTGGAAGAAGACCCCCAATCTCTGTTACACACATACATACGCATGCACACACAGACACAGAGTGGTCGCTATCCCCGAGTGTGCCATGATTTCCATTTCCTGTATGTTGTCTGGGTCGTTTACAATTACCAGGTCAAGATGTGCATTGACTCATGTGACCTCCCTGGGTCAAAAAGCACTCATGCGTTACTTTTACTAACTCAGACTCTAATCCACTTGTGCATTCCCAATTTATATTTGGTTAATTAAAGTCTCCCATTGATATAACCTTCCTGTCCTCACATACCCTTTGTATCTCTTAATAGAACAAACAATCTTCCACTGACCTGGTGGTTTGTTGCTTGACCCAGTGTTAGCTTCAGGTTTTTTACATTAAGGATGTGTCGAGAAGCTCATTATGTAACGATCCACCTCCCACAAGATCAACTTCTTTTGCCTCCCAGGTGTCCCTTACAAATCGAGCTTCATCATTCCATCTGTCCTGAATACTAGATTCCTGTGATGGTGGGTAGCCGAGCGGTTGAGGTGCTCGGACTACCACCATGAGATTGAGAGTTCAGAATCCCACCATAGCAAGTTGCAAAATTAATTTCAAAAAATGTCTGGTAATTTGTGGTCTAGCACCAGGGAAGCTGTCGGATTCTTGTCAAACTCCACTCCTACACGCAACTCCAGTTCTACTTTTCATGTGGACCCTTATCCCCTCAGGTCAAGGGAACGGCAACACCTCCTTGCAACAACAAATATAAAATTGCCGAATTCAATGCAATCCTCTCGGATCAGCCGTGTTTCTGATGTTCCTGCTACATTGTAGTTCCTACTGTCACAACAGTCTTGAACACTCCTATTATTCAGGTACGTACACCCTAGATATGCCGCCTTTTTTTTCCCCCACTGTCTGTTTCTGGTTTCTGTATCCCTTCTTGTTCATGCCCACTTGTTGGCTGCTTTCCGCGCTTCGATTAATCTCATGTCGGATCCAATATCTCGCCACCTTCCTCCCCGCTTACCTGGTTTAAATGTGCCATCTTGAGGTAAATTACAGGCCAATTGTTCTTCTGCAAATCCTGAGGTTAGTTAGAGGTCAGAAGAAACCAGTGGGACAAGACTGGCTTTTTCTTTTTTTTACCTAGAGTGTAACACAGAAATTTGCTTGGGTGATCAAGTTGTGACACCTGAGGTATGACAGACATATCTGAAGCCAGACACAGGAGTGTTATATCCAGTAACACACTGTGTATACAGGAGTGTTATACCCTAACAACAATGTTTTGTTACACAATATCTGCACAACTACTATATTCAGTAACACACAGTCCATTAATAACGTGTACAATAGCATCATATCCAGTAACAATGTATATACAGGAGTGTTTTCTATTAGTAACACCTTCAGGAGAAGAGAGAAAGTGGGGAAAGAGTTTCAATGTAAAGTATTTTAACCTGTTCCTGATTAAGATTATCACAACTGCAAAAGGGTACTTTAATTCTCGATTGGGCCATGGCACTTCTCAATACGCCACTGAAGGAAATGGCAGCCATCTTGAAATTTCTTCCTTTACGCTAATGAAGGATTCAACTCACGGGCCTATATCAGGCTGCAGACAATTGTGCGGTAAGCCATTTAGATGGAGGAGATGTTCATTTGGCAACACAACACAAAGGCAAAAGAAAGCATGCACCTGGGGATTTAAAAAGCAGAAAACCAAGGTTGAGGTAGGCCTCAAAGCCTGAATGTCTTGGATATCTAAGATAGAAATGAAATCTTCCTTTCATAATCTACCAACAGAAACCCCATTTCAGGAGCTGCTATGCAGTGCATTTTAAAGCGTAAAAAGCCCTCAGTCGAGTGAAGCATTCTAGGGGCAGGAAGTGGACAACTGTCCTCTCTGTCTCCAGGCTCCCCTGTTGTTTCATTCCATACTCCTTCAATTGAAGTAGATCATGCCACAGAGATACCTACAGGGCACTTTAGTCCCGTTACTACCCTCCACAACCCAAGTTTAAAAAGAACGAATAAAAGGGGATTTGAAAAAATAATAGATGCATTATTCTGGGTAAACCCAGCGAATGTAACGCAGGCAAGAAAAGAGTGCTTCACAAATTAAAATGCCCGTGAAATAAGACCTGTCAATGGAGCAGCCGAGAGCGACAAGCTCTTCATGGAGAAGTGAATGGGGAGTTCTCGTAATTTTTCTGTTTAATAAGAAACAAACCCAGCCTGCGGGTGCATCTTGACGCAGTGCGCCTCACCATTGTGGAGTGCGGAGGGTTAAAGACCATCACAGCGTGAAGTTTGCATTATGTGAACTTTGTTTTTTTTTTCTCTCTCTCTCCCTCTCTCCCTTGATGAGGTTCAAGCCAGCCTTTATTAAACTGCATACATTGAAATTCCAACACAGTGCTGAAGGTTTTTAAAAAAAAAACAGTTTTTGAAAGGCGGGCTGCTCTCGCTGTTGTATGGGTCTGTGATAGACAGCAACACAATGGGCCCACTGTGTGACTCTAGCCCTCATGCACCCCACATAATAGTATTTGTGCAAAGGAGGGAAAAAAAAAACAGACAGTTAGCTGTGATACCACAAAACTGTATGCGACGCGCTTTCAAAAATAAAGCCACCTCACCTCTGCAAAAACATGGGTTTTGTTTGCGTTGTAAAGAATTTAATTTTTTAAAAATAAACGCTGCCTATAGTGAATCAGTAATGAGGCTATTATTTTATGGTACTTGTACAGCAAATCACATGAAAAGCAGTTGAACTTAATGTTAACCTTGAATAAAGGGAGGGGGGGGGGGTGGAGAAATAACACAAGGGGGCCAGCTATACAAAGTTAAGAATGGGTGAGGGCATTGTGGCACAGTTAATGGTCTGTCTCATGTTGTAAAATAGAGGGGAACCTTAAAAAAAAAACATGAATGGTGCACAAAGACCCTTCTGGAAAATTCTCTGGCTCCGTAAACAGGCTCCGGATGCAGGGTTGGATAACTATGGAACGAGACAAATGCAGCATTGTAGGCGCTGACTTGTGTCGAGCTGATTGCCACAGGAGGACAGTAGATGGCAGTGTAGGGAAACCTCACCCTCCTGGTAACACCTTCAGTCAAACGTGGTTTAATTGAACTGAGGCACAGCTATAACGGATTTTTTTTATATTGCCGGAATAAATCGGTTCGATTTTAAACAAAGAAATTAACGTTGGCTTCTTGGAGCCCTGACAAAATATTGAAGATTGCCTATAAAGTTACTGAGAGATGAGTTTACCATTCATTAGATCACTGGCTGCACAGACACCTTTTGTTAATGTTAATCAATAAAGTACAGGATTCCATAGAATTGTTACTGATCTGTTTACAGCTGAGAGATGGTGACGGTTTCTCAGGTTCCTGGGGGCCTCCCTGCAGAGATTAAGCTTTGGCGTGAATGGCCCTTCTAGAGGGATACTGTTTGCAGCCATTCATTCGTCAGATGGCAGATTGCGTACCGTGGCACTGAACTGTAAGTCACTGGTTACATGCCCATGGCTCCCTCTCCCCTCCCCCCACCCCCCAGTGCCAGATCCAAGCAGTGCTGTGATGGCCATTGGGTGCTAAGTGTAGTTAAGGCCCTTTCCCCTGCAGAAAGGGGGAAGGATAAGATGAGATGAGCCGCCAGGATGCACTCTGCACCATAAGGAGAGCGGTTGTAAGATGCCATTGGCAGATGCTAAGGAACAAGCAATCATCTGGCCTTTTGATAACAGAATGGTGTGTGGGACATTAAGAAACAAGAGGGAAAATATTAACTAAAAATTGATCTAATTGTACATAATCAACTGTACAGTCCCAAAGACCCCATTTGAATGTTATGCTATTGTTTATGATACCTGTATACCCTGGAGCTACAATACCATTGAACACAACAAGCAGGCTGCAGTCAGAGAGAAAGATTCATCGGACGTCTGCCTTGATTTTGAATGATTCCTAAGCCCATCCAATGCTATTTATTCGACTGTATTCATTTTGAAATAAAAGCAGGTGCATCAACATCTGAAAGGGAAAAGGGTTACAGCTTTAGTGGAACCTTTCTTCAATGGGTGGGGGTGGGGGGCAGTCGCAGAGTTCCAGTAAAGAGTCTCACCCAAAATGTTAAACTCTCTCGTTCAGGTGCAGCGGGCTTGCTGCGTACTTCCAGCATCTTCTGGATTTGTTTCAGCTCATCAGTATTTGCCGCTTCTGCTTTTAAGTCTTAGTCGTGTCCGATTTTGCCAAGCGAGTGCTTTGTGTGAATGGAAGGTGCTACTGCCAGCGTCAAATGGGAACAAGAACAGGGCCAAAAAAAAAAAGGTCACGGGATTAAAAACTCAACTCACTGACCCATTTGTGCATTTATCACAAATTGTTACGAATGCCAAGAACACACAGGTGAAGATGATTCCATTTGCACGTGAGGGGAAAGGGAAGCTGATTTTTTAAAAAGTGAACGTGAAAATATTTGAATTTTTTGTGACAAGGATTTTCCTAAATTAAATTAGGGAGCTTTTTGCCCGAGGTAAAAAGAATGGGGATGGGGTTGAATTCAAATATCTTACTGCTTTTTTAAATAGTACTTTCGCCCATTAGATGTGAAGTGCTTGTTTAAACCCATCAAATTTACAGGTTTTCTATTCATTGCTCTGGACGGGTCTGTTAAGCATCACGCAGTTAGAAAATAGATGCTTATTTGTGGAAAATTCACTGCCAGAATTTTATTTGTTTTTAAGACAAAAGCATTCTTATTCAGCACCAAAAGGATTACATAATTGTAATAAATATATTAAATACATATTGCGTGTCTCAAAAATAAATTTCAATTTCAAGGGACATTCAGGAATCAGGACAGTACAGAAGGCAGCTCTCACATAATGGACACTGTGGGGTAGGTTTTTGACTTTGTGCGATAGTGTAAAACGGGTGAAAGCATGTTGGCAGCCCATTTTACATCTCTCCCAATTTGAAGTGAATGGAAATAACAATTGGGAGAGATGTAAAACGGGCTGCCAACTCGCGTTCATCCGCTTTACACTATTGCACCAAGTCAAGATCTACCCAGTGTTTCAAAAAAAAAATAACTGAGGAAGCCACTTGACGGTCAAAGCCCATAATGCAGAAGACACATGTTGAGAAAAGTAAAACAGAAGATGAAGTAAATCGAAAAAGGAGGAAACTGAAGACTAAAGATAAGGAGTGCCACAATTTTGAGGTTCGAATAAGCGATGGTCTGGTAAGTTTTGATTTCAACACAGTGAGAATGCAGGGAGGACAAACAGTGTAAGACGTGGAATTTTGAGCTTAGGATGACCCAGAAAGTTCAGAGGGCCACTGACTGTAGTATTGAGAAAATGAAAAGATATTGAAGACTGACAGAGAGAAATTGGAGGCTAGAGAGGGAATCAGCTGTCAATAATTTGTCATTAGTACGCTCCTCACTGAAATTATTAAATGAACAGTTAAAAAGGTTCAAGGACACATGATCTGAAAATGTATGCTTTGAAAATGAAGCTCGCTCATGTGGGTTCATGTGTTGGGGAGCAGAGTTCTGCTGATGTTGACCCCTGCAGTCGTATCACTCAGCACATGAACAGAGGGGAATGTCATGAGCAATTCTCATCATAGTTCAGATTTTCAAAGCATGGGCTTAGAGGAAAAAAATAGTGAGAGAGAGGATTTGAAACAACTTCTCCAGGGCCCTTTCCAATTGTAAAACCTTATTTGGGTACAGCAGCCTGCGTAAATCAGTCACCATCACTTAACAGTGTTCGTGAAATGTTCTGTCCATAGTTGTACTGTTCAGTAAATACACTTTACTATGAGGGTGGGGAGAAGGAGGTTATTCACATAGTGACTGTGCAGTGAGGCTTAGGGTACAGGTTAGTGCTGGTGTACCCCTCCCATCCCTGACCCATGCCAGCAGCTGTGCATTTCCAGTGTCTGATTATTATTTTAACGCTACAATTATCCAATGTTTGTATCTAGTCTCCCCTCCTGTTTCTCAATTCCTCAAAGATATATTTCCTTCATGTTTCTTGACAGTCCAATTCCCGGTTCACTCTTAGTCCTCCTTCATCTACCAACATTTTCAACCTCACTCACTTCTCTGCTCTCAAATGGAAGTCCAACCCCATTGCTAAAACTGCCTCCAAGAAGCTTGGCTTCCTCTTTCAGGCCAAACAGTTCTTCCTGCACCTCCCCCTCCCTGCCCCACAAGTGTTAACTCTCTAGAAAGACCAAGCTTAACAAAGACTTCAATCCTACTCTCGTGTCTACAGAAGCTCTTCTAGCACCTCTCTTGTACTCCTGGGCAGGATACAAGAAAAAGCGTCATCATTTGTTCAGCGATATTTCTTCTCTCGTCTCAGGGGTGATCTCTCTCTCTCTCTCTCCACGTATCTAGGGTTAGTGCTCCTTTGAACTATCTTCTCTGGTTCCTCAAAACGTCTTTCTTTACAATCTCCAAATACACCATCCCATACACTCTTCCTCATCTCTACATCCTCAATATGTTGGGTCCTGAATTGGACGCTGAACCATTTAACTGCATTCCTCTTTCAGATGTTGATCATCTGCTGTGCATTTCCAACATTGTCCATTTTTATTTCAGATATCTTAGTATTTGCCGTTTCCCTTTTTTTATAATCACTGATGTACCTCACTTTGACGAGCATAAAAATTCGCCAGATCATAGCATCAAATAAGGCAGGAAATACTTGGAAGTGTAAAAGTAAAACAAAAACACAAAACTGGGCAACAAGAGAAATATCATGTCATGCAGGAGAGGTTCTGTTTGAATGGTTTAACGAGTCACTGTCCTGTCTATTAAGCTCTGACACTGAGAGACTCAGTAAAACTCCCAATAAACACACTCATCATCCAAACATACAATTGCAACATACAAAATTACTGCCATTATATAGAATTACAACATGAAAAATCTTGCCTCTTTCACTCCTGTTTTATAGAATTCAAGTGCAACAGTAAATGCTGTACAAACTCTTCCCTCTCCCGGCATCCTCATGGGGCCAAAATCAAGACTCGCTGTATTGGCTCCTACAAGATTACAAGCAATTACAGATGAGGGAGGCTATTTGACCCATCTTAATTCAAATCTCCAGAATGAACATAAATCCCCTCATTGCAGCGTCCAACTGGTTTTTAAGTGCAACCAGGATTTTCACCTCCACTGCTCTATATGGCAGTCCATTCCATGGATTGATCACTCTGTGTAAAAAAAAACTGATATCAGTCCTAAATTCATCTTTTACTCATTTGAACCTATATCCCTTTGTCCTACTCTCAACTTATTTTGTGTGACTAAGATATTAAAAATGCTACGTTTACACTCACTTCTGAAATTATTCATGAATTAGGATCAGACAATGATCCCTTTTAAATACAAACAATGTTTGATAAAGGATTTGTTCCGTACATTTTAATTTAGATCCAACATGAGGTGGAAGTAGTTTTTTTTTTAATGTATACTAGTTGATCTCCCATAGTGTTGCACACGGGGGTCAACACCAAGCCTAATCTTCAGGTGAAGTAGTTAGAGGACGGGGATAATTGGTCAAGGGTGCGCAGATGCAATTCAATCACTATTTTGAAGTTTGTGCATTCTGTCCTTATTTTTATAATACTTTGATTTTATATTATTATTTATAGTTAATTAGCATAAAGGTACGGCAATTTGGGAGGCAGGGACGTAGAGTAGGTTGGAGCATTATAGCTTCTCCTCAGTACAAGCTGAGGAGCTCGGCAACTCAGAACTGGGGCACTACAATGCCTTCGCTGGCAAGAAGATGTGATTACAGCGTGACAAGTTTACATAGGCATTTTCCATTCTAAATGTGGGCACAGGAATTTACAGTGCAAAAAATGGAAAGAAGTGCGCACATTTTTAATATTTTATTGACATAAAAATGTAGATAACAAACTTGCCCATAGCACACTCCTCATTTCTTATAACAGTTTGTATGATGCTTCTGTGTTAATCATAGGCAAATTTATTCCATCACATCTGACAGGGTCATTTTATTTTGCTTGATTCCCAACCCTGAACTCCCTCAGCCCATTTCCACTTTCTCAAGAGTGGTAGCTGGCCAGAGAGGCCATAGACAAATAAATTAAAACAAACTAAAGAACAGCTCCAAGCTAAGTATAAATACAGAGAAATTCCTTACAATAAGGATAATTTACACTTTCTACCTCCTGAGCTCCACTCTTTCTTGCAGATGCAAAACGATCTTAAAATACTGTGTGTTTCGGATTCTTCCCTACAAGCGCATACAGCTTTCCACAATGTCTTCAGATTCTTAATTGACCTGTCAAATAAACAAACTCAGGGTCTTGATCTAAAGCCAGACCTTAAGTGACCCCACCATTCATTTCAAGAATGCCTAGCTATTACATCTACCCTTAAAAGGACACATACCTACATTATATTTACATTGTACAATGACCTTGCCCTTACAAAACATCTGATTTGCCATCAGCAGTGCCATGGGAGATTCACTAGTATTGAAATATTTTATTTTTGATGACCAATAAAAGAAAGATTTGGATTTATATAGCGCCTTTCACGACCTCAGGACGTCCCAAAGCACTTTACAAGTGCAAAAACCAAGAGAGACCCTAACACAAATACTGTGCTTCTTGAGAAGGTTGTTATATGAGGAATAGGATTTAAATATACATAGGATTACATAGGATATACAGCACAGAAACAGGTCATTCGGCCCAACCAGTCCATGCCGGCGTTTATGCTCCACTCGAGCCTCCTCCCGTCTTTCCTCATCTAAATCTATCAGCATAACCCTCTATTCCCTTCTCCCTCATATGCTTGTCTAGCCTCCCCTTAAATGCATCTATACTATTCGCTTCAACCACTCCCTGTGGTAGCGAGTTCCACATTCTTACCACTCTTTGGGTAAAGATGTTTCTTCTGAATTCCCTATTGGATTTCTTGGTGACTATCTTCTATTGATGACCTCTAGTTATGCTCTTCCCCACAAGTAGAAACATTCTCTCTGTATCCACGCTATCAAAACCTTTCATAATTTTAAAGACCTCTATTAGGTCACCCCTCAGCCTTCTTTTTTCAAGAAAAAAGAGACCCAGCCTGTTCATCCTTTCCTGATATGTATACCCTCGCATTTGTGGTATCATCCTTGTAAATCCTCTCCGCACCCTCTCCAGTGCCTCTATATCCTTTTTATAAAATTGCGACCAGGACTGTACGCAGTACTCCAAGTGTGGTCTAACCAAGGTTCGATACAGGTTTAGCATAACTTCCCTACTTTTCAATTCTATCCCTCTAGAAATAAACCCTAGTGCTTGGTTTGCTGTTTTTTTATGACTTTGCTAACCTGTGTCGCAACTTTTAGTAATTTGTGTATTTGTACTACGAAATCCCTTTGTTCCTCTACCCCACCTAGACTCGCACCCTCCAAGTAATAAGTGACCTCCTTATTCTTCCTACCAAAATGTAATACCTCACATTTATCTGTGTTGAACTTCATTTGCCAATTATATGCCCATTCTGCAAGTTTTTTTATGTCCTCCTGTAATTTGTCGCTGTCCTCCTCAGTATTGACTATCCCTCCCCCCCCCGCCCCCAATTTGGTGTCATCCGCAAATTTAGAAATTGTGTTTTTGATTCCAAAGTCTAAATCGTTAATATAATTTGTGACCAACAGTGGTCCCAGCACTGATCCTTATGGAACACCACTATCCACCTTCTGCCACTGTGAATAGCTACCCTTTACTCCTACTGTCTGCTTTCTGTCTTGAAGCCAGTTAGCAATCCATTCTGCTACTTGTCCCCTGACTCCGTATTCTCTGATTTTGCTCATCAGTCTATTATGGGGTACCTTATCGAAGGTCTTTTGAAGATCTAGATAAATTACATCTACTGCATTACCATTGTCTACTCTCTCTGTGAAACTTGTGAAAAGGTCTATGCATTTCTACGTTGAACAGCGCAAGTTTTTCCTTTACCCTTCATGGGTGAAATTCTTCTTGTCTGTAATTTTAGTGACAATGTTGGTGTACACGGCAGGATGAATTTGACCTCCTCAGTTCCTTAACCATATTGTTTGAATGTAAAGGCCTACCAGCCAGCACCAACAGAGTGACAAAGGAAAAGAAGAGAGTCAAAGAAAGAGACAAAGACAGAAAAGAAAGACACAAAGAAAAAAAGAAAGAGAGAGAGAGGCATACAGAGAGCAGTCAGTGAGAGAGAGCGAGAGAAAACGAGAGAGACCCCTGTTCATTATGACCCCTTTTATTACCATTTTATATATGCATGGGAATGAAATTTGAATAGATACAAATTTCAGCTGTTACTGAACATTAAAAATCAAAAACTATTAAAGTTTGGTACAAGTTTCTATTCTAGAAACATCCCCTGGAAATTATAGGGCTCTAATCCTGTGTTTTGACCAATTGCTCATCGAAAAGCTACCCTGAAATTCTTATTTGTTTTATTAATGTTTACAAAGGCTGTTTCTGCAAAACTCATTGGTATTCAGTAACAATAATTGAAACACTGAACAGCAAGAGCTAAACCATTGTTTTGGGCCTGGGAAACATTTAAGGAGTGAATTTTGGAAGGCAGCAGCCAAATTGCCACACTGAGTGACTGGAACGAGGGCGTGAGGACGGATTTTAGACAACAGCCTCCAAACTTAGTCATTTCACGAGCCCCTGTGACAGCACGATTGGTCAGGGGATGGGTTCATGATAAACCAGGGGCCCGACTGCAAAACTCATATGGTATTGTTCTGAAAGAGAATCATATTTTCTGTGGAACCTATTGCACCTTTTCATTGCTAACCCAAAGCCGATTAATGGATTCTGTCCATCTGTAATGTCCTTTGGTTGGTGATACAGCTGGAGTTCAGACTTTAACCACTGCACAATTTCATTACATCTTCATATCATTTGATACTGTAAAATATTCATAAGTTCTGATTCTTTGTGAAGGTTTGCAGTCTTATTTTTCTGCAACTACATTTATAGGTTTTATAGCTAAAGCCCATCATTTAGATTTTAAATTTTATTTCCAATGTTCTCATTAAAATTGCAGTGTTCAAGTAAAATAATTTTGGGGAGAAAACGAGTTTCATCCGAAGACATTAAATTTCAAATAACACTTCAAATCCAAACTGAAATTTTTCATCAGATTATTTTTAGGGTCTGGTTATTTAGGGAAGATCTCCCAGACTTAGAAATAACTTTCAGCTGTGGGATGAAGTGACAATTGTTTTTTTAAATTGAGAAGGTGAAGGAGCAAGATCCACAGTGCAGGTAATGCCAAGGTTGAAAAGAGTAGGAGGGAAGACAAAGTAAATCAGGAAATACTGATTAGATAATGCAAGTTTAAGATTGAAAAGTCTATGACGGGAAGACCGAGGGAGATGAGATGTTACACAGTTTTGAGAAAGAATGAGTTGGATCAGAGATGGTGCAATGAGTCTTGACTTTTATTATTCTATAAGGAGTTATTCTGAAATTATTTGTTTCGAAAAGAATCATTTTCTTGTCACTGATCACAAACAGGAAGATTGTCAAAATATGAATATTTGCAAAATTCTCTTTCCAATTTGATTGCTTAATTTACAACTTACTGACACTCTTTCGAGTTTTCTAAATACAATCAAAAATGATATCTACTTCTGATATTGATTTTAAATCGGGATTGGAGAAAGATAATGAGGCAAATAACTTTTCTGATTCATAGAAGTAATGAAAATATACTGTAATGTGCTTGTTTGTAATTTAGGATTTTGGTACAGAAACAGACTGAATTAATCTCATTGTCAAAGACAATTGGCAAATACTGAGAGGAAGCGAAAGTGTTCGACTCTGTTACTGCTGCCAGTCTGAAGTGTTCATTGGTCAAACAATGGCATAATTAAACAAGAAAAATCTCTCCTGGTGTTCTCTGTATGTGTGTGTTACGGATAATTAGAAAGAGAGCGAGAACACGAGAGAAACAGAGGGGGGACCAGAGAGAGAAATAAAGAAAGAGGGAACAAGAGAGAAAGGGAGAGAAAGAAGAATGAGACAGACAGACAAAACATGTGAAATGGGGGAACAAACAAAAGAAATATGATAGTAAAGAGGAGAGATAAACAAAAAAAGAGAGGAAAAGAAAGATAATTTAAGCTGTTTTTGATTATTCAAATACATATTTTGGAATATAAAACCTATATTATTTTTAATTTTACTTTTAAATTTTTTGAACATGGCTGCCACACAATCAGATTTGTTCAATACGTTTTGTGTTCATACACAGGCTGTTAAAGAAAAGAACGCGTGTAGAAAAACACAAGTATATCAAATCATTCTGGATTATCAGAGATTATGGGGTTAAGAGCCAGATTAGCAGCCACTACCCTTTATGTAAAAATTATATAAACTTATTGCTAGCTCAAAATTCTCATTGTGTTGCTGCTTGTGTCTGATTTATTTTAATATAACACTAATCATAAATGTGATGAAGAGGGGGGATTTTATTCCTCTCATTGTACTAGGTGTTACCCAGGATGTCTCGACTACTTTATATCGTAGGACAGGGAGACAAACAAAGCCAAAGTTGAGGCAGGCGGAGAAAGAAATATAATTTAATTTATTTTGCAAACAACTATATTTTTTCCTCCAATTTAAAAAAAAATCTAGACCCTACAAAATAGAGTATTACAAAAGGTTTAAGCAGTTGTGCAAATTTGTAAAGCCCACTAGGTGAAAATATTTTATACCACAATTTTAAATTCCCTGAGAACAAAAAAAAGTATTTGGGACTTAATTTGCAGTGAAATATAAAATGTGTAAAAGGGTGTTACAGTTTGTGAGGACATATTACTGGACTTGGTGCTTGTCTCAGTTTTTTTAAGCTGCTAGGTTATTCACAGGGATAGTTTCTCTAGGCCTATCTGGTCCCATACACAAAGTGTATATGGTTCATCAACATTTACCATTAACATTTGATTTTTGAAAAGTTAAATAGAAAGAAAAACTGTGAACCCTGGAAACTTGAAATCAAAATCGATAAAAAAGTGCCACCGGTCCATCAGCATTTGAAAGAGAAAATATGTTCCGGGGGGAGACCCTTCAGTCAGAAAGGTTAACTTGTCCTTTCTGTTTCAGATACTGGCAAATTTTCAGTATTTTTCTCTTATTGTTTTAAAATGGGAACCTCACAATCAGATCCCCTAACATTTTAAAATACAACAAAAGATGGTTCCTCGTGAATCCAATAAATACAAATCTAGTATTTAAATAAACTGAATGCTTAGCTGAAAGACCCGATGTTAATAGATTGCTCAAAGATTATTTGTAAATGCTTTTTGATTTTTCCTCCTCCCTTTCTTGTGGTATCTTTGGGCTCTGGGCCCTGATGTGCTGTTTATTAATTGGAACACTTCCATCCCTCAGCCTATATCTGCTACAAGCTGCTTACAGAGCTTAAAATAGGGATTCCAGTTTGGAGGGTGACAGCAGACAAATTCAGCACAGAAAAATTGTGTGCTTCAGATTAAATTTTGAAACGACCTTATCATTGGTGTAAATGTCATGATTCATATGGAACATGACAAAGTGTGAATTTATACACTGAAATGCAAGTAATATGTACACAAAACACCCTAACCTCTGAGTCACTGAAACAATCATGCTGTAGAGTTTTTAATATGTAATATTAAATGATCTCAGTAAAATAAACAGATTCAATACCATAAATTCTATTTTTAAAGAATGTCGAAATTTGTTTCAAAATTGATGGATACGGTTCTTATAATTTGACAAGTGTTTTTTATAATCAGAGCTCAGACAAAGACAGATTAATGTATCAGGTGGAAGTCCCTCGTCAAACCTTACATATGGTGAAGGCGGGTGCCTACCTGAAACATTAATCCATCTTTTCTCTTTTAGATGCCGACAGGCTTGCTGTGTATTTCCAGCAGTTGCTGTCTTTGTTTCAGATTTTCAGCATTCGCAGTTTCTCTCTCTCTTTCTATATACTGTCATTCTCTATGATTTCACCATGTTTGTGATATTGTCCTCTAGCCCCCTCAGAGACCTGAAGTTCAGGAATCCTTTACAAGTTAAATTTGTGTGTTTTCTTTTTTAAAGTTTGATTCACTCATTTTATGCTGTATAGGATTCTGTTTGCCCTCCATAGACTTAAATAACATTTCCAACATCTTCAATCATTGTTC
Source organism: Squalus acanthias (assembly GCA_030390025.1). NCBI lineage: Eukaryota > Metazoa > Chordata > Chondrichthyes > Squaliformes > Squalidae > Squalus > Squalus acanthias. The sequence goes on along the minus strand of CM059446.1, from coordinate 51,565,425 downwards.
AATGGATCCTATTTTGTTATAAGGTTTTATTTTATTCTCTAACAAGCCAATGCTCGCCAATCTCGGATGCCTGATGCATCCTTGGTTACACTTTACAACAGGTTTCAAGAATTTTGCATTGGGGAAAAGCTTTATTTGCTTCCCCTTGTATCTAAAATTCCAGAAATAATTCAGGCCCATTGATATTTGGTAAATGCATAGAGTATTTTATTTTTTTCTGATGTTCCTTTCCCTATTAGATGGACACATCCGGAGACCTGGCACTTTCCTCATGAAGATATTTGGCAAATATGTTTTATTTTTTGGGGAGGGAGAAAAACCTTGTGTACTTGACACAGTGACATCGCATCGAGATGCATTTTAATGTAAGTTGCATCTCAGCACAGGTTTGTAAACACAATCAGAAATGGTTTGTTGAACTATTTTGTCATGAAGATATTGCCTCTGAAAGGACATCCTCTGTGTTGTCTTTTGGTCCCACTCATATTCTACTGCATGTATTATAGTTACTGTATCTATCTGGGGTGGTGGAGGGGGGCGGGGGGGGGTGAGACCACTGTTCACCATGTCGACATAGATAACAACACCTTTCAGTTCTGTACAGGCAAATGCATCTGGCTAAGGGCAAAGTAACTGAAGTAAACCCAAGGTAACCCAAGCCACTGTCAGTCCAAGACAAATATTCAATATTTAAAGCTGTATCATTGCATAACAGATTGTTTTAGTGATTAAGAGGTTGGGTATTTTATGTGGTTTTAACACTTCTTTACGAATTGTGACTTCAACAGCAATGATAAGATGTTTGAAAGTTGATCTGAAATGTAGGATTTTTCTGTACTAAATTTGTCGCTCTCCTCAGGGCCAAAGCAAGTAATACCATGACAAGCCAAAGAAACGCAAGTCATACTATGCCAATGCAAAGCAACGCACGTCAAGCCATGCCAAGCCAAAGCAATGCAAGCACATCCTAGACAAGTCAAGCCAAACCAGGGCCAACTCAAGACAAGGCAACCAAACCAGACACAACCCAAGACAAGGCAAGCCAAACCAGGGACAACCCAAGACAAGGCAAGCCAAACCAGGGACAACCCAAGACAAGGCAAGCCAAACCAGGGCCAACCCAAGACAAGGCAAGCCAAACCAGGGCCAACCCAAGACAAGGCAGCCAAACCAGGGCCAACCCAAGACAAGTCAAGCCAAACCAGACACAACCCAAGACAAGGCAGCCAAACCAGGAACAACCCAAGACAAGGCAGCCAAACCAGGGCCAAGCCAGCACAAACAATTCAGCACCGTGTTTATTTAGTACAATGCATTTTCTCCATTACTCAGGTTACTACACATTAATCTTCAACTGCAGGATAGTGGGGGCAGTGTGTGCCTTCTTTTCTAAACAGATAGTTTCATCATTCTTGTTCATTTTTGTAAAACTAGTATTTACCAAGTTATGAAGCAAAATTCTAAAAGAATGGATTGACAACTGTACCAATATTTTGAAACATCAACTTGCATTTACATAGCGCCTTTAATGTAGTAAAATGTCCAAAGGCGCTTCACAGGATCGTCATCGAACAAAATTTGACACCGACCCACATAAAGAGAAATTAGGCCAGCTGACCAAAGGCTTGGACAAAGAGGTAGGTTTTAAGGAGTGTCTTAAGGATGAAATTCCAGATCTTAGGGCCTAGGCAGCTGAAGGCATGGCCACCAATGGTGGAGCAATTAAAATCGGGGATGTGCAAGAGACCAGAATTGGAGGAGTACAGAGATCACAGAGGGTTGTAGGGCTGGAGGAGGTTGCAGAGATAGGGAGGGAGTGAGGCCATGTAGGGATTTGAACACAAGAAACATACACTAACTATACAAGATAGAATTGACACACAACAGGTACAAGTGATCACGCACCATAAACATAGAAACATAGAAGATAGGAGCAGGAGTAGGCCATTCTGCCCCTCGAGCCTGTTCCGCCATTTAATGAGATCATGGTTGATCATCCAAATTCAGTACCCAGTCCCTGCTTTCGCCCCATATCCCTTGATCCCTTTAGCCTTAAGAAATATATCTAACTCCTTCTTGAATATATTTAATGAGTTGGCCTCAACTGCCTTCTGTGGTAGAGAATTCCACAGGTTCACCATTCTCTGGGTGAAGAAATTCCTCCTCATCTCAGTCCTAAATGGCTTACCCCTTATCCTTAGTCTGTGACCCCTGGTTCTGGACTCCCCCGCCATCGGGAACATCCTTCCTGCATCTAGTCTGTCTAGTCCTATTAGAATTTTATAAGTTTCAATGAGATCCCCTCTCATTCTTCGAAACTCAAGCAAATATAAGCCTAATCGACCCAATCTCTCATCATACGTCATTCCTGCCATCCCAGGTATCAGTCTGGTAATTCTTCGCTGCACTTCCTCCATGGCAAAAACATCCTTCCTCAGATAAGGCGACCAAAACTGCACACAATACTCAAGGTGTGGTCTCACCAAGGCCCTGTACAACTGCAGCAAGACATCCTTGCTCCTGTACTCGAATCCTCTCGCTATGAAGGCCAACATACCATTTGCCTTCTTAACCGCCTGCTGCACCTGCATGCTTACCTTCAGCGACTGGTGCACAAGGGCACCCAGGTCTCATTGCACTTCCCCTTTTCCCAATCTATTGCCGTTCAGATAATAATCTGTCTTCCTGTTTTTGCCACCTAAGTGGATAACCTCGCATTTATCCACATTATACTGCATCTGCCATGCATCTGCCCAATCACCCAACCTGTCCAAATCATACTGGAGTTTCTCTGCATCCTCCTCACAGCACACACGCCCACCCAGCTTTGTATCATCTGCAAACTTGGAGATATTACATCTAGTTCCCTCGTCTAGATCATTAATATATATTGTGAATAGCTGGGGTCCTAGCACCGATCCCTGCGGTACTCCACTAGTCACTGCCTGCCACTCGGAAAAAGACCCATTTATTCCAACTCTTTGCTTCCTGTCTGCCAATCCAAGTCAGTACCTTACCCCCAATCCCATGTGCTTTAACTTTGCATGCTAATCTCTTATGTGGGACCTTATCGAAAAGCCTTCTGAAAGTCCAAATACACCACATCCACTGGTTCTCCCTTATCTATCCTACCAGTTACATCCTCAAAAAATTCCAGTAGATTAGTCAAGCATGATTTACCTTTTGTAAATCCATGTTGACTTTGTCCGATCCTGTCATTGTTTTCCAAGTGCTCTGCTATTACAGCTTTTATAATGGACTCTAGCATTTTCCCCACTACCGATGTCAGGCTTACCGGTCTATAATTCCCCACTTTCTCTCTACCACCTTTTTGAAATAGTGGGGTTACATTAGTTACCCTCCAATCCATGGGAACTATTCCAGAGTCTATAGAATTTTGGAAGATGACCAGCAATGCATCTACTATTTCTAAGGCCACTTCCTTACGTACCCTAGGATGTAGATTATCAGGCCCTGGGGATTTATCGGCCTTCAATCCCGTCAATTTCCCTAACACATTTCCCTACAAATACTGATTTCATTCAGTTCCTCCCTCTCATTAGACCCTATGTTCCCCGACATCTCTGGGAGGTTATTTGTGTCCTCCTTTGTGAAGACAGAACCAAAGTATGTATTTAATTGGTCTGCCATTTCTTTGTTCCCCATTATAAATTCCCCTGATTCTGACTGCAAGGGACCTACGCTTGACTTCACCATTCTTTTTCTCTTCACATATCTATAGAAGCTTTTACAGTCAGTTTTTATGTTCCCTGAAAGCTTACTCCATATTCTATTTCCCCCCCTCTTAATTAATCCCTTTGTCCTCCTTTGCTGAATCCTAAACTGCTCCCAATCCTCAGGTTTGCTGCTTTTTCTGGCCAATTTATATGTCCTCTCCTTGGATCTTATGCTATCCCTAATTTCCCTTGTTAGCCACGGTTGAGTCACCTTTTTTGTTTTATTTTTATGCCAAACCGGGATGAACAAATTCTGTAGTTCATCCATGCGATCTTTAAATGTTTGCCATTGCCTATCCACCGTCAACCCTTTAAGTAATGCTCCCCAATCCATCCTAGCCAACTCACGCCTCATACCATCATAGTTTCCTTTATTTAAATTCAGGACCCTAGTCTCTGAGTCAACTACTTCACTCTCCATCTTAATGAAGAATTCTATCATATTATGATCGCTCCTCCCCAAGGGTCCTCGCACAATAAGATTGCTAATTAATCCTTTCTCGTTACATAATACCCAGTCTAAGATGGCCTGATCTCTAGTTGGTTCCTCGACATATTGGTCCAGGAAACCATCCCGTATACACTCCAGGAATTCCTCCTCCACAGTATTGTTACTAATTCGGTTAGCCCAATCTATATGTAGATTAAAGTCACCCATGATAACTGCTGTGCCCTTATTGCACGCATCTCTAATTTCCCATTTAATGCCATCCCCAACCTCAGCATTACTGTTTGGGGGTCTGTATACAACTCCCACTAACGTTTTCTGCCCCATGGTATTTCTCAGCTCTACCCATACAGATTCCACATCATCAGAGCTAATATCCTTCCTTACTATTGTGTTAATCTCCTCTTTAACCAGCAATGCTACCCCACCTCCTTTTCCTTTTTGCCTGTCCTTCCTGAATATTGAATACCCCTGGATGTTGAATTCCCAGCCTTGGTCACCCTGGAGCCATGTCTCTGTAATCCCAATTATATCATATCCGTTTACATCTATTTGCGCAGCTAATTCATCTACCTTATTACGAATGCTCCTCGCATTAAGACACAAAGCCTTCAGGCTTGTTTTTTTTAACACTCTTAGTCCTTTTAGAATTATTATTTACTGTAGCCACGTTTGATTTACACCCTTGATTTCTCTGCCTTCCACTTTTGCTTTTCTCCTTCCCGTCTTTTGTTTCTATCCTTGCTTCCCTTTCCTCTGTCTCCCTGCACAGGTTCCCAACCCCCTGCCATTTTAGTTTAAACCCTCCCCAATAGCACTAGCAAACACTCCCCCTAGGACATCGGTCCCAGTCCCGCCCAGGTGCAAACCATCCAGTTTGTACTGGTCCCACCTCCCCCAGAACCGGTTCCAATGTCCCAGGAATTTGAATCCCTCCCCCTTGCACCATTCCTCTAGCCACGTATTCATCTGAAATATCCTTCTATTTCTACTCTGACTAGCACGTGGCACTGGTAGAAATCCTGAGATTACTACCTTTGAGGTCCTATTTTTTAATTTACCTCCTAACTCCCTATATTCAGCTTTTAGGACCTCATCCCATTTTTTACCTATATCGTTGGTACCTATATGCACCACGACAACTGGCTGTTCACCCTCCCCCTCCAGAATGCCCTGCAGCCACCCAGAGACATCCTTGACCCTTGCACATACCATCCTGGAGTCTCGTTTGCGGTCGCAGAAACGCCTATCTATTCCCCTTGCAATAGAGCCCCCTATCACTATAGCTCTCCCACTCTTTTTCCTCCTGTCCTGTGCAGCAGAACCACCCATGGTGCCAGGAAGTTGGCTGCTGCTGCCTTCCCCCGATAAGTCATCTCCCTCAACAATATCCAAAGTGGTATATCTGTTTGAGAGGGGGATGGCCAAAGGGGACTCCTGCACTACCTGCCTGCGCCTCCTACTCTGCCTGGCAGTCACCCATTCCCTTCCTGCCTGTGCAGCCTTTACCTGCAGTGTGACCAACCCATTAAACGTGCTATCCACGATGTCCTCAGCATCGCGAATGCTCCAGTATCTATCCATTCGCAGCTCCAGCGCCGCAATGCGGGCTGCCAGTAGCTGCAGCTGGATACACTTCCCGCACACATGGTCGTCAGGGACACAGGAAGTGTCCCTGATTTCCCACATAGCGCAGGAGGAGCCTGCCACGGGGCCGAGCCGTGCTGCCATGACTTACCCTTTAATTCATTTAAATTAAATTAAGTCAAATCAATACCACTAATTACATGACAATTAAATGATATACTCAAGGGCCCTTGGTTACTAGCACTGCCCGCTACACAACAGAGACCTTAGAAACTATAACCACAAAAATTAAGTCCTTCTAAATTTTATAAACTATTAAACTTAACTGTCAAACTATAGAGTAGTATAAATACTCACCTGGCCGTACTCACCCAATCAGCTGCTTCCTCTTGCCCGCGTCACTTTTTGAATCGTGACGTGGCTCTGGAACGCCGCCGCCGGTCTGTGAGATTGGTAAAGTGTTAAGGGATTGGTCCGTTGTCACCCAGAGTATTTCTAATTAGATAAATTAGATGTCAAGGGAAGACAAATGTCAGGTATCTGGACAGAGGTAATGCTGGGGATTTTATTTCACAAATTTTGGCCGAGGAATAGGTTAATTGGTCAGTTGAAACCTTGAACATGGTATTAGCTGTGCATGAGAGTGTGCAGCCTATTCTTATTTGCCAGGGTTGTTTTACTCCCTATTATTGATAGGTGTTTACTCTGGGTCTCAGCAAGCCCTTGCTACCTTGTTCCTTGTTGTTCTAAGCACTCTCCTGATCTCATAGTGAAGGTTCTTTCCTCAAATGGGTAGTGCCTGGCCTTCCTACCTGAGATTGGGCAGTAATGGATTTAGTCGAGTCTGCGCTCATAATGGCTCTTCCCGAGTTTTGTATTATTCATACTTTGGAATTCTTTGGCATTGTATTGTATAATATCGTGGTCTGACATGTAACTCTGATTGTTTCTATTGTTGCACTCATTATGGTTTCATGCATTGCTGAAATATATTAATAAGCAAGGGGTTAAAAAAAAAAAACAATTTTCTTTAAAATCATTTAAAAAAAAACTGGATGTTTACTGAAAGTATAATTCATGCTTCTGGTAACTGAGATTCCAACCAGACAATGCATTCCACCGAATCTTTTCACATGTCCCATTCAAAAATGTTTGCGTCAATCTATGTGAAGAAAACATGCTCCTCCAAATTGAGAATGGCGTCTCTGGTCTTATTCAAGGTAATCGCCTAAATTTATAGATCGCTTGTACGACTGCGTTTTCACCCGAGACAGTTTATTGTGTTGCACCGTCAAGAGAACCAAAAATCCACCATTGAATTACACTGTGCTATAGATCGGAGTGTTGCGAGCCTGTGTAACCATCATGAATAGCACGGTGAGTGGCAGGGAAAACCTAAGGACCAGTAACCAGTAGAACTACCACCACACTAATGCCAATAATTGGCACAAAAAAAAGATATGCAATAAAATCAGGGCCATTGTCTTTATAAATCACGTACAAATGCTCAATTCCACGCACGGGTTTGATTTGATTGCTTGCAGAATCATTTTAAACATGTTTGCAGTTGGTACTGGGCTGAACTTTAACCCTATCTCATTGTCCTGATGTAAAAACAAAAAGCTCTTAATACAGCACCAAATGCTTGCTGCCGGCTAAGAACATTCGATGTTCATCTGGTTTTGATGCTCTGTTACGGATTTGCAAAAAAAAAAAAAATAATTCTATTACCATCTTTGCCAAATGCACCAGTGTCAGTTTCATGTGAATTTCAGTCCTAAAGCACCGCAGAAATGTGACGAGATAGCTTCAGAGAAAACAGAATGATAGAACAGCATAGATTCAAGCACTCTGCAACCCTCCGAGGGCTCTGCAAATGTTTTGCGCATCACCGTAATTGACACATCAATTTATTTATTTAACTTTACTCAACAAGAAAAATCTGAGCAGAATTATTATTCTCTCTGCCATACATTTCTGCGATTTGCTTTGATAAGATACACAAGGGATTTGGGGGAGATGATTTTGCAGGTGGGTTAAGCAACCAAGGAAAAGGCAGGTTTTCATAGTACCCAGAGGATTAATCCTCTGAAAAAATGCTTTATATCAAATATAAATGCAGTTCAATGAATCTCTGTGGTGTTGCGATTGGCGGTTTGTATGCAATTAAATGGGCTATGGAGTTAGTCACTCTCCAGGTGAACCAGTCCTATATAATAGTCCTGCAGCGCAAACACAAATATTTCCATAAACCACGCAGTGCTGATGGAACCAACCAATATTCCCAACACGTATCAGCGCCTTCGGGAAAGCACATTGGAGGAGACAAAAAATTTAAGAAAAATATTCCTCTATCCTACAGCAAAGGAATTTAAGAGATTAAAGAAAAAAGCTAATGTCAAGTACACAAAAAATGGAATCCTTTCACTTTGAATGGATTTTCTCTCTGTGTCGTTTCAAACCTCGTGACAGGATGTGTTCAGCTGTCCTGTCTGTCAGGATAGCCGGGGATTTTGATTGGAGCCGGTTGGATCAGGAGACCGAGTGGCAATGAAATATGCAAATGATCAGGTGGGATTCAATCTGAAGGCCAACATTTTATGCAAATGAGCTATTTACGCATACAAGACGTATTTAATTAAGCAGGTCATGTTCACAGCGAGAAACATCGAGATTTCAGACTCTGGTGTAATTCTGCGGGACAGGCGACTATGTGAGAGATGATCCATCGAGTTAACAGTCATCTCTTAAGAACAAGTTTAACCATCTAAAGACTGAACTGTCATTGTGCCCCTCGGACATTTTTTTTGTTATAAAGGCACTGGTTCAGTAAGGTATAAATGTGTGCCCTGGAACGATTCAGTCTTCCTCTGTCTCCCCCCATCCCAAATATTTGTCACTGTTGATACAAAGTCAAAGGAAAATTAGACCAGTTGCATAATCAGAGATTCAAATAAACAAACCAACGTTCCATTAGGTTGTCGTTTCCCCATTTTTCATTTCTCTTGGCCAGGATCTAGGCTGTTTCGCAGTGACAACTATTTTGCTCAGTTGGTTATTTTAAACACTAGTCACAATTCAAAACTATCGCCTCTCAAGCGAGACAGTGCTGGTGGATCAGAGTTGACAGCAACAACTAAGAACGTATAGAAAAGCAAACTGATATCACAATCACAGATTAACAGGAGTAGGTAGTACAAATCACAAGGCAACTAGTACTGCCAGAAATGTAGGCCTTCTACAGTCCATGTACAATCCATTCGATCATGGAGTCTACCCAACCCATTTAATCTCCTGGGATGATCTCCCCACAGTTTCTTCTTGTTTCCAAATATCAATCGAGCAAACCTCCAGAATATTAATTCATTCTCATATTCCCATTGTCCAACCCTGGCTGGCTATTTTCCACAGATGTCATTTCCCTTATCCAGCAGAACAGGAGCGATCATGTCCCATGGAGTGTTTCAAGTATCTGTCCCTGTGCCTGGATGAGTACAGCTCCAACAACACTCAAGAAGCTTAACACCATCCAGGACAAAGCAGCTCGCTTGATTGGCACCCCATCCACCACCTTAAACATTCACCCACTCCACCACCAGCGAACCGTGGCTGCAGTGTGTACCATCTACAAGATGCACTGCAGCAACTCGCCAAGGCTTCTTCGGCAGCACCTCCCAAACCCGCGACCTCTTCCACCTAGAAGGACAAGGGCAGCAGGCGCATGGAAACACCACCACCTCCAAGTTCCCCTCCAAGTCACACACTATCCTGACTTAGAAGTATATCGCCGATCCTTCATTGTCGCTGGGTGAAAATCCTGGAACTCCCTACCTAACAGCACTGTGGGAGTACCTTCACCACACAGACTGCAGCGGTTCAAGAAGGCGGCTCACCACCACCTTCTCAAGGGCAATTAGGGATGGGTAATAAATGCTGGCCTTGCCAGCGACGCCCACATCCCATAAAACAAATAATTTTTTTTTTTTTTAAAACCTCCAATCTCACTCGTGACCAGATATTTATCCAGCGTCTTTTTGAAGTTCAATGTCTCAGCCTCAGCTGCTTTTCCTAGAATCTGTTTCATATCCACAACTCTGTGGGGAGAAGTTTCTTCTAATCTACTGGGCTCAGTTGACATCCTGTCAGCCTGATGTCCTCTCATTCTGTACATTAAATCCACGTTAGATAGTCTGCTTACATCCACCTGCATTATTCAGGCCATTCATTTTAATCCTCGATTATGCCTACTACAGGAAACTCTTTATTAACCGGCACCGACGGGACCGGCGTGGTGCCGGTTAATCAAAAAGTCCGGATAATGGAGAGTTATATCTCCCAACATACGAGAGCCCCGTACACACTGACATGCGCCTGCATTCGGAGCTCCGTCTCCCCGGGGACCGCCAGCTGACCATCTGTCGTGTCCGCTGCCTACCCGGGCTGCACATTCCCCTCCCAATCTACATGCTCCGATACAAGGCAAACGCCTCGGGGTTTTTTTTAAAGTTATTTTTAAAGGAGAGATGAAGGAAAACCCCGGTTACCTACTCAAGAATTTTGCCGGTTAAGAGAGATTTCCGGTTATTTGGGTGCCGGTTAAAAGAGAGTTTCCTGTATCTTCTTTTCTCCAAAGAAACCAAGCTTAGTTCTGTGATTCTTTCTTCACAACTTAAAAGCTCCAAGTCATCCTGATGCTCTATGAACCCTCTCCAACATATTAATATCTTTTTGAAATTGCAGTATCCCAGATTGCACATTGGTGTCCTGTACCAGGTCAGAATAGTTTTATTGCAACTTGTAATCCAATGCACATGGGCCCTAATATTTGATTAACTCTGCTGACTAAGAGTTTCACTTTGCCCAGAGGCATTCACTTTCACATCTAGATCCATTACCCACTCATCACGGACACCTGGCCACCTAGGCAGGCATCATTAGAAAGTTTCAGCACAGAGTTACCTGACTCTGTGTGGGGTAGTTGGATCAGTGGCAATAGACAGGCTCAGAGAGAAAGAGGAAAATTGAAGAGGATTTTTCGGAGGATTTCAAAGAAGCAAAGCAAATGTGATATTGAATAGTTTCATCTTCTAATTATGCACTGCTCCCAGGAGCCAAAGTTCCTGCCTTTGCTAATTTCAGCAGAACAAGTAGACACTAGTACAAGGCAGCATTCGGCCCGTGAAACCGCTGGTCCTGAAACAGACTTACTCGCCAGTGATATCCAGAGGGAACTACGGATTCAATTATTTGAGATGAATCTCTTTCTCCCATCTACCTTTTGACAAAATTGGCAAAGACAGGAATTTAGGCCTCGAATGTTCCGATGTACTCTCCTACGATCATTGTGCAATCAGAATCTGCAATAGCTTTCAAAATTGGTGCCGACCTGAATGTGAACTTATGAAAAATTAATAGAAATACAAACACAAAGGAAATGAACTGGGGATTTCTAAACTCATGTGAAAATGAAGTCTTTCCAAACTTTTCAAGTCTTTACTTCATTGGCTGTAAAGCGCTTTGGGACGTCTGGTGGTCGTGAAAGGCGCTATAGAAATGTGAGTCTTTCTTTCTTTCTAACACAGTAATAAGGTTGTTGGTTTACTTAGTATCACGTTTTAAAAACAGAAAATATTATATTTAATTTTAAAAATCTGAAATGATTGGACTTATTTGATTGCCTTTGGGAGCTCGAGAAGAATTTTTCAGATTATTTTCCCCCTAAATTGGGCTACGGTTTTTTTTTTCTGTTTTTCTTTTTTGCCTGTCGCTGGATATTGTGTAACGGGGAGGGAGGGGGTACTGAGGTGATTGGGGGGGGGGGCGGGCACGGGCACAAGGGAGGGGGGTTGATGAGGCACACAGGCTGCAGTATGTCTGGATGGAAGTGGCTCAATGGACCCGCTGGTCATTCCTGTCCATGTTCGTATGGTATCTGCAAAACTTTTTTTCCCAAAATATATAGTGGTTCTTTTAACAAGTTGATTTGTTTGACCTGCTGTCTTCCAATGGCAATCATTTTTTAATCAGGATATTAAACACAGGTAGCGACAGAGGTTAACAAGGCCATAAGAAAAAGCAAACCAAACACTTGGGTTTATTTCTAGAGGGATAGAACTGAAAAGTAGTGAAGTTATGCTAAACTTGTATCGAACCTTTGTTAGACGACACTTGGAGTACTGCGTACAATTCTGGTCGCCATATTATAAAAAGGATTATAGAGGCACTGGAGAGGGTGCAGAGAAGATTTACAAGGATGATACCAGAAATGCGAGGGTTTACATACCAGGAAAGGATGAACAGGCTGGGTCTCTTTTCTCTTGAAAAAAGAAGGCTGAGGGGTGACCTAATAGAGGTCTTTAAAATTATGAAAGGTTTTGAGAGCGTAGATACAGAGAGACTGGGCTGGATTTTGCCAATGGGGAGCTTTTGGAGGCGGGACTCCCACTTGTCGGGTTTCAGTCCTGCCTCCATCAACTTCTGGCCAACCCACGCTATTTTCCCTTGATTGACCTTGTTAAGCCCGCCCAGCGGGCTTAGCAGGCCAATTAAGGGAAAGCCGGTTACAGAGAACGTCAACGTATGACGTTTCATTTTTGACAGATGAATTGTCATCATTTGACAGCTCTGTGAAGCTGTCAAACACTGCCATTCTCTGTAGTTTGATGAGTTCTTGAATTCAAGATCTCATCAAACCTCTTTCTTTTGCAGAAATTAGATGGCTGTTGCATTGGAGAATGCAATGGCCATCTGTCATCTCTGCCGTGGAGGTGTGAGACTCTCCGCTTACCCAACTCTTGAAGCCTGCAGGAAGAAACAAAAGTAAGTAAACTTTTACTAACACTTTCCACTTACCTCACATACTCATCTCTTCACACTTGCACCCATCACTTACCTTCACAGCGCACTTTTGCACCCCTCCAACCCCCGCAGCCCCACTGCTCGCCTCGGTGACCCTGGTGGGGTTTCGCAGCCTTCGGGAAGCCCACAATTGTGTGGGTAAAATGGGGATAATCCTCTTATCTGCCTGTTAACTACCTGTTAACAGGCAGTTAAGTGGCTGTAATCCCCTTCCTGCCTCCAAGGAGACGGGACCTGGCGCAGGGTCGGCTACCCGCCTCCTGGCAAGATAGCACGGAGGCGGGTTGGGGGTGGGTTGGGCACCCGGCCCCAAATTATGCCATTTTCCCAGCAGTCCCGCCTCCATACCCGCCTCCCCAGGGCTGGCAAGATCGCGCCCCTTGTTTCTACTTGTGGGGAAGAGCATAACTAGAGGCCATCAATATAAGATAGTCACCAAGAAATCAAATAGGGAATTCGGAAGAAACTTCTTTATCCAGAGAGTGGTGAGAATGTGGAACTCGCTACCACAGGGAGTGGTTGAGGTGAACAGTATAGATGCATTTAAGGGGAGGCTAGATAAGCATATGAGGGAGAAGGGAATAGAGGGTTATGCTGATAGAGTTAGATGAGGAAAGATGAGAGGAGGCTTGTGTGGAGCTTAAACACCGGCATGGACTGGTTGGGCCGAATAGCTTGTTTCTGTGCCGTATATCCTATGTAATCCAATGTAAACTACTAGTTATCCCATGATATATCTGCCATAGTACCACAGTAATCCATTTATTTATTGAAAAGAAAGTATGGCTTAAAAAGTTGCTGAACAAGTATCTAGCTCCTTGAAAATGCAACAGACCTTTCCATTAAAGCCTTTGTCCATATTTGCATGCTAGAGCTCTTACTGGACAGTCCAAAGATGTGCGGGTTAGGTTGATTTGGCTATGATAAAGTGATCCTTAGTGTTAGGGGGATTAAATACGTGGGGTTACGGGATAGGGTGGGATATGTGTCGGTGCAGGCTCGATGGGCCGAAATGGCCTCTATCTGCACTGTGGGGATTCTGTGATTCTGTTACACAGCAATCAGGTTAATCATTATTTTAAATGATGCCAGGTTATAAAATTATCTGTTTTTATAAAGCTTTTCAGAATGGAGATACTGAGGGAGCAGTGTAAGTGGGCACACAACTAGGTTTCAGCCTCATTCAAAATTTACAGCGAGGGATTTAATTCCCTTTTGTGCATGACTTTTATACACTGGTTAACGAATGTTAAAGTAATACAGAGAAGAATTTAACACAAACACATTAAGTAGTGTGCACACGGAGTGAACTGAATCCCTCAATCTTCCCATAAGGTATTAGTTTTCCACTCTCAAGTAACTTACCAAGGGGAAGGGAATCTGAGGGCTGTAGATGGGAGGGTTGGGTGATGTTACTGATAGCATCCTTTCTTCCCCTCCAAGTTTCTATTCTTTCAGAAAGAATGACTGATACTAGGGTATGTATCCACAATAAATCCTCCACTATCTTGCCTAAGTGACCTTTCTTTTCATATATGGGCCTGCATAGCAAACAGTGGTGAGTTGTTCGCGCATAGGGGTCATCATGTCAAACCTGATGTTGACCAACTCAATGTCCACACTTCCAACAAGAGGCAATGGATAGTGATTGGGATTGGAAAATCTGACTGATGTTGTTGCCTCTCCTTCATCCAGAGTTACTGAGGTAACTGTAGCACTCCAACTGCTACCTGGGCTGAGAGCAGCTAACTCAGCAGGGATCAGGGATCAAACCTGACCTCAATCACTCAATACTAAAGTAAGGTGATGCATTTACCCACTGAGCCCTCGGGGGGACTCGAGTTGAGTTCTTCAAAAGATAAGGGAAGCATTACCATAATGACTGCTTTCAAGGATGATGGTTACAAAACAGCCAGTCCTAGGGAGCCGGGTCCAGTCAGTAACATGCCATGAAGGAGCTGGTCCTATCAGTAACAAGGGCGAGAGAGCTGGATCCAGTCAGCAATACGGGGTGGTGGCTGGGAGGAGTTACTGAGCCTGATAAAGTAAGGGAGCTGGATTACCATTGGGAGTGATACAGTTATTTATATTAGGTGTTAAAACAATCTCCCCATTTCAACAACATGCATCATTACAATTACCTTGACTGTCTGGCTCAGTAACTAAATCATATATAATCACTTACTGTCTATTTGTTGGATTATTTAGAAGATTTCTATTTACAGATACACAAAATAATAACATAAATTACAGTCTCGGCCTGAAGTATTTAAAGAAGCCTTGATAGGGAGCCTCCTTACGATTGAAAGAATTAAGACTGTGAGCAGCTGTCCACCAGGCATTCAGCCCCGAGTCCCATATGAAAGCACATAAAATAGCTGCAGAGGTGAGTGAAGTCTGCAGCATCATTTAAAGACTGAACATGTGCTGATTCTGCCAACACATCTCTCTCCCTAATCCCTTCTGACTTGCTGCTTCTCAACCCCACTTCCAAAGCCACCTCGAAACCTCACTTGGACCTTTCTTTTGGTCGCCACCGCAAACCCTCCTCCCAACACTGCTCGGTGTCTGGTTATTTTCACTTTTCTGAAGAGCTTTTGGGACATTTTATTATATTCAAGGCAATACAGTATGTACAAAAGTACAAGTTATCAGCCCGGATTTTGCGGTGGTAATGACAGGCGAAACTGTCAGCGTTTGTCGTCATTACCCCTCCGAAACTGACCGTAACTTCAGGATTTAGAGCATGCGCAGATAAACGTGGAAATCCTAAAGTTACGGTCAGTCATTCCCTGCACCGCCACAGGCTGCGCAGTGGAACTCCCCATAGCCGGAAATCAGTGAAATCATTTGAACTGACGAAAATGTCCCCTTTTCCACTCTAATATCACTGTTAAACACACCATAAAAAGTTAAGCCTTATTGAAAGAGGTGTAACTGGAGTTTTAACAGTGTATTGACTGCTGAAGAACCGTTCTGGCCCCGAAAAACTAATTTTATATTTGTAGACTGTCAAATTTCTCCTTTATGATTAAAATTACTAGATTTTTAAAGCAATAAATATATTTTTAAATTTGTTTTTAAACTTTGTTTATGATATTTCATCTTCTACCTTAACCTATGTGTATGTCCCAATCTTTATTTCGCTCTCTAAAATCTGTTTTTTATTTCCTGGTTTGCTGCCTGTGAGAATTCTTCAATGTGATTGGCTGCTTAGAAAGCTTGATGACATCATTGCTGCTGTACACTGGAGATCCCCTTTTGACAGCACTACAATCAAATTAATGTCAAGAAAGCTAAAGTTTTTGCCACAGAGATCGCAAAATCATTGTGGGCAGCTTTCTTCAAGGTCAGTGGCGATCGCCGTCACTTTGCCGCTGACTGCAAATTCTGGGCCATTATTGTCTGTCACTTTTGCTGCATCAGCAGTGAAAATAATCTGCTCTCTACCATGTCAAACTAAGAGTGCACTGGAACAATTAAGAGATTTGTTCTTTAATCTTTCAACTCGCCCACTATCATTGCTCCCCTGGACTTTCCTCTCTTGTTCCCCCTAAGCTCCATGTACACCACCCTACACATTATCCCCCTCACTGTATTGTCATTGTGTTGTTGCTAACACTTATTACACTGTCTCCTACTCAAACTCATTCTTTCCCAGACCTCAAAACTGTGGAATGCCTCAGCACTATTTTCCTTTCCTTAAAACCCAACCTTTGGTGTCACCTAATCACTACTTCTAGATTTAACTCATCTTCTCTTCCACTTTTCCCAACCTTGGTGGTACCTTGCCTTGGCCCTTCACCTAGGTTTCCCAGTGATGTTAGTACAGTATACATGCAACAAAAGCATCACTGCCTCGATACAAAGTCAAATGGCAGATATTGCTGAGCACAGTAAAACAAAACAGGGCTGAACAGACAGCAAGATTTAGCATGGGAACAACGTTCTCATCACTCATTTTCTCTTTAAACATCAGTGACGAGCACACAGAGTGTTCAGAACACACATCTATTAATAATGGGGGTTGCAGCCTTTCATGAATACCCCTGATTGCATTTCATCTTCCTACAGTGGGAATTCAGAGGTGCTAAACATTTTGTCCTACACCAAATCTCCCTTTCAGTTAATTTACTGCATAATTATGGTAATTAAGCTCATTTAGACAATGTTTTAAACCTACTAAAAGGACAACTCCACCTTAATTATAATTGTGGACAGCCTGCGGTCACTTGCCACTACCGCTGGTTAAGCGGTACTGGAGGAGTGAGAATGAGCTAACTAGTTAAACTGGAGCAAGGCTGGATAACAGGATGATAAGGTTGAATGTCAAGTATATCAACCAGCTACACTCACAATAACAGCATACATTTCCACTCCTGCTTATTCAAGGACACCTTAAGTTTGGAGTTTGTACAAACCAATAATATACCCTCTCTTACAGTCTGCACAATCTACAGTCTCCCCAATAGTTTGTGGTGCAGTTTGATACAAGAGCACAAGGATTTTGGGAGCAGGAAAAGACCATTACACCCAGGTCTGTCCCTTTTTCATAGATCAATCCCATCTATCCACCTTCTCACCATACAACTCAAACCTTTCTCTCCAGAAACACACCTAATCATCTCCTGATCCCATTTTTATGTTCAAAATCCTTCTGTGGTAACTTATTTCACAACTCTGTTACCTTCTGGGGTGAAAAAACTCGGACTTCCTCACCTTCCTTATTTATGACTTGTGCCCTGGGATTTGAACCCTTCACCATGATGAAAAATTTGCCTGGATCAATTTTGTCATAATCTTGAAGATTTCAATTACATCACCATGAAGTCAGTCCCTTCTTTTCCAAAGAAAATGAACACAAATTTCTTAATTTTCCTCAATCTAAATTCCTGACAACTGCTGGATATCTTCTTCTTCTTCTTAGGCAGTCCCTCGGAACCGAGGATGACTTGCTTCCACATTAAAAATGAGTTTGCAGGTGACTGATGAGTCCAATGCGGGACCTACAGTCTCTGTCACAGGTGGGGCAGACGGTGGTTGAAGGGGCGGGTGGGTGGGGGGCTTGGGTTGACGTGCGCTCCTTGCGCTGCCTGCGCTTGGCTTCCACTTGCTCCCGCTAAAGAGACTCGAGGTGTTTGGCGCCTTCCCGGATGCTTCTCCTCCACTTTGAGCGGTCTTGGGCCAGGGATTCCCAGGTGTCGGTGGGGATGTTACACTTTTTCAAGGAGGCTTTGAGGGTGTCCTTGAAGCGTTTCCTCTGCCCACCTGGGGCTCTCTTGCCGTGCCGGAGCTCCGAGTAGAGCGCTTGTTTTGGGAGTCTCATATTGGGCATGCGGACAATGTGACCCATCCATCGGAGCTGATCGAGCATGGTCATAGCTTCGATGCTGGGGATGTTGGTCTGAGCAAGAACACGGACGTTGGTGCGCCTATCCTGCCAATGGATTTGCAGGATCTTGCGGAGGCAGCATTGGTGGTACCTCTCCAGTGCTTTGAGGTGCCTGCTGTACATGGTCCATGTCTCTGAGGCATACAGCAGGGCGGGTATCACTGCTGCTCTGTAGACCATGAGCTTAGTGCCGGGTTTGAGGTCCTGGTCTTCAAACACTCTCTTCCTCAGGCGACCGAAGGCTGCACTGGCACACTGAAGGCGGTGTTGGACTTCGTCGTCGACGTCTGCCCTTGTTGACAGTAGGCTCCCGAGGTATGAAAAGTGGTCCACGTTGTCCAAGGCCTTGTCATGGATTTTGATAATCGGGGGCAGTACTGTGTGGTGGGGGCAGGTTGATAGAGGACCTTTGTCTTACGGATGTTTAGTGTAAGGCCCATGCTCTCGTACGCTTCGGTGAAGGTGTTGACGATGGTTTGGAGTTCGACCTCCGAGTGAGCGCAGACGCAAGCGTCGTCTGCATACTGTAATTCGACGACAGAGTATGGGACGACCTTGGATCTGGACTGGAGGCGACGGAGGTTGAACAGTTTCCCGTTTGTTCTGTAAATTAGCTCCACCATGAATCAGTCCCTTCTTTTCCAAAGAAAATGATCCCAAATTTCTTCATTTTCCTCAATCTAAATTCCTGACAACTGCTGGATATCACACTTCCAATGTAACACCATCTCTAGCAATCCACAGACCTGAATTGCAGCATAATACACCTTCAGTGCCATGGGAAATTGTATTTCAATAGTTATCTACTCAGTCGCACGCATACATAGAGAAGTTACCTAGTATGATGGGATGACAGTCCCGGTTGGCCATAAGGATGCTAAATGAAAGGAGTTTATGGCTCAGCACAGGTCTAAGTAGCAATGCTTCCAAAGCATAAAAGTCAATAATTTAACATTAATTTCCATTAAACTGAATCTTAAAAAGGCCATAAACATGGTTTCAACTAACCAATGGTGTACCTGATAGGCCAGTGTAGAAGGATCTTTATTTTGCAGCTAACCCATGTTGTACTTCAGGATGGGACAAATTCAAAGGGCTCTGTCAAAGTTTTACAATGCATCTAACCTATGCTACAATTGACCTGGGGGCACTTGATGGAAGCTTACAAACTTCACATTTGAGAAGGAGGGAGATGAATGGCTTGTCTAGAAAACAGAGTTCAGTCGAGTCGGCTGGTTGGACCAAATTATCTTTTCTAATTATAATCAGTCTCTCATTTTACATATTGAGAAACCTAGATGAAGGATCAGGGGCCAAATTCCATTCCACCACCAGTGTTGAAAAGACTAGGAATGAGATAAATTAGGAAGTAGTGGTTAAGTAACAACTAAGAATAAGGGGAAATGAGGAGGAATTTCTTCTCTCAGAGGATCATGAATCTTTGGCATTCTCTTCCCCAGAGAGCTGTGGAGGCTGGGTCATTGAATATATTTAAGGTGGAGATAGACAGATTCTTGAATGATAAGGGAGTCAAGGGTTATGGGGAGCGGGCAGGGAAGTGGAGTTGAGGCCAAGATCAGATCAGCCATGATCTTATTGAATGGCGGAGCAGGTTCAAGAGGCCAAATGACCTATTCCTGCTCTTACGTCTTATGTTCTTATCTTGTATTTTAGAAGCCTCAAGATGATAGATCTGTATTTTTTGCTAAATCGAATAATAGTAAAAGGTGATCAACATTAGACATTTCTTTTAATTCTGATCTTTCAACAGGGTTAATGGCATATATGGGGGATTTCAAAAATAAATGAATAATCCAAACCCCTCTTAGCTGATTCTTCCACACCTCTCCTTGTTTCTCCCAGCTAAGCTATGACATCATTTGTGTCCAACTCTGACTATATTAACATTGCTCCAGTACAGGAGCCAATCAAATTAATTTGCTTCATAATGATAAGAACAATCAATCCCCTGAGTGTGGAGCTGGTGCTTGAGCTCAGCACCCCCTTCCCCTCGCTCTCCCCTCCCCCGCCACTTCAGAATGAATGGAGTTAGAATGTTAACAAGTGACACATAGAGTGTAGTGGTTGGCCCAGCATGGGTCTCGGGAAGCCTGTGGGAACGAGGTGCATGCTACCCATCTCTACAGCTTCCACAATAGACTCCTCATTGATCCACGAGTAAAGTACCTCTTATCTCTCTAGTGGCACCAACCTACATAAAAGATGAGAAAGGGTCCTCTTCGTGAGGGAGATGCAGCTGTATTTTAACAAAACCATTTATTAATGCTCATCTCTAATTAAGAGCCATTTACAGGAAGCATTTTATATAATTGATTCGCTAAATGTTAAAAAACACACTTATTTATATTGACAGCACAAGACCAAATGAAAACACACTAATCAGACTTTGCATCGGAAGCAGGTGAATGCATGCAGACCCCACCTATTTCAAGTTTTTATTTAACTTCTATTATTAAAAAAAATCATTGAGCCAGGAGTGATTAAAAACAAAAACAAAATATATTTTCCCGTGGCTTGGAAACAGCATCTATGAAAAATACCTGTTGCAGAAAAGTAGCACTCGAGGTTGTGTGTGAGCTCCTTTCCCTTAAAACAGGGACCCATAATTACACTTTCGTACAAGGAGTCTTATCCCATGGTCCACCTGCCCAATTTCCCCCCTCCTCTTCCGAAGGGAGTGACGCTGAATGTAGCGCCATGGACACTAAGCGGTCTCAGTACTCCACCCAAATGGCTGCTCTTAATTGAGTACAGATGGTAATTGCTGTTGCACTATTTGCCAATCAAGGGCATCGCAGAGAGTTGTCATCAGTTGCCTGCACACAGACACTTTTTCCAGCAGGGGGCAGTGGACAGTAATCAGGAACAGGAACCCTGGTTGATTTTTTATTCTCCCTATCCGGATAGCTGATGTAATCATGTCTCCTTTTCACAACATAGCGAGTAGTTTTCTTTCCTATGGGGTGGCTGTAGGATGCTCCCAATCACTGATGTCCCAGGAGAAGCCCAGCTGGGGTTCGGAGAGGGGGAAACAATCCCACACTGTGGAGGAAATGAGAGTCAAAATTCTCCTGACAAAAATATTTTTATAACAAGGGGGAGGAATTCGAACAAAAGGTACTTCCAATAGATTTCCCTTCCCCTTTAAGGCCTTGTGTTGGCTGATAGCCCAGGCTAACTATAATAAACTAACCAGCTACCACAGCATTACCTTTAACACACAAACTGCTGAGTACCAAGACAGTTCAATACATTCAGATGAACTGCTGTAGTGGCTACTTGCTAGGAACATTTAAGGAACAACTGAATCACTGCACAATCTTAAATCTTATGAAGGGTTTATATACTTACTGTAGTCTTTCAGTTCTGACCTGTTCCTGTGTTTTATGAATTCCAACTGCTAATTAGGAGCAGCCATTTTGTTAATATATTGTTTTAGTAATATCATAAATGAGGTGTGCAGACCATCATCCCATTCTTCGGGTCACTGGAGAACGCACTCTTCCATACTGCCTCTGGTCAACGATTTGAAAACGTGAGTACAGGAGACCAGAAGGAGCTGAGAGGCACTGGGAAGGCAATAGGTAGGGCCCACTACAACACTCAACACACTTAGTCATTCAATAGACTATACCTACCCTTTAGTCACTACCCCAAGCGTGTTAACTGCATCTTCTAATGGAAGAGTAGATTTACATTTGACGTAGAGGAAGACACAGGGCTTTGGGGAGAGATCTGGGCAGTGAGATTAGTTGTGGATTTCCTAGAAAGGAGCCAGCACAGACATGATGGACCAAATGATCTTTTGTTGTAACAAAGTTTGGAGTGACAGAAGGCCTCAGCCTGCTCCATCCAGAACTCATGCATGATTATTTTATCATGTTCTCCCCTCTCCTAAAGCCATCTTGATCCTCTATTTTAAAGAACATTAACATAAGAACATAAGAAATAGGAGCAGGAGTAGGCCAATCGGCCCCTCGAGCCTGCTCCGCCATTCAATAAGATCATGGCTGATCTGATCCTAACCTCAAATCTAAAGAACACAAGAAGTAGGAGCAGGACCCGGCCACTCAGCCCCTGGGCCCACTCCGCCACCCACAGGGCCTCGACCGATCCGAACTCAGCCTCATGTCCAATTTCCTGCCCGCTCACCGTAACCCCTAATTCCCTTTACCTCTAGGAAACTATCTATTTCTGTTTTAAATTTATTTAATGATGTAGCTTCCACAGCTTCCTGGGGCAGCAAATTCCACAGACCTACTACGCTCTGAGTGAAGAAGTTTCTCCTCATCTCAGTTTTGAAAGAGCAGCCACTTATTCTAAGATTATGCCCCCTAGTTCTAGTTTCACCCATCCTTGGGAACATCCTTACCGCATCCACCCGATCAAGCCCCTTCACAATCTTATATGTTTCAATAAGATCGCCTCTCATTCTTCTGAACTCCAATGAGTAGAGTCCCAATCTACTCAACCTCTCCTCATATGTCCACCCCCTCATCCCCGGGATTAACCGAGTGAACCTTCTTTGTACTGCCTCGAGAGCAAGTATGTCTTTTCTTAAGTATGGACACCAAAACTGTACGCAGTATTCCAGGTGCGGTCTCACCAATACCTTATATAACTGCAGCAATACCTCCCTGTTTTTATAATCTATCCCCGTTGGCCTTCTTGATCACCTGCTACACCTGCATACTAACTTTTTGATTTTCTTGCACTAGGACCCCCAGATCCTCCATCTCTCCTGAACAAAAAAAAAATCAGGCAGTGCTGTGGTATCTCTCTAACCCCCAATCTAAGTTTGTTATTTTAGTGTGTTTAATTTTATTTAAAAAATACCCCTCCTTACAATTGTAACACTCTTGCCCTTTTAAGGTGAGGGACCTGTTGTATTCTCCTGGGATTGTATTTATCCCTCTTAAAGCAAACTGTGCATTGGTTAGAGTAAAATGAAGGTGAAAACCCTGCAATCATCTAAGAACCAATTAGTTGCTGCAATGGGGTGGATTGGGGATCTTTCTGGAT
The DNA here is from genome assembly GCA_030390025.1 of Squalus acanthias. Lineage (NCBI taxonomy): Eukaryota > Metazoa > Chordata > Chondrichthyes > Squaliformes > Squalidae > Squalus > Squalus acanthias. The sequence goes on along the minus strand of CM059446.1, from coordinate 51,542,360 downwards.
GAACAAACCAAGAATTCCAGAACAAATCCCTGTGGAACTCCACTGGTTACTTTTTCCCAGAGAGAGCATTTTCCATTAATTACCATCTACTGTCTTCTATTACTAAGCCAGGTCTCAATCCACCCAGCCAATTTGTCAACTATTCCATGAGCTATAATCTTCCTTACTAGCCTCACATTAGGGACTTTGTGGAAAACCTTTTGAAAATCCAAGCAAACTACACACACTGAATTACCCTTATCCACTCACTTAGTTACTTCCTCAAATAGTTCCAGTAGGTTTTTTAAGTCTGAGCTTTAAACCCATGCTGATTGCTCCCTATGATAACTATGTTCTTTAGATGCTCATTTATAGCATCTTGTACTGTAGAATGCCTTCACGCAGGTTCCCCCATTGTGGCTGTTATGCACAATGCATTATTACAAGGGGGAACATTGTGTAAACTATTTTGACTCTTTAAGATCGCAAGGTTTAACTGCTGCAAAAAGGCACAACCTGTGGTATTTTCTGTTGCTGGAGATGTTACTCTAAAATCAGCTTAGCATGACTGTCTTTCTTTCTTTAAATATTTTTTTAAAGGTGACAAAAATTGCATGACAGACATATCTCAAAATGTATAGAATTATATAGAAATTACAACATAGAAGTAGACCATTCTAGTCCATGTTGGTGTTTATCGTCCACACAAGCAATCTCGGGTGCCCGCCTTGTTCCCATATCTCTTCATTTCAACCATCTATCTAACCTGTGGAATTCTCTGCCACAGAAGGCAGTAGAGGCCAATTCATTAAATAGATTCAAGAAGGAGTTGGATATATTTCTTAAGGCTAAAGGGATCAAGGGATATGGGGAGAAAGCAGGGACAGGGTACTGAATTTGGATGATCAGCCATAATCGCATTGAATGGCGGAGCAGGCTAGAGGGGCCGAATGGCCTACCCTTGCTCCTATCTTCTATGATTCTATGATTCTATGAGCCTATACTTTAATGTTGACATGGTCTCTGCTTTAATCACTAACTCTGGTACTGCATTCCACAGCTTCACAGCCCTCTCTGTAAAAGTTTCTCCTGTTCTATTGTAAACCTTTTATATCTATGTCCCCCCCAATCTAGACCAATCAATCCCTGGAACAATTATACTCAGTAGCACGTGGTGTGTTCCATGTTATTATACCCGGTAACACGCAATGTGTTATGTAATATATACAAGAGCCTCACAAGCTTTAGCAGTGTGTGATTATATAATACACAGAAGCAATATATCTGGAACAGAGTTATAAGAACATAAGAAATAGGAGCAGGAGTAGGTCATACGGCCCCGCAAGCCTGCTCCGCCATTCAATAAGATCATGACTGATCTTCGACCTCAACTCCACTTTCCCGCCCGATCCCCATATCCCATGATTCCCTTAGAGTCCAAAAACTGATCGATCTCAGCCTTGAATCTACTCAACGACTGAGCATCCACTGCCCTCTGGGGTAGAGAATTCCAAAGATTCACCACCCTCTGAGTAAAGAAATTTCTCCTCATCTCAGTCCTAAATGGCTGACCCCTTATTCTGAGACTGTGACCCCTGGTTCTAGACTCCCCAGCCAGGGAAAACATCCTCCCTGCATCTACCCTGTGAAGCCCTGTAAGAATTTTTTATGTTTCAATGAGATCACCTCTCATTCTTCTAAACTCTAGAGAATATAGGACTAGTCTACTCAATCTGTCCTCATAGGACAATCCCCCCATCCCAGGAACCAGTCTGGTGAACCTTCGTTGCACTCCCTCTGTGGCAAGTATATCCTTCCTTAAATAAGGAGACCAAAACTGTACTCAATACTCCAGGTGTGGTCTCACCAGGGCCCTATATAATTGCAGTAAGACGTCTTTACTCTTGTACTCAAATCCTCTTGTAATAAAGGCCAACATACCATTTGCTTTCCTATTGCTTGCTGTACCTGCAAGTTAACTTTCAGTGATTCATGTACAAGGACACCCAGGTCCCTCTGAACACCAACATTTCCCAATCTCTCACCATTTAAAAAATACTCTGCTTTTCTATTTTTCCTACCAAAGTGGATAACTTCACATTTCTCCACATTGTATTCCATTTGCCATGTTCTTGCCCTGTCTATATCCCTTGAAGCCTCCTTGCATCCTCCTCACAACTTACATTCCCACCCAGATGGGATTCGATTGACCACCCGTTTTACACCCAGCCCGATTTTACTTTCAGCCCAGTTTCCTGCTGGGTGGGTTCGGTTAAACTTACCTCCCAAGTGTAGTCTTCAGATGAAGTGGGGTTAGAGGCAGGGGGAATGATTGGTCCAGGGCCCTAGATGTAATTCAGTTTCCATGTTAAAGTTATAGATACTCAGTCCTTAATTGTAGAAGATGCTTTGATTTTAGATTTACTGTTATACAGCAAAACTTATTGCAATTTAGGAAGCAGAGAAGTAGAGTTGGTGGGAGCATAGTACAGGCTGAAGAGCTGAGAGACACAAAGCTGAGTTGTTAAAGCGGCACTCCTGGGGGCGGTGGGTGGGGGGGGGGGGGGGGGGGAGAGTGTAATTACAGCGTGACACGTTTACATGGGGGGAGCTGGGGGTGGGGGGGGATTTTAACTTGTGTTGCTGGCCGAGCAACAATTGGCTATTGTGCATTTTTCAGCCAGCGATAAAAAGTTAAAATTACTCCCAGGCAGTTTCTATAATAAATATGGACATAGGAATTTAGACTATAAGTGCATGCAGACATAAGATTTTGAGTATATTATAGATATACACAAAAGCATTATGTGCAGCAACGCTACTTTTGAATATATATATATTTTTTAAAGCAACTTGGAGCGTATTCTTAAATGCCTGGTGATTGGGGAATGCATGAACGGTTGCAACACTATCAGGATTCAGGTACAATGTAACAGATACTTCTCCTTCACCATTTTTGATCTCATCTAGCAACCAAGCGTGTTGCTAACCTTGAGCACCGCCAGTCATAGTCTACTCTCTGTACAACACAAACTCCCTATCTTATCCACATAGATGCTGGAAAGAAGCATCTGATCTCTCCAAATGAAATGGTGACAGATAAATCCAAGTTATTTGCGGATTCCGCAAAAAATATATATAAAAGCAGTTTGGTCCAAAAAAATAAACACAGCAAACTGAGACCCACAAAAACAGCCACATCAACAGCAGCAAAGAAAGAATAAATGTGTCGGCTTACCCTGCCATGGGGTCCTGAGGTGAAGGTGCACAAACATGAACACTTTCACCATAGTGACTCTAGTGATAGTTCCAACCTCACTGCTCACTGTAAATCCATCTGGAAAGAAAATTTAGGTAAACGTGAATTTCGAACACTGAATTACTTTTTTTTTTCATTTTTAAAGATTCCCCCCTTCCCTGTACTCTGGCACTCATAATTGTGACCAGATTAAAGAAGCTGGCAGATTGTGAGTGTGTAACCAACAATAAAATAGATAACGGCAGGGGTACATGTGAGAGAGAAAACAAGAGAGTCAGAGAGAAACACAAAGAGCAAAACACACACACGCCAGACAGAGAGAGAGAGACACACACACAGACAGAGAGAGAGAGACACACACACACAGACAGGGACACAGAGACAGAGGAACAGACAAAGAGAGAAAGATAGAAATAGACAGAGACAGCGAGAGAGACACAGACACAATGAGAGAGATACACATAGACAGAGAGACATGCAAATAGACAAAAAGGCATCCAGAGAGTGTGAGTGTCTGAAGAAATGTTTAATTTAAAGGGCCATCATTATCACGAGAACCAATAATATGGCAAAAACTGAATGATTGATATGGTTGTGTACCCATCATTCCGAGACTTTTATTTAACTCTATGACAAATCCCATGATCCAACAACAGCCAAATAGGTAAACTTGCCTGCAGAACCTAAAAGATTAATAGTTTATTCAGAAACAAAATTCATTGCCAATACTCAGACAGACCACTGGCAGTTGCGTTGCAGTGGAACTTAACTGGGCTGCATTTTTCCCAGTAATGAGGAGGATGCTTTTTCTTTGGGCTATGAATTCTGGGGAGGATATCACTGAGCCCGGTTTACATGCTGTAACTCTCCACTTAATCTCTACTCATGAATAAAAATCTTGTTTATCAGCCAGTATTCTCTGCAGAGTTCTAGAGCACAGCTGTGTACCACAGGGTGTAATGATGTCACCTTTTCTGAAATTAATTTCAACTGAAAAAAACTGTATGGTGCAACGGGTTAGACTCTGCTCTTACCTGTGGCACCTGGGTTCAGAGCCAATAAAGTGATCTGACAAAAGTCTTTTGTCTGTTTGCTGTTTGAACCCTACAAGAGATCAGTTTGGCCAGTCTCGTGTAAATACCTAGTGGGTGTTGGCCACAGCACAAGAGACTTTACTACAGATTGGCAATGTCACAACGTGGACTACGAGTTGCTCTTCTGAGTTTTGGATTGAGATACATTTTTGGTGCAGTGGAGAGAGATTTACTCTGCACTACACTTGACCTGAGGGAACTTGATTGGGCAGTGAAGAAGCAGCTTTATTCTTATCCTTGTGTTCAAAGCCCTCCATGCCCACACCTCTCCCTAGCTCTGTAACCTCCTCCAGCCCTACAACCCTCTGAGAACCCTAGGTTCCTCCAACTCTGGCCTCTTGTGCATCCCCCACAACTTTGCCGCACCATTGGCGGCCGTGCCTTCAACCGTCTAGGCCCTAAGCTCTGGAATGCCCCCAGACAACTTCTCTCTCTCCTCCTTTAAGACTCTTGTTAAAACCTACCTCTTTGACCAAGCATTTGGTCGCCTGTCCTAATGTCTCCTTCTTTAGCACAATATCAAATATTGTTTGATTCCGCTCCTGTGAAGTACCTTGGCAAGTTTTACTACATTAAAGGCACTATACAAATGCACGTTGCTGTTGTATATTTAACTCACACTATACTTGGCAGGAGAGTGCTTGATGAGACAGTGTAGAGAGAACTTTACTTAGATTCAAATGTGTGTTTTACCTGACCTGGGTGTGTGTAATGAAACTAGTTGCCGAAGAAAATGGAAAAAATTATGTTCCAAGTACTGAACCTCCCTAAAAATACCCAGCACAGCAAGACCTCCCCTTTAACTACCGTACACACTCTTTAAATGGAGTTGGGTTAATGCAACACCAATAGGCGCATCTGATTTTTAGAACTTCATTGAAACACAAATCTAAATGGGTTTCAGCTGCCCTGTCCACCCGTCCATCCATCCTGACTCCAGAGACTTTCTAAACAGACACGTTACTGGGCGACAGTTTATATCCAAGCTGACCCTTCATTGCTGTACCTCTGCAAACTGAACTTGATCAGCTGTGCAGTGAGGCTGCAGGAAGGTTCAGCAAACTGAGTATAAACAAAGACTCACTCACAGATTCAACCAGTTTTCCAGCCTAGCCCCCGCGGGTTAATAGCCCCAAAGCTGTTTTCCCACTTAAAATTCAATTTTTGTTTCTCTGAAGTGAAATAAGCCGGAAAATAAAAGCATACTTGTTGTTTAATGCTCTATAAATAACAATCAAGTTTATTGCTGGCTAATTGCTTTTCAATCACTGTAGCAACATTTTTATGGCTGGTTGCCACTGGATGACCTCTCCATTGCTAGGAGACAGAGGCTGCAACATGGTCACAATTAACTGGTCAAGCACTTCATTGTGACTAGAACAGAATGTCTGCTCCGCCCTCCTTTTGTCCATGTGTGCTCTTGGTCACCTCTTAAATGAAATCTTGCCGCTCCTGGCAGTACAGCCCAATGAAGTGGTCACTTGTATAATTTCATCCACACCTCTTCTGAGAAGGCATTGACAACCATCAATACCTCTCGATCTCTCAATTCCACTGTCTCCAACTTTAACTTATTCTTTCCCAAGATCTCAAAATTCTGAAATTCTTTACTTCCTTCTGCCTTTTCTCTTTCTCATAAGCTTCTACATGCTATTCCTCCTCTTGCATCCTTAGTGTGTTCAAATTAAGATTTATCTCACTGTCTCCTATCGTTCACCTGAGTTGTTTGAATAATAATAGCTCCTTAAGGGTCCAGCATGAAGCACAACAGTCTAAATAACCAAAATATGTAGCACCTATTACATGCTGCTGCTTGTCCAGTTCATTGTGTGGAATTAATCCTCCATTTCGACTTTTTATAAAATGTGTTTCAACACTTTGAAATTTTATTGTACATTAGCTGTACATGACTTGAACAACAACAACTTGCATTTATATAGCGCCTTTAACGTAGTAAAATGTCCCAAAGCGCTTCACAGGAGCATTAAACAAAATTTGACACCGAGCCACATAAGGAGATAGTAGAACAGGTGACCAAAAGCTTGGTCAGAGAGTGTCTTAAAGGAGGAGAGAGAGACAGAGAGGCAGAGAGGTTTAGGGTGGGGGGGATTTCCAGTGCTTAGGGCCTAGGCAGCTGAAGGCAGGGCCCCCAGTGATGGAGCGATGAAAATCAGGGATGCGCAAGAGACCAGAATTGGAGGAGCACAGAGATCTTGGAGGGTTTTAGGGGTGGAGGAGGGTACAGAGATAGGGAGGGCCGAGGCCATTGAGGGATTTTTTTTTAAAAAGACGTGAATTTACAAATGAGGCATTGCTGGACCAGGAGCACAGGGGTGATGACTCAGTTGGTAAGCACACTGCTTAATGTGGTACTGAGCCAACATTGTCAGGAAGGTCCCGGATTCCATCCTCCTATCATGTCAGGTTGCCAGATCTCAGCCAGAACAGCATCAGTGCCCGTAGTTAGGTTAGGGGAAAAGTCAGCCATGGGTCCTTGCCCCTGATCACCAGCCATTGGTCCTTTCTGGAAAGTTCACATGTGTGCAGCATTGCAAGCCTGATCCCATCCTCATCAGAAATCTAGATTAATAAGTTACCGACATTACAGACTCACAACTTGGGTAAGGTAACAGAAGGGTTTGAGTAGCCACACCTCTATATTGAAGCTCCTTAGTGCCTTTCAGAGATGAGGGACAAAAACTAGGATTAAAAATGATTGCAGTGTCCCTTAAACACAGGCTTCAACCAGGGCCATCAGTCACTGATGAGATACGAGATATGGTTGAGTGGGACTGCCTTGTATATTGGATAGATATTGACGGTGATATCAATTTTTTTGGCCTATTTGAAGGTAAAATATAACATCTGTTGCAGAAAAGAGCCCTCGTACAACTTTACAGTGACAAAGGTCAGCCATGAGTTCTAAACTCCAAGATGTTTGCAGGAATGTGTTTTTTTACGATAGAGAAGATGAAGCTGATCATGGAAAGGGATTAGCACGAGAGATTAGGCAGCTGTCAGGAGCCATTTAGTTTTCCAGCCTCTTGTTTACAAGTCAGTGATTTTTTTTTTTTGCGAGGGGTGTGGAGTGAAGCACGGAGGGCTGGGCTCAGTTAGTGGCCTGCACTGGCTGTGGAATCCAAGTGAGATCAGTATGCATGACATATGTTTTTTTTATGTGCTTCAGTAATTGATTTATTCAGCTGGGTTTGCCTCCAGTGTGCAAAGCACATCCAATGGGACAGGAAGTCAATTGCCTGGCATTCTTCATCCTAACAGCACAGGGAGGACTGAAGGTAACTAACTCAGGATCTTTAATGGGGTGAGTCCCGATTCACTTATATTCAGAACATTACCTATGTTCCAAAATGCTCAGAAATAGCCTTCATGGGCTCAGCTCATAGCTTAGTGGGTAAATGCATTACCAGGTGTGATAGTGAGCTGTACCAGCCAGCCAGGAAGGTTGCATTTTGAGTCCTTGGTCAGTGCCAGGTTAACTGAGATAAGCTGAAATAGAGTTAGGAGATGTAACTGCTATTATTGGCATTTGGTCTTTCTGGGGTATGGATCCACAGGTGCTAGTTGCCCCCTGGTTGGGCTTCCAAATAGCCATTCGTCATGCATAAGCCAATAAAGTGAGCGGTGACAGGTTATTCTACTGAGGAATCACAGCCAAGACCAAACCTGTGCTCACACAAAATCCACCATCTACACACTTTCCAGTAGAATTCACTAAATAGCAATCAAGAGCCAGAATCCTGGCTCAATTTCTAACCAGCTTGAAGTATCCCTACTACCTCCTTGATTGAGATCATGGATATTGGACCTTCCTGGTAAGTATGGCTCAGTGGGTGGTACATTGGCCCATTGAGCTACATGGGGAACTGGGAGCAGGAGCTTTATTGTGAAGTGAGAATGATACAGAAATTATTGAAGAGGAATTTGATGTTATCGAACTCACCCTAACCATGACATTTTAGTGCTTCCACTGTATATAAGATCATGTGTGAGTAAGCCAAACAATCTCACCCAGACCCCTCTGAAGGTCCCACCAGTAAACAGCTTCAATCCTGTGTAGGCGCAAGGGACACAATCTAATTCTCACCCTATTGAATTAAACAAGTCCTCCATCTCCATTCAACAATCCCATCTCCTGTCTCTGGCCAAGATAACAGGCAGTTCCACAATGTAGAATGTCTGAATGGAGGCAGGGAAGGTGGAATCGCAGAAACTGGTCCTTGTCCAACAGGTACAATGTACATGCAATGTAAATGGTATGAACTAACTCAAATGAGTCTTTTTGGTTCAATGGGCACAGAGACCATAAAGGAAAAACTTCACTGCTTTGGGTCATTTGATACCCATTGTCTTCCTGTCAGGTGCATTACATAAAGAGCTTAGGAACAAGTAAAGACCACACAGCATGCCAATCTGTTGCTGAAATTATATCATTAGTATTTTTAGCGCTGACTCTGAGCGCAAAATAGACCTGAATAGAAATAAGAAACTTTGTGAATTATTAGAACGTGGCCTTTACAAAAAACTGACACCAAAGCTGGAATTTTGAGTTCTGCACTTTCTAGATTAGAGTTATTACTCTCTGCGAGGCCCCGGTGTCTAATTCCACATCCGACTGGTCACCAATTTAATCCCAGGGCTGCTTGGAAGACTGCTAGCCAGTCAGTGCAACAACAACAACAACAACAACTTGCATCTATACAGCACCTTTAATGTAGTAAAACGTCCCAAGGCCCTTCACAAGAATGTTATCAAACAAAATTTGACACCAAGCCACGTAAGGAGATAATAGGACTGGTGACCAAAAGCTTGGTCAAAGAGGTAGGTTTTAAGGAGCGTCTTCAGGAGGAGAGCAAGGCAACCATCATCTTAGAACAACCACTCAGTCAGCTTGTATTTCACAAGAAAAAAACTCGAAAATGCAGGTTTCAAAAACTTGATTTCTTAGAAAGGCACTTTCTGTGCATGCCTGGCTGTTGCACATTGTAAAGATTTATTTTGTTCAAGATTGGCTCCAGCTGCACTTTTGAGTAGACAGTATGTTCCCCTGTGTCAGTGCATTAACTGGCTTTATTTCAATTGCCAGAGTTTAGAAATAAAATAGGTGAGCAGGGTTGGAGTGTTTGGGAGGTTTACTTAATGAAAAAATTGACACAGTGCAGTAACAGGGGATGGAACCAACACCGTCCATATTAGAGTGGTCAGCACTCAGCACCACTGAAAAATTTGGGGAGTGATAATCAATAAGACTGTAATAGATTGCAAACCCTAGAGTAAAGGGAGCCAGGTCCATCCAAGACCATAACATGCAGCTCCTGTGCCTGTTCCTTCAAACCACATTTTCATGCACTTCAGCTTTTTTTAAGGTGATCCAAAACTCGGCTGCCCGTGTCCTAACTCGCACCAAGTCCCGTTCACCCATCACCCTGTGCCCACTGACCTACATTGGCTCCCGGTTAAGCAACGCCTCGATTTCAAAATTCTCATCCTTGTTTTCAAATCCCTCTATGGTCTGGCCCCTTCCTATCTCTGTAATCTTCTTCAGACCCACAACCCCCTGAGATATCTGCCCTCCTCTAATTCTGCCCTCTTGAGCATCCCTGATTATAATCGCTCAACCATTGCTGGCCATGCCTTCTGTTGCCTGGGCCCTAAGCTCTGGAATTCCCTCCCTAAACCTCTCTGCCTCTCTGCCTCTCTTTCCTCCTTTAAGACGCTCCTTAATACTTACCTCTGACCAAGCTTTTGGTCACCTACCCTAATTTCTCCTTATGTGGCTCGGTGTCAAATTTTTTGTCTTATAACTCTCCTGTGAAGCGCCTTGGGATGTTTTACTAGTTAAAGGTGAAATATAAATATAAGTTGTTGTTGTTGTTGTTAAGTGACTGCTGAGTGTAACGACTTATTTCCAGTGTAAGAAAATAGACCCTTATTGACAGGGTCAAGGAGCAATAACAACAGACAATAGCTTACTGTCTTTGTATGATATTCCGTTGTCTGATACTTTAACAGAGCCACTAACTTGTTTAGTTTAAATGGGCTAACTATTCCGCTAAAATAGCAGACAGTGCATGTCATCGGAACACATGAAGTGTTTGTCCGCTATTAACATCTACAGTAATTTCTAGCCTCTTGTACCTTTGGGTTTTAAAAACAGAAAATGTTTGGAATACACAACAGGTTGATCGGCATCTAAGAACGGAAAAGAAAGAGGGGGTGAATTTCCGCGGAGTTCCTACCACTCCTCTGCCGTAACTTCAGCAGATGAGCCGCAGAAAATATGGAACGGTGTGAGCTCTGTTTAAGCCATTTTCCTGGGATTATCCGCGACTCTTGAAGTTATGGAATACAAGCAGGAGAGCCCTGTGGAAATTCGCTCCCTAGAGAGTGTTTAACAGCATGGGAGTGATTCATGCTGACACAGGTACCCAAAATGGAAAAATGTTTTGCTCCTCAACATCAACATCCCAGTAGCAATACCCACAGATTGATGTGCACAAAACTTTCCAAAAAAAAAAATCACACTTTTAAAATAAATTACGAGGTCTCATTTAGTGTGTCAGAGCATCTCGTGGGCTATTGTTTACTGAGGATATTTCTGAGTGGCCAATAACAACAACAATTTGCATTTATATAGCACCTTTAATGTAGTAAAATGTCCCAAGGCGCTTCACAGGAGCGTTATCAGATAAAATTTAACACCGAGCCATATAAAGAGATATTAGGACAGCTTGGTCAAAGAGATAGGTTTTAAGGAGTGACTTAGAGGAGGAGAGAGAGGCAGAGAGGCAGTGAGGTTTAGGGAGGGAATTCCAGAGTTTAGGGCCCAGGCAGCTGAAGGCACGGCCGCCAATGGTGGAGCGAAGGAAAGCGGGGATGCGCAAGAGGCCGGGATTGGAGGAGCGCAGAGATCTCGGAGGGTTGTAGGGCTGGAGAGATTACAGAGATAGGGAGGGGGTGAGGCCATGGAGGGATTTGAAAACAAGGATGAGAATTTTTAAATCGAGGTGTTGCTGGACCAGGAGCCAGTGTAGGTTACCGAGCACAGGGGGTGATGGGTGAACGGGGCTTGGTGCGAGTTAGGACATGGGCAGCAGTGCCAACCAGACACTCTATTCCCTAGAGTGCCCACCAGTCATGGATGTGTGTACTGAAGTGGCTGCAAAAGAATGGGATCTTTCACGACCACCTGAACAGGTAGACAGGTCCTCAGTTTAACGTCTCATATGAAAGACAGCACCTGTAACAAACTGCTTCAGTACTGCACTGAAGCATCAGTTAAAATATGTGCTCAAGTCTCGCTGCGAGGCTTGAACCCACAACCTTCTGCCTCAAAGGTGAGAGTACTATCACTGAAATAAACAAATACTTAAAAGTAATGTTCAGCAGTGCCGGCACATCCCATAATACTGCTGTCATGGTGATTGGGCATAAATGTACTGTGAGTAACTGAACCACACAGACTAGGAAGGTGTTAAGTTTTATTCCTGGCCTGTGGCTGAGTTATCTGATCTCAACCTGGACAACAGTTTGGAGTAGTGGGGGGTGCGGGGGTGCGAGGGAAGGAGTCAGGGCGACAATTGGCCTCAGTGCCCCTTAGTTAGGGAGGAAGAAAAAAGAAAAACCGGCACGATGTGTGCTTGAGGTCACATTTATTCTCCTGTTTCAGCTAATCTAACTAAGCCCTTTATAGAACTAACTACAATCGCTGTTGCTAGGATGCATCATAAAAACACAACAAACGCTTCTTTGGATTATTCTACAGCTCATTTAACTCTGGAGGTCCCAGGCCTCGAAAACTACAGCCCGTCTATGAGTTGTGCGAGATGCGGTCTGTGCTGTGCCACAACGCAACTGGGCACTTGATAAATTACCTGCAGGTGGGAGAAACGTTTAATTGGACTGGAGATCATTGATTGGCACAGGCTAGCCTAGCCAATAAACAGAAGCTCCTCCACATCACGAGTGGAGAGGAGAATATTACAATGATATTGCAATGGTGTGGTTGACTGGAGTCAAGGCAATATAATAGCACCAGAGTCCTCTGTTGGCTCGGTTGTTGAATGCATTGCCTATCAGGGTGCTCTGCCATATTAGAATCATAGAAGAATCATAGACATTTATGGCACAGAAGGAGGCCATTCGGCCCATTGTGTCTGTGCCGGCCTAATTCCACTTTCCAGCTCTTGGTCCATAGCCTTGCAGGTTACGGCACTTCAAGTGCATATCCAAGTACTTTTTAAATGCGATGTGGGTTTCTGCCTCTACCACCCTTTCAGGCAGTGAGTTCCAGACCCCCACCACCCTCTGGGTGAAAAACATTCTCCTCAACTCCCCTCTAATCCTTCTACCAATTATTTTAAGTCTATGCCCCTGGTTATTGACCTCTCTGCTAAGGGAAATAAGTCCTTCCTATCCACTCTATCTAGGCCCCTCATAATTTTATACACCTCAATTAAATCTCCCCTCAGCCTCCTCTGTTCCAAAGAAAACAACCCCAGTCTATCCAATCTTTCCTCATAGCTAAAATTCTCCAGTCCTGGCAACATCCTTGTAAATCTCCTCTGTACCCTCTCTAGTGCAACACATCTTTCCTGTAATGTGATGATCAGAACTGTACACAATACTCTAGCTGTGGCCTAACTAATGTTTTAAACAGTTCTAGCATAACCTCCCTGCTCTTATATTCTATGCCTCAGCTAATGACAGTTTCCTAGACCAATTCTGCTCTGTGCTCAGTGAGCTGATCTCAGTGGGAGCTCCCACAGTTACCGTCAGTGTCCCCAAACAAGGGGCAAGGGAAAAAAATATCAGCCAGGGTTTCCATTCCTGATTGCTATATAGTGATCCCTGCTGGAATCCTGCATGTGTATGGATGTCACACCAGGATAGGATCAGGCTTGGCTGTAATGTTTCCCCCCTCACTCACTGTCTAGGCTCAAGTATAAAATGGTGACTTGGATAAGGTACAGAAGGGGGACAGTCACCTGTGGGGTCGTATGTCATTGGGGATCAGCAGCTTCAGGACAGAAGCGGAGAATACGCCCAAAGGAAAAAATTATAAAATTGTGTTTAAAAAGTTTAAGATAGTGACAGATAAACTCCCTGCTGGCTTGGACAGCGTGGCAGCTCAGCAGCTGAGATTTTAGAGCGAGCAGGAACTGAGGCTGCCTTAGCACTCCCCAGTGCAGGGATCTCGGCTGGCCCTTTAATTGGGCCATGATATAAATTACAGTTACTGGTCTGCATTCTGTTAATTAGTTTGACCACTAATAAAGAAACTGCACTCTTAAAGTAACAGGCAGTCACTGCATAAAACAATTCCCCCCCCACCCATCTCCTCTATGTTTACATCAAAACTGCTTTAGACAAGTTGCATCAAGGTTCCTGCTTATTTGTAGCTTGGCCCACCCCAATAGTTACCATGACAACAATCTCCGGGGACAAAACATTCATATTTAAATAGACTGACAACTGGAAGTCGACTGTTGATTATCCAGCAAATCAGTCTCTCACGTACGCAGCAGTAGAATTACACCACCCAGCCCTGATTAAATATAAAGCAGCCTACCACTCATTTTAAAGGAATATTACCTGGCAATCCTTTTTATTTGGCAACTCAATCACTGCTGATCCCATCCCATTTTCACCGTTAATGTTTAATTAAATGAATTTCAATATCTTTAGTAAGTGGATAAATTCACTGTCCAGTGTGGTATCAAGCCATTTGGACTAGGAAGATCTTAGGTTCTATCCCCCCCGTCTGTGCTGACCACACTCATCTAGGCTCAGTTAGGAGTGCGATAATCAGCCTCAGTACCTGAGCTAGGGGGAATGATCATGGATCTTGTTCCTGATCATCATCTAATGATCCGTGCTGAAAAGTATACATGACCAGTGGGTGAGGACAGGAACTCGCTTGGCGATGATGCCCTTCGTGCCAAAACTCACTATCAAAGCTCATGCTTGAAGAATGGCCACTTGAGCAAGCTACTGGGGGGACAAGCAGTGGCCATGCAGCTGTAGACAGGTTGAGTCAACACCTTCAAGAGAGATAGGGGGGGCAAATTGGAACATTACGTATATTCTGTATTGAAGAAAGAAATACTTGCAGTTATATAGCTCCTTTCACGACTTCAGGATGTCTCAATGCGCTTTACAGCCAATGACGTGTAGTCCCAGCTGTACTGTGGGAAATGCAGCAGCCAATTTGCGCACAGCAAGGTACCACAAACAGCAATGAGATAAATGACCAGACCATCTGTTTTAGGTGTTTGAGGGATGAATGTTAGCCAGGACACTGGGAGAACTTCCCTGCTGTTCTTCGAATAGTGCCATGGTATCTTTTACATACTTGAAGTTGTGTAATCTAGTAATTGACTGCTCATTATCCAGTTCTCTAGATGCTGCTGTTTGAAGCACCCAAGAAAATGTATTAAATGGCCCTCCTCTATATGTAAATGTTAATAAGGGTTGCCTATAACAGTCAGAGTATTATAGCTAAATAAGCCATTGAGCCCATATGAGCAGCGAATCATTGAAATACTAAATAACCCATTAAATAATTATTAACAAGACAATAACAAACAGGACAAATGTACACTCGTCCTGGTTTTCAGTATGCAACATGTGAGACATGATTGAGTATTAAACTAAAGAGGTACTGCTCTTTACTGAATAACTCTGCTCCTGTCTGGGGCCACAAAATCAGGATTATCACTAGAAAATGAAGGAGGTAGTTACAAGAATGTTTTTCACAGATTATTATTAGAACATGGAATGCTTTACCACAAGTGACTATTGAGAGAGAGAGAGAGACTATTTAAAAGGAAATTGGGTAAATATTTGAAAAGAAAGTAAAATAATACAGGAACAGGGCAGGGAAATGAGATGAGAGCAGAGAGGTCCAGCTGCAGAACTAGCACCTGCACAGATCTGATGGACCAAATGGTCTTGTTCTGTGCTGTAATTTCTATGATTCACTGCTCATGTGGGACTAATGGATTTTTACTAACGTTAAAAACATCGGCTCCAGCTCGCCATATGTTTTAAGCTCTACTTTTAAAATTGAAGAAAGTTAGCTCTGCACTGGTTGGAGTTATACTGCAGCTGGTGTGAAGCACAAGTATTGTCAGACTGCCTCCTCCAGGTGCTCACAAGACCCAAAGTCTTGACAAATTTATATTAGGTAAGGGTATCGTGGGATGTGGAGCACAGGCAGGTAAATGTCAGTTTGCCTTCAGTGTGACTTTGAAGCAGACCATTTTGCAGTAAACATCCTATAATATTGTCAAATTTTACTTTAACTGTGATTGGGTTTGCAATCGACCTTCCATTGATAACATACACAAATCAAACCTTTGGATAGATGCTTCCAGCAGAGGCAGGGTAATTATTCAGGGTGCAGTCCGAGTCCCATTCTGATGGACAGACTGACTCAGATTGTGCCACTGAGGTCCAGCATGGGGAAACAAGTCAAAAGTCAAAGGACTAGCTGGTTAGGCCGCAGCTAGAATACTGCATGCAGTTCTGGTCACCACATTACAGGAAGGATGTGATTGCACTAGAGGGATTGCAGAGGAGATTTACGAGGATGTTGCCTGGGCTGGGAACTTTAGCTATGAGGAAAGACTGGATAGGCTGGGGTTGTTTTCTTTGGAACAGAGGAGGCTGAGGGGAGACCTAATTGAGGTGTATAAAATTATGAGGGGCCTAGATAGAGTGGCTAGGAAGGACCTATTTCCCTTAGCAGAAGGGTCAATAACCAGGGGACATAGATTTAAAGTAATTGGTCGGAGGTTTAGAGGGGATTTGAGGAGAATTTTTTCATCCAGAGGGTGGTGGGGGTCTGGAACTCACTGCCTGAAAGGGTGCTCAAGGCAGAGACCCTCATCACATTTAAAAAGTACTTGGATATGCACTTGAAGAGCCATAACCTACAAGGCTACGAAAGTGGGATTAGGGTGGATAGCTCTTTGTCAGCCGGCAAGGACAAGATGGGCCGAATGGCCTCCTTCTGTGCCGTAAATTTCTATGATTCTATGACTTCCAATACATTACTTCTCTGTTTCCAAATTTGAAATCTTTTGACCTTAGGAGGATCCTGAAGATGATTCAGAGGTACAACCATTAGTAAACACAGTTCAAAAAGCAACATGGGAGGAGAAGGAAGAGGGAATGAGCAAACAGAGCAATTATTAAGCTTTCAATAAGTACATAAGAACAGGACTAGGCCATCAGCCCCTTGAGCCTGTTCCACCATTTAATTAGATCATGGCTGATCTGTATCTCAACTCCATTTACCTGCCTGTGCTCCACATCCCTCGATACCCTTACCTAATATAAATTTGTCAATCTCAGTCTTGAAAATTTCAATTGGCCCTCAGCATCCACAGTCTTTTGCGGGAGAGAGTTTTCCACATTTCCACTACTCTTTGGGTGAAAAGGTGCTTCCTGATTTCCCTCCTAATATTAAGATTGTGCCCTTTTGTTCCGAAATTTCCCACCAGAGGAAATAATTGCTGTGTATCTACAGATTTATGCATTTCAGTGTAGGATTTTGAAGATATTCAATGAAAATGAATTACCCAAGATCACTATTTAAATATAATCTTCCCAGTTTTGGAGACTCCGAGTTCCAATGTTTTATCCATATTATCACAGGACTGTGCATCACTCCAAACATGAAAGATTCTGAACTAAAGGGCTATTCGAACAGTATAGGAAACACAATTAAAAGCTCTTCCCACTTTAATTCACACAGACTTTAATTCACACACTTAAGAAAACTTTGTTTCAGCTTCTGTTTATAATGTTCACCCCCCCCCCCCCCCTCCTTGAATGATGAGCTTAATCTGGGACCGTTTACAAATTGTATCCAACCATTTTTCCTTAGAATATTATTACATTATTAATTACAGGCAGGCGCATTTCTGTTATTAACAAAACAGCAACGTGGATGTTTTAGATATTTCACTGATTCAGGGTGTATTATATATATACACAATATATCTCTGTGTGTATCATAAAATCACAAAGCCGATGCCTGGCTGTGACAATGGGGTCTGACGAGCCGAACAGCCCAGCTATCAGTGAACGTTCGAACATTCCTGCTGTAAATTCTATGTCATTCCCTCACAAATCAGACCCTGAGCCAAAGGGAGCGTCTTGCAATTCTGCACTTTAAAAAAAATCTCGTTATTTTTAATGATTATTTTAGCTACATTCTCCGTAGGTTTAGTGCACTGCAGTTATCTACCCGAAACGGGAACAGATCTGTCTCGACAGATGAATTGATCTGGTGCCAGGTTGTGAGGGAATGTTGTGCTATATCTGGATGTAGCATTCTCCACAAGAGTGAGTGATGAGGCAGGAGTAACTCTATTTGATTGTCATTATGACATTAACACTAATACAGTTTAGTTCTAACTACGGACCTAGAGATTAAACAGCTCCAGTCAAAGATCATCAATTATAAAATTAGACGAAAATATAAAGAACTACAGTATCTGTTTTTAAATCGCAAATACTGGGAATCTGGGACACAAAGAGAAAATGCTGCAAATACTGAGCAGGTCGATCAGAGGGAGCTGGGTTTATGTTTAGGTGTTGAAGTGAAGGATCCCATCGAAACACGAGTCTCTTTTCTCTTTCGGGTTCTGATTGACCTGCTGTGCATTTCCAGCTTTTTTCCGTTCATAATAGAGAGAGAATTGAAGACAACTGACGAAGAGTTATTATTGAACCATTTCCAGCTGCCGTTTCGCGACTTATGTTTTGGCATTTAATAACATGTTTTCATTTTATATTTGCAATAATATCTAATGTCCTTTCGAAGTAACTGATCAGATAAATTGCCAATTTCTTGCTGGACTTTTACAGGAGTAAAATACCTGAAGGTGAGCAGTCCACTTATATTTATGGAATTCCTTACTTGTTTCAATATCTAGCAAAACGCATCTCTCTCTCTCCCCTGTTCTTCATTTACTTTCAAACCTATGATAGAAGCAACACACACAGATAAGCACACACAGATACACACATACTCACACAGATACAGATACTCACACATACAGATAAGCACACACAGATACACACATACTCACACAGATACAGATACTCACACACACAGATAAGCACACAGATACACACATACTCACACAGATACAGATACTCACACACACAGATACATACAGACACACGCACATATATCACTTGTTGGTAGCTGGAGCTTGAAATGTGCAAGAAAGCTTTCGAGCTGTGTCATTCACAGGTATTGAGGTGGAGAGCGACTGCATCCTGACAAGGATATGCTCATGCACAGAGACAGGCTATTTTGGCAATATCATGTTAAGCAGGATTGCAATGCTAAAATCAAAGTATAACACCTTTGTACTCGGTGTTAAGCCATTTCACCTTTAAATCGATGAAGACCATTTCATCTTGTGTATGGTGGGGGTGGGGGTGGGGGGCGGATGAGTGGAAAGAGAAGGAGGCACACATAACCAAAACCCAATGACCTGCACTGTTACCGCGGTTACACTGTAACTGTGATCATCCACAGATTGGAATTAAGATATAATCGAAAATTAAAATATTAAATGATTGGATTTTTAACAAAAAAAAAGGTAATTCCTTTCCATTTTACATCAAATAAGATTTGATTTTGCGCAGTCCCACGACTCTATGAACACATCCCTCTGTCAGTTTGGTGGACAGCTTCCAAAAATCAGGATCAGCTCTGCTCTGAAACGCTCAGATTCACACTTTCCATCCTGTGGGTGGATTTAGGAAGGGAGTCGACAGTTAATGTATCACTGCCTTGCAGTTAAATACCTCTTAAAACCGAAAAATGTTTCAAATTGAGATGAAGCCCTTATTGACATTTAAACACAGGGATTAATGTGCTATAGTTAGATTGTACTCTCTCGTTTGTTATTACAGATTGAAGGGATGAGCTTTAAAACAACTCGGCAAAACAGGTCATGTAAATTTAACTGTTTGCGGATTGCGTCTTTCTGTATGAAACGAGAAACAGCCCTCCCCCCAAAAAGGACAATATGATGGTTAAACTTTTATTTCCCAGTCAATTCTTAGCTTTTATTAAATGTTTAAAAAAATCAGGAAATATTAAGTGGTTAAGAACCTCTTAAAGGTTTGAACGGTACCAAAAATCGATCTAAAATGATTATACAAAATAGTAAAATGTGCTGGAAATGCGCAAATCAGACAGCATCTGAAAGAGATGACGGTTTTAAGTAGAATTCTTTCGAAGCCAGCCCCACCCCAAGCTCACTCACTTTACTCTCTACAAGCGCTGACTGCCCCTCTGTGTATTTCCAGCATTATCTATTTTTATTATTTCAGATTTCCAGCATTTACAGATTTTCTTTCCTCTATGACTAAATGCATGGTGTGTGGTCACTCATTGTCAAGATAGATGAAATATACCAGACACGCACAAGGCTGCAATTACGGGGGAAAGTTGCTGTTCAGTGGAGCTAGTGGTACTTGGAAAAAGTAGATCCCAAATTTCCAGCCATAAATAGTTCGCTCTGTGATTATTTTCGCTGGGTTTTTTTTGAGTCTCCAAATATTTGCGACTGAACGAGACCTGTAATGCGAACGAATTGCTGAAAAGAGCACATTTGATGCATTTTCTGCACAATTAACCACGACACCAGCATATTTCGTTTGACAGTAACCTGGATTTTAAAATTAATTTAAAGGCATATTTTTTTAAATAATTCTCCCTCTTTCACCGTGTACAGGATTAGATGACCGACACAAGGAAATCACTTTCCAGAGGTGACAAGACCTAAAATAAAATCTAATTCTGAAAACCAGAAGGCTAACATCGAAGAGTTTGTATTTACAGTCTCTAATCTGCTGGCTTCAACCGGAGTCGTGTTTGGATACACAGAAAATCCGACACTGGGATAAAACTTCCATGTCAGAGAGATAAATTGGAACAATTTCTTCAAAGAAACTAACTATTTCGTTCTGTAATGTGTTTTTAAAAACACACAACTCCCCGTCCTGCAAACACACTCAACTAATCATCACTTTGGAGGGGGTGAAAGTTTCAGTTTATTTCCAAAGGCGCTCCGACACAGTCCACTGGTTAGATGAAATTCTGCAGAATTAAATATCTTAATTGGCAGAATAAGTTGGGTAAAAGTCCCACCAACAATCACAGAGCAACATTCTAAATTTCTTCCCGAAGTTGAGTTTTGTTTCTTTGTTTAGTGGGCTGCTGTTCAATTTTTTATATTGGATATAAGACAAGGTTTTGTTTTGCCTCTTAATAAAATACCAGGAAGACACGGGGTATATTTTTCTCTGTCTACAAAGTTACATTATTTACTAAACTGATATCGGTTTATAATGAAAGTTGATTAAAGAGTTTTTCTCTGACTTTATACCTGTTGACAAATATCCCCTACCTCCCCCATATATTTTAACATTGCAACAAAAAAATTATATTTTACGGGACAATATTATTGCTGGAAATCTGCAGCCAGGTGATGTCCCACCGTCAAAAATATTTTGTTCACAGGACAGTGCTTTAAATATCTCAAATGTATTTTTTCATGAGAAAATCAGCCACGATTAAAATGTAAACCTGACTTTAAAATGAGATTATAACTTTAGATCGAAATTCTATTGAAAAATGGAACACATCAGTTTAAGTGCAGCAAATCAGATCCAGGACAGCTCGATATCAGTTATATAAATAACCATATCAATACAAGAGGGGAAGAAAACGGGAACATTGAAGTATCTGGGTTCAACGAAATTATTAACATTTTAATATTAATCCTTTCCCTTGTTTTGTCTTGAACCGACATTAAATTGGTTGGTCTCATTAGTGCAACAAACCGGAATTAAACAGATCATTTTGGAATTGACTAGAAGACGGGTGTAAAACAATCAGGTATTTAAACAATGACCATCACTCCGATCGGGTTGTGTCTCGATTTAAATCGATATTTTTAAATTATTCGTTCTCCGGGTTTTATTTATTGGCTGTAAACAGGTGAATTAATTTTCATCATATTAAGAGACTACTTTTAGCAAGTGAAGTTATCGGAAGGTAATTATCAAAATATGTTGAAATACGACCAAATCATTTTTAATATTTTGTTTTCAAATGAATCCGAAATTACACAACCTTAGAACTAAGTAACGCACAGAATTTTAACAACCGCACATTTCGGAATTTTAATTATTTTACAGTTGGTTCAATATCTAATTAAAATAGTTTCTTCAATAACTTTCGATTTAAAGAATATGAATCAAAATGAAAATGGTTCAAATCACCTCAGCTATTTGACCAATTAAAATTACGTTTCAAAGTCATTAAGTTTCATAGGTGGGCACGGCCAGCGTTAATATAGGTTCAGTCAGCACAAGTACATAGAAATCAGAAATATTTTAAATAAACTGCAGTTAGATATTAGAGTTGTTGAAGATTTTTGTTCCATCCCTTCAGAATTGCAAATCCGGATACTAATCTGGAGTAAGTAATACACAGTATTATTGGACAAGGATTAGAAACAGTTTGTTCCAAACAATATATTACTTTCTAAATCGATTATTACAAAATTTGGATATTTGTTAACCTGTTTCTATATTGTACATATCGTATATAATTTTGAAACCTCTAGTAGCTGACTCCGCTCTGGTTTGCAAGTAGATCAGTGTTTAATTTTATTAAACCGTTGTATTTTATAGTTGATTCTGTTTACTGGTGAAATTCGGATAAGTATTGAGACTGGAATTACTCCAGTTGCTGCTCTTTCAATGTTGGGCTCAGCTTATTTTGCAACAGATTTAACATAAACAATGATATTTGGAATTGGGCCCGTGTTCCGGCCACATCTTTAGAATTGGTGTTCACCGTGACTCCAATTGCAATCTTGTGGACGCTTCCGAACCACGACAGGCCGGTTTGGGGCGGTTCAAACTATTTGCTTTCAATCTCGCCCGCACTTGGGGTGGACCCAGAGTCCTTTGGAATGTATTGTGAGATTGGAAATAGTACCATGTCCATGCTGTATCTGTCGTGCCCTTACCGCCCGAATCCAGCTTGAAAAATATTACAAATGATTCGGTAGAAAATGGACAGGACTAGTTTGTCAATTTGAGCTGTGTTTCTCTCTGGTGCTGTTCTGGGCTGGAGTCCTGGGATGCATTTGTGAGAAGCGGTTTGGGAGAGGCACTGACAAGAGTGGCAGTATAACTGCGTGCTGATCCGACCAACCGGGAAGATGGTCGCAAACCAGTTTGAGTTCATATCAGATGCAGTATAACTCCACCCTCATGTGAGGCCACCTATTAAAAGTACACAAGTTGAAGGACCTGCACACCAAAAATGTAATTCTCAACATTTCCAGTGTTGGAGAAACACGTCTCGAACACGTGCTGATCTCAGTGACACACAGTGAAATGCAGTCAGCAGTATAACTCTGTTCTGCCGACTGCCCACCTGACTCCACAGATACCGATCTAACATTGGTAGCTGCAGTATGACCACAGATTCAGACTTGTCCGGAGAAATTCAGTCTTCGGGTTGGCCATTCCAAAAAAATCAGCTCATGCATTGTGACCTTGAAACAAATATTAAAATAATAAAATGCTATCCAAATGTCAGCTGTTACTGTATTCATTTTATACGAAAACAACTATTAAATATAACTTTTTAAAACTTATTTTTGTCTGCTCTTCAGTTTTCCCTTTTATATTATTATTTTAAACGTAATTTTAAAACTTAAATTCAAATAAGTTTCTTGACTTTTCTCTGCCTCCTCTGTAGTCCCAGCTCTGTGTCAATCCGTTTAAAACAGGCCCCACGACAGGCTAATAAGTGGTTACAAAGCTAATCTTTGAGCCCAGTCAAATTTCTGAAGCTTGACCTGGTTAATGATATGACCAAGCCAAACTATTAAAAACTGGGCCAACACTGAACTTACCCGGAGTGCCCGATAATGCAACCTAGTAGCGGCACAGAATGTCACTGAAACAAGTTCTCACCAGTAACAATCTGGAGGTTGACTTGCTATCCTGGGTCTTTAAGTAAATCAAGCTTGACTGTGATGCCCTCCTTGTGAAATAGCAGCTCAGCCCTCACTGTCTATGCTCACACATTGAAAAACAAAAGTCACTTACTTTCTTTTTTTTAAGCCTTTACTGACATTTGGCCAACTTGCAACTGGTAGTTCAGTCACTCCACAAAAAAAGCCTAAATTTGGAGATTTTACTCTTCCATTAAAGTCATCTATTTGGGAGCTATCCCAATACTCCAGTGGGTAATGTGATACCTGGTGCAGCACCAAGCCCTACAGAACAAAAGGTTCCCAACAATTTTCCCACCTGTGCTGAGTTAGCTGATCTCAGCCATGGTTCCAGCACGGGCTCAACAAGCCGAACAGCCTCCTTCCGTGCTGTAACCATTCTATGAAACAATCACTGTTCTTGGGACAAGAGAAAACCAGTCATGGTTCCTGCTCCTGATCACTATCCACTGACCCCTACAGGAACTCTCTCCCTAATAGCACTGTGGGAGTACCTTCATCACACGGACTGCAGCGGTTCAAGCATGCAGCTCACCACCACCTTCTCAAGGGCAATTAGGATGGGCAATAAATCCTGGCCTTGCCAGTGACGCCCACATCCCGTGAATGAATTAAAAAAAGTGCATGTGTGCATATTGGATGAAAACAACATCAAGATCCGTTGTGATGACTTCCATAAATAAATAGCTTGTCAATACTCACTGTCTATGCCCACACATGAAGAATGATTGTTTGGTTGATGCCCGCTTCTATGGAACCATACCCTCAGGTCAAATCACTGCCTTTAGGAGAAACTAATTGTTTGTTTGTTGTCTGGAGTTACATTACCAACAGGAGGGTAAATGCAGCAGCCTAAAACATGACTGTTGGCCTGCCTAAGTCACTGAAACCCTTTTAGTTTTTGTCCCACTCCAGAAAATTGCCCTGCCATTGGAAAATATATTGGCTAAAGCTCTATCCAAAATTACACAGAACAAAAAAGTCACCCTGTTCAGGCTCCACTTGCAGGAAGGAGAAGCAACTCTGCACCCACAAACTAAAATAAATCGGAATGGGAGCTCCCTGGATGTGGGCAAGACCCCTCATCAGAGACTTTTCTTTGTGAAGAAACAAAAATTAATTATTTTAGGAATAAGATGGATGCTTTCTAAATGAACACAACCATCGTACTGAGGCTGTTTCATGCCATATCCATTCACTACAAGGCATTCGGCCAAGACAATTTTCCTCCCTTCTCTCTTGAAGTTGTTGCCTCTTGCTGGGGTACAGTCCGCTGCTGAAACCCTCATCCATGCCTTTATTACCTCTGAACTTGACTATTCCAACGCACTCCTGGCCGGCCTCCCACATTTTACCCTACATAAACTTGAGGTCATCCAAAACTCGGCTGCCCATGTCTTAAATCGCACCAAGTCCTGTTCACCCATCACCCCTGTGCTCACTGATCTACATTGGCTCCCAGTTAAGCAACGCCTCAATTTCAAAGTTTTCATCCTTGTTTTCAACTCCCTCCATATCTCTGTAATCTCCTTCAGCCCCACAACCCCCTGAGATAACTGCGCTCCTCTAATTCTGCCCTCTTGAGCATCCCTGATTATAATCGCTCAACCATTGGTGGCCGTGCCTTCTGTTGCCTAGGCCCTAAGCTCTGGAATTCCCTGCCTAAACCTCTCCGCCTCTCTACCTCTCTTTCCTCCTTTAAGACGCTCCTTAAAACCTACCCCTCTGACCAAGCTTTTGGTCACCTGCCCTAATTTCTCCTTATGTGGCTCGGTGTCAAATTCTTTGTCTTATAATACTCCTGTGAAGCACCTTGGGACGCTTTACTACGTTAAAGGCACTATATAAATCCAAGTTGTTTTTGTTGTTGTTGTTATCTAAGTGGCCAATCCACGTGTACTCTTTTGTAGGGACCATAAACAAATAAACTGTAACTAATAAAACATTAAATGAAACTTAACAAACTAAATTGAAATTTGGTTGGCCGGGGTGATGATACACTCCAGTCCCTGCGGCGCCCACCAGTCACGGAAGGCCTCGAGCGTGCTGGCGGACACCGTGTGCTCCATCTCCAGGGCCACCCGGGCGTGAACGTGGCTGCGGAAGAGAGGCAGGCAGTCGGGCCGAACGACCCCCTCGACTGCCCGCTGCCTGGACCAGTTAATGGCCACTTTGGCCAGGCCCAGGAGCAGTCCTATGAGGAGGTCCCCCGATCTGCCCGCTCCCCTCCGCACCGGTTGACCAAAGATCAGGAGCGTGGGAGTGAAGTGCAGCCAAAAATCGAGGAGCAGCCCCTTCAAATAATGGAAGAGGGGCTGCAACCTCTCACATTCAATTTATATATGGAAAACAGACTCCTCCAGGCTGCAGGAAAGGCAGGCGGCCTGGGAGTCCTCGAACCTACTTAAAACCTTATTGCACAGGACTGCTCCGTGCAACACCCTCCAGGCCAAGTCCCTAATAGATAAAGGGAGGACTCCCGCGTCGAGAGCCCTCCCATCCACGTGTAAGTCAAGGCAGTGAGTGCCAGCAGGCTATTTGAATTTGATCCTAATGTCCACACATCCATTTTCCAGCAGGCGCAACTGGATATTGTGCAGGAACCATGGCAGATTTCCCCCCTCTCTAACTCTGGGAGACTGTCATCAATTGTACTGCCCTACCACCAGCTCGAATCAGCAGACATTTTGGAGTATAGACGAATGCTCAAAAATGCATAAATATACTAGTGGGAGCATAAATTTGGGTAGGTAGGTAGATAGTAGTATCAGCTATGGCTCAGTGGGTAGCACTCTCGCCTCTGAGTCTGAAGGTGGCGAGTTCAGAGTCCCACTCCAGAAACTTGAGCACATAAATCTAGGCTGACATTCCAGTGCAGTGCTGAGGGAGTGCTGCACTGTCGGAGCGTGCCATCTTTCAGATGAGACGTTAAACCGTGGCCCCATCTGCTCTGTTGGGTGGACGTAAAAGATCCCATGGCACTATTTTGAAGAAGAGCAGGAGAGTTATCCTGGGGTCCTGGCCAATATTTATCCCTCAACATAACAAAAACAGATTATCTGGTGATAGTCACATTGCTGTTTGTGGGAGCTTGCTGTGTGCAAATTGCCTGCCACGTTTCCTACATTACAACAGTGACCCCACTTCCAAAGTACTTCATTGGCTGTAAAGCGCTTTGGGATGTCCTGAAGTTGTGAAAGGTGCTATAGAAATGTAAGTCTTTCTTTCTTTCCCCCCGATAACTGGAAGATCCCAGGTTCAATTCCTGGTCATGTTGAGTTAGCTGATCACAGCCGGGATGATATTAAGATCACTACAATTGGCCTCAGTATCCTTAGTTTTTGGGGGGAGGGGTACAATCAGTTCAGGTTTCTGCTCCTGATTACAAGTGTGGAATTGTGTGGATCTTAGATGAGGACGGAATTAGGCTCAGATGTGAGGTCCCCCTTGTCAAACAGCTTGCCAATACTGACTGGTCAGTCACATGAATGCAGGCCACTTGAGCGAGGTACTAGGAAGCACCTGTGGAACTGTACCCACAGCAAGGAGTCAAGCGTCTTCAGGAGATGAGAGGGAAACAAAACAAATTGTAGGGTGATGCCAAGCAAGGTGCATTCTGTTCAAACCTACAGGTCTGACAACAGCTCAACAGCTAATTACATGAAATGCCTAGTTATTGGTTTGCACAATGTGGGACCAGATGGCACATGTGGAAGTGAGGAAGATTACAGTTCATAGTGGTGACAGTCATTTCTCTTCACAGGTTGTTGAATGGTTGTTTTGTTCTAGGAGATCACCCTGCCCAATCTATTTTCATATCACAGCTCACAGCAGAACACACTCCCAACTGCTCGGGCTCCCATCAGCTGCTCCCTTCACCCCAGCTGTTTGATATTACTATCTGCGTCTTCCTTTAACATAGTTCTGAGGAGCGCTCAGTCTAATCTCTACTAACAAAGCAGCTCAGTCCCAGGGCACTGGGACAAGTTGGGACCTGTTAATAAGAAGACGTGTTCAATCCCAGGACACCGCTTTCAGTCAATTGTCATTTTGTTGAGCTCTCCTGGCTCCGCACTTTAAGACTCAACTGTTTTGTTTAGATAATTATCGGGTGTCTGACTTGATTACACATCTAAAATTGAAAACATGCAGTGTACCCACTGCGATCCCAACTCCACTGTAAGTAATGCGGAGATGGACAGTGAACACACATGCACCTGTCTGTCTGAATATGCAGCTTCCTTTCTGCACATTTTTTTTTTGCCAGCTTTCTGCCCTCCTTGTGGGTCTCTGTTGTGCCGTGGTTACACGGGTGTGAGCTGTCCTCCAATATCTCACTCAAGTGGCTACTCATGTGTGAATAGTGGACATTAAACAGTCTATTTGATCATGCGGGTATCACGGCCCAGTCCGAGCTGATACTCACCCCCGTGTCCGCACAAATGCACTTTCCAGCAGGAGTTTCCAGCTGGCAGTCAGGAGCAGCAGGTCTGGCTGGGTTTCCTGCTCGCCGGCCCAGGAGCACCGAGGACCGCTGCAGAACCCCTAGCACGGCTATGGTGGAAATCAGCTATCTCAGCACAGAATGGAAAAAAATTAAACCTGAGATTCTCTGCTCTGTTGTGCGAGATATCCCGAATTTTATTCAAATAATTGCCTTTTGTTTTGCAGAGGGCTGGTGTGACTATTTATGCCAACGTGATTTATGTTGTTACATTGTATGCTTATAAAGAAATGAAAATGGTCAACCCTTGAAAATTGCTGTTGACAATTTACAGCAAGCAGCAGCATATGGGATTGGAGAGGTTTATCAAGCACACACCAATCCTGCCAGGACTCTCCTGGCACTTCAGTGTGAAACTAGTACTCCATACTGATAACTATTTCCACCTGTCTCAAAGTGCTCCATATAGTGAATTATTTTGAAGTGGAGTCACTTTTATATAGGCAAACATAGCAGTCATTATACACACAGCAAGATTGCATAAACAGCAATGTGCTAAAACAGTGTTGATTGAGGGAGCAATGTTGGTCAAGACACTTTACTCTCTTCCAATAGTGCCGTGGGATCTTTAGTATCCACCTGAACTGGCAGGCAGGTTTAACAGTTTAACATCTCATCCAAAGGATGGCACCTCCCATAACACAGCATGCGCCAAAACAAGCGCTCTACTCAGAGCTCCGACACGGCAAGAGAGCCCCAAGTGGGCAGAGGAAACGCTTCAAGGACACCCTCAAAGCCTCCTTGAAAATGTGCAACATCCCCTCCGACCCCTGGGAATCCCTGGCCCAAGACCGCACAAAGTGGAGGAGAAGCATCCGGGAAGGCGCCGAACACCTCGAGTCTCTCCGCTGGGAGCAAGCGGAAGTCAAGTGCAAGGAGCGCAAGGAGCGCACGTCAACCCAAGCACCCCACCCACCCGCCCCTTCAACCACCGTCTGCCCCACCTGTGACAGAGTCTGTAGGTCCCGCGTTGGACTCATCAGTCACCTGAGAACTAATTTTTAATGTGGATGCAAGTTATCCTCGGTTCCGAGGGACTGCCTAAGAAGAGAGAAGAAGACTGGAGTGTCGTAAGAATGAGCCTTACGCGTGGTGAACTTAAAGTAAGCTTTAATCAACTAAAAAGGTGCTACATACAAAAGAGGTCTTACTCTATGCCTCTCCAGGATCCAACTGATCAGTCCAGTATTTATCCTGGACTAATCACAGGAAGTGATGCAATAAAGTTCGAGTCACAGGAAGCTGTATTGTGTTACCACATTCTCCCCCCCCAAAAGATTAGGAGGCCGGGATGCTCCCTCCATTTCGTAGCCACTGGACGAGGGAGAGCCGCACCCGTTTGGGTTCTCGTAGCGGTAGAGGGCCCCTAGCCCGTTTACCTGCCGCGGGCCGTGGACCAGAGTTCGAGTGATCCAGCCCGCTCTGTGAGGGGTCAGGACGATCCTGACTGTGTACTGGTGCCCGAACGGGTATCGGGCAGGGCTGTGGCAGATCCGTTTCCGAGCGTACGGTACGGGGTGGATCGTGGCTGCGCGTGCGAGCCCCGACGGGCTCATAGTCAGTCTGCCCCAGGTCGGCACGCTGGAGTGAGGTACCAGCCGGCGTCAGATCCAGATCGTGATGAGAGGCACCTGGCGAGCCCAGAGATGTGCCTGGTACAATATCATCCCCTGGTGTCCCTCTATGTTTCGGCGGGCAGGGAGCCAGATCCCGCAATGACACGGTAGATTCCCGACCGTCAGGATACCGAATATAGGCGTAGGTAGGGTTGACGTCAGTGAGCTCAACCTCATCTACCAGGGGGTCATTCTTAGACGCCCGGACATATCTTCGGAGTAGCACTGGTCCCGGTGCAGTCAGCCACGACGGGGGAGATATCCCATAGGATGAGCGACGCTGAAATCGGAAGAACCGTTCATGAGGCGTCGTATTTGTGGCGGTCGAAAGGAGGGACCGTGTGGAGTGTAATGCGTCTGGAAGTACTGCTTCCCATTGCTGGTTGGGTAGGCCCCGAGATCTCAAAGCCAGACGTACCGCATTCCAGATGATAGCGTTATAATGCTCGACTTGCCCATTCCCGACCGGATGATAAGGCGTCGTTTTGCTGGCAGCAATACCCCGTTCCGAGAGATAGGCCTTGAGTTCTCCTGACATAAAAGAAGGGCCCCGATCCGAATGAACATAGGATGCCATGCCACAGAAAGCAAATACCTGCTCAAGGCAGCTGATAACCGTGGTCGTCAGCATATTGGGGCAGGGAAAGGCAAACGGAAAACGGGAATACTCATCGACCATGGTCGATAGATAAGTGTTGCGAGTTGAAGAGGGCAACGGCCCCTTAAAATCGATGCTAAGCCGTTGCATTGGCTGGGTCGCATGTATGAGTATACCACCCGAGGGGCGGAAAAACTGAGGTTTCAATTCCGCACAGACTCTGCAGTCCGAGCACATCTTCTTTACATCCCCGGTAGAGAATGGGAGATTCCGGGACCGCACGAAGTGTAGCATGCGAGTAACGCCCGGATGACACAACCCATCATGGATGTCTACGAGCGTAGAGGGTGCCATGGCGGAGCAGAATGCTCGTGTGAGGGTATCCGGAGCCACATTCTCCTTGCCAGGTCGATAGTGGATGGTGTAACCAAAAGAGGCCAATTCCAGCCGCCAAAGCTGGATTTTATTATTTTTAATTTTGGTCCTTTTTCGATTATCGAGCATGAAGGCGACCGATCGCTGGTCCGTGATTAAGGTAAAGTGCTGGCGAGCTAGGAGATGACTCCACTTCCGTACTGCCTCTATGATGGCTGTAGCTTCTTTCTCGAGTGGAGGATAATGTAGCTCAGCCCCTTGAAAAGTCCTGGACAAAAATGCCACCGGACGACCTTCCTGATTCAGAGTGGCCGAGATCGCCACCTCCGAAGCATCACACTCAACAACAAAAGGAAGACTCTCATCGATGGAGTGAAGAGCCGCTTTCTCCAACTGTTTTTTCAGGAGGTTAAAGGCTGCAACAGCCGCTGTGTCTAGTGGGAATGTGCTGGCCTTCAGTAGAGGTTGGATTCGGTCCGAGAAGTTAGGAATCCATTTAGCATAGTATGCAAACAGGCCGAGGGCCCGGCGCAAGGAGGCCGGATTCTTAGGTGGCGGGAGTTCTTGGAGTGGGCGAAGCCTTTCAGGGTCAGGTTTAATGATGCCATTGCCCACACAATAGCCAAGGATGTTGATGGTTGGTTGTGACTCAATGGATTTAGCCGCATTTAATGTCAAATTACGGTGCTGGAGTGCATCCCAAAATCGTTGGAGATTGGCGTCATGTTCCCGCTGATTGCGACCTGCGACAGTAATTTTGTCCAGATAAGGAAACGTATCCTTCAAGTCTTCCTGTTTGACCAGGTCATCCATTGCTCGCTGGAAGACAGCCACTCCATTAGTGACCCCAAAGGGGAGGCGACGAAATTGATACAGCCGTCCATTGGCTTCAAAGGCCGTATACTGCTTGTCTGAGACCTTCAAGGGTACCTGATGATAGGCACTTTTCAGATCATATGTTGAGAACACCGTGTACTCAGCCAGTTTATTAACCATATCATCGATGCGCGGCAATGGGTATGCGTCCAAGTCCGTATATTGATTGATGGTCTGTGAATAGTCAACGCACAGCCGTTTCTTGTGAGGTTGTAGAGGGTTCTTAACAATAACGACCTGGGCGCGCCATGGCGACGAACAAGGCTCGATGATATCCTCTGCTAAAAGCCGAGAAATCTCAGCCGCAATAAAAGACTGGTCTTCCTGACTGAAACGTCGTGACTTTGTTATAATCGGTTTGCATCGAGGAGGGATACTGGTAAACAGTGAGGGTTCATCCAGTGAAGCTGCTGACAATGCACAGAACGGTAATCGAGGTAGTATATTAGAAATAGTGAGTTCAGGTTTGGATCCGCCGAACTCAATGGTGAGCTTCTTATGCTGCTTTTGAAAATCCAGCCCTAAGATAAGATCACTACATAAGTCCTTGAGCACCGAAAGCCGGGTGGAGGGATACCTGTGACCATTAAGTGTTATTTCAACCATACAAAAGCCAGAAATTCTGGTATTAAGTGATGACTGAGCCATCGCAATTGCCTGGTCCGATGGGAAAACATGTAGCTTTAACTCTGCAACAATCTGTTCCCTAATGAAACTATCAGTGCTACCTGAGTCAATTGAGGCATCTAAAGTATGTCCATTAATTGATGCTTTTGTAGCTGCATGGAATAGGTTCTGAGGACAAGCAGCTGTAATTGGTGTCGTTGCACAAAGAGTGGCTGAAACTCTAGGTGTGTTTCTTCGAGAGGAAATCCAAGAGGAAGCACGATAGATTTTAGCCGGAACATCTTGATAGGCCCTTACCGGGGCAGTTCGGTAGGACTTAGCTTGATAAGCCCTCGTAGAGGCTCTTGATAGGCAAACCTTTGCAAAATGACCCTTTTTGTTGCAATGACTGCAAAACGCATTGCGAGCAGGGCAGAATTTCCGAGGGTGAAACTCATCACCACAAAAGAAGCATTTCTTAGATTGCCAAGAGGCTGCCACAGTGGGGTCATCATCCTCTTCATCAGTGAAGTCATCAAATTGATCGTCAGGGATAAAGACCTCCCTAATAGAGTTCACCTGTGGCCTCTTAAATTACCTGACTGTAGTTAAGGCAGTAGACCGAGGTCTGGGCACTGTATAAAGGTCTGCATTTCTTTTTGCCAGATCTAGAGAGCAAGCCATGTCATAAGCTCTCTGAAGCTCAAGTGTCTTACTTTCCAGTAGACGCTGGCGTATAAATGGGGAGGCAAGCCCGCAGATGAAAGCATCACGGATCATTTCTTCACGGTACAGCTCAGCTGAGGCCGCCTGAAAGTTACAGTCCATACTAAGTCTGCGAAGCTCTTGGAGGAATTTATCAATGGATTCCTCCAGCCCTTGTTGGGCTGTAGCTAGTAGATGTCTGGCATAGACCTCATTCGGTGTCTTAGTATATAGTCTCTTAAGCGTCCGAATTGCCTCCTCGTAACTGCCCCATTCCTCCACATACTGAAATACATTCGGGGTGACACAGTTGATGAGTATCCGCAACTTTGAGTCATCATCAGCCTTACAATATTCAAGAAAATTGTCAAACGTGCGATACCAGTGTTTTCACACCTTACCGGCTGCTGGGGTGTTTGGGTCCAAGTCAAGACGCGATGGTTTAAGGATGTTTTCCATGATGGGTGATTCCCTGGATCCTTAGTTCCGAGTTCATCCAAAAAGTTTGAGTGCGAAGTTTTTCAAAGTTGATTAAATTGTCGTAAGAATGAGCCTTACGCGTGGTGAACTTAAAGTAAGCTTTAATCAACTAAAAAGGTGCTACATACAAAAGAGGTCTTACTCTATGCCTCTCCAGGATCCAACTGATCAGTCCAGTATTTATCCTGGACTAATCACAGGAAGTGATGCAATAAAGTTTGAGTCACAGGAAGCTGTATTGTGTTACCACATGGAGTGTCAGCCTAGGTCAGGTCCTGGAGTGGGGCTTGAACTCACAACCTTTTGACTCAAAGGAGAGAGCACTACCACTGAGACAAGTGCAGGCTAGTATGAGGCTTACAACCTACTTCAAAATGCTAAGTGTACACAGTATTCTGAAACCCCATTTTCTTACAATGTTAACTCCTGGCCAGTATCCCTCACCAGCAAAAACAGCACAACAAATCTCTGGCAGACTTAACACTCCCCCAGCAATTTTTTCACCTCCTCTCAGGAGGACATTGACTCATGCACCAAGTATCCTCTTGTATCTCACCAAAGTGACTGATCATGTGCAAGCCTAGACATTGAACATAAGCCGGCTATTCTGCAATTAGAGCATCATAGCCAAGCCTGACCATGTTCATGCTGATGGCCACCTAGATAGTAATCTGGTGAGCAATATTATTCCTCTACCTAGCCCAGAGGTGTTGATGCTAGGACCAGCTAGTGCGATCAACTAACACAATACACACAAGCAGCAAACCTACAATATTCTGCCCTCTGACTTTGTACCACACCAGGTGGTGTATTGCTCACTGGCCATTGGGGGAGCTCCATACTGTAAATATTGGGCTGATATTTAAAAAGCCTTCCATCACAAACACAATCTATAATGTATGGAGCTGGAAGATGACTTTGCAAATTTATCTAGTCTTTGCTGACGCAATAGCTCATTAACTCTGATAAATCATCCCTCCATCAACACTTCATTTACTGACAAAATATAACTTTCTATATGATTGCATGATGCAAAGAATTGGACACTGTGTAATTCAAAGGGTCAGACATAGGCCTTTAACTTCTTGGACCTGAGTTTAAATCCAGCCCAGACTGATGAGATGAAAGGCTCTCCTCTACCTCCCAATCTCTGCAGTGTTACCCACAGATGTAGGGTGCTACAATTGACCTGCATTATGGCAGGAGAGGAAAAAATATAAATAAGCCAGGATTCCCATTTCTGATCACTATTCAGCAACTTCTACTGGAAAATATATGTGTGAAAGTTGGGTGTGGATAGCATCAGGCTTGATCATGTCAGCCCTGCCCAATATCCTGCCAACGCTCACTATGTAAGCTCATAGAGTGACAGCATATCTCAACACAGAGACAATCCTTCAGAATAGGATGAAGGGGCCAAAAAAGTAAGAAAATTCTTCTGTCTGCTGTACATATGGGCTCTACATTAAATTAATTTGGTCAGTTTGAATGCAGTTCCTGCTGCAACACTCACAAAGCACAAAACTACCAATCAGTATTGAATTATAGCTACAAGGATAGCTGATGTGGGAGCATAAGAACATAAGAAATAGGGCCAGGAGTAGGCCATACAGCCCATCGAGCCTGCTCTGCCATTCAATAAGATCATGGCTGAACTTCTACTTCAACTCCACTTTCCAGCCCTATCCACTATCAGGAAATACATCACCCTGATGGGGTAAAAGGTACTCTTATAAACTTAGGATTAAGGCACATTATTGAACAATGTAGAAAGAGCTTTACTCTGTATCTAACCCATACTGTACCTGACCTGGCAATGTTTGACAGAACAGTACTCAGTCTAACCTGTGCAGTACCTGACCTAGGAGTGCTTGATGAGGCAGTATAGAGGAAGCGTTACTCTGTTATTAGAGGAGTTACGTCAAGGTAGGGGAAGTGAAGACTGAATGGGGTGCCCCACTGTATTGATACTTAAAACCACTCATTATTAAAAAGGGTTCTGGACGAAAGTGGTGAGACTACCCATTGGGAGAATTCCTAGGCCAAGCCTAGTTGCAAACAAGAAATACGTTGTGGCAAAAAAAAATACAAGGAACAGTTCCAGAATGTCAATATTTCTGGTGCTCAGTTGCCAAAGCAAAACAAAGTTCCAATCAATACAGTTTGAGCTGTGGGTTTGTAAAACCAATGTGGTGTGGAGTAGTTCCAATCCCTCTCACTCACAGTCTTCCTTGCTTTGTTCTCATTGCTTTTATGAATTTTTGTCTGATGTTCTTACTAACACAGCCCTACATGCTCCTCTTACTCTTCCCATCCTCTATGTACTTACTCCTACTCTAACTCGTTCTTCCATGGGACCCCAAAACTATAAAACTCTTTCCCTCCTTCAGTCTTCCCTTTCGCCTACAACCTATAGATTTGTAAACCGAAGCTTGGTGTCGCTCAATCACTATCTGGTCTCATTGAGGGGATCTCATTGAAACGTGTAAAATTCTGACAGGGCTAGACAGACTGGATGCAGGGAGGATGTTTCCCCTGGCTGGGGGGTCTAGAATGAGGGGTCACAGTCTCAGGATACGGGGACTGAGATGAGGAGAAATTTCTTCATTCAGTGGGTGGTGAACCTGTGGAATTCTCTACCACAGAAGGCTGTGGAGGCCAAGTCACTGAATATATTTAAGAAGGAGATAGATAGATTTCTAGACACAAAAGGCATCAAGGGGTATGGGGAGAGAGCAGGAATATGGTATTGAGATAGAGGATCAGCCATGATCACATTGAATGGCGGAGCAGGCTCAAAGGGCCAAATGGCCTACTCCTGCTCCTATTTTTCTATGTTTCTATGGTCGTATCTCATATTCTATTGAACCTTGGTGGTGTCCTGCACTACGTGGATCTTGATCATTCATGTAGGTTTCTCAATTACTGGCCAAGCAAATTCTCGAACTCAGTAGAAATTCTCTACTTGAAGCCTGTGACCACATTTCGCTGTACCACAAAATTAATCAGGATCTTGAACCATTTCAGTTGGGTTTAAGACATTCTTGAGGATAAGCAGTTATTGCTCTGTTATAAAACCCCAGGGAAACCTATTTTTTTGTTTGGTGAACTTTAGTCGGATAGTTACACTTCTGCAGAAATAGGTTTCTACATTTTGTTCCAGTTTCACAAACTTCAAACATAAAGAGCATCCTATGCTATATAATTTCATAAATTACATATTTTGTAACTCCACTACCACTTGGTGTCCTACAGACTGAAATAGGAAGATTTGTTCTTTATTCAGCTTTACTTGCTTTGGGATAAAAGAAGAAAGCTTATTGGCAATCAACTGTTTTAGACATTGGCCTTTCACCTCTAGGGCTGGGTTTGAATCCAGTCGAGACAGATAGAAAGAAAGAACTTACATTTATATAGAGCCTTTCAAATTCTCAGTTCTCAACATCCCAAAGTGCTTCACAGTCAATGAAGTACTTTTGGTTTGTAGTCACTGTTGCAATGTAGGCAAATGCAGCAGCCAATTTGTGCACAGCAAGGTCCCACAAACATCTATGAGATTAATGACCAGATAATCCGTTTTAGTGGTGTTGATTGATGGATAAACGTTGGCCAGGACAACTCTTTCCTCTTCTTCATATAATTGCACGGGATCTTTTACATTCACCTGAGTAGGCAGATTAGGCCTTGGATTAAAATCTCATTGGAGAGCGGCACCTCCAACAATGTAGCACTCCCTCAGTAGTGCACTGAAGTGTCAGCTTGGATTATGTGTTCAGGTCTCTGGAGTGGCGCTTGAAAATCAATTCTCTCAAAAATATCCAGTGCTGCACAGAGAATGCATTACATTGAAGTGTAGTGACTGTTACATAAGCAAATAGCAGTCAGATGAATGGTGGCGATGATTGAAGAAGATCATGTTTTTGTAAGTTGAGAGAGGGATATTGGCCAGGACATTAGGAAAACTCCCTGCTCTTCAAATTGTGCCATGGGATCCGCTGGAACAGCGCATGCATCTCATCCAAAGGATGGCAACTCCAATAATACAGCACTTCCTCATTATTACACATGAGTGTCTGCCAAGATTATGTGCTCAAGCCCTGGAGTGGGGCTTGAACCCACAGCTTTCTAACTCAGAGGCAAAAGTGGTATCAGCTGAATGGATTATTCTGCATGTATTTATCTGTGAGTGGTTCATAATGTTGCATTGTATTCAATTTTCAATTTTCAAACGCATAACAGTGACCAATTAATTGATACCTCAAAATATGAAAATACCATAAATTCAGGTACATAACTTTCATTTTATTGTAATCACTGCCTTCATTACTCAGAGTGAAAACATCCGGCAGGCATCAACTGCCCCCCTCCCCATTGCAAGTTTAATATTATTGGATGTTACACTTGATCAAAGTACACAAGTGCATCCATACACAACTGGATCCAAATATAATTGGACAAATTATCCCATCAGGTGAGCAGATTTTCACACACCGAGTCCCAATTTAAGGTGTCCCTGGGTATAGTGTCCTTCCTTCTCCAGCGGTGTTCCACATTTGCATATCATTTTGCCTAATTGGACGTAAAAGGTACAAATAGGACTATACTGGCACTCCAGACTCATTTGCTGCTTTTCCTAAGCCCTGCTTTGGAATAACACTCAACAAAAGGAGCAATGCAGCCAGCAACATTAATGGCTTTGTGTTGTGTTGCTTAGCAACCTGCAGATGCCATTGCAGAATTTGTGGATTCAGAACAGTCCCTTCATTTTTGCTTTTAACTCAGACTGTCAGCTGCAAAATGGTTTCATAATTTAAGACACTGGCCTAAGGATGGAAAGAAGTCATCAAGGGTTACGGAGACAGGTCCCTCTGCTATTCAGATAGTCTCACACATCAAAGAGTACCTGCCCTCAGTTTTGTGCTTCTAAATGTTGTGTAGACAAAGCTTTTGAGAGACAGAGTTTCAAGACCATACATGGAAACTTTCACTCCATCAGTCTAGACTGGATCAAACCCCAGATCCGGAGGTGGAAGAGCATCCAAACCAGCATACTGCCAATGTTGCTCTTTTTTTCCCATCTCAATTGAATGCAAGCAAAGAACTCTCAATAAACATTTAAAAAAGTTATAAACAGTCATAGCTGAACCAAGTCTGTGTTCATGTGTTACAGGATAAGACCCCATTGTACAGAAACAGTGATGCTGAAAAATGTCTGGCTTTGGTTGACGTAGGTTAAGGGTTAAAGGTCTATGTGACCAGGGAGTCACAGCACGTAATTACTTGGAAACCAGCTCAGCATACCTTGGGACTGGCAAAATGTAGAATGCGGATGTTATAAATATGGAGTTTTTTAACTTTTACATATGCGTTTCTCTTTGGCCAGTTTAAACTGGCTTTACTTCAAATCAAATCCATATACCTCCC
This sequence comes from Squalus acanthias, assembly GCA_030390025.1. NCBI lineage: Eukaryota > Metazoa > Chordata > Chondrichthyes > Squaliformes > Squalidae > Squalus > Squalus acanthias. The sequence continues at coordinate 51,503,750 of CM059446.1, read as the reverse complement.
ACGTGTTTGGAAATGCCACAGTTCAACTTGTCATTTGTTAGGGTGGGTGACTGCAATCACCTCAACTACCTGAGCACTAGCTTGTCCCTTTAACATTTTATTTACAAAGAACAGAAAGATAAACAGAATCTGACTGCTAGGTGAGTCAAGTAGGCTTAATATCCTAATGTTTTAATTGCAACCTCATTAACCTGCTTGCTTTGTTCAGGGAATAGCCAGTTTAGACAAATGGGTTTTGCACCTAGCTGACAAATAGATCTGTCTCCAACTCCTATTCGATGAACACTACTGACTCTCCAGGGGGTTGTCTGGAGCTACACATATTTTCTGTGTCCAAGTTTCTGTATAATTGTCAGCTTTATTTCACTTTGGAAGATACATTTTAAATTTTATTTGTTGCTGGTCGAACTTAAAAGGTGTATTTTTTTTTCTTCGTTCACAGGGGATGTGGGCATCACTGGCAAGCCCAGCATTTATTGCCCATCCTTATACAACTGAGTGGCTTGCTAGGCCATTTCAGAAGGCAGTTAAGAGTCAACCACATTGCTGTGGGTCTGGAGTCACAAAGAGGCCAGACCGGGTAAGGACAACAGATTTCCTTCCCTAAAGGACATTAGTGGGTTTTTACAACAATCCAGTAGTTACATGGTCCCCATTACTGATACAAGCATTTTTTTTTAATTTCAGATTTATTTAATTAATTTAATTTAAATTCCCCAGCTGCCATGGTGGGATTTGAACTCATGTCTCCAGATCATTAGGTCAGGCCTACTGGATTACTAGTCCAGTAACATGTTACCGTGCTACCGTTCCCAGGAGCATGAGCCTCATTCACCAATTCTTCTGAGACAAACAAGGAGAAGGCTAATGTTAAAGGGAAGCTACCACAGACTCAATGTTTACTGAGGGAGTTAGTGAAGGGTTGCATCTATTATTTTCTAAATTTAATGAGAAATAGTTATGTTCTGTTAGCTTCTGTGAGGTTTAATTGTCACTGTCTATCTGATACTTTTAATAAACTTATTCTGTCATGAATAGCTTGACCCATGATCTGAGAATATTTATTCTACTACTTTCCAAAATCTGAGTGCTCTAATGTCCAATGCAATAAAATAAGTATGGCAACAATTGTTTTTGGTTTGACCCAAGATAATGCTACATTACTAGGTACTGAGCAAAGTCCCATTCCAGTTCATGGGGAGCACAGGCTCACTTACAGGAGCGGTCCTTGGCACATGGCATGAGGAATGTTTAGGAAATGAGGAATATTTAGGGAAGCCTAAAAACGCAACAGCTGATCTCTGAGCATAAAATCACCAAACTCTGACCTCCCAGGATCAACTGGAGAGTTACTCAGGGGCTGCTGTCTGTTAGGCATGGTGTGAGATCCAAGCAAGGAGTAAGGCTGATCCTGCATGGCAGATGGACAACCAAGATAGCTAACTATGAATGCAGAAAGAAGGCACCAATACAAGAGGTTTACAATAATCATCTGGCTTTTGTTATAGCTGCAGGGATGTGAAGCGATCTGATCCTGCATTCGCATCGATGTCCCCACTTGTTTTGAGATGGAGAGAAAAGAAAGACTTGCATTTATATAGCACCTTTCATGACCACCGGATGTCTCAAAGCACTTTACAGCCAAAGAAGTACTTTTGGAGTGTAGTGACTGTTGTAATGTGGGAAATGTAGCAGCCAATTTGCACACAGTAAGCTCCTACAAACAGCAATGTGATAATGACTAGATAATCTGTTTTTGTTATGATGATTGAGGGACAAATATTGGCCAGGACACCAGGGATAACTCCCCTGCTCTTCTTCCAAATAATGCCATGGGCTCTTTTACATCCACCTGAGAGGGCAGACGGGGCCTCGGTTTAACATCTCGTCTGAAAGACGGCACCTCTGATGGTACAGTACTCCCTCAACACTGCATTGGAGTATCAGCCTAGATTTACGTGCTCAAGTCCCTGGAGTGGGACTTGAAACCACAATCTACTGACTCAGAGCACAAGTGTGCTACCCACTGAACCACAGCTGACACTGATCTCAAAAAGCATGGTTCTAAGTTTGTCCCAGTGATTTTGCTGGAATTTAGATTTTAATTTTCTGCCCAGTCAGACAGGGACCAGGATGTGTTTGTTAGGGGTGGGGACGGGCCATGGTTTGAATTCTGACATTAGCTTCTTCAGTTATGAAAATTCTAACTTCAATAACTAACTTTCCATGCTGCAAACCACAGAAAGAAATGGAAGAAAAATAAAAGGCTTTTGTTTTAAAACCCAGATATTTGGTGTCCAGTTTTCATTTCAGAAATTTCCAGACAGCTAGCTTAATAACTGGATTCTCCCAATCTGAAATTAGACTTGGGACACCTCTAGCTGAAATCCGGTGTGACGCTCTTTCGCAGATGTCTATACCTCATTGCCCCTCTGAGTTACTAATCTCTCAGACATGAAACCATAGCTAGCAGACTTCCTTCTGCCCCACAAGGGCATTTAAATCCTGGATTCTCCAGTCCTGGCCAGTGAGATCCACAAGGCATTATGTGACCTGTAGTCTGGTAAAGCCTCAGCTACATACCTTTGTATTACAAAATTTTCTTATATTTAACAGATTGGTTCCGTTATGAAAACAGGAGCTGAAGCAGAATTACTGACTATCTCTAATTCCATATTTTTTAAGCCTATATAAAAATCCAGTGACTAACACCATCAAAAGCCCCTTGAACTCCCAGATGACTGCACTGGCGAGTCATCCCTAATCCATATATATTCACATGTACCTTGAATTACAGGAGACTGTTTAGCATAAAGATTACGCCAAATTCTAATTACCTTCGACTCGGGCCTCGTCGACTTTGTGCATGCACAGCAAGGAAGGAGAGAGTGCAGATGGGGAAACTGAAATCTGTGGCAGAGTACTAGAAGATGGGCTGAAATTAGTTCCACTCATCAACATCCTAATGCTGGTTAATGTTAAACAGGGAACCAAAAGTTCCATTAAAAAGTGACATTCAAATGGGAACTTCAAACCAGTTGCAGTTGTACTGTACTGGGTGTCAAGTCCAAGCAATGTGGGACTACCCCCGGGAGCTGGCCTCATAACTCTTTCCCATGCACGTTTCATGTGACTTCGCACCCAAATGACATTATCCAGTATGCATTGATGCAAAGCGGTTTCATGTATTGCAATGCCCACAAGATATCATTTGTACTTTAAACCCTTTTCAGAGAGTGTTTCTGGTATGAATCAAAAGTCCATAGTTTCTACTCAAATTGAACAAAGATAGTTTTCAGCTCTGCTGTTGGGTAGAATTATTGTACATTTTGTCAGATGCTGACTGGTTTGGCTCACTCTGTTTATCAGCTAACTCAACTGAAAAATACTCACAAATCAAGCATGGAATCTTAAGTTAGAGGCAGGGAGATAATTGATGTTAATGTCACTTAAAATGGAAATTTATTTCCACTCAACTGTTCCTTTATAAATGATCAGTTTACATTTTTTTTAAAATTAGAACCAGCATTTTGTGTGGAAGAAATAATGTCGATGTTGGAGGGTTTGTGTAGGAGATAAAGTCCAACTGCAGACTCTGAACAGAGGATTCCTGTGTAAATAATGTACGACTCAAGGGATGTCAAGTATGTTTTCTTTCTCTTTCTCTTGCCTGCTGTCCTGAAAGAAAGAAAGAAAGACTTACATTTATATAGCGCCTTTCACGACCACCGGACGTCTCAAAGCGCTTTACAGCCAATGAAGTACTTTTGGAGCGCAGTCACTGTTGTAATGTGGGAAACGCGGCAGCCAATTTGCGCACAGCAAGCAGTAATGTGATAATGACCAGATAATCTGTTTTGTTATGTTGATTGAAGGATAAATATTGGCCAGGACACCAGGGATAACTCCCCTTCTTCAAAACAGTGCCATAGGATCTTTTACGTCCACCTTGAGAGAGCAGATGGGGCCTCGGTTTAATATCTCATATGAAAGACGGCACCTCCGACAGTGCAGCACTCCCTCAGCATTGCACTGGAGCTTCAGCCTAAATTTATGTACTTAAGTCCCTGGAGTGGGACTTGAACCCACAACCTTCAGAGCCAGAGGCAAGTGTGCTATCCACTGAGCCACAGCTAACACTTGCTGGGGCATAGGTCCACAGGTGTCAGCCATTTCAGGTTTCCATGCTTCAAGTGAAAGTCTGGACAGTGAGTGTTGAAAAAGGTATTTGACCAATGCACCACCCAGTATAGAACTGAACCAGGAAGTTCCCACATGCTGAGTTAGCTGATGGCAGTCAAAATGGTATTCGGTTTTTACAATGTCCCTGGGCCAGAGAAGAAAACATAATCAGCCAGGGCTTCCGTTCACTATTATAGACTCTTACTGGAAAGAACATGTGCATGGACATCACACAAGGACATGGCTTAGCTTGATTGAGACTCCACTCTCAAATAACTGACCAATATTCACCATCTAGGGTCACACATAAAGAATAGTCACTTGGGTGAGGTACCAGACTTCAGCTGCTGCCCTCGATACAGAAGCCCACAATGAGTCGAGCCAACACTTTCAGGAGATGAGTGGAAAAAATGGGGAAGCAAATGGTTTGGAGTTACTGAGTGAAGGTCAATGAAGGTCCAACATGAATTGAGTTACAGAGTTGGAGTGTTGATCAGACAGGCAGTGCACAAACTATTTTAAGCCACACTCTGCATTTGACCTAGGCAGCCAGGCAATAGGATTTTCATAGCCTATAGCATTTGGTTGTGTCTCTGCAATGAGTGATCTGTTGCTGTAATATATCTCTAGCCAGGCACTGACTGTTTTACAAATTCTCGTGTCTCCAATGAAACAAGCCATTTTGTAAATTACAAATCTCTGAGTCTCCCAAAGCCACCCAACCTTGGAAATAACATAAATTAAACTGAAATGGAATTTAGACCTTTGGACATTTAGCTATTCATATCAGTGCAGTTGTACATCAAGCAAGAATTTATAGTCTAATGCATCAATGTACCATGATTAACCCATTTCTAATCTGGCCTGTCTCGATTATCAGAATACCATTCACATCAGCTATTAGAAAGTGAACATTTTGAAAAACAAATCAAATCTAGACTTTCAATCACAGAGCCACTGAATTTCAAAAGTGTGAAACATTCATGCTGCCTCCATTTGAACTGTGAAAAACACCCCACAGTGCAATGAAGATGTCCTGCCAATCTTGTGTTGTCTGGAGAAAGCATTTTGGCCTGAATAACACGCGGGTGAAATACTGGTGGTTACAGATCTGTCACTAGTGGTGCCAGTGCAGAGATCAATTTGAGGTGGCAGTGGGGGAAACAATGAGGTGGCAGTGGGGGAAACAATTTGGTGTGTATCGTACATTAAAGTCTATCTGCTTAAGTGCAAATTTTCCTAAACTGTATTGGTGCCAGTGCACTGAATAAATCCAGTGACAATACTGAGATGAATAATCTGAGTCAATCAATTGATTAAATCAAACAAGTCTCAATTGCATTTTGCCCTTTTCATCTGATAAATAAATTCATGCTCGTCTGTGCTGATATTCACTCCTCCTACCCATTATTCTTTTCCTCCTCTTCACAGCTAACTATTCACACCAAAATAAAGGGACGACAAGAATCGCAATTTCTTTATAGGTTATTTTCTTATTTTACCCAATTTGGTTCCTTGCATCAGACTGCATCCTCACCCAAAAGAGCATGATAGGAAGAGGATCACAGCCAATGTTCCCTCTCATTTTTTTTTCGTGCACAGTCCCTTTAAATTTGCTGCACGGTATCTCTTCCAGCTTATGAGTGCCCTGCGCGGGACCTCCAGATTGATGTGCGGCCACGCGCCCACGGACCTTAGGGAAACGTTGGCCACAGCTCCAGGCAATCAACATTCATTCTAATGGCAGGTTTGTGTCAGTTGGTAGCACTCTCACCTGAGTCAGAAGGTTGTGGGTGCAAGCCCCACTCCAGAGACTTGGACACTTCAATGTGGTCCTGAGGGAGCGCTGCACTGGTGGTGGTGTCATCTTTAGGATGAGACTTTAAACCAATACCCCATCTGCTCTCTCAGATGGATGTAAAAGTTCCTATGGCACTATTCTAAGAAGAGCAGGGGAGTTCTTTTGCTGTCGTGGTCAACATTTATCCCTCTACCAGAATGACTAAAACAGATTATCTGATCAGTTGTCTCATGGATGTTTGTGGGACCTTGCTTTGTACAAATTGGCTGCTGCATTTGCCTACATTACAACAGTAACTACACTTCAAAAGTATTTCATTAGCTGTGAAGCACTCTGCAATGTCCTGAAAAGGTGAAAGATGGATTTATTTTCTTTCTTTATCACTGGCTGCTGTGTAAGAGTGCCCACAGTTAATGCTTTATATTCCCATGGTGATGCATCACATATGGAGAACTGAATTTATGGGAGTTTGCGAGTGTGACCCGGCCCCACATATCCTTACCACTCTGAATCAGAACTCCAACACACTTCCACCCATCCCTCCTCACAACTGCTCTCCACTCTTTCAGCTGTAGTATCTTTTGTGGGTACATGGCAATTGGCTTGCTTTTGATAAAGTTTCCTCTACAATGCCCAGTGAAACACCAACAGGTCAGGTAAACTAAAGAGCAAAGCTCACTCTACTCTGCCCAAACCCAAATCTCAGAAGAGCCCTCCCTGATGAGCCAGAGCAAAATTTTCCATCATAATCTCAGGACAATTCTAAGATTGTCAATTTGTGTTGAACTAGTGCAGTTTTGTTAAGTCTAGGATTGGCTTGAGCTTATTTCAGGTTTGAAGAGTAAGCACGAGCAGAACCAAAATGGACTCAATGTTTGAACAGTGCTGTAAATTCTAGGACTAGATCAGGGATTATATTGTGAGCTGGTGAGCGTTTATCGAGGACTCACTGCAATGTAACATTGCAGTGCATTGCGTTGATTCTGCACATACCAGTTTACCTCAATGTGGCAATTGAGGTGTACACAAATCAAGAGTGCATTTCTAAGCTTCAAGCTTTCTGCCAGACTTTACAGAAGCTTTGATTGGACCAGGGTTTGTTAAAAGTTTGTTATGACAGAGCTTTGTTGCAATGAGGTCCAAGTGTAGTGCAATTGCCTGAACAATACAATGTAGATAAAACGAGAAAAACATTCTTTGACAGCACATGCATTAAATCTTTGACTCCTAATTGTCCGTAGATTACAAAATATATCCACAATACTTCACATTGGTATCAGGTAATTTTCCACAACTTTCAGCACTGTGTATTAAATCTGCAATAATTTGGAACTGCAGTAAATCGTCACTAGGGCATCATCTGGAGGAATATGTTTGCTCTTAGTGCCTTGGGTTAGGGACGAATGGAAAACAAAACAGGGTTCCTGCTCCTGGTCGCTATACAGTCTAATCTAGTTGAACCTGATCCAGTTCTAAAACAACAGCCACACACACAACATTTCCCACAGGAAGAATTAGACAGTGATCTAATACATGTAAGCCCAGCACACGAGAGATAACTCTTTGGAGTTAATCCATTATTTAGGAACCGGAAAAGTGAAGTCCCATCTCAGTATGCATAGAGCAACACTGCTACAGTTCAGAAACTGGATCCCACCTTGGCTCTGGGAGCTCCCAGCAGCACTGTCTGCCTGATGCAGCACTGCAAATATGCAAGGTATTTAAATTTGTGGGGACAGGAAAGGCCATTCGGCCCAACAAGCCTATCCCATTTTCACAGGTCAACCCACTTTTTCATCATATCCGACAATCCCTTCTCACTTCACAGAAATGAATCTGACTGTCTCTTGAGCCCAGTTATACCACTTGCATGAATGTCCTTCCCCATTAACCTATTCCATAATTCCCATACCCTTCGAGTGAAAAAAGTTCTGCCAGATTTCCCTTCTTACTCCTAAGTTCCTTCTTTTCAATTGTCAATTTGTGTCTCTTGGGGGTTGAGCACTTCCCCACAGTGAGCAATTTGCCTGAGTTGATCTTGTCAATCCCATAGGTTTGCTGAAAAAATGTAAAAACACAGATGCAGTGCGGCTGCCATTCTAAAGCACCTACCTCTTCCCTCCGCAGGCCTCAGTCTGCTGTCAGCAGCCTTGCACCCCCTCTCCCAGGGCCAGATTTTTCTCTTCTTTCCCCAGGCCTTGCTTCTGCCTCTTCCCTCTTTCCCTCCGTTCTGTATGGCTCTCTTTGTTATTTTTCCCCCCCCAAGCCGCTCCAAGTTTATTTTTAATTTTTGTTGTTCCAGGCCACTCTCATTACTTCCTTAACCCTCTCCCCGCAGGCTACTCTCACTTGTGTGTGTTTTTTAATCCACCTAGGCTGCTCCTGCTCGGGTTTTCTCTCCTGTGCTGTATGATAATAGGTGGCCACTCTACCCTGCTTTCATTCCAGATCCCATTTTCCCCAACTCTCTCTCCAAGTCCCTGCTCTGCCTCTCTCTTTCACACATTTCCTACAGTGATGAGCAAAAGATGCATTCAAGACAACATCTACAAATAAACATCAAGAAAACAGGTTCATCTTCAAACTGGATTAGGCTTGAAACTGAAAGAATGGTCAGGCAAGATAACATTACTTGTGCCTCAATATGACGATTAATTTTGATTTGTGTGCATGTGTGAAAGTGCATGGGAAGGAACTCCACTGAATAATAATCCATTGCAAGCTAAATATTATTTTCCTTAACCATTACTTGATTTTGCTTGTCAAAAGTAATACATTAGTTTGAAAATATGATCCACCACACATTTTACAGCAAGGACATTAGAAGATGGTCAATCAGAAGATGATTGAAGTATACAGATGGGGTGGAGGGTACTAGAACCGCTAGTTAGGGGTAAGGGGGCAGGTAATAGTTTAGCGTGATGCGCGGGGCATAGCTGTGTTACTCTGGAAAGTCCATGTGAGTAATTGTCAACATCATCCAATACATTGAACACCTGGGTACCTGACAACAAGGCAATGTGATGCTAGCAACAAGGAAAGGAGGTTGTATTCTTTTGGGTGGTTAGAAGCCCTTTATCTAGTATGTACTGTAGTAATAATTTTGAACTGAAGTTAGATCAAGGAAATTGCTGATTCTGTCAACAACAATTAAAATTACCCATAACAGTTTGAGTTTTTAACTAGATTTCCTTATAGTAATTAAAGTTCTTTTCAACAAAATTAACTTAATTCAACCAACCAATAATTATTCAGGTGACACTTTAATCCTTACAAGAGTCTCAGGTGAACAAAACTGTTTTCTGTTAACAATTCATGATGCTTGTGACTAAAATGAGTTTCCTGTTATCTCTTAGTGCTTGTAAAAGCTGAAGTGCTGGTGTATTGTCCCATAGCGAAGGAAAAACGGTGAGATGCTAGATTCTACTCTGAAAATTAGTCTGCTCTGAGAGACTATCACAGTTTCAATGACTGTCAAGCAGAATGTGAGCTGTTAACAGCACTATTACACCAATTCTAGTGTGAAGTGTTTAAGCTTTGTCCAAATTTTGCAGGAGCATTTAGTCAAGGTTGATGTGTCATATGAGCAAGCGCGAGCAAAGGAAAGCTTAAGAACTATTTTGCTTCTGAGCCTCAGGATTTTTCACCAGCATTATTAGGTGTGACCACTCATGCCAGGGCCCTGCTCAATTTCTAATGAGCCCTGCTGGAAATCACAAGTTTGACAAGGATAGGATCTGGATCAACCGCGATTCTCTCCATGATTGAATATCCTTCCAACACTGTTTAAGCTTTCATGGGAAGAATGGCCCCTTTAGTGCGGTGGCTGAAAGTGACTGATGCCTGTGAAATGTAAAACACATTTTGTCTTCATAGTAGATGACGCAAAAAAAATACCAGAAATAGTGGGGAACCAAGGGTCTAATGAGAGTGAGGAACTTAAAGAAATTAATGGGACTAAAGGCTGACAAATCCCCTGGACCTGATGGCCTACATCCTAGGGTTCTAAAAGAGGCAGCTGCAGAGATACTGATACATTGGTTGTGATCTTCCAAAATTTCCTAGATTCTGGAATGGTCCGAGTGCATTGGAAGGTAGCAAATGTAATCCCGTTGTTGAAGAAAGGAGGGAGAGGGGAAACAGGGATCTACAGACCAGTTAGCCTGACATTAGTCATCGGGAAAATGCTGGAATCCATTATTAAGGAAGTGGTAACAGGGCACTTAGTAAATCATAATATGATTAGGCAGAGTCAGCATGGTTTTATGAAAGGGAAATCATGTTTGACAAATCTATCAGAATTTTTTGAGGATGTAACTAACAGGGTAGATAAAGGGGAACTAATGGATGTAGTATATTTGGATTTTCAAAAGGCATTCGGTAAGGTGCCACACAAAAGGTTGTTACACAAGATAAGGGCTCATGGGGTTGGGGGTAATATATTAGCATGAATAGAAGATTGGTTAAGGGACAGAAAACAGAGAGTAGGACTAAACAGCTCCTTTTCAGATTGCCAGGCTTTACTAGTGGGGTGCCGCAAGGATCAGTGCTGGGGCCTCAACTATTTACAATCTATATTAATGACTTACATGAAGGGGCCGAGTATAATGTATCCAAGTTTAGAAGAATGAGAGGTGATCTCATTGAAATATATAACATTCTGAGAGGGCTTGACAAGGTAGATGCTGAGAGGCTGTTTCCCATGGCTGGAGAGTTTAGAACTAGGGGGCATATGCCCAGAATTTGCGGTCGGGATGACAGTGAACTGGCAGCGTTCGCCATCACTCCGCCTTTGAAACTGACCGCAACTTCGGAATTTGGCGGAAATCCTGAAGTTGCGGTCAGTCATTGACAGCTCCGACACAGGCCGCGCTACGCCACCCCGCACCCATCCCCCCCCCCCACCCCCACTCCCACAGAGCCGGCAATCTGTGTAATCAGCCAAATCATTGAAACTGATGAAAACTTTGGCTCTTCTGCAGTAAGTACGCTGTTAAATTCCCCACTAAAAGTTAAACCCAAAGGGATTAGGTGTAACTGGTGTTTTGACAGCATTATTACTGTTCAACAAATGTTAAGGGCCTGAAAAACTAATTTTAATTTTGTGCAGTGTGAAATTTGTCCATTTTAATTTAAAAAAATTAAGAAACGTTTCAAATTTTTTTTAAACTTTTTTTTTTAAGTTTGCCCATCTTTATTTCAGGTTTGCCTTTTTCCCATGCAAAAGTCCCAATCTTTGTTTTGCTCTCTCTAACATTTTTTTAAAAGTTAGAATTTTAAGAGCTTACTCACTTTCTTGTTCGCTGACTGTGAGAATTCTGCATTTTGACTGGCTGCTTAGACAGCCTGTTGACGTCACAGCAGTTCGCACTAGGGAATCCCCACTAACTTCTGTTGATTTGAATTGAATGTCGGAAAACCCGAAGTTCTTGACACAGGGATCGCGAGACCCTTGTGCAAAGCGTACTTTGTTCTGCTGCTAACCACAAATTCCGGGCCAACGTCTCAGGATAAGGGGTCGGCCATTTAGGATTGAAATGAGAAATTTCTTCACTCAGAGGGTTGTGAATCTTTGGAATTCTCTACCCCAGAGGGCTGTGGATGCTCAGTCGTTGAGTATATTCAAGGCTGAGATCGATAGATTTTTGTACTCTTAGGGGAACCAAGGGATATGGAGATCAGATGGGAAAGAGGAGCTGAGGTCGAAAATCAGCCATGATCTTATTGAATGGCAGAGCAGGCTTGAGGGGCCGTATGGCCTACTCCTGCTCCTATTAATTATGTTCTTATTACCATGAGAAGGAGAGAAAATCAGATTTAGAAAAAAACAGAATGCATTACAAAAGGATATTACTGTATAGTATTTTGGGATATCAGCTCACTGAAAATTTCAGCACATTGAAGATTTCAACACAAAGCCAAGGCTCCCTGTGTAGAGTGTGAAACTGCAGTGTTCCTATCAACTGATTTCCTAATCGTCTCAGCAATTCGCACTTAAGAGCGCTATGCTGCATTGCAGAAAGCCAACAAATGTGGAAAACAGTGTTTTGCATTTGCAATAAGAAAGCAGTTAGTTTTAGATGTTTCATGTACATCACTTAGACTCCAGGAGAGAAGAACAACGAACACAATCACCCATATTTTTCCAAAGAGAGATCAAGTGGTATCAACCTCATCCAACACTCAAAGAAAATGACACCTCATTAATAGGACAGGCTCCCATTGTAATCGGATGTCTTGAAAAAAATTATAAATGCAAAAAGGAGATGACATTCAAGTGTAGCAGGCTGGGTATGTATATGTTCCAGCGCCCGACTGCCAAACTAAATAAAATCCTTCAGCTCAGCCCCATGCACACTTAATGCGTCACACTCATTTGATATATACATATCAACGTGTTGATGAAGAACTTCACCAGCCAGGGCAGATGTCACTACTCCCCTCCTGGGCAATACTTTACCCCTCTTATCAGTACTTGCCATTTGATCATTGGATCCCTCTCTTGTCTCTAGTCTTCAACTCCTCACAAACAACGTTTGTCTCCATTCTATCACTGCTACTTTGGCCACTGATCCTCTGAAATGACCTGAAGGCTCATCCCATCATCTCCTAATTTGAATTCATTCCTTCCCAGGACCTCAAAACTGTGAAATTCCTTACCTCCCTCAGTATTTCCTTCCTCAAGCTTTCTGTCACCTAATCACCACTGCCTGATTTGGCTCATATTCTCTCATACTTTATTTAGTCTTGGTGTAGTCCTGCACTGTGGGCCTTGGCCCCTCACCTGGGTTTCTCTATAATGAAAATCCAATTATTAATACAATTCAATTTCACTTTGTCACAATTATTTTTAAAGCAATTATCTTACTCTCTGAAATTTTAATGTGCTGTCTCCATTTTCATTTCCTAATTTTACAATAATATTAAAGGTTTCTGTTTTACATTTAGTAGCAGAACTACAGAAATCCACCATTACTTTTACAGAGGGACCAGTAAAATGATATTGCAGCAATCAAACTTAATTTACAGAAAAGTCATGGAATTTCATCTGAGGCCCAGTACTTCCTAACAAGACTTGTTGTGTAAATTGACCTTGACAGTCTAACTTACAGTTTCGGCAAGCTGCGAAAATGGAACAGGCATTCAAATGATTTTTTTTCAAATGGTGTTGTAATAAACTAGAAATATTGGGCTGGAATTTCCTGTGTATTTGCACCCAGAGACATGTGCTATTGTGCAAATACCCAGTGTAAAAGATTGGGGAAACTCGGGCGCAGGTATGTTACGCAAATAATTATGTTACGCCCGAATTTCCTCATTCTTTTACACCCCACTGTTGATCCCTGCCCCCAAACGCATCTTGGCTCATTAAAATGGCTCCGCCCCCCAGTCTAAAGAGCTGTACGTGTGAATTACACTGGTTCAAAATGGGCGTAAAATTAAGCCCAGAATTTGAGGTACAGCAGGTAAGAAAGTCATTTTTCTGGTGTTTTATTGCTTTGAGAGGGCCCCGTCTGCCCTCTCAGGTGGACGTAAAAGATCCCATGGCACTATTTCAAAGAAGAGCAGGGGAGTTATCCCCGGTGTCCTGGCCAATATTTATCCCTCAATCAACATAACAAAATTAAACAGATTATCTGGTCATTATCACATTGCTGTTTGTGGGAGCTTGCTGTGCGCAAATTGGCTGCCGCGTTTCCCACATAACAACAGTGACTACACTCCAAAAAAGTACTTCATTGGCTGTAAAGCACTTTGAGACGTCCGATGGTCATGAAAGGCGCTATATAAATGCAAGTCTTTCTTTTTCTTGAAAGATTTTTTCTTATTATCGTATTTTCTGTTTCTTTCAATGCGTTTTGATGTCATCAGTATAGGTCATATTGAAAATTAAAAAGCTTCCACAATTGCATGTTCTTAAACATGCTGTGCCTAATGTGCATCAATGATAGTTAGATGACTTGAAACTTTAATTTTCATACTTTAAAAAGGTGCAAGTTCAGAACTTTCCTGGGGGCACGATAGTTTGCGCTGATTTTTGCTCGTTTATGCCCATTTTTACATTCCGACATATGTTAATGAGATTGGCAGGAAATTTGGGTGTAAATAGGCATCAGCAGAATGGGCGTAATTTCAGGTGCAACTTCCGGGTTACGTCCCCGCAGGAAATTACGGGCCATTGTTCTCTAAAAAACTTTCACAGGCAAGTTTGTAGTCTATTCCAGTCAAAGAACATGACAAGCAGCTCCTGTGAGAGTCTGGTAATACACCAGGTTTAAAGCAGCAAGTGGGATCTTTGTACACTTCACATACATCCTCAAAGGACACGCATTAAAATCAGCATAAGCAGAGTTATAAAATTATTTCAAACATTAACAATTCTTTATTATAAAGCAAAGAGCTTATATCTGGTCATCTCCTTCAATGTTTCATCACCTGGAGGCACTAACTCATACAGCTCACTCGTAACTCACACAAGTGACTATTCTCCATGGAGGAGTCTAGACTATAAAACTATTTGGTCATGGGAATTATCATTGTACAGCCTGATTTTGCTTTCATTTGACAAGTATTAAGTGCCAATATGACACTCAGTTCAAAAGCTAATCGATTGTGGGTGCAAGTCCCGCTTCAGGACTTGAGCCCGTAATCCAGCCTGACACTTCAGTGCAGTACTGAGGAAGTGCTACATTGCTGGAGCAGCTGTCTGTAAGATAAGTGGGACATAAAAGATCCCATGACACGCTTTGAAGGAGAGCAAGGAGCTCTTCTGATGTCCTGGCCAACATTCCTTCTCAACCTACACCACTAAAAATAGATTAACTGGTTGATCATCTCATTTGCTGCTTGTGGGATCTTACTGTGCACAAATTGACTGTCACATTTGTCTGCATAACATGGCCTACATTACAACCATAATTCATTGGACATGATCTCTTGAGGAAGTGCTATATAAATACATTGGGGGCGAAATTCCCCTTGTTTGCGCCTCCGGTGGGAGGTGTTAACGGGGCGCAAATGGCTTTTCGCCACCCCCCCCTGCCCCGAGGCAATAACTGCACCTCCCGCAAAATTCTGCGGGAGGTTAGCGGCGGCGCTACCAGATATCGCCCCGATCTTCTGCGCCCGGAGATCATGACGCCATCTCCGGGCGCAGCGCCTCGGGAGAAAAATTCCGCCTCGCGCCCTGCAGCAGCGCCAAGCGATGTTACCGACTGCTGCAGGGGTCATGAACTGCAGGCCAGCCACTCGCAGGGCACCATTTAAAGGCATGGTGGCTGGCCAAAATGAAAAAAATTGCCGATTTAAAAAAAAAAAATTCTGAGCACCGGGCACGGGCTGAGTGCCACGAGCAGTCAGCCTGGCACTCAGCTTAAGTGCCGGGCTGATCGCGCGACACTCCCACACCCCGGTGTTGCAGCAGATGCCAAAATAAATGCAGAGCTCGCAGCAGGGAGCCCTTCCCTTTAATTGAAGGAAGAGCCCCTGCAACGCGGCAGCGCCACGCGTGGACATCGCCCCGGATCAGGACATTCCCCACCTCTTGCGCTCCAAGAGGCAAGTGGAGCACTTGATTTAGCGCTCCACTTCGCTCTTGCAGCAAAAAATAGGAATTTCTGAAATATTTGAAAAGGTTAGCGCCTGGCACTAACTTTTCAAACATTTTTGACTTAGCGCCCCAAATGGCCCTCGAGGGGAATTTCTCCCCCGTTATTTCTTGGTGACCACATATGAACACTACCAAAAGTTATACCTGAATAATGATCATGAGCAGGAACATGACTGATTTTTCCCTCCCTAACTTAAGGGCACTGAGGACAATTGTAGAGCTCTTACTGCCACTCCAACTGAAATCAGTAAAGATCAGGAATGGAATTTGGCATCCTTTGGCCTCTATCGCTTAGTACCACAACTTCAGCAAGCTCTTCCTCCTACATTAGCTCCCGCTTTACCAACGGTTCAATTTTAAAATTCTCATCCTTGTGTTCAAATCCCTCCATGGACTATCCCCTCCCTATTTCTGTAACCTCCTCCAGCCCTACAACACTCTGAGAACTCTGCGTTCCTCAATTCTGGCCTCATGTGCATCCCCAACTTCCTTTACCCCACCATTGGCGGCCGTGCCTTCAGCTGTCTAGGCCCTAAATTCTGGACTTCCCTCCCTAAACCTCTCCAGCCCTCTTTCCTCCTTTAAGACGTTCCTTAAAACCTACCTCTTTGACCAAGCTTTTGGTCTCCTTCTTTGGCTCAGTGTCAATTTTTTTTGTATGATTAGGCACCTGTAAAGCACCTTGGGATGTTCTACTATGTTAAAGGCATTCTATATTGGTAGAAAATCCTCTCCAAAGCCTCTTCTTTTGCTGTTTAAAGATTTTAGTAGACATCCAGTTGACTTACTTTCAGTCTGTCAGGAAGCACTTTACCTGCTTCACTACCTCCTCTGGATCTTGCTGACAAAGTCAGGGTGAGGGGGGTCAAAGGGACCAAGTGATACTTAACATAACAGCCACCAGATGGTTTATGACCGAGGCTCTATCCCTGTAGGAAAGCACTCGGAGCAGTCCTGTCCAACGTCTGGGATGACCAATGACTTTTGTCTCCAGCTCAGGCCAGTTTTCCAACCAGGTTTCCTTGGCTGGGCTCAGGTAGACTCCCAGATATAACGGGTTGAGTGGCACTGCAGCTGAAAGTTGAGTGGAGTTCCTCCACAGGCAGTCTACCTGCCACTGACCTACTAATAGTCCAGAGCATTTAGCCCAATTAATCAGAGTTCACCAGGTGGCACTTGTGTTATCTTCCGCAGGTCAGCGGAATCCTTCGCCATGAGGAGCACGTACTCGACGTCAGCCAAAAGGACAGCCTCCATACTTGGTTCACACGCAGCCAATCCCGGCAGCCTCTGACGCAAGAGGTGCAAGAAAGATTCTATGCAGATGGAGTATAACTGGGACGTCCCTAACGTAATCCTCTCCCAAAGCGAAAGAGGACCAACAAAGATCTGCAATCTTAATTAGACACCCTGCCACATCATCTGGAAGTCAGATCTGGGCAGCAAAATGCATCCCGAACCTGAAGGCCCGCAGAGTTCTGAACAAATATTCATGATCCACCCTGTTAAACACCATCTCCTGATCTCCTGGGAAGGGAAGACGCTTGACAGATCAGTCCTCTGGGAAAAGTGGATCAGGTCCCAGACAGGATGGATGATATTGTGGATTGAGCGGCCTGGAGCTGTGTCAGACTGGTCAGGATTCATGGGCCAGCATGGTGCTAAGGTGACCACCTCCTCCAGACAGCCTGCTCACATTTGGGGAATTACCATCCAAGCAATCTTTCTCCTAGCACTCGGGTGCAGAAAGCAAACATACCAACATACTGCAGCATCAGGCTGGCTACTTCTCTCATTCTCCGAGTCATGAGATCTCCTCTCTAGGCAAATCTACGTTGAGCTGACCAAACTCAGATACTGAAATTGTGGAAACATGATGACATGGTACACAGTGAAATTCTCTTATATAAAATAGCTCGGATGGATACAAACAATTTCCATTGCCATTTCCAATAAACAATGACGGAAAATAATTGGAACTTGGTAACAATGTGTAAATATCAGTATAACACCAGGAGCCTTCCTTATGGATTGTGGATTCAATCAGCCTATAATTTGTATCAGAGCAAACCCAAGAAATAATGATCCATAATAACTCTAACAGATCAATAGAGAATGGATACTGAAGATTGTACAGAAGCATTTTTCATTTGGACAAATGATTGGCATGGAGTCAAAACCTTAGATCATGACACCCTACTGTGCACCAGAACATGCAATTATAGTGATGTGACGAGGTTTTCTTGACTGCATTGCCATTTGGGGCACTTTACTAGCTTGTTATAATTAGTGATTTCACTTCTGAACCTCTTGAGTTTCCTGGTGAGTTTCAGAAAAGACAGAATTTCAATTACTGGAATAAAAAGTAAGACTGTCATTGGTTACCCAGTAGTCTCCATTTGTGTTAGGGAGTTTCTGACCTTACTTTATGTTCCCAATGGCCAAGAACAAAAGGTTTACTCAAACCAGATGCTTAAGTGAATCACTGATCATCGTTTGCATCACTTAATTATCTACTAATAGCTGTAGAGTTTTACAGAGTCCAATAGAGAATGCTTTACTTGGTATTTAAGTATCGCCTTGTGATTTCAGTAATCCCATGTCCCCCAATTGTAGCATAGACACTTCTAACATATGTCATAGATAGAGCTTTGGAGGTTCAACCATTCATTACGTGTTTGCCAGTAGGGGAGAGCAAGCACAACATTCCCTCTTAAAAAAAACTAATAATCAAGTGCCAAATTAGCAGCAATTTGGAGCATTTTGGCAGGATGAATTAGTTTTCTTTTAGATCTGGGTTCAAATTAAGGGGTTAGTTATACTACGGGCACACTTGTGGGATTCGCTCCTGAGCTGGCAGATCCAAGTTATAGAACTAGCTCCCATTACTATACTTAGCCAGAATTCTGCACTCTATTCCCACTTGCATCCAGCGTGTGGTTCACTCTTGTTTAATTTTCAAGTTCAGAGTGAGGTAATATTAACCTTAGGCTTTGAAGCAAACTGTGGCTACACTTCAGCCAGTTGGAAACCCTGAGGATTGTCATTGGCACTCTACAGATGCACTGTAGTGTATCTAACTCATTGGTTTGAACCTAATGAAAACAAATGAATTCCTCGAAACATCTCCAAATCATTCCTCAAAACTATTCTAAATTACTATTCATTTGAGACTACCAGAACAATCACTGATCTGGCTTTGCATTGACAAACTGGTAGCACAATCCACCCTGCTTACCCTCCAAGTTCCCCTCCAAGTCACACACCATCCTAACTTGGAAATATTTTGCTGTTCCTTTATCGTCTCTTGGTTAAAATTCTAGTTTCAATCGCCAGTGTCTACTGTGCTAGCTGATTTCACCTAGGTTGGTGGTAGGGGTACTACAATTGGTCTTGGGTAAAGGGGAGATTGCAGGGTTATGAACATTGAACAATGACAGGATCAGACTTGGTTGTAATGTCCTTCACATTCGAACAGCCTGCCAACATTCCCATCTAGACTCCCACATGAAGAGTGTCCCCTCCCCCCAGTCAGGTCACCAAAGGGCAATTACTTCAATAGTTAACTTCAATAATAAGGAATAAAGACCTTCAGTAGAAGAGAGGAGAATATTGTAAGTATAAAGAGGAGGGAAAGTAGAAAGAAAAAAAGAACTTGCATTTATGTAGCACCTTTCACAACTTCAGGACATCCCAGCAATTTGTGCACAGCAAGGTCCCACAAGCAGCAATGTGATAATTATCAGATAATTTGTTGTAGTGACGTTGCTTGAGGGATAAATATTGGCCAGGACACTGGGAATAACTCTCCTGCTCTTCGAATCATAGAAAAATTACGACACAGAAGGAGGTCATTCGGCCCATCGTGTCCGTGCCATACTTCTTTGAAAATGAGAAGTCGCACAACACCAGGTTATAGTCCAACAGTTTTATTTGAAATTACGAGCTTTCGGAACTCTGCTCCTGTACCTGACGAAGGAGCAGAGCTCCGAAAGCTCGTAATTTCAAATAAAACTGTTGGACTATAACCTGGTGTCGTGCGACTTCTCATTTTTGTCCACCCCAGTCCAAAACCGGCATCTCCGCATCATACTTCTTCGAAGTAGTGCCATGGGATCTTTTACGTCCACCTGAGAGAGCAGACGGGGCCACGGTTTAACGTCTCATCTGAAAGGCGGCACCTCCGTACTGCACTAGAGTGTCAGCCTAGATTTTGTGCTCAAGTCCCTGGAGTGGGAAGATGAATCCACAACCTTCTGACTTGGAGGTGGGAGTGCAACCCATTGAGCCATGGCTGACACCAAGGAAAAGAAAGGAAAGCAATTTTAGTATCTTTGGAGGCTTACAATGTGATGTGTGCTCAGTTTGCATTACTTATACTGCCCTATTCAGAGGTCAAGGTCCAGCTTTTACAAAGTGTCAGAATCACAGAATTACTATTGTGATACAGGGAGAAACAGTTTGCTTTCACTCTATTGTAACTGAACATGCAATTGATTGTCACACAAGGTTAATTGAATAGACGATCACATTCAATCACACCAGTTGAAAATAGTTCTTCCAATGCTACTACTAATATTTTCTCATAGTTATTCTCTGTTCAAGAAGTATAGCGACTGGATTCACCAGTTACAAGATTCTACAATGAAATGCTTACAACCGTTGTTGCTGCCCATGAACAGCTCAACAAAAGTGATGATATAATATGGTATACAGGCTACTTCTGGAATCCTGAAAGGGACAAGTATTGGTGAAATATAGCATTATGAACAGTATTTATTAAAAAAATAGGGAAAATCAGGTTACATTATTGGCATTGAGATGTGGCCTTTTACCATCTTTCTTGTTCCTGCCATGATTTCGGGCCACTGGTTCATGGCCAGTATATTCCACCTCTAGAACAGTAAGGCTTTAAATAATATTCAGCAATGATCCCAGCCAGTCTCAAAATGTATTCTCATTAGAAAGCTATAAATAAAATAAAGCCAGTGTGTATAAATGAATACACACTGCTTTATGACAAATAAATGCCTATGATATTCAAGGAATATGATTCACTCATTTATATTTATATATCATTGCGTGGCCATTCTACCCACAAAACAGGAGTATGAGAATTAGTACAGATAAAGACAAATCAAATGTTTTGTGAAACATGACAGGTCTTGAGTTGCTGAGACCATTGAAGTGTCATTCCAAGAAAGAGAACTGGTTCAGATGGTACAATGTAGAATGTAAGGTTAGACAGACATTTTGGAGCTTGATTTTGAAGCCTTTCTCTGGAGATGAAATTAAGTGGGGTGGAGTCCATGATAGGGCAGGTTGTACATGGTCCGTGGAAAGAGTACGTTTGATGGGGCTGAATGGCCTAATATTGTTTTGTGCTCTTTATGTTTTTGATCATTAGGGAACTTGAATGTCCATGACCCATAAGATGGTAATCCAAACCTTTAAGGTGTATATTTGTCCCGACATTAAATAACCAAGAAATAAAAACAGAAAATGCTGGAGATACTCAGCAGGTCAGGCAGCATCTGTGAAGAGAGAAACAGAGTTAACGTTTCGGAGTTCTGACGAAAGGTCATCGACCTGAAACGTTAACTCTGTTTCTCTCTTCACAGATGCTGCCTGACCTGCTGAGTATCTCCAGCATTTTCTGTTTTTATTTCAGATTTCCAGCATCTGCAGTATTTTCTTTTTGTATTAAATAACCAAGATGTTCTTTCACTAAACTTGCCATTGATCTAGGGGTATATACAGTAGAACCGTCATAAGATACTTATCTTCCCCTTCTTCCCTCAAAGGTGACTTGAATTTACCATAGTCAATCGTTTGGATTCAAGGTGTAATGGGGGAAAAATTGGATTGCTTTGCACCTCCCGTTAGCGCCCTAAGAGGGTGCTAATGGGGCGCAAACCAGTTAGCGCCCGGGCGTGGCGCCGCCCACGCCTCCCGCGAAATTCAGCGGAAGGTTAACGGCGGCGCTAACTGGTAGCGCCCCTCGGCGCTGCGCCGCTGGCGATGATGTCATCACCATGCGCAGCGCCATGCTCGCGCCCAGGCCGCGATCTTCGGGAGCGCCCCCTGACTTACCGCCGGATGCTATGTCCGACGGGGTCAGGGGGACCTACCTGCGGCCAGGGAGGCGCAATTTAAAGGCAAGGTGCGGGGCGGCCATTTTTGTTGCCGGCCGCCTGCCAGCACCTGCCTGCGCTCCCGTCCCTGGCCTCTTGAATGGCCACCCCCTGCGGAGTGCCGGCTGCGCTCCAAGAGCCCGGCACTTCTCTTGTGTGTTGGGCTCTTTTGCCGGCACTCCCGATCCCTGGGAGCCCAGCTGGGCCCCGGGTCACGCTGTGCAAGGCCCCTCCCCTTTAAGAAGGGGAGGAAGGCCTGCAATACCACGGCGCAATGTGCCGCAGCGCCATGTAGCGCCGCGATATTGACTCGCAGCGCCCCAAGAGGGATGCGGGATGCTTCCAGTAGCGCCCCACTTCCTTCTTGGGGCGCAACCACTCAATGTCCGGTGCAGTGGTGCTAATTTTTCCTGGGTGCTAACAGTAGCGCCCCGGCGAAGTTAGTGCCCCAAATGGGGCGCTACTCCAGTTTTAGCCCATAGTGTATACATTGAAGCAATTGCTGAGTATAGAGAATCTTCTGCTGCTCACACTACCCAGAGCAGAATGTTTTTTGTATCTTTCAACTAGTGACATTTTATTTAAAGCAATATTTTGTACAACAAGAAATTACAACACAGAATTCACACAAAATGATGTGAAACGTAATCAAAACTGCCATGGACAGCATTCAGGTGATATCACAAAAAGAACAAATGAGCAGTGAGTCCATTCTGCAGCTGCAACAGTCAAAGGAGCTATAAAGCTGAGTGGCTTTAAGAGATTAATTTCAATATTATACATTTGATAGATACATATACACACACACACGCACATATATATATACACACATATATATATATATATATATATATACACATACACACATACTAACAAAGACACCACCAGCTGAACATGTATTGAATGGTTACTCTTACTAACAGCAGCTCCTACACTAGTATGAACAGTGTCTGATTCTGACTGGCTCAACCATATGGGTCACTTGATGTCAAGCTTGGGTTTAAAAGCATGTAGATTGTATGAGGAAAGGGAGACTGAGGAAAGTGATGAATTCCACAGTTTTCAGGTCCTGGGAATGAATAAATTAGAGTAGGAAACAATGCAATGAGTCCTGATTTCTCCTTATCGAAGGAAGAATATACTTGTCTTAGAGGCAGTGCAATGAAGGTTTGCTAGATTGATTCCTGGGATGTGAGGGTTGTCCTATGAGGAGAGAGTGAGTAGATTGGGCCTATACTCTCTGGAGTTTAGAAGAAAGAGAGGTGATCTCATTGAAACATATAAGATTCTGAGGGGGATTGACAGGATAGATGCTGAGAGATTGTTTGCCCTGGCTGGAGAGTCTAGAACTAGGGGGGCATAGTCTCAGGATAAGGGGTCGGCAATTTAAGACTGAGATGAGGAGGAATTCCTTCACTCAGAGGGTTCTGAATCTTTGGAATTCTCTGCCCCAAAGGACTGTGAATGCTCAGTCATTGAGTATATTCAAGGCTGAGATCAAGAGATTTTTGGATTCTAAGGGAATCAAGGGATATGGGGATCAGGCAGGAAAGTGGAGTTGAGGTCGAAGATCAGCCATGATCTTACTGAATGGTGGAGCAGGCTCAAGGGGCTGTATGGCCTACTCCTGCTCCTAATTCTTATGTTCTTATTTCACACAGTTATAAGAAGCCATACAATAAACACAAATATCACACGAGTTTAGGTTTGTTACTGGATTTTACTCATGAAAAACTTGATCTTTCATTGAGATAAGTTTTGAATTTTATTGAAACACTAAGGAATTCCCAAGTGACTCTTTCTACTTTTGCACCAATATGCAATGCTAACGCAACAAAGATTCTAATGAATTTAAAAAAAAAGACAAAGTGGTGGCATGCATTTGCAAAGATGCAATATTAGGTAATGTTGTTAACGGTTCTCTCTCCTCAGCTACTGTCCCCGCCCCTTCAAATCTCCCATCATCACACCCCTCCTCAAAAAAAACACCCTTTACCCGTCTGTCCTTGCAAACTACTGCCCCATCTCCAACCCTCCTTTCCACTCTTTGAATGTGCTGTCGCCTTCCAAATCCGTGCCCATCTTTCCTGCAACTCCATGTTTGAACCCTTCCAATCAGATTTCCGCCGCGCCACAACACTGAAACGGCCTTACCAAAGTCACAAATTACATCCTATGTGACTGTGGCCATGGTAAACTATCTCCCCTCATCCTTCTCGACCTGTCTGCAGCCTTTGACACAGTCGACCAAAACATCCTCCTCCATCCTCTCCTCTGTTGTCCAGCTTGATGGGACTGCATTCATCTCGTTCCATTCCTATCTATCCAGTCTAAGCCAGAGAATCACCTGCAATGGCTTCTCTTCCTGCTTTTGCATAGTTACCTTGGAGTCCCTCAAGGATCTATCCTTGGTCCCCTCCGATTTCTCATATACATGCTGCCCCTCGACAACATCATCTGAAAACACATCAGGCCCCACATGTTCACTGATGACACCCAGCTCTACCTCACCACCCCCTCTCTCAATCGCTCCACTGCCTCTGATTTGTCACACTGATTGTCCGACATCCAGTATTGGATGAGAAGAAATTTCCTCTAATTAAATATTAGGAAGACCAGAGCCAATAGGGTGGAAATTGCAGTCGGAGGTTTCCCACGGGCGAATGCCAATGATCCGCAAGAAAAGTACACACCTACCTGGTGCCTCTGTATCTTTGGACTCTTGCAGTCCTGGGCCTGCAGGCAGAGACTGCATAAAGACCCACGTATCCCACTGGCGCATGCGGTTCACAAGCGTCCCTGGGACCATGTGGGCCAGCCCAACCAATCACAAGGGGGTTTTCCATTATGCTTATGGTGATTTCATTTACATACGGAATCCCAATAAGCATAATAGGAATCCCCTAAAAAAACACACTTTCACCCCACTTAAATAAAAATAAATCATTACATGTTAAAAATTAATTAAATACAATTTAATTAAATATTTAAAACAACAATGTATTTTTTTGAAAAGTAAATTTAAACATTTTTAAAGGGGCCAAAAATAACCTAAACTTATTTAAAAGGTTTTTGAATGTTTAAATTATTTTAAACATTTTATTTTAATATTTATTTAAACCCTTATGCTGGTAAAAGAAGGCCTTATGCCTGCTTTTACCAGGCATAAGAGTTTCATGGGCATTCGCTGGGCAGTAGTTGGGCAAATAGCCCAATCCTGCGCCAGCGATAGTCCATTTCCTTCAGATTCGTACGATCTGTCAAGTTGAAACGTGACAGATCGCAAGTTCCAGGTTTTTGCACATGCACATCGCATGCGGAAACCCGGAACTTGCGGGGCACTTCCGACTGCGTACGCTGTGTGTCTGCAGTCATAGGCCCTGGAAAATCCGGGCCATTGTCTTTGGTCCCTGCCACAAATTCTGTTCCATAGCCACTGACTCCATCCCTCTGCCTAGTCACTGTCTGAGGCTGAACCAGACTGATCACAACCTTGGCATCCTATTTGACCTTGAACTGAGCTTCTGACCAAAAATGCTCTCCATCACCAAGACCGCCTACTTCCACCTCCGTAACATTACCCATCTCTGTCCCTGCCTCAACTCATCTGCTGCTGAAACACTCATCCATTCCTTCATTACCTCTATTCCAATGATCTCCTGGTCAGCCTCCCACCTTGCAACCTCCATAAACTTGAGCTCCCCCAAAACTCTGCTGCCCATATTCCAACTCGCACCAAGTCCCGTTCACCCATCACCCCTGTGCTCGCTGACTGATGCTGGCTCCCGGTCCGGCATTTCTCGATTTTAAAATAGTCATCCTTGCTTTCAAATCCCACCATGGCCTTACCCATCTGTCTCTGTAACCTTCCCAAGCCCTACAACCCTCTGAGATCTCTGCGCTTCTCCAATTCCAGCCAACCTGCACATCCCTGATTTTAATCGCTCCACCACTAGCGGCCGTGCCTTCAGCTGCCTGGGCCCTAACCTCTGGACTTCCCTCCCTAACCCTCTCCGCCTCTCTACCTCTCTCTCCTCCTTTAAGAAGCGTCTAAAACCTACCTCACCTGTCCTAATATCTGCTGTTGTGGCTCGGTGTCAAATTGTGTCTGATAATCGCTCCTGTGAAGCGGCTTGAGACGTTTTACTAAGTTAAAAGCGCTATCTAAATGTAAGTTGTTGTTGTGAGACAAAGGCAAAACTGTTTCACAGTAATGCAAACTGTGCAGAAGAATTGGCCTAAAAAGTGTTGCATAATCAATTGGTTCAATTGGTAGCATTCTTGCTTTTGAATCAGAAGTGTGGATCCAAGGACTTGAGGATATAATCTAGTCTGACACTTCAGTACTGTGCTAAGGAAGTACTGCACTCTGGAAGTTACCTTCCTTCAGACGAGACATTACATTGAGAACCTGTCTGTCCTTTAGGTGGACATTAGAAGATTCCATTGCACTAGTCTTGAGGAGCGGGGCTATCCTCCCGGTATTCTGCCCAGTATTCCTCCCTTAATCACCACCATTAAAAGCAGATTAACTGGGTATTTATCTCAGTGCTGTTTCTGTAAAACTTGCTGTGCACAAAATGATTGCTGCGTTTGCCTACTAAACGACATTGACGGCGCTTCAAAGTAATTCAGATGAAGGCCGCAAGACGTTTGAGACGTGATAAGACCCTGTATAAACGCAGCACTGCCTTTTCAATTCCTTTTCTGACAAAGCCGTATGATAACGTTAAGGAGCAACACAGGCTTTCGCTCGCTCCGCCCCGCCCTGTAATTTTCCAGCGCTCGATTTGTCTATTTCAGGTTAGTTTCAGATACTTAGAACATCAAATTCAATCAATCCAGTCATCACTCTGCACTGGGGCGGCTAACAGACAACTGCAATCAAATGCACGGGAGAGTGACACAAGAAAATAAGCTTATTCAGCATTTAATAATTACGGACACACTATCCAAATACACTTATTTTATTTTTAATATAAACCGATAATAACACAGGATGTATGTTTCCGAGCTGATCACGCGGGGGTGGGCGATGCCAAGGGTCTGATAGGAAGAAATAGATTCAGATGCAAACCAGTCACATCTGCTAGCGCCTCCTCCCCAATAACATGAGGCATTTGAGAGATTTAAATTGTTTAAAGGCATTTTTTTATCGTTAAGATCAGAGGAACAGGGCACATGTAGTTGATGGGGGAGATTTTGCTTTTCTATAACGATTTCCTTTGAAGTTTGATAAATGAATGTGTGTGTGGGGGTGTGCTTCCTGTACACGGAGGAGATAATGAGTTAAACGCTCTCTATTTGCCTGGTTGAGGTGCTTGCTCGACATAAATGCAGCTTCCAGACCCTTTTGTACTACCTTTCAACAAGAGCATTTTGCCACAAGAGCCCTTAATAACAGGTCTGATAAGCATGTGTAATTTGGCATATTTCGCCCTTCTGTTGGGAGCATGCGGCTCAATGATGGCTTCAAACCTAAAGAGATGTTTACTTAGTTGTTTTAATGCAAAGCAGTAATTTCCCTGTGATGGGCAATATCAAAAGGAAATATTTACAAAACAAAGGGGCATCATCAAAATCCTGGTCTCCTTCCATTCTACACAAATAAATATTAAAAAGGGACCTTTAAAAACACAGATATCAAATCAATCGATGGGCTGAAGTCTGGCCTGAGCAGGAGGAAAGTGGTGCAGTAACAGTCAGGACCGGTGTAATATCCTAGGTCATTGACGGTCACACCTGTAGATGCCGGCGCTCTGTCGCGGAACGTGTGCTATACACATCATGGTTTTACTGTTGCATATATCAATGCAAGTTGTTGTTGCTGCTCCTGTTGTCATTCTGCCCCCTTTGAAATTCCTAAAGTTTGAGCCCCTAACAATAAGTATTCAAGTTCTATCACTTGACCATAGAGTACTGCAAATGAATTCTCGACTCTTCCAGCTCCACTTTCCCTCCCAGTGCAATAGCTTTATATTCAGTGTTCCCCGTACATTCAGGTGGGGGTGCGGTTTCTGTATGCGTGTGTGTGAGTGTGTGTAAGGGAGTGAGAGTTAGTGTGTGTCTGTGTGTGTGTAAGGGAGTGGGAATTAGTGTGTGTCTGTGTGTGTAAGGGAGTGGGAGTTAGTGTGTGTCTGTGTGTGTGTAAGGGAGTGGGAGTTAGTGTGTATGTCTGAGTGAGTGAGTGAGTGTGTGTAAGGGATGAGAGTTTGTGTGTGTCTGTGTGTGAGTGTGTGCAAGGGAGTGAGAGTTAGTGTGTGTCTCTGTGTGTGTAAGGGAGTGGGAGTTAGTGTGTGTGTGTGAGTGAGTGTGTGTCTGTGTGTGAGTGATTGAGTGTAAGGGAGTGGGAGTTAGTGTGTTTGAGAGAGAGAGTGTGCGTAAGGGAGTGGGAGTTAGTGTGTATGTGTGTGTGTGTGTGAGTGAGTGTAAGGGAGTGGGAGTTAGTGTGTATGTGTGTGTGAGTGAGTGAGTGTAAGGGAGTGGGAGTTAGTGTGTATGTGTGTGTGTGTGAGTGAGTGAGTGAGTGTAAGGGAGTGGGAGTTAGTGTGTATGTGTGTGTGAGAGTGAGTGTAAGGGAGTGGGAGTTAGTGTGTGTGTGTCAGAGAGAGAGTGTGTGTAAGGGAGTGGGAGTTAGTGTGTGTCTGTGTGAGTTAGTATCTGAGTGAGTGAGTGTGTGTAAGGGAGTGGGAGTTAGTGTGTGTCTATGTGTGTAACGGAGTGGGAGTTAGTGTGTGTGTGTGTGTAAGGGAGTGGGAGTTAGTGTGTGTCTATGTGTGTAAGGGAGTGGGAGTTATTGTGTGTCTGTGTGAGTGAGTATCTGAGTGAGTGAGTGTGTGTAAGGGAGTGGGAGTTAGTGTGTGTCTATGTGTGTAAGGGAGTGGGAGTTAGTGTGTGTGTGTGTGTGTGTAAGGGAGTGGGAGTTAGTGTGTGTCTATGTGTGTAAGGGAGTGGGAGTTATTGTGTGTCTGTGTGAGTGAGTATCTGAGTGAGTGAGTGTGTGTAAGGGAGTGGGAGTTAGTGTGTGTCTATGTGTGTAAGGGAGTGGGAGTTAGTGTGTGTGTGTGTGTGTGTAAGGGAGTGGGAGTTATTGTGTGTGTGTAAGGGAGTGGGAGTTAGTGTGTGTCTGTGTGAGTGAGTATCTGAGTGAGTGAGTGTGTGTAAGGGAGTGGGAGTTAGTGTGTGTGTGTGTGAGTGAGTATCTGAGTGAGTGAGTGTATGTAAGGGAGTGGGAGTTAGTGTGTGTCTATGTGTGTAAGGGAGTGGGAGTTATTGTGTGTGTGTAAGGGAGTGGGAGTTAGTGTGTGTGTGTGTGAGTGAGTATCTGAGTGAGTGAGTGTGTGTAAGGGAGTGGGAGTTAGTGTGTGTCTGTGTGAGTGAGTATCTGAGTGAGTGAGTGTGTGTAAGGGAGTGGGAGTTAGTGTGTGTATGTGTGTAAGAGAGTGAGTATCTGAGTGAGTGAGTGTGTGTAAGGGAGTGGGAGTTAGTGTGTGTAAGAGAGTGAGTATCTAAGTGAGTGAGTGTATGTAAGGGAGTGGGAGTTAGTGTGTGTCTGTATGAGTGAGTATCTGAGTGAGTGAGTGTGTGTAAGGGAGTGGGAGTTAGTGTGTGTGTGTGTGTGAGTGAGTATCTGAGTGAGTGAGTGTGTGTAAGGGAGTGGGAGTTAGTGTGTGTGTGAGTGAGTGAGTATCTGAGTGAGTGAGTGTGTGTAAGGGAGTGGGAGTTAGTGTCTGTGTGAGTGAGTGAGTATCTGAGTGAGTGAGTGTGTGTAAGGGAGTGGGAGTTAGTGTGTGTGTGTGTGTAAGGGAGTGGGAGTTAGTGTGTGTATGTGTGTAAGGGAGTGGGAGTTAGTGTGTGTGTGTGTGTGTGTGAGTGAGTATCTGAGTGAGTGAGTGTATGTAAGGGAGTGGGAGTTAGTGTGTGTGTGTGTGTGTGTGAGTGAGTATCTGAGTGAGTGAGTGTATGTAAGGGAGTGGGAGTTAGTGTGTGTGTGTGTGTGTGAGTGAGTATCTGAGTGAGTGAGTGTATGTAAGGGAGTGGGAGTTAGTGTGTGTGTGTGTGTGTGTGTGAGTGAGTATCTGAGTGAGTGAGTGTGTGTAAGGGAGTGGGAGTTAGTGTGTGTCTGTGTGAGTGAGTGAGTATCTGAGTGAGTGAGTGTATGTAAGGGAGTGGGAGTTAGTGTGTGTATGTGTGTAAGAGAGTGAGTGGGTGAGACTAGTTGCCTGTGAGAAAGTGAAATGCTTTACTGAAGAATCTGAAATTACTTTCGCTGCATTTCCTGCTCACGAATCAAGCCTTAAATCAGCAGCAGGATTTGGGTGCAGTTCATAATGAAATCCTTTGAAAATCTGTTCTACGAAGTGTTGAATGTAGGAGAGGTACAGTTCACACAGATCTGGTAGCTGTGTTAGAATCCACCTTCAATCCATTGTACTGTGTCATTAATCTAATTTGTTAAAATCACAGTGCTCCCGCTCGCCCGATGATTTCTTTGCTAATTTGCTCCATACAGCAACATTTTGTATTTATCAGTCACCAATCTTTTAACCTCAGTCCAAAGCAAAAAAAAAACCCTTTGATAAGTTCAAAGCGATGAGACTGAATTAAGCTCCTCTGTTTTAATGAACCCGATTGAATGGGACTTTGAAAGGGCTGCAAATGGAGTCGGGTCTCACAGCCGTCTGATGAAGGGGCTCGTGTATGTTTTAATTCGTTGATATTTAGTTAGTCCTTTTTAGAAAGGTATGCCAGTTTTTTTTTCTTATTGAATGAAGGGTTTGTGATATTGATGTCTGTGGTAGTTACCAGGACAATGGCGCGTAGCTCTGCAAAAGCCACCTAATTATTTCGCCCCCATATGCATTATTATGGGGGGGGGGGGGGAGAGGCGGGGGAATACATGTAATAGTCTTTCGTAAAATTCGTATTTGCGACGGGCTGATGCAGGAAGAAATCGTGATTCCAAAAGTCAAAATCGGTCGGGATTGAGGTTTATGGAGAATATCCCTAACTCAAAAACTCAACCTCGGCGCACAGAAGGTAGAGCGGAGCCCGAGTCTGGCAGACATTACAACAAGAGCCGAAAAGCAAGCGAGCAGCAATTAGCTACAGACCTGCATTCCCCCCCCCCCCCCTTCTTACAAACACCGGCGCGGATTATTGGAGGGTTTTAGGCAGAACCGTTTATATTTCCAGGCCAGTAAGCATTAGTACATGTATTCGGCGTTAGCATAAGAAAAGAAGAGGCCCTGTGAACTCCATTCACCTCCTGACCCTCTCCCCGGTGCTGAACAGCAGTACTTTCAGACTCCCAGCCTCTCCGACAGCCTTTGACTAGACCCAGGATTCCTAATCAGGGTAATTTAATATAGCTTAAGCCTCTGTTCGCTTTATTTTAAGCCCTTCTATGGTTTGTTTCGTGGCATTCACTCCTCTCATCCATCATTAGCGATCCTTAGTTGTTGAATGTAAAGGCCTGATATGAGACTACAACTTCCTTTTCATGTACAGAGAGAGAACGGGCGAGCTGGGGTTCTATATAATGATTAAAACATTCCCAAGGACTCAGTCACTCGTGATAAAATGCCCAAGCACTAACAAGGCCAAGGCAGACATGAATTTAAACGGGAAAGCAGAACCCAGTTGATTTTATTCTGTGATTAGTAATCATGGCCATTGTGTAAATAATCCATACCCCTCATCTCATGTGGATTAAGTGCTAATAGATTTTGAACAGGGGAGACTGTCTATTGCTGAGGAAGAGATACACGTCCAATGCTATGCGTGGAGTCGTGGGACCATGCCCGAGCCTGAAACACAAAGACCCCTATTCATTGGTCGATGACAAGCGGAAAATCTTCATTGAATAAATGAATCAGAACTAATCAAATGAGATCACGTGGCCCAGCTTCCACTTTCACCTGCAATCAAGTCTTAACTGAACCGGTCTTATTAATAAATGTACGTCGGGCTAATATTCTCCCAATGGCCAAGTCAGAACTGGGTCGCAAGTAGAGGATGTCGAACACCCAGACAATGAACCTTCTGCAGTATTGTGTAGGGACACATTTATTGAGCATCAGAAACTCATCCACCCACGCCTCCCCTCCTCCAGCATCAACAAGTAGGTCACACCGAACAAGATGGAAACTTTATTCAGAATCCAATCAATATTTTGCAAACCTCCTCTTATCAGTTTCAGGTGCTATGTTGCCGAGTCGGGTGAGTTGCAATAACATAGAACTGATTGGTCCCAAGTCCCGATATTTTGTGAACTTTTCTGACCCTGATGTCCCGCGTTACCAAAAGCGCTTGTAAAACGCTTTAACCGTCGCCTGAATTTACAGATTTGAAAAGTAAATGAAGAATGATCGAAAGTGCACCCCTCCCCACACACACACGGTGCTGAGATAGAAACAGATCAATGATGGAGACGGCGAAACTATGTAGTGAGTGAGTGTGTTGTGGTGGCGAGAGGAATTGATGGCACTTTTAGTTATTCACTTATTTCATTTATGTATAACACTGTGCTTACGCAGAAACCAATTCCAGACACTTCCAGTGCATCGTTAAGCCCCCCACAAGCACCAAACAGGCACACAATGGCTCTGCCTCCGGACCCCAGGCATTCAGCAACGTTCCGGTTACACCTCATGTCACTGCGCTCGGTCGAACCAAGCAGTTGGTTACTGGGGTCAAGAGGTGGAGGTATTTCTGATAGGCTTAAATATTTCATTACACCCCTGGGCAAATAACATAACACAGTCAGGACTTGGTGCAAGCAACTCGGGGCAGTGCGGGAGATTAAAAATAAATCCACACTAGGCGGGTGTGAACATTTAACGCCTCTGTGCTGTGATCTGACATGAGTCCCGTTCGTTTAGAAAAACTTAGCACAGGCGACACACCTTATCACACTGCAATATCTATGGGATGTATTAGAAAGAAAGAACTTGCATTTCTATAGCGTCTTTCACGACCTCAAGACGTCCCAAAGCGCTTTACAGCCAATGAAGTACTGTGGAAGTGTAGTCACTGTTATTTTGTAGGAAAGGACGCAGCTCATGGTCAACACAGAAAAGAACAGTCTGCGAGGAACTCTTAAAAATAGTTTTGGGGACTAAAATTATCACTGGGGTTTTACTGCTTTATAATCTTTCAAATTTGCCGTTTGAAAGCCAATAGGTCTGGGAATCATTAGAGAGAAAAATAACATTAGCTGATTAATTTAAGCTTTTAAGTCAACCAAGCCCTTTTAAAGGTTGGTGAAATGTTTATCAAATGCCATTTCACTGTACCTAACACGTGGCAGGTATTTAGAGACTGTGACTGCATCCAATTATGTAAGACTGGCTGGTACTGGCAAAGCCCTAAAAGTCGCTGAAGAGATCACTTCTCTCACCGAATGCTCCTGTATGAAATCCCTCGTCTCAGGACGGTTTTAAGAAACGGAAGCTTTACCCTGCATTCCTTTGCCGTCGTTGTCCTGCGCACTTTGCACGCACCGCTTCTCAGTTACAGTATGAAGGCAGCTCAGCCCACTGGCCAGAGTGCAGCGGTCACTTTGTTCTGCTATTTTTTGTATCAGTAACTCCAATCGACCCCGGTTTAGAGATTTTTGCAAAATATCGGAAATAGCAGAACGGTGAAGTGCACCGTTTTCGGGTCGGTTGTAGATGTGAGGCAGAGGGCAGAACATCCACCATCTGTCAGAATGGACATTTTAATACTGACATTTTGTGATTCATTAAAATGGACCATTCTGTACTGAGAATGCACTAGTTGGTGGGTGGTGGGGGGGGTTACACAAACCGCATTATTATATAAGAAAATCTAAATGCTGTCCGATAATGCACAGTTGCTAAATATATAGTTTTATTTTCCATGTGGGAAGAGAAGTCTTAGAATATACAAAATAAAGTGGTAGATTATTTATCCTCTCTTAAAGCAAAGCTCAATGGGCCAGATGGCCTTTTGTTGCCCCGTTTTCTTATGTCAATAGTTAATATATAATTAGTGTAGGACCGGAAACCAACGTCTGGTAATGGACTGTTTCACAAGTTAGTGGAAACTGAAGGAAAATATATTTTTCGCCATCTTTATTGTAATAAATGTACACTTTAAATTGTTACCTCGCTGGTGGGGATGGCACAAATTATATTAATGTTTGTAACCCTACGAGTCTATATTGGACTGTATATGAATCAATAACGTTTTATAATAACTTTTACCGAAAGGAAATATGCCTCCGATTTTTTTTCTACATATCAATATGCTTTAGACATTTTATTTCAATTATGATTGTTTTCGCATTGTGTGGCATTTTAATCTACATTTAAAAACATAATAGCAACATGTATGGCCATGGAACGTTATTGGGGAGCTTGACGGATGTAATCTGTAGACCATCGCGTACAGTCACTTACAAAGGTCATATCAACTTATTTATAGCAAAATGGGATTTAATCCTATCAAACTCGCAGTTTTTACAGCAGATTAACATTTTAGCACTTTCCCAGCACATCCTGGCGCCACAACTCTAATGGGTGGAATGGTCAGTTTCATTTAGTTCGCACCAATAATGTCAAAATATCACTGACATTTTTTTTATTGAACTGGAACATCCAAGGCATGAGATGTACATCACCCCCTTAAAGCCCAATAAAACCTTGGTCAATGAAGGCCATTACAACCCAATGCAGACAACTGCAATCATTGCACGCATTCCACCCCGATACAGGCCAATGCACACACAACACACCTCACCAATGCAGACCGCTGCAGTCTATTACATGCATCGATTAGAAATACCGACGACAAACTGTATTTCTTTGATGTTCGGCTTTAATATGTCTAGATTTTATTAATTTCACCAAAGTAAATATCTCCAACCTGAATATTCAAGTGACTATAATTTTAAAATAAATCTCTTTCACCTTCACACCCGTTAAAACATTGTTAACTGCATTTAAGTGTGAATTCGTGTTAAGTGAGTAAATGTGTGCAAACTATGCAATCTTATTACATCTGCCTTATGCCAAACGATTTAATGCGAGTTCATGCATTTAATATATGAATTACAACGCTGAAAGATAAATAATTAGTTTATATTTAATCAGTTTAGTTTTCCCCTAAAACAAATCAAAGAACAAACTGAAAATAGTCCTGGTGACTGAATATAATTTTATAGCGAATGTCACCATGCAATGGTAGAATTGGGACTGGAATTACAAGATTTATATGTAGGAAACTATTTTAAGTTTGATGTGATTTTTTACAATCATTAACGTGGGACTTTTGTTGTAATGCTTTAAAGGTGATATACAAATGCAAATTGCTGATGATATTGTTGCTGGGCTGAATCGAAAAGGCGATTGTGTGAATCCTATATATGTAATACTTTAAAGGAAAATAAATTCAAACCAGTTTAATAGAAAAGATGAGACAAGCTAGCCAGCTCAATATATCTCTTATTCCACGTATATTAAAGACTGATAAGTATTTCTGTATAATCACTTGAGGTCGACCTTGAGTAAGCTTCCAATGTAAAATACTGCTCCCCGCCTCTTCACACCTGACTGTCAGCTCACCATTATAAATCTGTTCCGTTTTGGAGGCAATACTTCACAGTTTAAAACTTAAAATATTTAATATTCTATATCAGACCTGGAGGTGGTTGATATTAACACTGGATGCGAGTAATGGGAAAGTATTCCATTCTTAGGCGTTGTATTCCCATCCCTCATCTGATGAGCACAATATTTACAAGAACATACTACAATTTTGTGCAGTTTTGGTTTGTTAAATCCAATGCATTTTCAATTATACCTAGGTGCTCGTTTCTGACATCTCCTGGATTCACTTACAAGAATAGAGAATAATCTAGTTAGAGAAATAATGGAACATGTGGGATTTCAAATCCAACCTTTCAGTACACGGTTGTATTGGGACTCAATATCCTGTCTTACCAAAGGCTTTGTTATATATTTTCTGTTTAAATTTGATTTTTTTAGTCTACCTAGATCTATAACTTTGTGCATGTTGTTTTGATAAATTGAAAGGATGTGATATCCAAGCTATTTACTGGTTGTAAAATCATATTAAAATATAAACTACACAACATTTCTGTTGCAACAATGATGGATTCCGAAGTGTAGTTATGATATGTAGGCTAAAGAATTTGATAATTTGCCTTTTCCGATTTACTTGGAAATCCCTTAGTCTACGTTTTCATATTTCTATACATTCTTACTTTAAATACATTGGATATCAACCACTATTATCATCTCTATGTTTATTCTACAGCTAAACAGAACTATCGAAGTAATTCGAATTTTATTTAAATTGGTTTTATAATCATTTTTTGTAGTCTTGATATATTTTGCACCTACCGTAGTTACACATTTATATTAATATCTCCATTCTTTGAGGCTATTATATTTTAACCAATTATGAGGCAGGGATTTTGAATTTACAGTGCGGCTATCGGTTTACACTGTTGTGGAATTCGCTGCTCGTTTTTAAAGGTGTAAATGCAGAACCGGATTAGGTGCGGTAAATATTCCACGAAAGAACATCATTTAGCGAAACTGAAACGAACCACAGCGTCACCCGACGCAAGATTAAAAACTTACTCCCAACTTCATCGTCCACTTCAAGTAAAAATACCAAATAAAATTAAAATCGACTACGACCATAACACTTAATGAGCTGCAATCCTAAATCTTGTAGGCGCCTATACTTACAATAGTGTCATATTTCTAAAATGATTATTACAGTATAGTACTTGCACTATATTCATTAAGCACACCTACATTAGCTCTGTTCAACAAAAAAAGTTAAAGATCCTTACTATACTGTGTGACTTAAATCCTAATGCCATCTATACATTATTTGTTGATTAAGAATAAAGAGATAGAAATAGTAAATAGTTCTAAATAGTAAACAAGTCACAATATCCAGATCTTTACAAATTAACCAAATTCATAATCAGTAGCATTGCAGGACAGGTCAAGGGACCCGTTTCATAACATTGAGGGTTTTTACAGTCTATCTCCTGTCCCAGAAATTCGTTAATTTTGGAACAAAAGGCCAATTTGCAGTTGGGGATGCTTTGGTTCCTTTAAAAATTACTTCCTCCTTGATCATTTGTGAGTTCTTCTGTTGTTGTAGGAAAGTCACATGCTCAAAGAACGATCCCTTTTAACCGCTCAGTCAAAACTCCACACACTGTTCAGGTACTAATATGCCATCTCTTGCTATGGGTGTCTGTAATTTACACTTAGTTTAAATGGGCGATATTACCCAAACATTGCGTGGATTATAATGAGTGTTACAGTTTAACACTAACAATGATATAAATTTTATTGTGACAGCACACAGGGAATAATTACATGTCAAAGAGGTGACAGGTTACAGGGTGGTGAGGGCGGTGATGGTTGTGCTTTGAGAGGAGAGCATGTCACAAACTGCGATCACGTGGGAAGCTACAATCTACTCCTGTTACAGCCGTACTTGCCAGCGGATTGTTACCGAGAAGCCAGCCTTTGAGAGTGGCCACATTCTAGTCTTTGTCCCAACTCTGAAATTAAATGAAATAGCTCATAATCTGCAGACCCTTACTATAAAAAGAAAAAGAAAGACTTGCATTTTTATAGCGCCTTTCACGACCACCGGATGTCCCAAAGCGCTTTACAGCCAATGAAGTACTTTTTGAAGTGTAGTTACTGTTGTAATGTAGGAAACGCAGCTGCCAATTTGCGCACAGCAAGCTCCCACAAACAGCAATGTGATAATGACCAGATAATCTGTTTTAGTGATGTTGATTGAGGGATTAATATTGGCCCCATGACACTGGGGAGATCTCCCCTGCTCTTCGAAATAGTTGAGAGGTCGCACAACACCAGGTTATAGTCCAACAGTTTTATTTGAAATCACAAGCTTCGAAATAGTGCCACGGCATCTTTTATGTCCATCTGAGAGGGCAGATGGGCCTCTGTTTAACTCGGCACCTCCGACAGTGCAGCGCTCCCTCAGCACTGCACTGGAGTGTCAGCCTAGATTTTTGTGCTCAAGTCCCTGGAGTGGGACTTGAACCCACAGCCTTCTGACTCAGAGGCAAGGGTGCCACCCGCTGAGCCACAGGCTGACACTGTGGGATGCGACTACAGTCATTGTTGCAATGCTTAATTGTAAAACTTTGACCTGCCATACTTTTGATTTAAATCGGACGTTCCTTATATATTATTTTCCTAAAAATCCTAAATCCTTGATTTTTCTGCGGATTTATGAGTTTTGAAGATGTATAGTAAGGTTGAGTTATGATTAGAAATACATCCATAGATTAAAAAGCGGGAGAGGATCCCCACAGGGGCGTCAAAAGGTGTTTCTTTAAGTAGATATCATAGTTAAAAATGCTAAGTTAGACACTACGTTCATCCTCGTCTCAGCATACCTTAATAATTGTGTCTGGGGCCATTATTCGCGAAGCTTTAATATTTAAGTTGAACATCGCTCGCTGGTTGTCCAAAATTACTCTTAGATAGAGATACAGGTCATTGCGAAAGTTCCGTTAATCACTTAAAACAGCTTGTAATTGAAATTATTCTTTTTAAACGTTTCTAGTTTTCTATTATCGCCTGGCGTGGCGACCCCCTCTTACTAATTCATTGTTCGTTTATGGCGAAGGCATGTCTTCTAAAAATCACTGTTTAGATTCCAGTTTCTGTTTTGGGCAGATATTTATAAGCCAACTTGTGCCTGCCGACCTTTCTTACAGTTCATCCATCCGCACATTCACACCTGTGGATTCCACCATTCCACGCATCAAACCACTGGTCACTCCGCTCGGTTAACGTACAGTTACACTGTGGTGAGACGATTGAACGGATTCTGAGTTTTTGGCATGTCAAAAATAACATTGTCCATGTTATTAGTGGATGTGTAACTTAGTGGACTTTCAGAAAATGGTCCAGTGTTCGCTGGAATATTCGCGTGATCTATGGACAATTAAATATTAATATCTTTAGGAGCGGTTTAAGGGGATGTTTAAAATCTATTTACTGAGGAAGTTTGGAAACTCGGTTTTCAACTCATTCACCCGACAGTTTGATCTAGGGTAAGGGAACATTATCAATGCCTCTCCTTTTATTTCGGGATTGCTTTTACTGGCTTCGTTGAGTATATTCAAGACAGAGATCGATAGATTTTTGGATATTAAGAGAATCAAGGGATATGGGGATAGTGCAGGATGGTGGAGTGGAGACAGAAGATCAGCCATGATCTTATTGAATGGCGGAGCAGGCTCGAAGGGCCAAATAGCCGACTCCTGCTCTTATTTCTTATGTTCTTATGTTGCTGAAGGTCCCGCTTGTTAATTCTCCCAAGTGCACAGTGTCAGAATTTTAAAATCTGACTCAGACCAACCAAGAAATTGATTGCCGGGGAAAGGGGGATGTAACAGTAAATATCACAGTAAAATTAATTTAGACCATTCACAACTATCATTTACATTTTACTTTACTGATTCTTTTCTTTGGGTTTTGTGGAATATATATCACTAGAACTTGGTGCTCAAAATTAACTTTTAGATAACTTTTGCTTCCAAACTAGTGTTTCTGGAACTTCTAGAAATGTGAGGCCTATGTGTAGGGCCAAAAGAGCAGTCCGATCTCTTTATACACCTTGGTATTTGCTGATTTTACTGTCTCTGGTTAAGTAGGTTTATGGCAGAACTCTTACCTTGAAGTTTAATTTGAGCTCCGATACAAAATCGTTCTATTCCAAAAGAAAAACTAGCGCCTGTTCAATGATGTGACAGCGCTTTTTACAACCCATCATAAAGGTGCAACAGGGTATCTGAAGCTGGGATTGTATTGATTAGATGCAGTGGTGATGGATTTTGAAAAATAGACTATTAGTAAATGAGGCCGTGTTATCGGTATATATTCCGTCTGATTATAGGATGCCCTTGATGCAGACAATGGATGGAAAGCGACACTAAACGGGATTGTCCTTTGATAAGTAAACGAGAGATTGGTGAACTGGTGGCTTCAGCCCATCTTCCTGGTATCTGTAATGGTCATGATGCGGAGATGCCGGCGTTGGACTGGGGTGGACAAAAATGAGAAGTCGCACAACACCAGGTTATAGTCCAACAGATTTATTTAAAATTACAAGCTTTCGGAGCTATCGATAGCTCCGAAAGCTTGTAATTTTAAATAAATCTGTTGGACTATAACCTGGTGTTGTGCGACTTCTCATTTTTGGTATCTGTAACGTGGTGCTTGTTAGCTCCATTAGATAATATCTCCCAAACGTGATTTATTAAAATTAATGCGCATAAATTCACGCTATTAACAGGTAACTGCATAGACTGGGCCTATGGCGGTCTTCTGATTTCACAACACTGAATGGGAACTGCACTGTTGCGGTGCTTTGCTACGAAATTTAGTCCGGGCTTAATTATATTGAACGCGACACTAACAGGGACAGAGCAAAGGGACTGGGATTCGATTGGACAGCTCCAATATGGAGCTAGTATCAGCACAAGCAACATATTCAGAACAGCCGCCTTCTGCATTGAAATAGAATAGAAGATTGTGCACATTTACAGCAGGTACATCAGCGTCTGAGAGAGAGTCGCCTTTGAGATGGGACCTTACTCAGAATTGTTTGCATTTCAGATGAAAGATCTACATCCCAGACGTTAACCTGATGTTTCCCCCTCTCGGATGCCGATCGGCCTGTTGTGCATTCGCTGGTTTTCTTTTTATATCGGACTGGGATCCACAATGGTCTCAATTAAAAAACTTTCTTTTCTTGAAGGGATTTATTTAGAACACCGTGTATACAATGCATTTGTCTTCAAAAATGAAAATCATTCACCTTTAGATTGATGGTGAAGTTACCTAGCAGGCTTGTATGTGCTAAGTACACTGAGGTCCATCTAGCTCCTCATCTGAGATGAGGAGCTGCAGGTTCAGTTCCATCTACCAGACTCCCAATCACATTCTCAGCCAGATGAGAGCTCTCCTCTTGCGTGCCGAATTTTGGAAGATGATCTCCGCTCCGCCCATTAAGTTTTAAATGTTCCTAAGAAAACGGTTTCCTATAAATTGTTCGGGATGGCGAAGAAGGCGTTTTATTTTCTAGGGTCTTTCAAGAAAGGTAGCAAGATAATAAAATCTTACCAGGTCAATATAAATACATTTTCCAGGGATACTCGCATTGATCTGGACAATTCTCTACATCGACTCTACCAAAACGACTGGGTTTCAGGATAGTGGACTGAGATGATCCAATAGCGGGCAGGATATTGTGGTTTGTGCTGCAGGAGCAGGGGTAGAAACAAATCTTGGTCTGTAGAGGACAGGGGACTAGGGGTTAATAGTGAAGATTAATATTTAGGTGTTTGGTTTGATGATCTTTGGGAATCATTGAGCATTCATGCAGAATTTTCCATCAGGGAAGTAGATTCCATGATATGTGGGGTTTATGGCCTGAATGGCCTTTTGTTCTCGTAGGCTTTCTGGTGTTCTTAGTGTTGTTTCTATTTT
This sequence comes from Squalus acanthias, assembly GCA_030390025.1. Taxonomy (NCBI): domain Eukaryota; kingdom Metazoa; phylum Chordata; class Chondrichthyes; order Squaliformes; family Squalidae; genus Squalus; species Squalus acanthias. Next base: position 51,462,467 of record CM059446.1, on the reverse strand, counting down.
ACAGAAACATGTTAAACTTGGACCTGAAATAATGGATTAATGGTAGAGAATGCCGTGCACACTTCACCCTGTACAACCATTATATTTTTAGTTCATTTCTGTGCACAGCAAGTCAGGCAACAACAACTTGTATTTATATAGAACTTTCCTTGCCGAAAAACGTCCTAAAGCGCTTCACAGAGATGCAATCAGACAAAAATAAACACCAAGCCAAAGAAAGATATATTAGGAGAGGTGACCAAAAGCTTAGTGTAAGAGGTGGGTTTTAAGGAGGGTCTTAAAGGAAAGGGAGGTAGGTGGAGAGGCTGGGGGGTTTAAGGAGGAAATCCAGAGCATGGAGCCTAGACAGCTGAAGGCATGGCCACTAATGGTGGGGTGAAGGGTGGGAAGGATGCACAAGAGGCCAGAGTTAAAGGAATGAAGAGTTCTGATTGGGGTTGTCGGGCTGGAGGAGGTTACAGAGATAGGGAGGCGTGAGACCATGATGGATTTAAACACCAGAATAAGAATTTTAATTTGGAGGCAATGGAGGACTGGGAGCCAATGTGGGTCAGCAAGGAGTGATGGTGAGTGGGACTTAGTGTGGGATAGGATATGGGCAGCAAAGTTTTGGATTAACGGAAGTTTACAGAGCGTGAAGGGTGGGAGGCTGGCCTTGAAAGCATTAGAATAGTTGAAGCTGGAGGTGACAAATCATGGATGAGAGTTTCAGCAGCAGATAGGCTGAAGCAGGTGCAGAGGGGAGCAATGTTATGGAGGTGAAAGTAGGCGATCTTTGTGATGGAGAGATTATGGGGTTGAAAGCTCAGATTGGGGTCAAATAGAATGCAAACCATCTGGTTAAACCTGAGACAGTGGCCAAACAGGGGAATAGAATCAGTGATAAAGGTACAGGGTTTGTCGTGGGGTGCAAAGGCAATGTTTAACTGAAGGAAATTGCAGCTCATCCAAGGCTTGATATCAGAGAAGCAATCTGGCAGCACAGAGGCCATGGGGGGATTGAGAGAGTCCAACAGTCAGCATATGCATTGCTAAGATTTGGTATAGCACAGGCAGCATCGAGCTCCTATGAATCTTCCTCCAATGATTTACCCTAAAGTCCAGCATAAAAAGAGGGTTTGAATCAGTGTGGCATTTAAATTTCCCACATCGGCCTTCTTTTATGCCTTATTGGAGCAAGATGGCCAAATTATGGACAGTTCTATAGTTATACTGTGCCAAGCCTACCCTTTGTGGTCATCGGAGAGAAAAGTCTTTCATCCCTTCACTCTGGGACGGAATCAAACCCAACACCAGAAATGAAAGAATAAAGTGCAATTGGAGGAAGGAGCTGAGAAAAAGCTCTGTTATAAAAACTGCTCAAGTTTTACTCCTAAATTTATATCTGAACCCTCAATTATATTCCAGTATGTGATTCACTCCAAGTTGTTAATTATTCTCTGTGTGATCCATTCCAAACATTTAATGAAGTTATTCCCAATTTTTCTCTTGTCCCAACCAAGCTCCAGATACTCCATCCTGTATTTTCATTGTGTTGATATTGAGGTTATTGCAATATCTCCTACTCAAACTTATTCTTTCTCAGGACCTTAACACTCCTTACCTCCTTCAGTTTTCCTAAATTCTAAGTATCTGCAGGCTTTTAAAACCCAGTCTTTTTGTCACTTAGTCAGTGTTTTTGACTTAGAAGGTTGCGATGTTAAGCCAAGGTTCCAACTATCTGTTCTGTTGGATGTCAAAGATCCCAAGGCACTATTTGGAGAGCAGGGAGCACTCCAGGTGTCCTGCTCAATTATTCCCTCAACCAACATCAGAAACAGATTAACTGGTAATTCATCTAGCTGCTGTTTGTGGCTTCTTGCTGTGCACAACAATGGCTGCTTATTTTCCTATGTAACTGTAACTGCACTTCAATACAATTCAAGAGATTTGAAATATAAGAACATTATATAAATAGAAGTATGTTTTCCTGATTTACGTCTTCTCTTCTACATTTCCACTCTTCAGCTTGCACTATGAATTTTCATCTCAGTGTCTCAGTAAAAAGAAAGACACAGCAGGTCTTCACTGCACTCATTCATTCACTTCTGGGACAGTTTCATTAGTTTCCCTGCTGTATGTGGGCAGTTGAGTAATTCCATGAAATATATGATTCTTGTAGCTATGATAATACTGTTTATAAGAGGGCAGACATCAATTCCCCTGATGGCTTTGCAGGTTAAGGAAGCACATGGTGTAATATTGAACTATGCAGATCACAAATATAAGATTTTATCCCCACTCTACTCTGAGTCAGCTGCTCTCAGCCTGAGCAGCATGTGGGGTACAACTGACCTCCTACCTGGGCTAAAGAGGGATGCCATTTCTAATCACTATCAAATGACACCTGCTGGAAAGTACATGTGTGGAGGGGCTTCAGCTCAGGACTGGCTGTGCTGACCCCCAACAGGAAACTGCCTACCAACACACACTTGTCTAGGCTCACATGATGAATGGACACTTGGGTGAGATAGAGTAATAGAGTTATACAGCACAAAAAGAGGCCCTTCAGCCCATCGTGTCTGCGACGGCCATCAAGCCCTATCTATTCTAATCCCATTTGCCAGCACTTGGTCCGTAGCCTTGTATTCTATGGCGTTTCAAGTGCTCATCTAAATGCTTCTTGAATGTTGTGAGGGTTCCTGCCTCTACCACCCTTTCAGGCAGTGAGTTCCAGATTCCAACCACCCTCTGGATGAAAAAGTTTTTCCTCAAATCCCCTCTAAACCTCCTGCCCCTTACCTTGAAACTATGCCCCCTGGTTATATCAGAGGTCTTCCAGCATCCATGGAACTATACTCCACAAGTTAGCATCTTGAGGAGGAAATTGAGGAAAATATATTTTGTGAAATGCTTCTTTGCACCAATAAAGCATCAACAAGTATTCTCTGATCAGGTATTGCATGCCTCAGGTACATGCAATACAGATTAGATGTTGTGATAAATATTGATATATTATTCACCAAGTCAATCTCTACATGTAAAATTGCATTGCATGGTGTGTAATCTACAGTATATTGATTCTTGTGTGAACTATATACTGTAATAGGATTCAAAATACAGCCTAGGGGGCTATTTGCAGACCACCTCTGCTTCACATACTACAATGGGCATATTAATTACAACATGCATTTCTGGGCCTACATCCATGGACGACTTGCCATGAACTGGTTGGGTGTTGTCCAAGCTTGGATTCAATACTGTTCCCTATCCTTTTCATGCTCTCTAGTAAATGAAGGCAAGGGAATACCATTAGCAGGCAAGGATATCACAGCTTCTATACAGTAAGTGAAAAGGACCCAATAAAATGTAATTATTGTTCTTTTGAGCCTGGAAATGATAGTATGTGATATAATCATGCAAACATACTACATTGGTGTAAAATTCCCCATAATCCCTGTGAAGTGCCTTGGGACTTTTTACTACATTAAAGGTGCTATATAAATACAAGTTGTTGTTGTTGTTGAATGGATTAAAATTGTGAAGAAAAGAGTTTGATAATGCAATATCACATGTATCTTCCAGCCGATAGTTCCTTTCCCATTCTTGTGGGGAAATGTCTGGCCTCCACTTAGCAACTGTCCATAATAACAACTTGCAGTTATATAACACATTTAACATAATAAAACATCCCAAAGCATTTCACAGGAGCATTATCAGACAAAATTTGACATCGAATCACATAAGGAGATATCAGGACAGGTGACCAAAAGCTTGGCCAAAGAGATAGGTTTTAAGGAGCATGCAGAGAGGTTTAGGGAGGGAATTCGAGAGCTTAGGGCTTAGACAGCTGAAGCCACAGCTGCCTATGGTAGGGTGGAGGAAATCAGGGATGCACACAAGGCCAAAATTGGAAGAACACAGAGTTCTCAGAGGATTGTACAGCTGGAGGAGGTTACAGAGATAAGGAGGGACAAGGCCATGGAGGGATTTGGAAACATGGAGGGATACAAATTTTAAATTCGAGTTGTTGCTGGACTGGGAGCCAATGTTTGGTCAGCGAGCACAGGGGTAATGGGTGAACGGGTCTTGGTGCGAGTTAGGATATGGGCAGCAGAGTTTTAGATGAGCTTAAGTTTGTGGAGGATGGAAGATGGGAGGAGAGCACTGGAATAGTCGAGTCTGGATATAACAAAAGCATGGACCAGTGAGTGAAGGTGCAGGTGTGGATGTGAGGATTGGGCTGGCGGATCCATGCTTCAATTGTCCTCTTACACTCACTGTCTAGACTCACACAGGAAGAATGCCCACCTGGGAGTTGTATGGAAGGGTGATCAGCACCAGTGTCTTCAGGACAGCATTGAAGATTTTAATTTGTAAAATATACTCCTACCAAACTATTACATTTCCACTCTCTTTTCTGTATTTTCATTTGATAAACATTTCTAGTCATGGGGAAAGTGGAGAATAATTTGCATTTATGACTAATAATTTGACCCAAGCTATTAAAAAAAAACTGTTCCTTTTGATTATTCATTTTAAGATGTGTAGGTTATAGAGTTCTGATAATTATCTGTTAGATAACTTAGTATTGTAGGGTAGTTATAAAATACAGTTTGCATCATATGAAGCCAAAATTTCAGCTTTGCATTAATGCACCCTTTATAGACATGATGTGGAGATATCCAAATTGAATTTAGGCAAGACCATCTCATGGAGACAGATTCTCACACCAATTGCAACTCATCTGCAGTGTAATTTTAAAAAGTTCTCAGGCAGTTCCGTTACATTTAAAATCTTTTAGAGCATAGTGGGAAAAGGCCATTTGGCCTATCAAGCCCACTTCACATAGAGTTCATGGGGTAGAAATTCATCTCGGGCAGTGGCGCAAAGCAGGCAATATCGGAGGGGCCGCCCGTTATATTCAGTTCCATCGCAGTCAGTAGAAGTAAATATCAGGCGCAGCATATAACGATCGGCCGATCCGATCCGATTCTGCCCATTTTGTGCCACGGCTTGTGATGAATTTCAACCCCCTTGAATCTCATCATGGATTTCCCTTTCCTTCTCTCGTGAAAAGAAAAATCAAGCAGCACTGATAATATTTTTCTAGCCCTCAATCTCCTTTATCAACACATATTGATCCAATTCATTTTAGAATCAGTCGATTGATCCCAAAAATCAATTGCTTTCTCAGAGTGTATGTTCCACATGTCTTTTTTAAAAAGATAATCTCTAACGTTGCTCAAGGGCTTGTAAATTTTGTACATGTGCCCTCTCCCATGCTCATTGCCCAGGCAAAAATGGTTTATTTACTTCAAACCTCTCTGTAAGGTCGAACTTATTAACAAAGCATTAAAATGTTGGTGTGTAGATCCCATTTTTAAAATGTTGTTGTTTAATAGGTGGTAGACCTTATTGGATCTCCTAAGATAGTCATACTGCCACCTCACCTAAACACTGCTGAATCCTACAAAGATTCTACTGTCTGGAGGTGATTGACAGACCATTTTTACTTTTCTGATCACTATATCCATTTGTTGCATTCTCAATCACTTCTCTGAACTTAATACCCTCTTCTCAATCTTTCCTCTCCTCACATTTTTGGCTCGTCTGCCAATTTTCCTCTTTATCTTACTGTACCTGTTATTATTGGTATTATTGTTATTATTTGCAACGACCTCAGACTGGAACTCCTTGCCTCCCTCAATCTATTGGCTGGTGTCATCTAACCACGACTGCATTCATTTATCTAATTACACAGTTACAGAGTATTTACAGCACAGAAACAGGCCATTCGGCCCAACCGGTCACTGCGGGTGTTTATGCTCCACACCAGCCTCCGCCCACCTTACTTCATCCCACCCTCTCAACATATCAGATCATCTTTTGTACTCTTTTCGGTGTTGGCTATGTCCTGTGCTATAGGTCTTGTTCCTTCACCCAGGTTTCTCAAAACAGACAGGGTATAATTTCCTTCCACTGCAGAGTATTCTTTTGATTTCAGAAATTAAATTATATTAGAACCCAGATACCATTTAAATTGGATGCACAGTCGCTTGGCTGCTGTGCAAGTGGGATATCCTTGCTGCCATGATATTGCGAGCCTTGAAAACGGTATAACTCGCGAAATTAGTTCTCCGATTGGTACAGTTACCGAATCTCACTTTCTTCCACCAATATTTAAGCAAATTCGTAAGACGCATATTCCAAGCCTGCGCTTTTCCATTTCGGTCGCAACCAGTTATTTCGTTAATGTCCCGTCCATTGAAATTTGGAACACCTGGACTTTAATATAAATTTGATATTAATTCGCGTGTTTGCTGTGCCGTCGTTTCACTGAAGACCCTGCCTCTTTCAAAAGCAAACAATTTATTTGAAGAAATCGAGTTCTGTGATAATTGAAGCTAATTATATTAAGAAAGTGCTCCCGTTATTATAATTTCCAATATATAATTTGCATTTATCAAAATAAATTAAGTCAGTTTATACAACTCACAAAAGTTAATGGGATAATGTGACCGTTTGTTTATTATTAAAGGCAAAAGCAAACTATAAATTGGAAAGTACTCGAATTGCTGTACGCATCTCTGAAAGTGGGATTGCAATATAATAATCTGAATGCCCCAGTATTTTAGTTATCCTAATACATCTTTTAGCAGCACGCTGGGACTAATCTTCTATTTTACTAGTCTGAACATAGGTTTATGTGTTTGAGTCATCCATTTGGATGTTAAAAACTGTCCAAATGCAGCTTATTTTAATCACACATTGTCAATTCGGGCTGTCATTTTCTCGCATCATTCCTTGAATAACTTTGTGTGGGATAAGATTGCAGATGGTGGAAATCTGTCAATGCCAGGAGCAAAGGCCTGGATACTACAGGCTCCGGATTCAGAGAGCAAAAAAAAAAAAATAGAAAGTAAAACTGAAAAAGTCAGTGATTCTGGAACATTCTGTTGCATGGCGATCGTGATAAGCCACCTCCTCGCCAAATTATGAATCTGCAATATTGCATTCACAAACATTGGAAAGCTCGTGTATTAATAATCTTCTATTAAGATATATCCAAGAGGTTAACTGCAAAGAAATGCAGACGATAAGAGAAGTGCTGTTAATAACTAGTTCTGTCACAGACCGAGGCAAGATGTTAATCTGGGCCCTACACAAGGAGACTATGGACTCAAAATGCTTAAGGTGTTTTCAATACAACTGATTGGCGCAGCCTTAGACGATGTAAATCAGACACTAATCGCATTAAATAGAGGGGAGAAATTAAGGTAGTAGCCTCACCAAAAATGTGGAAAATTAATGCAAACTGCTTCAAGTGCATTAAATATTGACGTTTTGATATTTTATATACAAACAGCCACCAATGAATCGTTACGTTATTGACATCACAATAATAACCAACACCCTTATAAACTGATTCATGGACACTGAAAATAAATCACTTTCTTTTGTGAAACTGACTTAGAACGTTCTAATATCTGTTTATTATAAATTGGACAACGAGTTAAATGAGAGGAGACAAGGTGCTAGGTTTACAGATCGGGCTGTATAAAGAGCTTTTTTCAAGGGGGGAAAACAGATGTGTGTGCAATTGGTTGTAAATGGGTTATAGAAAAGGCAATTTGCTTTGAAGAACATGGGCCTAAGTGCCTAGAAAAAGGAGGATTGTGCTGATCTAAAGACAGCATTGTGGGGAACGCTATTGAGTTACTGTACACAGTGCTCAAATGTAATCAGACTAGCAGGTGCATTAGCTCAGGCACAATGACTGCAGCCGAACACGCAGCACTGGCTGTTAATGGAGCTCCCTTACTTAGCGCACACGTACACCGTGCCTTTCCGAACCCCTATCAAAGCATATAAACCAGGAGAGAAATCCCCTCCCCAACAATCTGGGTTTTAAAAAAAACTGGTAAATTTGCAGTGATAGGATAAGAATCCAATCAAATTACCCATGTAGCAGATCAGTATTGAAAGGGAATTTAAAAAAAAATTGTTTGGAACGCAAAGTGATTTTAGTCGAATTTTGCACCGCATTTTTTGTTCTGTGCTGTGCGTTTATGCAGCAGTTGTAGAATAGGCTTAAAGCTGTACTGTCCCTTCCTGTGGCCCAGGTTTTACACTATCGAAACTGTTTCTACCTCAACGCGTTTTCACCATATTGCATGCCCCTTAACCCTTTCGGCACCGTAATGGCAGTTTCCCTCATTGAAAGGAAACAACGGGTTCAGGACTTCCAGTAAAACAGAACAAAAAATAACTGCTGGACTAGCCAATGGGTCAGATCAGCATCTGAAAGAGAAAAGGCAGGTTAATGTTTCAGCAGGGAGTGCCCTTCAACCTGAAACCTTAACCTGCTTTTAACTCTTTCAAAAGTTGGTTTGCCTGCTGCCTATTTCCGGATTTTTTTCTGTTTTTAATTCAGATTTTCAGCATTTCTTTATACCTCAACTAATCCGTATTCTCGTTTCTCTCCAGTTTTATAATAACTGATTATTCGTCATGATCTCATGAGAGGAGAAACACAGATTCCTACAAATCACCAGGAAAATGAACTGGATGGAATTTGCGTCCTTTGCACCTTTTATACTGTTCATTGCCCCAGCACAAGTTAGACAATAATGTTGTAGATTTAAAGTATGACTTATTTAGCAAGAGAATATAGATCTTTCTTTAGTAGCAGAGCTTTCGAAATTTATAAATATATTATTCTATAGTCCTAATTAAATTCGGAACTGCCAAGAAAATTAATACATTTTAGGCCTTCAAATGTTAATACCCTTTTGATTATTGAAAATTCCAGGTGAATAATCAGGACCAGGGCACCAAGGTTGAAAAAAATAGGCAAGCCTATTGGTTCGGTGGTGCCAAAGTTTTTAGTCTGTAGGATGGAGGAACTCAATGTCTAATCTAGGATCATTTAAAACATTTCATTATTCTCGTCTCTACTTATTTGCCTCATAGTGTTATGGCAGCGATGTTGCTGAGAGCGATGAGAACCTTCAAAATTTAGTTGGTAATTTTTTTTTAGAAGGGAACAGAAAGGGGAGCATGGGATCAAATCTCATTTCCTCCTTTGTTTATTGAGTTCATTCATTCTTCCCGAATGCTGTAGTTTTACCTGTAGATTATTTAAACTCCAGTTACAGTGGTCAGGTATGCCCCATTGCAGTGTAGATGCCTTATCTGGTCAGCTAACAGATTAGAAGTAATGTGGCTGCATGGAACGTTCTAAAATTCGTAAACAGTGATCAGAGAATGGAACTTTAGATCAAATCAACACGAACCCCTTATGTGAATAATGGGTTACGCCTTTAATATTGATATAATATGGCGGGACTGGACAGATATTCCTCCCTTTGGTACATTTTACCATTAATGTCAGTTTCACCGGATTCAGATTGGTGGGATTTGTATCCCAAGTTCTCATTACTACATATAAATTACTGCTGGTTCAGTTTTTTAGTCCTGGCACAATGACCATCACCGAAAGGCATTCAAAATTTTAACCATTCCTGTTTGGGGTGAAATATTCCTGTTTCTACTTTCTTCTGGGTGCCGCCCCCAGTCCTAATCTTCGATGCTCCCACTTTGGTAGTAAGCACAGTTCAGATTTTAAAATGAGAAAGTAATATTTAAGCCTGAAAAGGCCACGAAAGTTTAAATCCGAATTGTCAGCTTCTTGATATTGACAGATTTACAAACCATAAAAAAAATTGTATCCTGTTTTAGGCAAATATAATGATCACGTGCCAGATTGTGACAAAGTAGCTAAAGGCGAGTAAAACTGAAAGTAGCAGGGTGGGACAAATGTTACCCAACCCTGCCGTAAGGACTAAGACTTCGTGGCAATTAGTTCCCACCCGGATTTTATTCAGAACCACGCCTTTCTCGCCAAAAAAACCCAGCGCAAATCCATTTATCCTGTCAAGTCTTCAAATTGCGCCAACATTCAGAATAACTTCCTCTGTTTTTTCTCTCTCTCCCAATCCAGGTTACACAGCCACACTAGAACCTGTTATAGATGGTGGGCAGCCCAACGCGTGTTCCCTGCCAGTTTTATAAATATCCTATCACTTAATTTAATTTAAATGAATCATGCGAAATTTGGGGGCAAATGGGATGTCTGGTTTGCCTTGATGGAGTGAATTCCCTTACTGTACCTCTAATATGAAACTCATCGTGATCCTGAAGTATAATTAACAGGATATCAGTTCTGACAATAGTCCTCAATAACCAGATCGCCCTGATCCAGGGGTTCAGGAGCAATGGGGGCGGTTTAGGATCAATTACCATTTACTGAATAATTTCACACAAAGAACAGCTTATTATTGGGTGGGGAATGGGCGTTTAAAAAGAAACAATGACCCATCCGCCACTGAATTTTCTTGTTGTATTAAAAACATTTTGGAAGCATTTATCGATTCTGTAAAGTATTGAATCGATATCCCGGTTTATTTATTGGCACTGGTATCTTTATGCTGATTCTCAGAACCTGGCAGCTCCGATTCCGCAGCGCCATGTTCCTGGGGTGGGCTTTGAATATTCCGGTCACGTAAATATTACAATAAGGCGAATCCCCAAGAATGTGATTAAAAGGGTGTAAATAATAAGAAAAAAAATGGGGAGCAAAATGCAACTCCGCCAGGTACCTGTCTGAAATTGACCTGGGCGTCAGTTACAATCGAATTTCCGAATCTTTGGTCGGATTTGGAGATTGGGCGATGATTTTAGTATTACAGCCTAGCTCAGAGACACAGACACCGTGATTTATTTTATTACATTATTTGATATCTAGACGAAAAATATTCTAGCAATGAGATTTGATGCAGAAAACGCCAAACCGCGTTTACAAACACCACATTCATTCATTCATTCATTCCATTGCGCAAACGATTGTGCGCCTGTTTCAGTTTGGTACATTCACAACTTTATGGCTGCGTTTAAGAATCTTCTTCGGCTGAATTGGGAGCTTGAGACTGAAAACTGCACCGTAATACAAAATGGCTGGCTGAAAAATAAGCAGCCCCCTTCCGCCTGCCCTTGGGGGTCGACGACATCCCAATTGCAACTCGGCGTCGCGTTCCTCCTGCCTGACATCAACCAGCAAACAAGCCAAGCGCCGTATCCAGAAACTCGTGGATCAGACCCGACTCAACCAATCCGGTACATTCACTGCCCAGTCAGTATCTCACAGGAAACGCCGTCATTCGCCGAGTTACTCGTAAAAGTATATGGGCTTCACAAGCCATTTTTGGAGTCTGCCCCTCAGCTATAACGGCAGTGGTGGGAATTCATCACAAGCTCATGATCCGAGTAGCTCTGATTCTATCTATTCTCTCCTTCCACTCCATTCACTCGCAACACACATTCCCTGTTCCTCACGCAACTAGTCGGATTGCAGCATCTCTCCAATTCGGTTATGCAAATAAACGATACCAAAATAACGCAACACGTCTGCATCGATGCATTGTATTATTGATGTATTAACATGCATAGCTTAGGTCAAAAATAAACTCCACACGTGCAAACTGAATTGAAGTAATTTGCCTCAGGTCATTTAGCAATTCAGGCGAAGAAGCTAAAAAATCTCCCATTTTTATTTCTCTGGACCCTGCACAAAATCAATCTACACAAGTCCTTCTGCCTAAACGTGCTTTTCATTTCTTTTTCTAGGCAATTGCAAAAACGCCAAGGTTAGATTTGGCCCGTGAAACACTTGATGGTCAGAGTGTGGGGCGGGCTGACCTCTTTGCGGGTTGGTTACTCCAGGAAACACCACTAAATGAACACAAAATAAACCCAAGGCTTTCAATCCATTTCCGGTACAACTAAGCCATCTAACATCCCTGACGTGTAAAGCTGTTGGTAGGATAACTCCATTCAGTAACCGTGACCTTTAAAATAACACGAGCTACCCTGGACCCCTAGCCGGTGTTTAATCTCTGCCCACTGCTATATAACTAATTAATCTGTTGACAGAGTCAAAGCCCAAATTGTATGGCGGAGCTGCCCGGGGAACTTATTATGAATGACCAGTTTATCAATACAGATCAATACCCTAACCCTAACCCTGTGTAAAATCTCTCATAACTTTGTACTTAAATTTAAGAGAATATATATTTTTAAATATGGCAACTGGAGATAGCTCAGTAATGACCTATTGTGCGTCGGAGAAAACTACTCTCAATATAATTTAATTTATTGCAAAATATCTAGGGTAGTGCATGTTCTACCAAACTGACCGTGAGATACATTAGATGATGCATCTTCCAGGTTACCTATAATCATTTTCCATTCAATTATTACATCAGAAATTAGCAGATTTGTGTGGTTCAGTCCGAGTTTTCAGTTGAAGACAAAGGACTATTAATCTGGAAATAAATAGAGAAATGGCAACATTTTTCTAAAGGTGATATTTCTATTTTAAGTCACGGGTCAAGGAAATACATTAATGCTGCTTTAAACAAGTTTAAATGTCACCCCCTCCCGGCACTGTCCATTGTGATTTATGTATGGACTCGTCTGGTGAACCTTGCCCTGGGTCCATTAAAAAACCCTGTAGGGTTAATAATAATCGATTAAACGGATTATCGTTCGATTCAGCAATGACACTGCTTAACAAGTCCGTGTTCGAAGTGAGGGGACGGCTGGCTGAGGTGACATTGCTCCGGAAGGTTAGCAATTCAGCTCAGGCATTGTGTCAGAGGCAACCTCATTGTGAGACCAGCTAATAGTCCTAGCTCTAGAGGTTTGTGTCGGGTCAAACGGTGTCACTACCCAAATAGCAACCGCCAATGACCTCTGATTTATGCAAAAATTGGACATGCCTTTCCTTCCCTCTCAAATGCCAGCAAGCACCAACATTCCACAACATAGCCATTTAGAGCTCGACTTCTCAATGTCCACACCAGCAGCAATATCTCTGACCCCAACACCGCCCCCACCACCCCCCCCCCCCCCCGCCCCTCCAAAAAAAGTAAGTAGCCTTAACATATACATAGACATTCCTTACCTTGTATTCAGGGTCTGAATGCAGTTCCCTCTAGGATTCGCTTTCATCCCATTGCAAACAAGCCAAAGTTGTTCAAGTTTAAAGACCTTTCGTCTCTGCTGATACTGAAAAGTTACCAAACTCTCCCCCACCCACCCCTCTTTTTAAAAAAAAAACCGCATCCCGGCACTGTATTGCTACCATGTGTTGAGTCTTTTCCTTATGACTCGGTGCCAATCAGGCTGAAATGGGAGTACATGTATGATTATGGCAGAAATTTCGACTAGAGGATAATTTGAGTCCCAAAACCACAACAGTGCGGTTTAAGTTTGATGCACGGGCGCCCAGGCAGTGCCAAGTACAGGGTAGGAATAAAGAGCAATTGTTGGGGCGGACAAAAGGCCCGAGACGGGAGCGAGCAGAGCTCTCAATAAAGCCCACGAACATGCACTTGAACTTGGCTGTCCATTCCGCTTCAAACTCGCCACAATTCAATCTAAAACAAATGTACCAAACACCTTGTTAAGACAACAGACCTGCTTCAACGCGGCACCTGCTGCTCAGAAGCATATTCAGGTTGAAATATTAGTGCGTGTGATCATATTTCTTTCGATCTAGGATTAATTGCAAGGAAAACATGTGCTGTATTAACTATCGTAGGCTGCTAATTTAATTTGTGGTTAGGGAGCTAGGTCGCAAGATCTGCCCGGAAAACATAAATTGGATGAAATTGAAGCTGCAAAAAGTGTAACCTATATTGAAATTTGCAGCTAGAATAGTCCAGGTAATTAAATATATACAGTATGAGCAATACATTGGGATTTAACATTACTGCACAGAATAGTGGGAAACAAATGAGCTCTTTCAAAGAGCCGGCACAGGCACGATGGGCCGAATGGTCTCCTTCTGTTCTATACGTTTCTATGATTGATTGTTTGAATGCACTTTCAGACTCTCCCGCCCTCCCCCGATAATTTTATGGTTTTTTAAAATATTTAAAGTGTTAAAACCAGACAGACAAACCAATCCAGCAAACACAGCTGTTTTAAAAGAGCACTGAAACAAGACTACAGCTTTAACCTCGCTGGTTGACCCCAAATAACCTCTATTCAAATAGTTGTCTCCCCAGACTTAACAGGCGTGGCAGACACAAGTGGAGCGGGGACACTTTTTTTTCCCAACTGCGGTGTAGAGTTATTTTTTTTAAATGAACAGATTTTTTTTTTCTGCCAGGACCAACATTGAGAGGAGGGGTTCTGATGCATAAAGAGATTTAGCACCTTTGGAGAACTTTTCCGCAGAGCAGAACATATTTAAATGTTTTGGAGTTTCATTTAAAAGTGGACAACTTCAAGAGAAAACGTCAGATTTTTTGTGAAGTGGATGAGTCTCAGTCTTAAAGGAGGGAGTGAAATGTCCTTGTGTCGGTAGGTTTATTGAAAGTCTCCAGGTTCTCTCTCTGGTCTGTGAGGGTGTTATATCTGTGTGTAACTGGTTGGTGCTTCTCTCTCTCTCTCTCTCTCACACACACTCTTTCTGTGTGTGTGTGTGTGTGTGTGAAAGAAGCGCTAATGGGATTCCAAGCACGTCCTCCGTCTCCTCCTGCCATTCGATAGTTAATTAAACAGCTAATGGCAGCTGCCGATGAGGTCATTTCATGCAGTTTTCATGCAAATCCGCTAAATTCAAAACAAATTTAAATAAAAAGGTCTTTGTAGTCTGCTGGTTTTTTTTTTGTTGTTTCTCAAAAGCCCCGTGCGTTACTTAGAAAAACTTTCCAGCCTCCACGTCCTTATCAACCGAAACTGGATTCAAAGAAAATTCAGGCGGAAAAGAACCGATTTCCATTTTTTTCCCACAATAAGTGTGTGTCTGTCGGATATTCAAATTCGCCGGTTCCGAAATACACTCGAAATCAACCAGCGAAATGCATGTGCTCGGGGTGAATAAATATCAACATAAATAAAATAGTTACAGTTAATGTCAATTTAATTATAAATTTCAAACCCGGTTAAGCCAACACACTGGAGGGGAACTTTAACATTGCTCTGAAGTTTGATCACTCGGGTTTAAATGAAGACGGCCCTTCAGCCCATTTGGTCTCCTGTGTACCAACCCTACCATCCTGCCATTACTGCATCCAGCTGTTTGCTAAATGGCTCCATGTTCTGCCTTTCACCACCCTTCCTGGCAACCGGTTCCAGATCATCATCCGTAAAGAAATGCTTCCTGGTGTCTGTCCTAAACTTGCCCATCACAACCCTGACCCCTGCATCTCCTGCCCTGGTGTGTCCGTAAGGATTGTGCTCGATTTACTTTCTCTATGCCCTTAAATATCATGCAACAACAACAACTTGCCGAGGCAGGTGAATCGAGTTAAGATACAGATCAGCCATGACCTCATCGAATGGCGGGACAAGCTCAAGGGGCTGAATAGCCTACCCCCTGTTCCTCTCTTCCTATTTATACAGCAACTTGAAGTAGGCGATTCACAGGAGTGTTAACAAACATAATTTGACACCGAACCATATAAGGAGATATTAGGACAGGTGAGCAAAAGCTTGGTCAAAGAGGTAGGTTTTAAGGAGAGTCTTAAAGGAGGAAAGAGAGGTAGAGAGGCGGAGAGGTTTAGGGAGGGAATTCCACAGCTTAGGGCCCAGGCAGCTGAAGGCACGGCCGCCAATGGTGGAGCAATTAAAATCGGGAATGCGAGAGATGTTCATCTCCTTAACAAAGGCCGTTGCTGTGCAGTGGAATTCGTCCAATGGCCCAGTTTCCCGTTGCAATTACGTGTTTTGACGTGTTCACCCTCGATGTTTAAGGAAATGGCATAAAGTTGGCGAAAACTTACAGTGCTCCTAGTGTTCTAGAGCTGGCTGCACGTGTCACCCTCCCTCACACTTTCAAACACATTGTATTAGTTTTGTAAACACGATCTTTTTCCACACGTGTCATTTCTGCCTTCATCTGGTTGAGACCTCAACGAAATATTAAATCTGGATTCATCTCATAGGCAGATGTTAATCCTTGTGCTCCATTCCTCCTTTTCTCTCCAACCATCCCTCAGCCCCGTTTAAAATCGATCAAATCTCTGGCCTTTACCTCATGAAGGAAACTTTGTTAACCAGACCCCGAATTAAATGTGGGGTTATTGGCAGTGCGTTACAGAACAGACAACCTCGGACCGCAGTGACCCCTTTGCCTGGGTTGTTCTTCGATCCTGGGTGCTGGCGTTTGCTGTAACTGAACCCGAGGAGGAGCCTGTGATTAAATAACTATCTATTCATGTATTTATGACATTTGGTGAGAAGCCAGGAATATTTAAATACTTTACACCTGTGTTGTGCAGTGTGGTCTGGGTGTACATGGGCTGTTCTACGCCCTGTAAAAAAACCCTGTATGTACCTTTAGATATATAATCATATATGACAATCATATGGAAAATATGGTTTATTTCTTTATGTCCATATATTGACATTTCTATGTATGATAATTATGAAAAATTATATATTCGTATATGGTCATAAAAGACTGCATATAGATATATAAAGCAAGTATGTATAATTACATATGGTGGTATACAGTCAAATGGTTAATTTTATGCATTTATATATGACTCAAAGAATCACCAAGATAATTTTAAAGTATTCTGATTTGATTGCTGTTCAGACAGGGTACAGGTGCGGTAAGAAAGGACTAAAATGAAAATAATTGAACAGTTCCACAGTAAATTGTATCAACTGATTAGAGTTGCTATTTGTAAAATGAAACCTTACTTGACTCCAGTATTTTGATGTGAGTCATCATATTATTGCAGCCTTTCATGTTGACATGAATCGAACAAAAATAGAATAAGTGTCGGAGACGGTGACCAAGGTCTCAGTAAGGCGGGCGGCACCTTCAGGTTAAAAAATAACTTCTGTTTGGGGGTGTGGGGTGGGGGGGGGGGGGGTGGGAACTTTCACAACGTGGCTCTAATTCTGGGAATATTTTCGCGACTAAGTCGATTCGCAGATCGTTTAGATTTACAACTAGCTTTTATTCTATTCCTCTTTCCACATGAGATCTTTTTCAATAAATTTGTATTATACTTTATTCATATTTATCCTTTCCTGGTGTTCGAGTTGCTTCCCTTGCAAGGCAATGGGTTGTGATTGGGAAAGTTTAATTTGTATGGGCAGATATATAAAGTGTGTGAAGTTGCACTCTCCAGGATATTTAGTTTGAGGGAGTTTCCCCAAACCAGACTCAGTAATAAATTGTCGATGTTAAGTTAAGTTAAAATTCGCTGTAAAATAGTGTAAGATTCGAGTTCCCTGCCCTGGAGTTTGATGCATGTATTGTTAAACTGGTTGATCTTAAGTTTGTTATGGTGAACTTTTCACCCCTATCATTTCACAATTTGGTGTAAGTGAGAGACCATTGTTCACACCGTGCGATGCCAACCGCGGCTAAAACCACCAGAGGTGACTAAATTAACTCTTATCGGCTCGAACAATTAAGGAAGCTGTAGAATTTATTGAGGTGTCCAAGCAACTGCCCCTAGCAAAAGCTTGGTATTGGCGAATAGCTGGTTAAATAGCGGATATCATGGTCTGGATCCTCACTAAGAAGCTCCAAGAAGTTAACCTCACTTGTAAGTGGGTATTGGACAAAACTAGAAAAAATGACAAGGTGTCGTTCTACACTTTTACAGAAAAAATCCTGCTCGGAATCCGTATCAATGAAACGCCTTAAGCTTCATAAATACAAGTATTGAAACGGCTGCTTATGTTCCATCTTTCCCTCTTTGTATTCTTTTCATTCTCCTATTCCTTTCTCTCCTACTCCTTGCTCCATCAGCTCCTTTACTAAAAAGTAACACCATCCAAAGTTAGAAACAGCTGATGTGTTGGGTTCAGACTCAGGGCTGTGGAGCTCTTGGAAGCAGGCTGAATGTGGGGTATTAAAACATTAGGCAACTCCAAATGTCAATCCAATTATCATCGAAATAAACAAAAAAATTAGATTTTTAAAACTACACTTGTGAATGTAATAGTGTTAGACCATCTTATAATTAAAGCCACAGATGAAAGTCACCTGAATCAGACAGAGCAAAGGGAGATGTTACATATCATTGTATAGCCCCTTAAAGGTAGCCGGTATTTGTAGCCTTTGGTATGAACTCGGGTACATCGACTTCTACTTAGTATATAGGCAAACGCATCTACTAAGGGCCACAATGAGCTATTCTGTGTTGTACAGAGTGGGTTGGGTGTCCATGGACTGTTCTGTGTTGAGCAGGGTGGACTGGGTGTCCAAGAGTTGTTCTATGTTGTGCAGGGTGGGCTGGGTGTACATGGGTTGTTCTGTGTTGTACAGTGTGGTCTGGGTGTACATGGGTTGTTCTGTGTTATGCAGGGTGGGCTGGGCTGGGTGTCCATGAGCTACTCTATGTTGCACAGTGTGGGCTGGGTGTCCATGGGCTGTTCTGTGTTGTGCAGATTGGGCTGGGCTGGGTGTCCACGGGCTGTTCTGTGTTGTGTAGATTGGGCTGGGCTGGGTGTCCATGGGCTGTTCTGTGTTGTGTAGATTGGGCTGGGCTGGGTGTCCATGGGCTGTTCTGTGTTGTGCAGACTGGGCTGGGCTGGGTGTCCATGGGCTGTTCTGTGTTGTGCAGTGTGGGCTGGGCTGGGTGTCCATGGGCTGTTCTGTGTTGTGTAGATTGGGCTGGGCTGGGTGTCCATGGGCTGTTCTGTATTGTGCAGACTGGGCTGGGCTGGGTGTACATGGTTTGTTCTGTGTTGTGCAGAGTGGGCTGGGCTGGGAGTCCATGAGATGTTCTGTGTTGTGTAGATTGGGCTGGGCTGGGTGTCCATGGGCTGTTCTGTGTTGTGCAGTGTGGGCTGGGCTGGGTGTCCATGGGCTGTTCTGTGTTGTGCAGTGTGGGCTGGGCGAACTCCCTGTTTGGGAAAAATCATTAGAGGCAAAACAGAATAAAACTAAAAATTAAAACGTTTTGTTCAGTGCCCCACTGGAGGTGGAAGTGATTTTCCCCCCCTAGCTGGTCACTTTGCCAAGTCTCTAGTCAACCACCAACATCCCTACTCGGAAATGGCTGACTGAGCTTCTCTCATAAGGAGGCGCTATTCTGCCTTCGAGAAGCGGATGTGTTACTCTTGAAACCTATTAATTTGCAGTATAGAACCCTAAATTCCAACACTTGTCATCTAGTTATAACACCGAATAACATGAATGAAGGTATCTTCACAAACTAAATAAAATAACGCAATTCCCTGTATTATTCTTTAAATATCTACTATGTATTTCAGAAATTACGTAAAAGCAATTAGGTAAAAGTTTAAATGCGAGACATCCGGCATGGAACTGTATGCTCCATGAACACAACGGCAGTAATTTATTTATTTGGGTACCTCGCTATAAGATGCGATAATCACACACATTCTAGCTATGTTCTATAAATGGTTGTAACTGTACATTGTTAGATGGATCCCCGCACAGTGAGGTTTGTCGTAGCGAATTTAATCTGAGAGCCCTTAATGACGGGTGTCCAGGTTCTCCCCAGATATTACCAGTTATGTTCATGCCTGTACTTTTGTCGCCTATGGTTCACCCTGATCACTGGGAAAACGTGACACTTGGCGTGTTTAGCATCGACATGGAGCATTAATATGCCGACTTGAAGATGCCGAGTTTAAAAAAATGAAATTTGAATTTATATTAAAAAAATCAGTGTGACACAACAATTTGTGATAAATCTTTGTTTTTGTTTCATTGCTGCCCAGTGACTATGATCGAGAATTTCTTTCAATTAGAAAATAGTAAAAAGATCATCCAAACTAAAAGAAAACAGGGCTGTAATAAGCACGAGAGAGAATAAAAGGCGCACCCACTGCTTTACTTCACAAGTGAGGGTCTAATAAACAGGAAATGAAAGGCTCATGTATCGCCTTACTTCACAAGTGACAAATCTAATTAAGTTTGAACGAAAAAAAAACTCGAGTGACAAACTCTTGGCTCGTGGAACAGCGATGCCCGAACGGTCCAGAACTAGTTGAGATTCTGTACCCAGCTCAAATACTGACTGGCCCATCCAGGATGTAAATATTACGGCGGAAACGGAAACACTACAAGCAAGTTGTGGTCGAAACTTAAGACAGGAACATGAACTAACCTGTAAAATATTTTATCAAATCTCCTTACATAAATTCTGAAACACGTTTTAGTTCTATGAGAATAATGTAACCGATATAATTGATACACACTATTAGTCCTGTTTTATGCTGAGTAACTAACGATATAAAACATGTCTACATATCATTCATGTGGTTGATACATGAAAACAGCTATATTTTCCCACAGCGAAACAATTATAATTGGTGAATTATTTCAAAATGCTCCATTGTTATAAGATTAATAAAATGACTGCAGGAGTGAGCGATGGCTCGTTTTAATGCTTAATCAGGCGTCTGCAAAACTTCGAATAACCAGTAGGTATGAGCTGGGGCCAACTGTGTGTAGTAACATGGATTATAAACTTATACCTGCAATATTGATTTTAATATTGAAAGAAAACATATTGTTCAAAGCCATGGAAAAGGTAATGGAACTTGTGAGAAATAAAGATATTTGAAGCCCTTCCTTTACCAAGACTATTAAACACGTTCTTATTTTCGGTTCTATTTTCTATATAAATGGGGGGTGGGGGGGCGAATTTCCCAGTGAAACATTGCGGCCTTTCACTGTCCGAGACTGACAATCCAATTAATCATTCAAGACTAATTGCAAGAGGTTTTTTTTAAATAGCCGATGGGGCTGAAGGAAGCTCAACCGAAGATCAACCTCATCAAGTATTTGCAAGTACCTCTTTCCTCTGCAAGCCGATATTTTACAGAATATTTATTTCTGCAATGAAAATACATGAAATAGTGTCCAAAAATAACAGCGAGAAGAAAGCAAGAAGTTAATCAGAAACGTGAATTTATTGGAGGATTATTGTAGGAATGCTCAACAGCGATTAAATCTTCAATCAAACAAGTTGCACCTTACACCCGGTGAAAATATTCGTTTAATAAGTGTACGGATAGGTGTGTTCATATCCTTTGAAAATCTTGAAAGCTATGGTCCACAGATCAGCAAACCCACCGGTACTGGGATTTACTCTGTGAACAGTTTAATACAAGCAACTGGGCCATAACAGCACCAGACCATGAGAATACATCAGTGCAGGTCCCCGACCCCTGCATTGGCTGGAATTTCAAACTGTTCCTAATCAAAGTTTCAAATATTTACTTTCATAGGCAACCTTCTTCTACTGTGCATGAAGTATTTCAGGTAAAATGTAGTCCCAAAAGTTACGAATAGTATAAAAAATAAATCAGTCATAGGTCGCCGAAAAAACCTTCATAGAATTTCAGCATAACATTTTCCAGATATTGGTTCATACTTTGTATTGTTAATTACACCACAACGTGAATGGGTTTCCCGCCGGACAAACGTGCAAGAAATAAACATTCCTTCAGAATGAGAAGGTGGGACGTGGAACCGTAAATTGACGAGCAATTCATCTATTGCCCGAAACAAATAGATAATCTATTGGTTTACATGTAGGAGCGTTACAAACACACTGTCCTTTTCAACACTCGCCGAGTTAGTCTATGCTCGTTTATTGATATTCTTCATTTGTTTAAATTAATTTCCAAAAATAATCAGTGATGTTCTATATATTAATTTGAATCTCTTCTATATGTTTATGTTTCAATTTATGGTTTATACCAAATTTAATTAAGAAACAATCTTTCAGAAGTAGAATGGGATTGGAATATATGTATATAATTTGAATTTAAAATCTGTTCAGTCGCAAACCTCTCAATATTTAGTTCTTCCTCAATGTTCATTAATCTTCGAGCCATACAGATCCAGAGTGGTCCCAGGTTTGCCTCATTCCTTCACAGTGCTGAGTGAGCTGAGCTCAGTCAGGGCAACAGTAGCGGCGCTGCATAAGTTGCACTTTACACCCGGTGGAGATATTCGTTTGCTAAGTGTACAGATATGTGAATTCTTCGAAGCTATGGCCTCATAGGGGTGGGGGAGACCAGCTGAGTTCCTGCTCCTGATTAATGCTCAGTGACCCCAGCTAACAAATGCATTTTGTCCACACTGTGTGAGGGCGGGTTCGAACTGAGCTGTGATGCCTCTCACAGTATAATAGCCTGCCCACACTTCAGCCTGGAGTTTCCGCTCGATTGCCCTGTTTTTTTTCCCCCAGTGCAATTCCCCCTTATCAGAGTAACCGGCTCAAAAGATTGTGGAATTTTAAGCGCAAATTATGCTCAGCGCAACTCGAGTTTCCGTGATCTTTTGTGCTAGTTTTTAAAACATCGCGCTAGAAGCCAGCCCCGCCCACATAACTGGCCACACCCCCCAGGCTGAATTAATCACCATTGGGAGTTTCCGCTAATTGCGATCGTTTGTAGGCCTTGGAGGAGACTCCAAAAATTAAGCTGGATCTTTTGGGCGCAAAGACACTAATAGGTATGTTTTGAAAGGTTTTGAATGATTTAAAAAAATATTAACTAATGAACTGACTACACTCCCCCAATATAACTAGGAACTGGTTCTATATTTTTTTATGTCAT
Source organism: Squalus acanthias (assembly GCA_030390025.1). NCBI lineage: Eukaryota > Metazoa > Chordata > Chondrichthyes > Squaliformes > Squalidae > Squalus > Squalus acanthias. Next base: position 51,439,844 of record CM059446.1, on the reverse strand, counting down.
TTAAAATCGGGTTACTCACAGGTGGTGGATTGACACTGTGATTTAAAATGCTTATTTTTTGTGATAAGCCTATTTTCAGCTGTATTAATCAAACTTTACCAAGTAGCCACTCTTAAATATATCAAGGAATATTTTATACAGCAATTTAAAAAAAAAATAACGTTTTAAAACACTGGCAGATTGTGCTGGTACGTGGCAGATTTTGCGTTCAGCGAAATGCAAATGAGTTTGAGTGCAAACTGGGGGGGGGGCGGGGGGACGGACAATGTTCAAAATGGGCGCAATTGTGGGCGCAATTTGTGCCCGAATCGCCGATTGCGTCCAAAGCAGAAACTTTACACCTGAAGATTGGGCAAGCTACCAGCGGGGAAAGAGTGGAACCTGCCCCCAGCAAGAGTCAACACCTGCAGAAGGAAGAAACTGTACAAAAAAAATTTAAATGGGTAGCCTGCAATACGCGATTTTTAATGCGTCCCCATATAGATTTACAGCAGGTTAAAGCTTAATTTCCTTCTCTATAAAATAGATTATAAAACATTTACTAAATTTTCTAAGATTCATGTATATATTCAAATTCATATATAATATGAATTTTAGCAGCCTCATCTCTGAAATCTTCCCACCTCGATAAGCAAACGTGGGTCCGAAAACAAACTGAGACCGCCTCCGCCACTTAGAGCAATTTGGTCTCATTGAGCTGATTAGGAATATTTGCTTATTACTTTCAGTTTCTGTCGTGATGTCACCTCCTTTTCTGTGCGGGCTATTGAGCTGTAATGTATTTACTGACCCAACCGCCTCTACATCAGCCCTACCACACAGACAAATCTTTGATTGTGAGTCTATGAAACTGACCTCAAGTGGTCCTGATGCTGATTGGGGAAGGGTGGGGCGGGGGGTGGGACAACAGAAATGTAAGTGGTTGAGCTTTTTGATTCAGTTGCAATAAAATACACACGGGCTGAAAACCAAGACTCTTCCCCAACAGAACGTGTTTGTTTCAATGATCACATGTCCAATATAAGCGATGTGAATAAACATCAGTGCTACGAGTCCGCTCGGAATGTTCAAAATGCAAAGATCAGCAATGCATCCCATCTTTCTCCAAGACTTCAGGTCTTTAACCTCCTTGCAGCGTGCTTATTGTGTTCTCTACATGTTCTTCCTCATTCTGATTCCTCTTTAGTCTGGGGGTCATGAGCCAATCCACCTGTGGCAACGGCAACTCTTCGGGTGACTCTCCAACGGGAAACCTGTAAAATAAAACATTAGAGCCGATAAAGACATGCGTTGATGCCAAGTTTAAGACAATAATGAATTTGGTCTCTTTGATTTCTCTGTTAACGGGCCCAAGACAAGTGTGGGTTAACATCGCTGGCACAACAGATCATGTTTTTCATGTTAGAATCTATTTATAGATAAAAGATTAGGACAACTTCACGACAATTATATCGTTTATTGGATAATTTTACATATAATGTTACAGCACAGGAACAGGCCACTCTGGCCGGTTGATTTTCGTACCAGCCTGTATTGGATATTATCTGGGATAGTGTCATAAAATTGCCAACGTAATTTTAGTTTTTATAAACACTGGCGTAAAGTATAAGAGTACACGCGAATCAATGTGTTTTTCATTGCTTCGTTATAGCAAGGACATTAAAGAAATAGTGAGCATACAGTATAGATTCATCAGGATGATGCCAGGGATGAGAAACTATTGGTATGGGGAGAGACTTGAGATACTGGAACTAGAACTAATTCCACTGGGGCAAGAAAGCTAAGAAGAGCTTTAACTGAGTTTTTTTTTTAAATTATGAAGGGTTTTGAGAGGGTGAAGAGGGAAAGACTATTGCCGCTGGTTGGGAAATCAGTGACGGGGATCATCAAGTTAAAATTGCCATTAAGAGAGTGAGGAGAGGTAAGGAGAAATTTGTTTAGGGAGAGGACTGATGGAATATAACATTCTTTTCCACGGGGAATGGTTGAGGCGGAAACCATTGCATCTTACGGGCAAATTGGATAAATATTTGAAACGGAAGAAAATACGGGGCAATGGCGAGAAAGCAGGGCTGTGGGGTTAGTTTTTCATTGCTCTAGCAAAGAGCCGGCACAAATGCAATGGGCCGAATGGCTTTTTTAAATTTCAATGGATTCTTATTTGGAGATCCAAGAAGAGAAAGAAAAAATAGGATTCAAAAAATCCAGAAATTCAATAAACAGGGAAAGAAAACAAAAAACACTAATTATGAATCAGTGTTATAATATAAAATTGTATTAATATACAGCCTGCCTATAGTTATTGTTATTCTTTGTATTTCATGTCCATACTATTTAAACGATTTGATTTTGTATCTAGTATCCTGACTATCAATCCCTTTAAACCCCCTCCTCACACACACACACACACACACAAAGTGCTTAGTTATCCACCATTTCATGGATCGGAGTTCATTTTTGCAAGATCTTCTAATTTACGTAAGTTTATTCATTTTTCGATAATATGCCAAAGATTTTACACAAAAGTAAAATGCCGTTTGTAAATTCTGCACCTTTCATAAATAATACGGTAGCGTCAGTCTTCAGGAACATTACTTTGTAACAAAAAGAAGTGCATTCCACAGTATAGGTTAAACGGATTCAGCTGCTCTACCGCATGGAGCACAATTAGCAAACAAGCCAGCCCCAACATCAACTACAAATGAATTATTTTTAATGCGATGTGACAGACACACATCCCTCAGGATGCTCAAATTCCAAACCATCGCTCACTTGCTGATTCCCTCTGTCTCTTCTCCGAAATGGTTCAAGATTCTAAACTGGATTTTTTTTCCTGCCAAAACCGCATAAAAATAAACCTTTGAACTGTGATAATTAGAGCAAGAGTATTCAGCAGGATCAGCGTTGCACTGGGGTTTAATGCAAGTTTCAACATTCAATGAAGCAGGATTTTGCTGTAGGTGTTGGGCAGCCTGATTTGGCTCACTTTCCCGTATGTGTTTTTCTCTTTTTGTTTCTTAAATCCCACTTTAGACTAAGACTTCTAATTCTTCCCAAATCAATCTGATGATTATCAGATTTGTGCCTGTTTTCACTGTTGGGTTTTATACAGGATCTCCCCAGGAAATCAAATGATCCCCACTGTGTCTTAAACTATAGGATTAAACGCAGTGAACACCAAGCGAGCAGGCCAGAGATCAGTGCTTGGTTTTTTAACTGGTGCAACATATAAAGGGGCTCTAACAAGTCCTACTTAAAGATGTTTTATTTTGCTTCAGTTAGATTGGAGCTTGAAAGACGCACTCGTAATCTACTGTAATTTGTGTCTTTAAACTTTGTTCTCGCTCTGGTTAACTTCAGTTCCATCAATACAAAAAAAGTGTGTGGACCTGTGATATCTGGGTACCTGCTGAGTGCTATATTATCCTACTTCCAATACCCGCCACTTCGCACGGGCCGCTCATTCTGGCAGCAATGTAGGTGTTTGTCAGTTGTCTGCGTTGAATGGGTTTGGGGGCGGGGAAGCAGAAATGAGTCGATTTGTATCAGCCCTCTACAAGAGTTGCCTTGCAATCGTTGTGAAGCCACGTTTACACAGGGCACTGCCTTCATATTTTTAATTTATTGTGAACGAGCGGCACAGTCAGTAAGAATATGACTTCTCGGTTGGTGCAAATGGAGTTTGATTTTCATTGAACAGATTGACTGACTACAGCCAATAAATGGTAACTGTCCAATAGGATTTATGCTTGCATAGGGAGTTGTGAGCTAATTAAAGATCTCGCCTTGCGCTTTAATTGGGTCTTTATCCCCTAGTCCAGCATGTAACCTGCTGGATCATTCACCACAGTCTTATCAATGAACCTTTTCATTATGTGAATGCTTTGCAACAATGCACATGGAGGACACACACTGAAGGACACTCAGATTTCAAGTGGAGCGATACGTGTTATTATGGTTTATTTTTGCAAATGAGCCCATTTGGGGCTCATGATTTGGGCTATGAACGTATATTGTAACCATCCCCACTAACCTACATCCCCACTTTCCCGACACAAGGCTAAATTTCTCATCCCAAGCCCTGGACACATTGAGGCTGTGGAGCTTATTCTGCTCTCTGGAATTCTCCTCCATAACCCCACCCTCTTGCCGTATCTCTCAAACCCCACCTGTTTGGCCCCAACTTCATGTCACCTCCCCATACCTTCCTCCAGTCTCTGCTTGGTGTCTGTTCCCATCACCCCTTCCTGGAAAGCCTTGAAATCGTTAGCTACACTAAAGACAGTGTAAAAGATAATTGCTGTTTATGCTTGCTGTTGTTGAGGACAAAGTGTCAGGATCGGTTCTGAAGAGGAAGATTTCACAATCTAATTTTAAGGTTTTTAACTGCAATAAACTCATTTTTCATAAACATACCAATCCCGATGTGATTAATCCGTGTCATCATACATACAATGTCCACACTTGTGTGTAATTCCATGGAGTCTGATACTCCTCCCTCACTCACCACCGTATTGGTACAGCGCACAGCCTGCCCAGGAACTGATATCCTCTGATTGGCTTTGCTTTCAGTGAACACGATGACATTTGAGCTGCTTTTCAATGTATTTCTTGTTTATGTTTCAGAGCCAAATATCTATCCCGATTTTCTAGTGAAAGAAGCAATATTTGAAGCTGAGGACAGGTCTATGAATTGAATACTTTATCTTCATTTAAAGGATTATTCAAGTTGCAGTGAGCCAACACCCTAGCTTCGCCATCCTGTTTTTCTTTGAGATCAAGGGCTAGCTCATATGATGCAATGAGCAGCAGTTCAGCTCTCCATCTATGTAATAATTTCCATTACAACTCCATTATGCAACAAAGAAAATTTAATAGATTTAATGAATCATTCACTTTATTTAGTGAATCAGGGTTCCTCATTCACAGAATAAATGGGATAGCCCACTGTTGCTCTGTCTCTCCCCTACTTCCCATTATGTTCTATTACATATTCTGATTCCATGTGCAAACGTAGTCGCAAACTACCATTAAATTAATTAATGTGTTAGTTTTAATTATATGGAAATACATTGAAGGAAATGATGCATCTTTATAATGTCATAAGGATCCTGTTATGACATCAGTGATAGTATTATGGCATCACCAAGAAGCTGTTACTGAACTACAGGGAAATAATTATATGTTAATCTGGGAGTTGGGTTCTCATTTTTATTCACAGCTACCAGGCCTGGTAGGCTAGTTATGCAGCTCAACACTGATGCAAGACTTCTTTGACAGCACCTGCCAAACACGCACCTCCAGCATTTAGAAGGACAGAGGCAGCAGGTGCATGGGAACACCATCAGCTCCAAGATCCCCTCTAAGTTACACACCATCCAGACTTGGACATATATTGCCATTCCTTCATTGTCACTGGGTCAAAATTCTGGAACTCCCTACCTAACAGCATTATGGGATCATCTTCACCATACAGACTGCAGTGGTTCATGAAGAAGGCTCACCACCACCTTCTCAAGGGCAAGTAGGGATGGGCAATAAATGCCAACCTTGGCAACGAAGCCCACATCCCAGGAATGAATAAAAAAAAGATGGGTTATGCATCTCAATGCACAAAATCTGTTCTGAGTGCGATTGGAATTTTGGTAAGTGGTGTGACATCACCTTAAGGAAGCAGTCTCAATGGGTTGGTATTTCATGTCCACTGTAAGCCATGCAAAGTTTAATCTCTCTCCCTCTCTCTCTATATATATACATTTAAATTATAGACCTGGCAGGACAGTCAGCTCTATTATAACACTAAAGAAAATCACTTGCGTTGTCACTCAAGTAAGTGGAATTTTGTTTGTGTGTTTAAATAGGTTTGTATAGAGCAGTGTGAGCTGGCAGTATAGATCAGTGCTGCTAGTTCAATACACTCTAAAGTGAGTACCTATAAAACTGTAGTTTAGCCGGAGTGTCCAAGCTTTTTGTTTTGTGCACCACAGAGGTGCAGCATACTATGGGGGAGGCAGATCACATTAATTTACACATATCTCAAGTTGCTGATACCAACAGACCTAGGTTTTCTGATCTAGAATGTATCCACAATGCAGCAACAGTGCTAAGACAACCCTTTCCAAACCTCTTGGCATGCATTTAAACAGCACAAAACAAGGGCCAGGAAAAAAAATAAGGGCAGATAGGATTCTGTTGCCTGAGCCGGGTTACAAGGGCTCAGGGGTTATGTGTGGTCCAGGGGCACACCTTAGAGATCACTGGTATAATGTCCATCTCCTGGCAGCTTTGATATCTGACATCAAATGCAGTGCACAAAATCCACTCTCACCAGAAATGAGTGGAACCCAACTGATTGTTACATGCACTCCATACACATTCTAACCAACAATGAAAGGAAAGGAAATGCAGTTGATGCATATGTTTTAGCTTGTAAGTTTCCAAATTGTAAAGAGTTGTTTTGGTGATTTGCAAGTGCTGCCAAGATGAACTGGAAAACATCTGCACATAATTCATCCCTGTAAGTTATGGGGATGTGCCAAAGTCTAACGGTAATTGTGAACAAATTGGTGACTATATCGACTAGATTTAAAAGTTGAATCACATTTTAACAAACGCAGCTAACCAATTATCACAGGACAAACAATCTTCTGACTTTGACTTAAAAGATCTTCGCATTGATGTAGTATTTCCTTGTGTCATCGAAAAGTCTCAAAGCGGTTCACACATTTTGGAGCATTGACTGTTATGTAGGCAAACGTGGCAAGCAATCTTTCAGAGAGTTTGTACTTAGTTACCTTTCATATTTAGCACAAGAACGAACAACTGAAATATTACTCCGCTTTTTCTCAAAATGTTTACCCATTTAATCAGACATTGAAAGTCTGATGTGTTAATGATTGTTATGGGTGCAATGCTATTCTAACAACCTCACAGCAAAGTGAAATGGTGCTCCCACCTTTTTATTTAAAGATAAATTCTGATGGACCCCACAAACATCAGGTATCAGTTACTATTTATAACCTGATTTAAATTGAAAGTTCATTCTCTATCAAACTCTCCCAAGTCTTCCCCATTCTGGCCCTGTGAAATCAATAACAAGCAGAAATAAGATTTAAAAAAAGGAAATTCCAGTCCCAGCCTGTCCTTTCCTTTTGAAATGCAAAGCTTAGAGAGAAGGATTTGAATCATCAATGTCTAAACAACGTTCAAGGGCCGTCCATCAGGTGCAGAATAAGATTTGTTCCCCAACCTATTGCCGTCGATCGCATAGAACTAAATCGAGGGAAATTTCACTGCGGAACAAAGGCGCCCAACTCCTGTGAGAAACACCCTCCTAATCTGCAAAAACACCTCACGCCGCCCTGAACATTGCAAATCCCTCCACCATCTGCTACTACCACAGCCAAGCTCCTCAAACAGGAACAAATCAACTCCCCAGACACTGCTAACTCTTCCAGGAGCAAACCAGGATGTCTGCAAAGATGTCTTGAACAAATTGGTGAGCTGGATTGGATTCTAGACTCTCCTCGCCAGTTCAGTCTTGCTCCGTTTATCCGGCAGTAATCCGATATCTTTTTCTTCTTTACCAAATATGATTTATGTTGGTATTCATAATGATGGAGATTGATTTTGAGTGCGAATCCATATTTAGATGGCCGTCATCTTTTCTTCAGAGTTTGGAGGGAGTGGGGCCAAAGTCTTCATTTGTTGTTTTGCTTTAGAGGATGAGAGTTTATGGGGCAGACGCTTGGATTTGATCAAAGCTTTTTTTTATACATAAATTTGGTTTGGATTTGACGCTGGAGTCTAAGCGTGGAATTCTTCCCTAATTTTCAGAAGTCACCGAGTCCTTCAACTCTCCGAGAGGAATAAAGCCTAGAGGTTTCAATTTGAGCACGGCAACAAAAACAAGTGGACATCTGTTGATCTCTGAAAACCTGGAGCTACCAAAGAAGTTTCAGTAGAACATAGCGCAAAGATTATCATGTCCCAACTGAAGATAATCCTACACTGCATGTGCGCAAAGGGCTGCATCCTAAAATGTGGCGTCATCCAATACAATCCGTGTCCCACCAGCAGCTTTGATGTACAGCTTCTCAATATCGTCATTTCATTGCGCTATCCAGGCTGGATTTAACCCATTCCTAACCCCCTTTGTGCTAAACTTTGATTTGCCGAGAACATCTACAGTGATTTGCAGCCCTCTTGTACGCTGCTGATTCTATCACATTTAGCCTCAGGTATGTGATAAAACCACGGCGCCTAGGAATTCTGAATCCAACTTGTCTCTGTTTCCAGGTCTTATCTGGGGTGGGGAAGGGGAGAGAAATGAGAACGGGTACAATGGAAAAAAAGAAGAGATTAGAAAGAAAACATGTGAGGGAGATGGGAGTGACCAGTCATTTTTGCAAAGTTTTACACCATACAGATTAGGAAAGCATAGAAAGACTCTCATATTAGATGATAGTTCCCATCATTGCATTTCTTTATTTAAAATTCTGCAGCTTAGCATTGTTTGAGGTTTATATGCACTAAAGATCACCTGAAATTTCTATTCTTCATGAATTTTGCACAAACTTCAATTAAACATTAGAAGCGCCAAATGCACCATTGTACATGTTCTTCTTCCCCGCACTCTATGTTGAAATCACAGTTCAATGCACAATCTACCACTGTAACTCATTCTTTCCCAAACACTGCATAACTCTTCCCCTTCCCCTTCTTCCCTTTCACCTACAAACGACAAGTCTTAGAATCCAAGTTTGGCTTCAACTAATGACTACCTCTTCATTTTTCTTCTCTTTAATGTAGGCCTTGGCCCTTCACATTTGTTTTTCAATTTAAATAAAATCAGAGAGGGAACCTTATAAAAAGGTACATAAAACACCAAGCAAAGTCAAACTGATTAATCCAAAGCACTGTTTTAAGTAAAATCACAACTGCAGGAAACGTGGCATGGGAATAAAATGGTAAGATGCAATTTCAGGGCTCATATCAGGAAACACTTCTCCATACAGAGTGATCAATACCTGAATGATCTCCAAGTGGGATAGTGGAGGCAGAAACTCTGGACGCTGTAATGAAGGTTTCTATGGAAGGATGAGCTAGATGGGACAAATGGCCTCTCTCATCTAAACTTATCTTTGTGGTACCAAGTGGAATGATGGCTGGGTCACTGATTAGCAATCAAGACCAAATTCTGATGTGCCCAAATTCTGATCAAGTTTATGAAAAGAATTGTTTCCTAAAATGGTGCTTAGTCATTCATGCACTTGCACTTGCCTTTCTACTTCTATTCATTTTCATCCCCGTAAGTTACAACTTGCCTTTACTCTATAGTGCAGTAAAAACACTAGAAACACAGAATGAGAAAATGCCATTCTGTCAATCAATCCCACTCCTTCACTGAACCATGTTAAATTTCCTTCCATAGCCCATGTAAATAGCTTGGATTTACTTGTACACTGAACAGCTTTTTCTAGTTCCTTTCCTAGTTCTACAATACCTACGGCACAGCATCTGCTAAAAGTGAATTTCTAACAGTGTCTGAAGATCGCATAGCACTATTTGAATAAAAGCAGCCAGTTCTCCTGGTGTTTTGTACAATTTGCCCTATCATGGACTCTACTCTCCCCACCCCTCTCCCCCCTCACCCCACACCACTTAATATTATCTGCAGAAGCTCCAGAATATTCATCCATCTTCACCTATTGGTCACATCTATTAAACTTTCTTCAACCTTGACTAGGTGCCCTCCACAGATGATAATCTTGACCCAGGAGCACATGATCCATAGATTATAGGGATCTGGGATTTTCTTTCCAGCTTTGTTCACAGGTCAATAAAACAACTTGTGTCCTAAATTGGGGGAGGGCGGGCAGAGGAGGGAAAGAGAAGAAAGATAGCAATCAGCAAGAGAGAGAGAGAAGTAATGAGACACAAGACAGACAGTGGAATGACAAGAACCAGCATTTAAATAGCATCTTTCACATCCTCAGGATGTCCCAAACTGCTTTACAGCCAAAGAAGTACTTTTGAAGTGTAATCCCTGTTGGTATGTAGCCATATGCAGCAGCCAATCTGTCCATATCGAGACCCCACAAACAGAAAAGGAGATAAATGACCAGTTAATCTGTTTTGGTGGTGTTGGTTGAGATTTCGTCCAAGACACCAGGAGAACTGGCTGCTCTTATTCCAATAGTGCCATGCGATCTTCAGACGGTGTTAGAAATTCATTTTTAGCAGATTCTGTGCCGTAGGTATTGTAGAACTAGGAAAGGAACTAGAAGAAGCTGTTCAGTGTACAAGTAAATCCAGACTATTCACTCTGCAGCGACATGGTGCAGTTAGACCTAGATCCAGTCCCTCTACAGTGACAGTGCATAGATGAATCTTGGTCCATTTTCTCATACTCTTGTCAATTATGGTGCTGTTCTGCACTATCGGTCTAGGGCCTTTTCCTGGATTTCTCAGTACTTATTCCCCAATCAGGTGAGGGTGTTGCATTTGATGTCTTTACTCCCATTCAATCACACTGGCCCACACAGTAATACTCTGAGCATCATGATCATCGATTGTGATTCTGAATCAAAGGATGTTGACTGTAAACCAGGCGTCAGAGCATGAATAAAAGGTGAGCTCCCTTGGAGCTACAGAGCTGAGTGCAGCAGTAGCCTGGGTTTGAACTCGGACTCATCTCACTCCAGAAAAAATGAAACTCTGCCCATTTGATCATTAAATAGAGAAAATACAGATTTCTGTGTGTCTTTTCTCGATTATCATATGCTGTTTTCCATTGTTAGTTCTAGAGATCGAGTTGGCCAATAGCCAATTGGCAAATCTGATTTGAGCACTATATTTGCATAATCACTACAAGCAGATTCTACTTTATAAATATGTTTGCCTTTTTCATCCCATTGTTCTTTTTCTTTCAGACCTTAGTGTCTTGATCTTTTTCCTTATCTCTCGTACCTTTATTGTTCCTTTCAATCCCCTTGTTCCCAGTGATGTGCCTGGTTTACCCGAGCCTCCCATATTTTTAAACCAGTTGTTTTTTTTACGTACTTAACAACTTGATGCCTTAAAGCTGCCCTGACAATCAAACAGGTCAAATGTTAGGGGTCAGGAGTTAAAAATGAGGAAGCTAGGATTACTAAGGGAAGTCATTCGGTACTTTTTCACCCAAATGGTAATACAGTTGTAGAATAAGTTACCAAGGAAGGAGATTGATGCTGACAGTATAAATGGAGTCTACAATTAGATATATTTGGAGGCAGAATGGGTTTGAGGGATGTTGCTGAGCAGGTGGATAAGTGGAGTTGAGATCTATCAAAAAGAAGATGGGCATGTTGGTCCAAATGGCCTTTTCCTGTTCCTAAAAGTTCTTATATTTCAAAGTCCCTCAGGGTTGTGAATCTGACCCCTGTAAAACCACTTTAGTAAGGATCAGGGCAGACGGGTGTTACAAGGTATAAATTAAGTTGATTAACATCAGGCGATATGGTTTAACAGGTTTATAATTGGTACAATTTTCTTTTTCTCACATTACATACAGGACTCTTTGATAATTCTGTCCAAGGGATTAGAGGCGGCATTGTATAGTGGGAGGTGCAGCATCACTTTTCAAATACTTACAGTGAATATTATTAACTCAAAAAATTCAATTCACAACTGCTGTGTTGTTTTGGGATTGGACAAATAAAAAGGACTAAACCCTGAAATAAATTGAACATTGCACTAGCCTCAATAATAGGATATTGGAATCCCAACCAGAGGCACAAAATGTTCTAGGTTTAACCTCAATTGACAGTCACATATGTCTGACTTAAGTTTGTTGTTGTAGTTTGAGGTAGGCATTGCAATAAAGCAATCATGGTGGGAAAAGAGAAACAGCCAAAGAAAGGTGAATCACCAGTAGTAATAAGAGCACCCAGCAGCTTTTCCCCCTTCCCAACTGGGAAAGATACATGGTGTTAGCAGAGCATCTAAAGGTTGGGGTTGGGAAAGTTTAACATTCTGAATCAATTTTTAAGTTCAAAAAGGATTGGATTCTGAGGCTGTGGGAAGGTATGTTTAAAATTCCACCACAAGGGGTCAGAAACTAAAGTTGGACTCAGTACAATGAAATCAGGATTGTTGGCAAGAAAGTACAGTTCTGATCCCACAGCATCTCAGCTGGAGAAGGAATAGTAGGAGGAAGAGTGTTGTCAAGTCACCCAGAGTGTCCCAGCTTCCCAAATGGAATAGAAAGTGTCACCAGGGTCGTAGCCATTTTTTTTGCTCCAATTCAGGCAGCCACTTGCAACTTTTATCAGTCCTGAGTTGTGGGGAAGACTAAAGGCAAAAAGAAATACTGAATGCAAAAGCTGACCACATGTGCAATAAAGATAAGACTTAAAAGAGCTACAACTTGCTAAAATGTGTATTGGATGTTGCAGTGTTTGTTATGGACAAGAGAGGCACGTTTGCCACAGTAAAATTTGACCCCGCCCCACAGTTCTAAGTGCCGTAGACAATGATTAACCGAGGAAATCAGGGAAGATGCTGTTGTCAAGTGACACAGACTGTTCCCCCTTTCTAACTGGAAAAGATACATGGGCTAGAAATTCATTACAGCCAAGGAATGGGCAGTGTCAGTAGAAAAGTTGAAGAATTAGCATCAGGCGCAAATGCTTTAGACCGCACAAAAATTAGTGCTCACTGGCCAATAAAATGATTGGAGTCCAACATCAAGTCTTAAAACCCAAGCTCATTGGCTTAAAGAGTGGACCAAAATCGGGTGCGGTCTAATCACAAAGCATCATTGCCACAGGCTTTTTTCACTACTTAACAGGGAGGTTCATTGATGCTGCAGCACCTCATTCTCAGCATTGCTGGCTGTGCAGCTGCCTCAGCAAGCAGAAGCAGAACAAGGAGAAGGAGCCAGAGGACTGAAGCAGGTGTGCTCATGGCAGGCCCACGCCCCAGGGAGAGAGCCCACAGATTCTCCGATGAAGCATTGACGGCATTGGTTTTCGCTGTGGAGAGATGGAGGGCAGTGCTCTACCCGGCAAGTGGCAGGAAGACCTCACCACAAGACTTCCACACCATGTGGAGGGAGGTAGCACAGCACATCTTGGGCAGCACTGTGGTCCCCAGGACCCACAGACAGTGCAGGAAGAAATTTAACGACCTCACTTGGGTGGTCAGGGTGAGTGAATGCTTCAACAAATGCTACATATCACCATCTGTACCACAATCTTCACACACTGCCCAAAGAACCACACCCCCAGCACTCACCCACCAACAATCTCTACCTATCAACACTCACACCCACATCTCACACCTTGCAAACAATGACAGCTATTCAACTATGGCAGGCACAACACCCAGACACATTGCTGCACACTCACTCACACACTTTCCTTTCTCTTGCAGGCCAAGGTGGCACACAACAGGAGGGAGCAGGAACGCACAAGTGGAGGACAAAGCCGACACCCAACCACTGTCTGCGCTGGAGAATTGTGTGCTGGAAATCACTGGGCACCAAATGTTGGGTGCCATGGCCACCGGCGACGTTGACCCCCTTGGGGACAACATTGGTATGTTCATCCCTACTCCTTCTTCTCACATCCCGCTTCCCCTCACCCCACAAGCGTTTCACACTTTCCAGCTAATCATGCTGTATGCATGCATTTCTCCCTTCCTGCTCCCCTCCCTTCACTTTAAGCTGACTCTTGTGCCTTAATGCTTTCAGATAATCAGCAAGCACTTGAGCAGCCTATCTCTGAGGGCACGGTAGAGAGCGAGGCGGGAGAAGAGGAGGGGGAAGAACACACCGCGTCACTGCATCTCTCACCCACAGACACCAGCTCAGATACTGGTACTACATGTTCTTTAAAGGCTAGCATAGCAGCGGGATCTGCACAGGGTGAGGCACCGGGGACGAGTGGGCTGCAGCAAGGCCAGGGGGAAAGGGTAGCTCGGGGACCAGCTTCCCAGAGGGTGAGTTCTGTTGCACAGGACTCAGGTGAGGACCTCGATGGGGAGGCCTTTAGAAGAAGAGTGATGGGCATGCACATGGAGATGATAGGTGCAATGGCAAGTGTGCCCAAAAGCCTCTCAGCAATGATAAGGAGCATGGAGGAGTCCGCCTCCAATGTTGCACAAGGCTCTGTGCACACCATGGAGCCCATCATTTCCAGTCTGCAAAGGATGGTAGACTCCCAGAGAGACAGTGGTGACCCAGACCTGATGCCACGTGTAATGGGCGATCTGGCAGCTTCCATTGCAGCACAGGCAAAAGCGACGCAGCATCTTCGTGCTGTAATGCAGTCTATGGTTGGTGGCATCCAATCTCAGACTGCTCTCACGCAGTCTCAGTTTGATGCCACACAAGCTCTGACTGCTGCCATCGTGGCTGGGTCTGCCACCATCGACGGGAGCTTTCACGGTGTCGCAGCAGGCCAGCAATCTGTGCTCCAACAGATTGCTAGGGATGTTGAGGTGCTGCCCTGGCAGTGGGTCAGTGGAGCAGGAACCTGCTGTCTTCTCTCAGGATGACAACATTCCTGCTCCCACCACTGCCACTTGTCGCCGCCTGTCATCCAGCCAGCCCAGAGTACTGCCGCCCATGCTGAGGTGATGCAGTCTACAGCCAGGCCTTCCAGGTCCAGAGCTGGTCGAGGACATCCTGCAAGGCCATCTGAAGTCTCCCGCACTGCATTCAGCAGCCTTCCACCAGCCATGCTGCAGCCACTGGGCCAACACTTCATAGGAGCACTAGAGCAGGAAAACGCACAGTTTCGACAGGCACTAAGGGATTGCACAAGGGTGAATAGTTAATATTTTTGGTTTAAATCTATGTCCACTACTTTTTGATAAATGTATTACTTCATTCTTTTCTGGTGTTGCTCATTTCAGCTTTGTGCTGTGATACGGCCTGCGAGAGGGATGGAATGATGGGGATGTGGTGAGCAAAGGGGATCTGGGGTTTAATGTGTGAGGCTGGAGGTCTGTTTGGAGAAGGTGGCAGAGTTCTGTGACCACCTCTTTGGTGAAGTGGAGCCATCTAATACACTGATCCTCACTTAATTGAAGGCAGGAGATGTGCTCTCGGAATACCCTTGGAGGCCAAGGCCTCCTGGTGAGAGCCCTGATGTCCCTCCTCATCTCTCTGCGCATATGTTCCCATATTTCTTGCTGCCTATGCTCCTTCCACTGTAGATCCTGGTGGGCACTGTGGCATGCCAGTGCAGCCCCCATTAATGTTACCAAGTGTAGCAGTTTGAATCTTTGAAGAATAAATGTAGCTACTTTTTAGTTGCCAGAAGACTCCTCATATAAAAGAACCTTGAAATTACTGAATGAAACTGTTGCAGTGGGTGAAACTAACAAAAAAACACTGAAACTGCACTAACCTGACAGCTGTGAATGATTACTGATGATCCCTTTAAATAATGTCCCTGGAGCCGGCTTCCTGGTACTACACGCCAGCTCTCCCTGTCGGTGTTTACTCCAGGTGGTGAGAATCAATTTTGCAAATCGGGCGGTCAGTGAGCATTGCACACTCACTGACATCACGATCTACCTGGCGTTGACATTCCTGGCGATACCTCTTACTGGCGGCGCTACTGGGGGGCCGGATTTGGCGTGCGGCGCTGGATTCGCCTCGCCCTGGCGATACTGGTCTAGTGCCCCATTAGTGCCATCTATTGGTGCTAACGGGATGCGCTAAGGGGACAAATTTTTCCCCCATGGTGTTAGCAGAGCATCTAAAGGTTGGGGTTGGGAAGGTTCAACATTCTGAATCAATTTTTAAGTTCAAAAGATTGGATTCTGAGGCTGTGGAAAGGAATGTTTAAAACGCCACCACGAGGGGTCAGAAACTAAAGTTGGACTCTGTACAATGAAACCAGGACTGTTGGCAAGAAAGTACAGTTCTGATCAGGATAATCCTGGTGATCCACACAGAATGTGCTTTCACAGCACTTCCACCAGCCTCCGTCTTGAATCGGTTCAGACACACAATAGGCAGTGTTGGGTTATCAGCCGCACTCATTCCTTTTCTAGCTGAGAATGGCAGATTTGGAATAATCTATTCACACCAGCAAATCCTCAGATTGACAGCCAACTTTAAACCCAGAATCCAGAACAGTAATTCACAAACTGCAAGCAAATATCAGTGTAAATTAATGGTATGCTGTTTAGAGTCATCCTTCCCTCTGAACCCTCACAGAATTCAAACAAATTGATGCTTACTGCTTGTGTGTAAATGGGCACTTTGCTACATTTTATATTCCATGAAACACTTCCAGATATACAGATCATCACCTCACTCCGTTACCATTTCACAAATGTTAAGGCTAATACATTAAGTTATGGAATGCCAACATGCAGTGCCATGCAGTGAACGGGCGCAGTTTTGATTTGAGCCGAGTTGCATGCTAGGTACTGAGCGGTGGTCAGGCCCTGTAGAAGGCAATGGAAATGGGTGGTTTGTCCTCAAGAGACCATTAAAAAGACTCCTGACAGCTACCCAAAGAATGGCAGTCATGATAATCGGGGTAAAAGTGCCCGCACCCCCCCTCAGATCCAGAGGCAGACAACCTGAAAAGACTTAGAAGAGAGGGAAAAATGAGGTAAAAATCTGGCGGTAGGAGTACTACAATTGATCTCCGTGCCCCTGAGGTAGGGCAAGATCCAGTCCTGATTGCTACACACCATGGCCCCTGCTATCTGTGGACGTCAAGTAAGGACTGGATGGGGCTTAGCTGTAATGTCCGCACTGTGGAATAGCCTTCTCACGCTCACATGGATGAGGTATGGAGCGCAGCCTGTGCCTGTGGAACTGTATCTGAGCATGATCAGTACCTTCAGTAGAGGAGTGAAGAGAACTGTAGAGAAGTTGAGGGTGGGGGATGATTTAAAAACTGAATTAAAAAGCACCTCAGGTGTGCACTATATAAAAATCCATTGTCAAATATAAATGAGCCCTCACTGGGAATGTATCTCACTCAAATAGCAATAGCAAAGCACCAACAATCCTATGCGATATTGTTTGCTTCTATACTCTATGTCCCTTTTATAAAAGCTAGCATGCCCTATGCTTATATCAACGTCATCAGTAACATTAATACTAACACACATTCACTGAGATTTATTTTTCCTTGTTGCAGGTAATTACTGTTGGCTTATCTGGGATTATACAACAGTAAAATTATACCTCAGCGCACGACAGTTTGCTCTCTCACTGCTTGGTGCGCAGTTGGAATCCATCAACAACTGAATTACTTTTCACGTGCTTGAAATGTCTGAGGCATGTTGCAATACCTCTGTCTACACAGCGAATAGCTGGGGGTATCTTGCAAGGCTGGAACACGCTTAAAATATTTCGATGGTATAAACTATGGGAGGGGAGTCGTTTGATCAAATTTATCCAGTCCCAGGGAGTGTGTTGCACTATTAAATGTATTTACAAACTTCTGTATGTTAGTATATATATTTATAAGCACACTGACATCCTCCCCACCTTCCCTCCTCAGTGACCATTAGAATCATAGAATTTTACAGCATAAGAGGCAGGCCATTCAGCCCATCATGCCTGTGTCAGCTCTCTGAAAGAGCTATCCACTTACTTAATGTTTCCCATGACTTTTAAAAATTTTCTTTTTCAAATATTTATCCATTTCCTTTTGAAAGTTATTATGGATTCTGTTCCCAACATGTTTCTGGTAGGACAGTCCATGTCCTAACAACCCTTTGTATAAAAAAAATCTTCTAGCCTCTCCCTTCATGAAGTCCATGAAGATCTGAAATTAATACCCTCTAGTTACCAACTCATTGACCAATGGGAATAGTTATCCCCAATTTTAAACACCTCTCTTAGACCTCCTCTTAACTGTCTTTATTCTAATGAAAAAAGCTCCAGTTTCTCTAACCTCTCCTCATAACTACAATCTTTCATCCCTGGTATCATGTTAGTGATTCTCTTCGGCACCCTCTCTATCACCTTGACATCCTTCCTATGGTAAAGTGCCCAAAACTGGGCCTAATATTCTAACTGAGGTTTAACCATTGATTTGTATAAGTTTAACATTACCTCTTTGTTTTTGTACTCTATGACCCTTTCATAAAACCTCGGACCCCAAATGCTTTTTATCAACTTGCCCTCCCACTTTTAAAGATCAGTGTGTCTGAACTCCTATGTCTCTCTGTTCCTTTTAAAGTTCTTCCATTTAGTGTATATGTCTTCCCCAAATTTTTCTTCCAAAAATGTATCACTTCACATTTATCTCCATTAGATTTCATATAATATATATTTTCCCAATCTACTAACCTGTCTATATCTTCCCGAAGTTGCTTACAGTCCTCTTCATAGTACCACACTCCTTATTTTTGTGTCATTTGCAAATTTTGATATTGTGCCCAAGTCCAGATCATTTATATATATTTTGAGAGCTGTTTCTGAATTCCATATCAATCACTACTTTTTGCAATTCCCATTGTAATGACCAGAACTGTTTAACTTGAGCACACGTATTTAAATGACAGCCAGAGATCAAAGACCAGGGGTGCCCCTCTGGGCTCCACAAGAATAAGGTGGGTGGCTGCTGCTCCACTCTGCCGAGATCTCTGCTCTCCTCCAATTCCGGCCTCTTGTGCATCCCCGATTTTAATGGCTCCACCATTGGCAGCCGTGCCTTCTGCTGCCTGGGTCCTAGCTCTGGAATTCCCTCTCTCCGCCTCTCCGCCTCTCTACCTCTCGCTCCTCCTTTAAGATGCTCCTTAAAACCTGCCTCTTTGACCAAGTTTTTGGTCACTGTCCTAATATCTCCTTGTGTGGCTTGGTGTTTGATAACATTCCTTTGCAACGCCGTAGGAAATTTTACTAAGTTAATCGCGCTATATAAATGCAAGTTGTTGATAATCATAGAATAATAGAATCGTATAGCACAGGAGGCCATTCAGCCCATTGAATCTTCTAATATTGAATCTGTATCCACCACCCAATCAGGCAGTGTATTCCAAATCCTAACCATTCATTGCGTAAAAAGGTTTTTTCTCATGTCGCCTCTGGTTCTTTTGCCAATCACCTTAAATCTGTGCCCTCTGGTTATCGACCCTTCAATCATTGGAAACAGTTTCTCTTTATTTACTTTATCTAAATCCTTCATGATTTTAAACACCTTTATCAAATCTCCTCTTAGCCGTCTCTGCTCTAAGGGGAACAACCCCAGCTTCTCCAGTGTATCCATGTAACTGTAATCCCTCATCCCTGGAACCATTCTCGTAAATCTTTTTTGCACCCTCTCCAAAGCCTTCACGTCCTTCCTAAAGTGTGGTGCCCAGAATTGGACACAATACTCCAGCTGGGGCCGAACTAGTGTTTTATATAAGGTTAGCATAACTTCTGGGTTTTTGTACTCAATGCCTATATTTATAAAGCCCAGAGGATTCCATGTGCTTTATTAACTGCTTTGTTAACCTGTCCTGCCACCTTCAAAGATTGGTGCACAAGCACCCCCAGGTCTCTCTCTTCATGCACCCCCTTTAAAATTGTATCACAAGTCACAAGGTCTTACTCCCAAGGGACTATAAATGTCACAGAGGGATGTGAATAAATTTTCCAAGAACTAATAAAGCTAGTACAACAGAGAGAAAAAGAAAGCAACAAAAAACAAATCCACGAGCTCCAATGAAGGGTCCCCACTCAAAATATTAACCCATCTTTGCCCTTTCAGATGTTGGTTGATCTGCTGCACATTTCCAGCACTTTGTTTTGTTAAAGAACTGCTACAATTAGACATAACATCCAAATCTTGGGACTAAAATTAGTCATATGCAGGGAAGAGGTCCCCACAGTTAATGGTACCATATTGACAGAGGTAGAAAATTCACCATGACATCATGTGGGAAGAGGATTGATTATGTAAAAACTAGAGGCTAGAGTTAGCTCGATCTCTGAATTCAGCTGCACGGAGACCACTGCGGCTCCCCTTTTTTGGTCTCACTGCAGGGAGCCCCTCTGTTGGTGTCAGCTGGAAAGCATCAGATTTCATAACGGATGGATTCTAACTGCGTGGCTGAAGGCAGGAACAAAATCAGTACTGGCTGAAAGTACAGGCGTATCAGGAATATCTTTGTATAATAAGCCTACATGTCAATTGCCATCACTACTCAATAATGCATGCCTCCAACTCTGTTCGCCAACACCCTTGCTACAAAAAAAAGTAAATATTGTATTAGGAAAAAAAACTGCTATTTGTAAAGTTGACTAATTAAAGGCACTCACACCATGAGCTGCTAGCAGCTTCAAACCCCTGTAATTGATAAATGTGGGATACCTTTGAGCAGTGATCCCTCTCCCCGAGGTGTTCAATCTCCCCATCTCTTGTTTGCCAGGTTAGAAAAGATATGGAACTATTACATCAAACGCTGACTATCTGAGCAGTGTATTTTTTCATTTCTGTTTGGAGCTTCTGTCTTTGGAGGAAATGGGAGCTGCTGCAATTCCATTCCTCACCCACCCACCAATGTTCTCCCCGTCTCTCCTGAAGATGTTGACTATCACTGGTGTTACAGGGTGCACAGGTACCAGCAGCACTGTGCTACCTTCCCCAAGTGGCTATTCATCCTATGTGAGCCCAGACTGAGAGTGTTGGCAGGCGACTTGACTGTGAGGGGCATTGAAGCCCAAGCTCCAGTCCTGTCCTGCCTTCACCCGATGCCCACACACACATGCACAGTAAAAGTTTGCTTTTCTGAGCACAAGGTTAGACACATTCCTGGGAAGTGCAGGTGGGAACTTTACTCTGCTATGTCCAAGTGCTGCATTCAGCTAACCGAGCATACACTTAATACCTGTAATGGAAGAAAGTGTTTCATTCCCCAGAACTAACATCTCTTCACCCCGATGAGCACAAAAAAAATCACCAAAAAAGGTAACAATAAGACATATAATTCATGATAGTTAACAAACGAGGTTCTTGTCTCTACAGATACTAGTCTAATGATTACTTACCTCAGGGATGTCCAAGCTTTTTGCCTATATGTCACATGGGGCCTTGGGGGGGCCACATATACAATTCAAATCCATGTTCCCATTAATTTGCATGTATCTCAGCTTGCTGATACTAACAGATCTTGGTGTCTGATTTAGGATTCACCCACCAAGAGGCAACAGTCCCAAGAGCAGCCCTTTCCAAACCCCCGGCCTCACAAAATTCAAGCAGAAGAAACCAGCGAATCAGAGAGTGAATTGCCTGGGCTTCGAAGGCTGGATTGCCAGGGTGTATAGGCATCGCGTGGCCACTGGGCCACAGTTTGGACACATCCAATATATCTAACCCTCATTACCTGAACAACCAGACCAATGTCCTGTTGTGAAATTCTCTGCTATTTTTTTTACAGGATTATTTTGAATGTACATGCATGCTAACTGTGCAAAGAGCTGTGGGAAAAATCAACTTCACGCTCAAAAGGAAGAGGCGAACTGTGTCGTTGGGAAAAGGACATGAGCCACAACCCGCACACATGTCAATTTCATCAGGGCAATGTCATGTACAGACCACACAGTTCGAGATGCGTTTTTCAAAGTGAACAGCACCATTGCATTGCAAAAATAGCTTTACCAAACGCTTTTCTGTAAAGTCAGTGCCCTTTTGGGAGGTGGGGAGGGGGGTGGGATCATTATTAACAATCAATGCAATGTACAAAAGCTATCCAAAGAAAACTGGCATGGAAACAGTTAATGATGTCTGCCTTAATGATGTGTTTTTGTAAATTTACAGTCCCCTTTTGTCTCCTCGGATAACTCAGATGGTTCATTTTACTTTCTATCCCTCTACCCCGCCCCTTATCCTGACCATGCCTTCAACCAAAAAATTGAGGCAGTGGGGGGGGGGGGCGGGGGGGGGGGGGAGCGCTGTTGGGAGGGTGGGAGGAGGAACAAAAATCAAATGGAGTGAGTTTCTGGACAATTTCATCTCCTCAGGGTACAAAGAAACCTTTGACTGTCAATTCTGTTTGCTTCTGGTCCCTCTCTGCAACACTGCATTGAATTTTTCAGTTGCTAATATTGTTTCCTCCTCAATATGACCCATGTTGCTTATGCAAATATGCTTCTTTTATGCCAGCCCTGATTTCCAGGAGAGGGACTTGAATGAGAAATAATGGTCCTCTCCCCACCACCACCCACCCCCCATTCCCCCTCCCCACAAACCGTTAGCACAAATGCATCTACTTCATTTACTGAGCTTCAGTCTGCACAATAACAGTAAAATAACCAAGGATAAAAGCTTTGTCCCGTATTTAGAGACTGGAACTTTGCATTTTCACAAAGGCACTGAATATGTAATATTCTTGGATGGGTGTGGGTGGGTAAATTACTGGAACAGTATTTGTAGCCATTATTTAACCTTTGTCAGCTAACACTACCAACACACTTAAGGTATATTAGACAGACAGGTATTTAATTTTGCACAGTAAAAATTCTCTGTAATTTGAACAAGTTGTAGTCATGGCAACAGACTCCATCATTTTTTACAGGGGAGAAAAAGTTTTTTTTTAATTAAAAATAATTAATGACGTGTATGAACCTGGGAAGCACCACAGATGATTTGCTCCAGATTCTTTTTCTTTCTCCCCCCTCATTGTTTCAAAATAATCTGGTACCCTTAAAAACAAAATCTAAGTTAGAAAGATTTCACCCTTGCATCTCTTTTCTAATGAGCTGCTCATCAATTTCAGGTCAATTTCATGCATTCAAATACCAACCTCAGACTCAGTTGGGTACAGACTACTTAGAGGTACTTTCTTCACAAAACAGTTTTTGACAAACCTTTCTCACTTGTTTGCAAATCCACTACATGACAACAAAAAACACGTCAAAACACGTCAGGATTGAAGGTTAAACGTTTTGAGTTTTCATCTCTCCAGGGTTGGTGTATTCACTACAGGATGCAGCAACCTGTGTCCAGAGTGGCTGCAATCATTTAATTTACCAGAAATGATACAGGGGCTTAGAGGGTTAAATGATGGGGTTGCATAACTTACATCGAGTTACATCGAGTGTACAACACAGAAACAGGCCATTTGGTCCAACTGGTTTATGCTCCACATGAGCCTCCTTCCACCCTATTTCATCTCACCCTATCAGCATATCCTTCTATTCCTTTCTCCCGCATGTGCTTATCTAGCTTCCCCTTAAATGCATCTACGCTATTTGCCTCAACTATTCCTTGTGGTAGCGCGTTCCACATTCTAACCATTCTTTGGGTAAAGAAGTTTTTCCTGAATTCCCTATTGGATTTATTAGCGGCTATCTTATATTTATGACCTCTAGTTTTGGACTCCCACAAGTGGAAACATTTTCTTTGCATCTACCCTATCAAACTTTTTCATTATCTTAAAGACCTCTATCAGGTCACCCCTCAGCCTTCTCTTTTCAAGAGAATAGAGCCCCAGCCTGTTCAGTCTTTCCTAATAAATATATCCTCTCAGTTCTGGTATCATCCTTGTGAATCTTGTTTGCACCTTCTCCAATGCCTCTATATCCTTTTTATAATATGGAGACCTGAACTGTGCACAGTACTCCAAGTGTGGTCTAACCAAGGTTCGATATAAGTTTAATGTAACTCCTCTGCTTTTTCAGTTCTATCCCTCTAGAAATGAACCCTAGTGCTTCATTTGCTTTTTTATAGCCTTATTAACCTGTGCGGCAACTTTTAGTGATTTGTGTATCTGTACCCCTAGATCCCTTTGCTCCTCTATCCCATTCTGACTCTTATTATCCAAGCAGTATGTGGCCTCTTTATTCTTCCTACCAAAATGCACCGACTCACACTTTTCTATATTGAAATTCATTTGCCAATTACACGTCCATTCTACAAGTTTATTAATGTCTTCCTCTACTTTGTCACATTCTTCCTTTCTATTAACTACACCTCCCAGTTTGGTGTCATCTGCAAATTTTGAAATTGTACTTCCCATTCCCGAGTCCAAATCATTAATGTAAATTGTGGACAACAGTGGTCCCAGCACCGATCCCTGTGGAACACCACTTCCCACTTTTGCCAGTCTGAGTAGCTACCTCTACTTTCTGTTTTCGAGCTTGGCTTGTATTCCCTTGAGTATCGAAGATTGAGGGGGGATCTGATCGAGGTGTTTAAAATATTGCAAGTATTTGATAGAACATACAAAATTGACAGGGCAGGAAAAGACCAGCTGGTCCATCAAGCCTTCCCCAAAAAATAGGGCAAATACAGAGAAACAATTTCCTCTGGTGGGAAAATCCAGAACAAGAGCACATAAGATTGGAGCTAGGCTATTCAGGAGCAAAGTCAGGAAGCACTTTGGAATTTGGAACTTTCTCCGCCAAAAGGCTGTGGATGCTGGGACAACTGGAACTTTCAAGACTGAGATCGATAGATTTTTGTTAGGTAAGGGTATCAAGGCACATGGTGCAGATAAGCCATGATCTCATTGAATGGCAAAGCACACCCGAGAGGCTGAATTATCTACTCCAGTTCCTAATGTTCCTATGTTCCTAATTTAGTTTATCTGCTCATTTTCTTTCTCCCGAGTTGTTCTCCTTCCTCTCCTGAAAGCACTGACTTTTGCTGGGGCCTTGGTACCTCACCAAAATTGGCACATGGGGTTCTACTGCTCACCGGGGTAACTTTGGTGGAAGAGTTGCGTAAACCCTGCAAAAACGGCGTACAGAAACTCCAGAATTGACATTGCGCTATTTTGCTGGAGTTTCCGCAGCTCTACTGCTGAAGTTATGGTGGGCGATCAGAAGAATCTCGGCGGAAATTCACCCTCAAAGTGTTCATACCAAAAGCTTTGCCGATTAGCAAATATGCCCCTGGGAGTCTTTAATAGAAATATTAATGAAGATTTTACTCAATTCCATCAATCATCACAATTTGCAAGTAGTACGAACATACGAACAACGGCGGACAGGAAAAGACCCTCTGGTCCATCCAGTCTGTCCCACCCAATTGTGATACCTTGTACTGTAATATCAAGGTATTACCTTGATTAAAAACCCAGGCCAACTTGGAGAAAAAAATCTGGGAAATTCCTCTCCGACCTCCCACTAGGCGATTGAAACTAGTGCAAGAGATCACTCTGGCCTTGATAATTCTATGCAGTACCTACCACTTGTTCGAGGTGATCTCTGCCCCAGCCAGAAGCAGGTCCAGCTATCGCTTGCAGGTGTGAAGTAATGGCTTTTAAATCTTTTAATGCCCACAAATTCTATCGCTTGTATCATATAAACAACATATAATATTCTGTCTACGATACTGGTCATTTCTTTTTGGAGTTTCTCTCTCTCTTGTTCTTCAAAAAGTTCTACGATGCAGTCATAAGATGCTGGCCCCCAAAAAGGAAGGTTTTACACTTGCCTGAAGGGTCTGTCCTGTCTTTAGACCAGCTGCAGACCTACTATTGCCGAGCGAGAAAGGCACACAAGCCCCGCTAAAACTGCATCAGGGTCCTATTGACGTAATAAGACACTGATTTGCATAAATTTATGAGGCCCCTGCCATTTTAGGTGGCTGCCTCACCTGCCTGCAAAACCTGCAAGTTAATTTTGGAAATGGTCAGGGTCTGAGCGGGTAAGTAACCGGCTTGTTTTTAACTGCCCAGGTCGGGTTAAAATCGGGCCCCACTGTGTCAAAATTTCAAAATTCATCGCACAGTGTCGTACTCGAACTAATTCTTTCCCAGGTCCTCAAAACTGTGGAGCTCCTCACTTCCTTCAGTCATCCCTGCCTCTTACAACCTACAGGTTTTTAAAGCTCAAGCATTGTGTGGTCTAACACTACTTCCCGATAGCCCTCACCTTCTCTCCTGCTCTTTTCAACCTTACTGGTATCCTATACTGTAAACCTTGACCTCTCACTTGAAGCTCTCAATAATAAAAAAAGCAGAGGTAATCAACTGCCTTAAAAACTCACTACCATCACAACTGGTGTGAGCATCATCATGTGTGAAACACACAAGACAGTTGAAACCAACAGTCAACGCAACAAGAGACTGAAAAATTTAACAAACTCCTCGAAATAATTTGTATCAGTGTACATTATTAAAAAAGATTAGGAAACCACAACAAGAGCTCAGATTTAAACTTGGAGCTCAGAATACCGTTACAAAATCAATGAGCTGCATTCAGACAGTTTGAGATTGCATCTGAAGCTCTCAACCAGATTACTACCTTGTGACCGCCCCCAGGTACCCATATGGACGGCACAAACCTTTCCACGGGTAAACAGCAGGGTTAGCCCTGATTTTTAGATTGCTCTAATTATACATTATGCAATTTTTGCTGTCTTATTAATAACACATCGACAGATATTTTACTTTATAGGAACAGATCTTTGGCATTAAGATCTTCTCTAGTTTTTCCTACTTTTTCAATTTTAATACTGCCCCCCCGCAAGGGGTCTTGGACTTTCACTTTAAGCTTCTCAATAAAAAAGTACTGTGAACAAACATTAATGATCAAGGACTGTCGTGGCAAATTAGATGGACATCTATATTCCAGATACCAAGCTGGCACAGGTGCATTAACAACGGGTACGGTACAGAGGCGCTGGACTACTGATCCAGATGATACGAGTTCAAATCCCACCCTGGCAGCTGTGGAACTTAAATTCTGTTAATTAAATAAATCTGGAATAAAAAGCTAGTATTAGTAATGGTGACCATGAAACTACCAGATTGTCAGGAAAACCCATCTTGTTCACTAATGTCCTTAGGGGAAGGAAATCTGGCCCATATGTGACTCCAGACCCACAACACTCTGAAATGGCCCAGCAAGCCACTCAGTTGTTCAAGGGCAGTTAGGGATGGGCAATAAATGCTGGCCTTGCCAGCGATGCCCACATCCCGTGAAATTTTTTTTTTTTAAACTCCAAAACCCAATAATGGCCTCAGACATGACTGTAACTCATAACTCCAACCATCCATTGTTGGCTGTAATATTTATAAATTGCTTTATTTCCCTTTTCTTTCCACATTGAGCGTGTATGTGTTTGGGAGCTACGCAAAATATCTCCATTATAATGCACTTCTCAATAAGGAGTTACTTTCTGAATGAGAAAGAAAGATGACAGTTTAGGATGGGACCCTTTATCAAGACTGTCCCTGAAACATTAACCCGTTCCTTCTCTTCAACCAACCAGCTGTGCATTTCTGGCATTTTCTGTTTTTATTTCATATTTCCAGCATTCACGGTTTTTTGTTTAATTTTTGATGTGTTTACACTTTAGAGATGTCGGGGCTGTCTATGTTGAAATAAGATGGCGGTGACCTCATATGTCACCAGGCATCAGCTCCTGTCCACTCCTTATTTAATCTGTTAACCTAGTTGAAACAATTAAACAAGCCATATTTGATTAATAAAAATGTACAACTGTTGATCCATTTAAGGGTCTTGTTCACATCAATACCATCTGTAAAAATGGCAACAGGACAAGGGAACTTGCATTGTTGTGTTGCCTGTGTATGGAAGTATCACTACACTATCCCCCTCACACTCAGTCACACAGAGAGAGTGAGAAGTTTCTGAAGTGACCAGAGGGGACACTCAGAGCTGAACAGGGCCTCTCCACTGAATAGGCCACAGGGAGACATTGTTCAGTGCACTCTGTTGTCTCACCGTGCTTATGCATGCGTGCATGAGGTGTGATGAGGTATCAATTCAGAGGGATCAGTGTGCGCCGCTCTGAAGACATCCATGAATGTGTCAATAGAGAAAAGGGAGAGAGAGTGGGAACAGCGGGGCCCCCTCTCACTAATGATTGTCAAGCCTGTCCTTGAACCTCACCGGGCTTCGCTATTCCCAGGCTCTGAACAAGGGCTGAGGTATGCGTGAGCCCAGCTGTGGGGGACGCAGCTATGGCTGAAGTCAGACAGTTTGACAGGCCCTGCCTTTTCACAGCATAGCACAGGCCCAGGCATATTGCTCCTGGCAACAGCACAGTGCAGTGTCTCTGAACCAGGCCCTGTCTGAGGCACAGAAAGCCTCAGCAGAAGGGGTGTAGCCTAACTCTGGCCTCTAATTGCACACAAACTTTGCCGGTTATTATATGAAGCCAGACAGTGCTCACACACTCTGCATATATAATCAAGGATCATTCAAATGAGGGCCAAGACTGGTGTAGGCAACACTCTCCCAGTCACAACAGGCAAAAATTTCTCCTCATAGTAAACCCATTGTTTCTTCAACTAAAAAAAAATCCCCGTTTTCTGAAATAAAGCTATGAATATTTTTTCCTCAACATTTTAAAATTATTTTGCCCATTTATTTCTAAAAACAATTCTTTACCCCTTTTTATAATTCATATGAGCAACTGCACACTTAAAGGGGCATGGTCTGCATGAAAAAAAAAACGACCAAAACTTTGGGGTAAATTTTACGGTCTCGCACCCTTGGTGCAGAGCTGTGTGCGACAGGAATGCGTACTGGGATTTCGGGTGTGGGTTAATGAACAGAAAATCGTCATTTACCTCCGTGCCTGAGTTCCCGATACGCTCTCCTGTTATGTGAAGCTCTGAGCAAAGAGTGCTAAATTGTGAAACTTCATATGTTGTTTGCGATTAGGGAAGGAAAGGAAGAGAAGAACAGGGAGAGCTTCTCAGTGCCATTGAGGTTGCTTCCTCTCCGTATTTGTCTTGTTTTTCTAATATTTCTCGCACCCCCTTTTCACACAGAAGGTAGTTGAAATCTGGAACTCTCTTCCCCCAAAAGGCTGTGGATACTGGGACAATTGGAGCTTTCAAGACTGAGATCGATAGATTTTTGTCAGGTATGGGTATCAAGGGATGTGGAGCCAAGACAGTTAAATGGATTTGAGGTGCAGCTCAGCCATGATCTAATTGAATGACGGAGCAGGCTCGAGGGGCTGAATGGCCTATTCCTGTTCCTAATGTTCATAATTAATATGTTTGCTCGACTCTCATTTTTCAGTTCTGAAGAAAGGTCCACAGGGGAAACACAGACTGTTTCCTCCACAAAATGCTGAAAGACAGAGTAACATTTCAAGTAGAGACCCTTCATCAGAACCCAGTCCTACCTGAAATGTTATGGTGCCTTTCTCTGTCTCTGACCTGCAGTGTATTTACATCATTTTCTGCTTTTATCCTACAAATAAGTCCACTTTGTAAAGCTGTGCCTTGCTGTGAAGTGGCGTCTGTGAATCTCCACTCGCTTCAAACTTAATGGATACATATTTTAAAGTGTTAGGCCCTTATGCTCCCCTGTGGGATACAAACATGTTCCTCTGAAGTTCCTCTCTCCACTGTTTTAATGCAACCCTTAACCGGTTTCCAGCTAATGTTTAGCAGAGAGAGGGCCTGCAGATGAATGCATTAAGCGTCCGTAAGCTTGCATCCCGTGGCGTGATTTCAAGGCCTGCAGTTTTTACGGTGAATCGGTGCCAAGCGCACTTTCCGCCAGGTCGCGCTGGTCGTGCGGTATGCGTTTCCAGCGCCATCCAGGCATTTTGTGGCTTTCCCTGGCTGCGCTGTTTTACATGATTGCAGCCGCTGATGACTTCAAAACGGACTGAGGCAGTGACAAAACCGCTTGGGGTTACACCGGAGAAACCACACACGCTTGAAGCCTCCTCTGATCTGCACATCGTGTCCTTGAGTTTGAAAAGGGGGCTATTCTGGAGCAACATCAATTTTAAGCCAGTCTCTTTTAGTGGGGAATGATCTGCTGACCTTCTGAACACTTTTGTCCCATGCTCTAATTTATACTCCATGTCTAGGACACAAAGTTACACAGGCTTTTCTAACCTGCAGTCCTTAATCTGTGCCTGGCCCCAGTGCTCTCTGATTTAATCATCATCAAATCCCTTTGTTTATTGTACTTTCACAGCAATTACTGAGATCCATTCTTTCTCCACATCCCCGTGCACTTGAGATTTTTCAGCGTTACATCTTTGGAGAAAATGATTTTTATTTAACGGAATTTCACATCTCACTGTCCCTCTGGACTCAGCGAAGGAGATGTTTCATTCTTCTGAAAAATCAAGATGGATCAGATCAATTGAAAGAGTGCTTCTCTTACACAGAAACACATCCTTGTTACAGGAAGGGTTTTATTTTTTTTCCTCCTCTCTTGTGCAGAGTGAGAACACAAACCATCAGGAAAAAAAATGCAAGATAAAAGCAAGATTCTTGCCGGAGAGAAAAAAAAGAGTTGCAGTAACACGCCCAGAAACTCATCCCAGGCATTGAAAAAATCAGCACCGCACCATCACAAAGCACAGCATCAAAGGTTCCTTGTAGCCATTACAAAGCCTCGACAACAGCCATTCCTGGGATAATCATGCTTATCTGAAGATTAGGAGTTAGATATGCAGCTGAGGGGAGTCACATGAGTGAGCCCAAGGAAATCTACTTTAAACAATCCCTTCACAGGCTTGACCTCTCACTTTGCTGGACCCAGGTTCGGTATGATAGCCCCATTTGAATTTCCGCTTCTCCACTATGACACTGCAGCAGGACAGGGCCACACAGTCAGACTACCCTCCAAGAATAATCCCCCTCCCCATTTCTGGATCCAACTTTTCTTTCTTTTTTTCTAAAAAGAAATCGCTATGATTTTTGTGAACCTTCACTGTACAGTGACTGGCTTCCTGTCCAGGTTGGCCATTGTCATGACGTTTCTCACAGACAGGGCCCTATGACTTAGGTTTCTCAGCATTATCTTATCCCCCCCCCCATCCCCACCTTTTAGGCCCCATAAAAGGGCAAAGGTGGCAATTCCAATCAGGAAGCCAGTGGCCCAACAGCAAGCTTACAATAAAAAAAAATTTGGATCTTGGGAATCAAGTTTTTAACTAAAGGTGGTGATGCTTTCCCTTTGAAATCTATTAAACTGTCAGCCCAATGCTTGGTTGCAGTAAAAACGCAAATGAGGTACCAGGATGCAGTAGCAGAGCGATAGAGTGCAAATCAAAAGAGCTTTGAATTATTACACTAGATATTGGACAGCCCCATCTGCAGTACTGGGTTTTACTCCGGTCACAGACTCATTGGAAGCTGTTTATCGCCCTTGAAATGAGGCAGTGGGAGTGATGACGATGATGCCAGGTATCAGAACTTGCCATCAAAGCAGAAAACATGCTTGTCAAAGTGGAAGTTTCCTGCAACATTTAAAACAAGATACTTGCGGATACTTTGAAAGGCATCATCTTCACAGGAAGCCTAAACCACTTGCTTTAAAATTGGAAAGCCCAGGTGAAGAGACAAGGCCCACAGTGCAGGAAGCCAGCAAGGTTGCAAAGAGTGGGAGAGAAGCACAGATGAACCAGGAAGTGATAGTTAGATAACACCAAGCTTGAGTTTTTAAAGCCTGTAGATTGTAGGAAGGAGCGAAGAATAAGGGAGGTGAGAAGTTCCACAATTTTGAGGTCCTAAGATAGAATGAGCTTTCAAACCATCCAAAACTATCTTATTGTGTAAATGATAGGCTTACCTGATGTCCCATCACCTTCAACCTTTGGAATCACCCATTTCGTATAATGGGTTGTTTTATTTTGGTAAAAATCCTGGTAACTACATAACTTTAAATCATCTCCACCTGGATTAAACAGTAATCCGCACAATTTTATTTCGCCCACCTCTTGCTCTAAGTTACCATGACCATAGATAAGTAATGGATCAACAGTGTAACTACAGTGGAACCTCCAGTGTCTGTGCTCCAATCGTTCACCTTCCAATTGTCCACCAAGATTTTCACCAGAGAAATCATTAACTAATGTCACTCCCCTCCTGTCGACACAAATCAACCTCAAAGCCCAAGAAAGACTAAAGTCAATTTATGTTACTTACTTTGTACTTGTCTTCAATCCCATGTGGAGGATACTACTGAACCATATGTGTAAGACCAACATTTGGGGACTCTGGATTATATCTACCCCTTAGTCACTGGGGAAGGAGCCCCTCCAGTACGGCCAATAATTACAGTTTCTCTCTAAGCGAAGCCTGACCTTCTATCCAACATCCGTCAAAATCAGTCATGATCTCGGTTAAAAATCACCACACTGGCTGGGTTGTCAGGACCCGTCACATCCATTCAACAGTTGCCCAGCCTCCTGCAACCAGTTCAACTTAGCCCGAAGGAGATAGCCAGAATCAACTTTAATTGGATATTTTTTTGTTTCACTTTTATGTTTCACGTATTGAAAGTTCATAAATATCATACATATTGTTAATCTTATATAAAAATGTAAACATCTGTGTTGTCCATAAGTTGATATTTGGATGTTTTTTTGCCAGTGTGAATTTGAGCAAAACTATTTAAAAGATGCTCAAAAGTCAGTTTGAATTTCTTTGCACATCGTGTTGTTCAAAACTGAAATGCTTTGCAGGGAGAAGCTAAAGGAGCATGAGGCGTGTACCCAGTCAGAAAGAGGCCCGTGACCCATGAACCAGGGCATGGCCAGTAAGAGAGTGGAGCTATCCCAGAGAGAGGAGTGTGCCCAGGGAGACAAGCATGTCCAGAGAAAAGAGTGTGCCCAGTCAGAAAGAGGAGAATTGTCAAAGGAAGAACTGCGCCTTGTGAGAGAAGCATGCCCAGAGAGAGAGAGAAGCATGTCAAGAGTAGAGACACAGACAGAAAAATGAGAAAGAGTAAAAACAGAGAGAGAAAGAGAGAAAGAAAGAGGGACACAGAGAGAAAGATGCCGAGCAGGGCATTTGATTTGAGGCACCAGCAGCATGCTATCCAGACTGAGGAGCATGATTCAAAGCAACATCATCATTATTTATTAAATTAAATGTAATGCTGGAGGGGCAGCATTTGGGTCTCTACAATTGGCTTCAGTACCTTGGGCTATGGAGGGTGGGGAAATAAAACAGTCAGGATTCTCACTCCTGATCATTACACAGTGATCTTTGCTGCAAAGTGACCATAAGAACATAAGAACATAAGAAATAGGTGCAAGAGTAGGCCATTTGGCCCTTCGAGCCTCCTCCACCAAACAATAAGATCATGGCTGATCTTCTACCTCAACTCCACTTTCGCACCCTATCCCCAAATCCTTTGATTCCCTTAGTATCCAAAAGTCTATCGATCTCTGTTTTGAATATGCTCAACGACTGATCGCCCACAGCCCTCTGGGGATAGAGAATTCCAAAGCTTCACAACCCTCTGAGTGAAGAAATTTCTTTTAAAGACCATTTGAGGACTCAGGTGTTCAATTGTTTATTTCTAGAGTGGCTGTTCTGAGTATCCAACACAATACAGCTAAGAAATAAATGAGATGACTGAAGGAGATGGCTTTAGCAGTGAAAAGTCCATTGTCCACGCTTCAATTATCCATTTGTTGAGTCAGAGGGCTATAGAGCAATGTACATGAGTATAAAAGGCTGTAACATTCAATCAGGCTGCACTCAAACTCCAGAAAATGTCATACACCACTCTATCTCTCATACTCTCAATCACTTTTCTCGGCAAATATCCATTCAGCTCTTCCTTGAATTTACCAAGCCTATCTGCCTCCAAGGTCTCCCTGAGCAGTTCATATTGTACATTCACCACCTTCTGTGTAAAATAATGAAATCTGAACTGTCTGTTCACCTTCCCTGCTCTGAGCTTGAATTCGTGCCCCCTTGTTTTAACTTTTGTCATCATATTAAATATAGATACTAGGGTTCAGTTTGTCTATACCTCTCTGGATCTTGGTTACTTCAATAAGATCTCCCCGAATCTTCTCTTCAAACCTAAACATTCCTACTTTCCACAGCCTATCATCATGGTTCACTCGCCAGAATGCTCACAGAACAAAACTTCAAACGAGACATGAGTTCAGTTCGGTGACCAGCGTCAGCATCAAGCCCTCCCAGGTCAGGTACAGTGTGGGTTAGGTGCAGAAAAAAGCTCGCTCTACACTGTCCCAACCATGCGCCTGAACCTCAACATCAAATAAGAAACGTTCTGACGAAAGGTCACCAACCTGAAACGTTAACTCTGTTTCTCTCTCCGCAGATGCTGCCTGACTGAGTATTTCCAGCATTTTCTGTTTATATGTCAAAAGAACACTCTCTGCTGCACCAATGTGACAATTTTTCTATTTTGTGTACCAGCCATCCTTTGGTCTCTGAGTGAGACTGCCAACCTATTGCTAAGTTCGGAGTACAAGGAAGGGATGGGGGAGTGAGGAGATATGGCCCTCCTAGTGTTTTTGGTATGGGTTATGGGCCCCTCTCCAAATCCCTGAATTGCTCCTGATTCACCCCCTCCCCAAACTCTTTATATGTGGCAGAACCTTTGAGTGTGGGCCCACTAGGAACTGGATTGAAACAGCCCCACACTCATCTTACATTGGACTTTAGCAGGCGGCAGAGAGGGGGGACTTTCATCCCATGAAACTGGATTGAAACCCAGGTCCCAGAGATGAAAGGTCGATGTACAACTCACAGCTTTTATTACGTGAACGCCCTAAAGCAATGAACTGAGCAATGGACCGGATGCTAAATCGAAGTCGAGATGATTAACTGCACATTGAACATGCCTCCTCCCTCTCAGTCCCATGGATCATTGGATAACGTTCATTGAATCCGATACCTGGCAGAGCTACTTGTGGCGAAGCAAAATGTCACATGGGCAGTGCAGGTCTCAGAGGTTAGCAGCACAGATCATGTCACTAGGAAATATCATATACTCTCAATTACCTCACTACCTCTGTGTAGGGGTAGGGGGTGGATGGGGCAAAGACAAAAAGTAACCATATTAGAAAAAATGAAAAAATTGAAATTAAAAGAAGTTTCTCTTAATTTGAAAGAAATTCCAGTCTTTGCCAGCATTTCCTACATTACAACAGTGACGACATTTTTTTAAAAAGTACTTCATTGGCTGTAAAGCGCTTTGGGACGTCCTGAGGTCAGGAAAGGCGCTACATAAATGCAAGTGTTTCTTTTCTTTAGCACCAAAGTGTTAGAAAACAAACTGCAGTAACAAAAACTGTCCCCCATGACCAGTCCACACAACCCACTTGTAACTTTGTCACGGGTGCATTATGATGTAATTTCCATATCCCATTAATTATCCATTACCCTCTGTTTATTAATGGCAATAGTGCATTCAAGGGGGGGGGAAGCATTTGACAAATGTTATTTCCATTTTGTTTACAAACACACACATAATGGCAAAAAATAATTCAAAAGTGAAACACAAGGGAGGGAGAGAGGGAGTAAGAGCAAGAATCATAGAACATCTCCCCAAAAAAATCAGTGAGGATGGTGATTAAAAATCTCTACCTACCAATAGTGCAAAGAACATCTTAAAACTATGTACAGCAGCTCATACAGGCCATTTGTCCCATCAAGACCAAAGCAGTGTTTTTCTCCACAAGCAACCTCGTCTACTCCCATTCACCGCCTCACTCCCTATACCAATTAATGTTCCTCTTTTTCAAGTAGTTATCTAGTTCCCTTTTGAAAGAATTTATCGAATCTGCTTCAACAGCAGTTTGTGGTAGAGAATTCCATGTTCAAACAGCCCTCTGTGGAAAGAAATTCTTTCTAACTTTTCCTTTAATTCTTTATGTGAGTATTTAAAATGTGTGACCTCTTATTACAGTCTCACTGACCAGTGGAAACAATCTATCACTAATTAGCTTATCATAACCCTTTATCACTTGACCTCAGCTCCAATTAAAAAAAAATCCTAATCTCTCAAGTCTCTCTTCGTAACTTGAAATAATGAAGGGGTTCGATGGATAGGCATGGAGAAGATCTTTCCACTTGTGGGGAGTCCAAAAATAGAGGCTATAAATATAAGATAGTCACTAATGAATCCAGTAAGGAATTCTGGAGAATCTTCTTTCCTCAGAGAGTGGTGAGAATGTGGAATTCGCTATCACATTGAGTGATTGAGGTGAATAGCATAGATGAATTTATGGGGAAGCTAGATAAGTACATGAGGGAGAAAGAAGTAGAAGGTTATGCTGATAGGGTGAGATGAAGTAAATAGAGTGGCCATGATGCGGAGATGCCAGTGCTGGACTGGGGTGGACAAAAATGAGAAGTCGCACAACACCAGGTTATAGTCCAACAGTTTTATTTGAAATCACGAGCTTTCGGAGCGCTGCTCCTTCGTCAGGTGAAGTGATTTCACCTGACGAAGAAGCAGCGCTCCGAAAGCTCGTGATTTCAAATAAAACTGTTGGACTATAACCTGGTGTTGTGCGACTTCTCATAAATAGAGTGGGAGGAGGCTCATGTGGAGCATAAACACCAACATAGACCAGTTGGGCTGAATGGCCTGTTTCTGTGCTGTAAATTCTATGTAATCCTATGTAATGTAATAACTGTAGCCCATCATCCCTGGTAACATAGAATCATAGAATGATGCAGCACAGAAGGAAGCCATTCGGCCCATCGTTCCTGTGCCGGCTCTTTGCAAGAGCTAGCCAATTAGTCCCACTCCCCTGCTCTTTCCCCATAGCCCTGAACATATTTCCCCTTTAAGTATTTATCCAATTTCCTTTTGAAAGTTATTACTGAATCTGCTTCCACCACCCTTTCAGGCAGTGCATTCCAGATTATAACAACTCGCTGCTTGAACATTTTTTCCTCATGTCGCTTCTAGTTCTTTTGCCAATTACCTTAATTATGCGCCCTCTGGTTAGTGACCCTTCTGCCACTGGAAACAGTTTCCCCTTATTTACTCTATCAAAACCTTTTATGATTTTGAACATCTCTATCAAATTTCCCCTTAACCTTCTCTGCTCGAAGGAGAACATCCGAGTGAATTTATGCTGGATCGTTTCCATTTCAACAACAACAACAACAACAACTTGCATTTATCTAGCGCCTTTAACATGGCAAAACATCACAGAAGTGTGATCAGACAAAAATTGAGACCGAGCCAAAGAAGGAGCTATTAGGATGGGTGACTAAAAGCTTGGTCAAAGAGGTAGGTTTCAAGGAACGTCTTAAAGCCTATAATGCCCAAAACCATACACAATACTCAAACTGCAGCCTAAAACCTTGTACTTGTTTAATTTACCTTCTTGCCTCTAGATATAAAACCAAGGCTTCTGTTTACCTTTCAATGACCTTATCTACTTGCCCTGCCATCTTTAATGAGGGCGAAGAGGAGGAGGACAGAAGGCGTGCACAGTAGACAAATCTTAGACCAGGAGAACTATAAAAAAAATAAAGCAACACAAATATATTTAGTAAATGTGTTTGGTTCAACATATGTAAGGTTTGCGGTTGAATAACATGCATTAAAAATTCAATAACATTAACACTTAATCATTAAATTAAAAGTGAAAACAGAAAATCCATGTGTCTCAGTGACAGATTCTGCAGCCCGTCTGTGCAGACTGGCTCCTAGTTTATCATGTCTCCCTCTGTTTGACATATGCCCTGTCAGTCTGATGCCAGCACTGTCTGTCTGCCCGAGAGAGGCCCTGCACTTGATTTTTTCCCTGCGGCCGGCACAGCTCCTGCTGCAGGAAGCCCAAGTTCGGTCTCCATCACATTGGAGACGAAGATTCTAGAATGGGAGCCTCGTGGAATTCATCCCATCACAACATTGGGCTGTGGTAGCAAGAATAAATCAAGCTTGTTTTGTTACTTGTGCAACCTTTTGATAATCACAGGCTGACTGTTTAAATATGGCGATGGACTGTGCTGCACTGATGTCAATCATATCTTGCTCACTCCCCTTTCAGCTCATTCCCCGCATATCTTTCCTGCTGTTCCTCTCATTTATGCTTTGTTTGAATAGATCCTTATTTTCATTCTCTCTCCCTCACTCTTCTGGCTCTGATGCTCTCAATGGTCCTGTCCCTCAATCTGCCTGTCTCTGATCATTGGCTCATCGGTCTCTGCCTGTTACACTGCATGTCTATTTGTCTTTATACCTTCCTTAGTATCTTTCTGTCCAACTCTCATTCTCTAAGTATTTTTCCAACTGTGTTTTTTTCTCCTGAATATTCAGCTCATCCCACCCCTTTTGTACAGGGCATTCCATTGAGCTGATCTGCTTAATGTTCCTGAAGGCCTGTGTGGGATATTATGAATGGTACAGGTGCTTGTTTTCCCTCCCTAACCCAGGGATGCAGGGGTTAAAAGTAGCAGCCCTACTGCTGCCCTGACAGATCAGGAAACTCAACACAGACCAAGGACAGAACATGGGGGTCTTTTTGGTTTGTATGGCTCAGTACCACAATAAGCAGTGCATTTACTCACTGAGCTGTCGGAACAACCGTCTCTATTTTAAAGAAGATGTTTATTAAAAAAAAATGATGCTGATGAGTTGAAACAAACAGATTCAACGAAAATTGCTCCTTTTAAGAGGGCAAGTAAAATCTTGCCGTTCTGCCAATCTCAGACCAGAGACATGAGTTGCCTCTTTGCCAGTTGTATTGTGCCCATCTGAATCCCATTTAGGGTACAGAAGGGTAGCAGATTAGTGCACACTCAGGGTTATGAGACCTGACTGGAATACATTTGCTGCAGAATTGCTTTTAAACTGACATATGGGACGTGGGAGAGTTTTTTTTTTAAACTCTGCGCTGTCGTTGCAATAAATTAATTTGCTTTGTTCCCTGGGTGCATTTGGAATCAAACGAGCCATAAATTCAGAAAGGACTTTAAATTTATTACTGGGGGAGTAAATGGGGATTCTATCCCTCTTTCTCGCACACTCTCTCTCTTTCTACATCCATCTTGTTTGCTTGTAGACCTATTTTCTGTGACTATTTTATAAATGATGCTCCTACATTTCACAAAGGACTTTTATAGAATTCTCATTTTTACCATTTCAAAGAAGTGCAGAAAGAAGCAGCCACCGGTTCTTTTGTTAATGATGTTTTCATATTTAAATATCAACACAAATCATGAAATGATAAAACACAATACTACGGGGCACCCTGTGTTAGACGTTCTAAAAAGAAATGTTAAAATTCCACAAAGTTCTATGATGCCTGGTGCTGGAGTGGTTAATGTTCAAGTACATTGTTATATATTTGTGCTTGAGACAGAGCGAGGGAGGGAGGGGGAGAGACAGAGATAGAAGAACAGACAGACAGAGAGAGCACACACACACACAAAGAGACAGAGAGGAGAGAGAGACAGAGAGACATACAGACAGAGAGAAAGTGACAGAGAGAGAGAGAGACACACACATACAGATAGAAACATGCATCCAGACACTGTGCCAAAGACTCAATCAGTCTGACATACACATGCACACACACACTTGCATTGCAAAAGTAATTAACACAGGCGCATGCACACAGACAGACCCCAAGATAGTTCACCAAGGAACAAGGAAGCCCTTGTCTGTGCCAACACTCAGTGCCTTTGTCACTGATGGGCATCTGTTTGTATTCGACCTCTGCCGTGGTCGCAGCCGTTTCCCAGCTCCTCTTGACAATGCCAAAGCTGCCTCTCCAGACTACGAATGAGGGTCCCAGCACAATGCAGCCATTGTCAGATCGAGGGGAAGGGGAAGGGGTGGGATAATGATCTGGGCACAATAAACTGTTTACTAACACAATTGCTACAGCTGCATGCTCCCCCTCTTGAAACGTTGTTTGTGTTTTTTTGTTCCTATCCTGTTTATTGCCGGGGGAAAGATCAACATTTATTCAAGCCGGCTTTAGAGAATGGAGAGCCACTGTCTATTAAAAGGTGTTGTGCTGTTTTACTGTCCAGTTACATCTGAAAGCCAAGTGGTCAAAAAGAGATAGGCACGGGGCTTTTTTCTTTAATGAGCATTGAATTTATCTCACTCTAGCTGCACAGCAACCTCCACACAGCTAACTGTTCACGGGGAGGGGGAGCAAGATTATAATTTTTTAAGCAGGATTTGTAAGTTAACTGTCCAGCACTTGTTAACCAGTGAATGACTGCCTCCCTGTAACTGAATAACTGCACTCTGATCCTTAACCTGTTCTACTCCTCTCCCCTCTGTCTTGCACAGTCCTATAAAGGGGTCATCCCACTTTTCTTGATCAGTTCTGACCAGGGGTCTCTACCCTGAAACATTAACCTGTCTTTTGATGTGCCTTTTGCAGAATTTTCTGTTTATTTCAGTGTCCCAGTAATTGTGGGTTTTCTCTTTAGTTTAATATTCCTCTTCCCCATATGACAAGTGCTTCCTTAACCCATTCAAATGTAAGTTTGAAACGGTAATCCTCAAATGAATTATTTTTCAAAGAATTTTTTAAAAATGTTTGAAATGTGCACAACTGGAGGTGTACGTCAGATCCAAGAATGGAATGTCAGCCTGTGTGCCCAAGCAATAGATAGCATCTCATTTATAGGACCCAGTTGGTTAAATGATCACTTCACTTGGGTTGCAGACCTGGCTCTCTTTGGGCTTGTCTTGATATAAAATTGTTAGGAGAACCGTTCAGTTTTCGTATGAAAAGGAAATATTGGATTGCTGGATGCATCGGTGATGGGTTTCTCACTTTGTGAAAGAGAACCATGAAAAGGAGTTTCTGACAAACTTGGGGTGTTACGACAAAAAAAAAATGCGCAGAAAGGCATCAATTTGTGCTGACCTCATCCTGATAAATACGATACGCAGCTCTCAGCTCGCAGAGACCAAGCTTTTGAGGCTCCCCGATGCCTTGACAAATTTATCCAATATGGAACTATGCCAGACAGACCAGAAGGTCCAGGTTACAACTCTGCTCTGTGCTGAGTTAACTCACCTTACTTAGGGCAGTGTTAGGGGCAGTACAATTGTCCTCTGCACCCCTGGACTTCGGGGAGGGGGGGGGCGGGGGAGAGATAATAAAATCAGCATGGGATCCTACTCCTGATGGCTAACCAGTGGCCGGCTGGAAAGTACACGTGTTCAGATATTGAGTGAGGATGAGTTGTGATGCCGTCCACAGTCAAATAGCCTGGCACATGAATAACGGGTACTTGAATGAATGGGTGACCAGTGCCTCCAGAACCATAGTCTAGCAGGGGGAGGAGCAGGGAAGACAAAAAAACTGCCACATACTTTTTCTTAATTGCTTATGTTGCCCCATCAAATTAATTCTTCACAAATACACAGTGGGTGTTGCACATTCATGTTTGCTTTTTTGTAACATTGGGGGTCATTTTGACTCTGGGCGACAGTGCAAAAACAGGTGATGGCGACTCGGCAGCCCGGTTTTTATTTCTGTTGAAGTCAATTGAAACAAAACTCGGGAGAGATGTAAAGCGGCCTGCCGATTCGCTATCACCCGCTTTACACTGTCGCATAAAGTCAAGATCCACCCCATTGTTTATTGGAGCACTAGCACAGTCATTCCCTTACAGAACGGACTTCTCACCAACCCACCAGTCTCTGTAATACTCTACCGTAATACTCTACCTATCACTTTCCTCTTACAGTGGCCAAGACCCAAACCACTGACACACACACAGGCTGTGCTCGGATGCAGATCCAATACTACCCATCACCACTTCATTCAGAATGTGATATCAATTTCATACACAAATTTCTGTAAACTATAGATTTTTATTTTGTCAAACAGATTTTGAAAGCATCAAGAATTCTGTCTCTGTCTCGATCACTTCGCTCACTGACACCCCTGTTGTGTATTGGTTATCTGAGCTGAACTTTGCTACTACAACCTCCTATATTCCCTCGGAGTTTTCTCCCCTCCTCCCTAAAGGTGCTAACTCTCACTGGGAGACTATTCCAGAGGGAACAGCTGCCCTCCGGTACCTTGCACAACTGGTCGCTCGTCACGTGTGAATCCAGACCGCCTTGGCGTCCTTTTCGGCCCTGAGCAGAGTTTCCAATCGTGTACTCTCTCCATTACAAAGACCGCCTACATCCAACCTCGTTACATCACCCCCCTCAGTTCCTACCTTAGCCCATTCACTATTGGAATTGTCAGCCATGAATTTGTCACCCCCAGACTCCACTATTCCAATGCTCTTCTGACCAATCTCCTATCCTCTGCCCACCATAAGCTTCAGTTCATCCAAAACACTGCTGCCAGTATCCTATCCCGCTCACCGATCACCCCTGTCCTTCCTGAACTACATTGGCTCCCGGTACCTGACACTTCCAATTTAAAATTCTCATCCGTGTGTTTAGATTCCTTCATGGCCTTGCCCCTCCAGCCCTAGAACCCCTCCCACCCCCCGAACTCTTCAGGGTTCTGGTCCCTTGTGCAACCCTCATGTCCCCCACCCTCACTCCACCATTATCGGCCATGCCTTCAGCCATCTAGGCCTCATGCTAAGGAATTCCCTCCCTAAATCCCTCACCTCTTCACCTTCCTCTCCTCCTTTAAGACCCTCCTTAAAACCTCCTTGATCAAGCTTTCTGGCCACCCCATCTAATATTTCCTCATTTGATTCGGCATTCATGTCCCCGACACCGCCCCCCCCCCCCCCCCCCCCCGCAATCCCCTCATGGCTCACTGGGTAAAGGTACTGGCTGGTATGGTATTGAGGCATAAAGACAAGAAAGGTCTTAGGTTCCACCTCCATCAGGGTTCCTACTCCTGATTACTATCCAATGATCCCTCCAGCAGAATGTCCATGAATGGACTCTGGCTGAGGACAGGGACCAGGGACTGCCTTCTGCAGTTAAGTGACCTTGCGGCATTCACTCACACATAAAGAATGGTC
The DNA here is from genome assembly GCA_030390025.1 of Squalus acanthias. Classification (NCBI taxonomy): domain Eukaryota; kingdom Metazoa; phylum Chordata; class Chondrichthyes; order Squaliformes; family Squalidae; genus Squalus; species Squalus acanthias. Next base: position 51,397,226 of record CM059446.1, on the reverse strand, counting down.
ACCTGGGTGAGGTACGAGGGCCCCAGGCACCTGTGGAAGCCATAACCCAGCACCCCCAGGAAAGTGGGGGGTGGGAGGGATCCCCCATCATCTCAAATCGATGACTCTAAAAATGAAGCAAACTTATCAAATGAAATAAGTTTTGTACTGCAGCCCAGTCCAGCTGGTCTCCTCAAGGGTGTAAAACGATTATTCAAAAATCAGTCCTACCCTCGGAGGAGAACATGGTGTCAAGTTATGAATAATTCAGGTTGGTTTTTCTTACTTTCTAATATTCTGTGAGGTTTGCTTTTTGAAGTGATGATTTTTTTTTACAAAAGTCTCATCTTATCTCGTGAGTATCGACCCTTTGATCAAAGTGTTACAGAGGAGAGTGCAAAGTGAGAGGCTGTACTTTCGAGCCTCTGGACTAAGAGGGAGGTGAAAATCAATGGGGGTTTCTGCTTCCTCAGAAAGTGGATAGTTACGCATCTCGGGAGTGAGGACAGAACCCGCCTAGGTTGTGCTGCCCTCCATGACAGAATAACCTGTTGACACTGGCCGTCTAGGCAGACATGAGGATACGAGAGGGTAGCTGCCATCTGTGATTTTTACTCTGGCAAGAGCCAACACCTTCATGAGAGGAGGGGAAAAATTAGGGGGGTGGGGAAACAATAGACGCTACAAAGAAAAACCTTAGCAATGTAAAAAAACACTCGCACTCCGGGGGGGGGGGGGGGGGGGTGGTTGGGGGGGGGGGTGGAATCTAAAGCACCACAATCTTGGCGCATTATTAATCCGAGTGCATAAATGCAGCTGCAGCCCCGACTGGGTGAGCACTAATCTGTTGCTATGCAACCAGCTGGAAAAGAAATCCAGTCCAGCAGTGAAGGAGTTAACTATGCAGATCAGCGCTCAGTGACGGCCTTGTTAGCCATCTTGATTTTTGTTAAATGACTCCGGCAGTGTTGCAAACAGTCAGCCTTGGCACCGCACTGTACACAGGACCAGGTGCCCAACTGGGACTCACTCCTCTCCTTCCCTGTGTAAAAATGCACGGCGCTGTAAATCATTTAGCGAGAGATAAATAGAAACCATGAATATTTCAGGATATTTAAATAATAAAGTGATTAAGCGACAGTAATATTCCACCCCCCATTTCTGATTCTCTCCCCCGTTCCCCCCCCCCCACCACCACCACCCCTCCGCTGCAAATAGAACGGTTTAATTTAAAATAAAATGGTCAATCGCATAAAATAGAGATTTTGAACAAATTTTTTTACAAACCTTCTCAAAACTGGGCTCCAGTATTGAATAGAAAAAAATATATATATTAAAGAAGAGGATTTATATTATTCTAGCTGATATTTAACAGTTTTGAAAAAATTGTGATTATTGGACCTTGAATTTTTTTTGGGTTGCAAACAAAGCACAGATATTTGAAAGTAATAATAGAGGGCCTGTAGCTAACATTGTGCACATCCAATAAATGAGGAGAATAAAATATGGGCGATATTTACCGCAGAAATATTCTCGATGTCAAAGCATTGACGCTGTGAATTACTTACTATGGGGTGATTATTCAAATCAGTGACTGTGAATTAATTACCATGGGGAGATTATTCCGTATTTGCAGGTGAGCAAGGCTGTTTGTTATTTTTTTAAATATTTTTAAATTGTTTTTCCATTGGATTCTCCCTTAGTTTTGATTCTTCTGTTGAAGTGTTTTTTTTTTGGTGAATCTAGATCCCGGGGTAAAAATGACAGAGCTACCTCAGGGCATCAGTCATTTAATTGAGGTTTGCACAAGGCTAAATACAGAGCCAACCCACGCGGAATTCAAAATGCATGCATAGAATTCCAAATTACCACGTGGCATCCCATTCGTTCTCTTCAATATAATATTCCTGATGTAGGTGCAACCCTTAAATGAGGAATTCTCAGCCGGGTATAATATTTTTCACAAATTTCCTAATAGTTAAAAGCTGTCTCGATCCCAACTACCGACTTGTCCATTCTGTAATTGCACACAAAGCCAGCAACATGTGATGTGTGCACCCTTTTTTTTGTGCACTGTATTGCAAAAGGATTATTTTTCTTTGCATTTTTTGTTATATATAAAGTGTATATTGTCTGGGTTTCCTCTTGAATGAAAGCTGCAGTTCTAATTTTGTGGAAAGCCCAGTCTGCAAGGAAATTTGAATAAAGGATTCCCATCTCTTAGCCAGCCTGATTGTGCATTTTAATTGCAGTTTAATCCCAGTTTTACATCCGTATAGAGATGCTCAGAACATCGTGTAGTGAAAACAGCCTCAATCAAAATAAATCTGAGCCCTCAGCAGCACAGGAAAAAAGGCAGTCTCCTCCCCGGCACTCCCTCTTTGGAAAGAATCTTTGAGCTGGCAGTAAAATATCCAAAATATTATAAATTATAAATAAATAGATGCCACAAAGCTGGACTGGATCATAGCATTCCCCACCAGCACCCCCTTCCTTCCCGACTCACATTATTTCAGTAATCACAGGTACAAAGATTACCTCATTAACCTATTTTAAAAAAGCACAAGACAATGACATTGTTTTGAAAATTTGGCTCAAAAAATTCCACAGCAGATGTTTTAAAAATAAATCTGAAGACGTGTTTTGATTACGTCTTCAGAATCCTCCATTTCCTCTGCCATATTCACATGTCCTCATCATTCTGTCACACAGCAAGCAAAGCCAGACATGTTACAAAGGAAAGGGATGAACTAGGCACAATCACTTGCCATAATCTCAAAGTAAGCTAACCGTCGGAAATGTTCTTGCCGATTTAAATTGAAATGCTTAAAAGGGTGCGTTTTAGTTAAACGTTAATTGGAGCGCCCACGACTGAGGCCGTTTAACAAAAGACGTGGACGCGCGACGTGGCTTCGTCATCGGTGGTCGATTCATCGGCGAGCAGAATCTGTTTCAGCCGTGACATCGCGAGAAAGTACCCTGCGATGGCCAAGCATTTTCTCGCGGTGGTGGGATGGGTGGAGAGTCAAGAGGGTCGAAACCGCACCTCGCGCTCACACGGCCTCTAAGCTGCGGCAGCAGCGCAAACAGGGGCCTTGGAGGAACTTGTCCATCCAACTGCCTGCTCAGATGTGGATACTATGTGCTGCAGGATCACCATACCCCGGAGAGAGAGAGAGACAGACAGACAGACAGAAAGAATCCTTTAACTATAAGTAACATCTGAAAAAAAAATATTCCACAGTTTTTCATGGCGTGAAATAACTCGGTTCCAGCCCTCACAGTCTTGATTAACCAGCTATAAATGCAGAAACAGAGGGGGGGCTGGGGCGGGGGCGAGGGGACCATTTTCTGCAGCAAAATATCCTCAGGTTTTTTTTCTCATGTGAGGAGGAGAAAAATAATGAAGGAGCTTCGGTTAAAAACACATTTTCTGCTCTAACAGTAAAAAAAAACTGTGGGGGGGGGGTGGGGGAAGCCTTGCAGTATTTGCATAATAGTTATAACAGACTATGAAAGCAGAAAGTCAGCAGGAGCATCAGCTGCTTTAAAAACGAACACTAAGAGCATGCAATTAAGAATAATTATTCTTAATGATTACAGAGAATCGAGCGGGAAGGTGTGCATTTACTGTGGATCTCGCTGCCCTTGCATTCAGACCAACAGGATGCAAAGCTCGGTGCTGAAACAGAGAATGCCTTCTGTTAAAAAAAAACAACAAAAAATGCACACCTATATTTCCTGGATTCAAGGCCTCTCATTTAGCAGCTGCATGCCAGGGACATACAGCTCTAAGCTTACAGGAAGGGCTTTTAAAAAAGCAAAACGTTTCTAGGAATTAAGTTAAAATAGCTACTTTGACGCAAGGCAAACTACATTTACTTTCTTTTGCAAATATTCTTCCGGTTTTTAATCCAGTGCGGAATATCCATTGGGGAATATTTCTTTGATTCCAAACCGTTTTCCCTAAAACAATTTTTTTTAGGCCGCAATTTTTTTAAAAAAAACCCACTTCTGTTGTATCTAACCAACACCATTGTTGCATGGGCTGCAAATGTGTAAAAGACATAGGGAATTCTATCTTTTTTAAAAAAACTTATTTTATATTATTTTTAAATTTCAATTTTGAAATAAATGTGACAAAGTTTAAAATGGTGCGACGTGTTAAAAAAAAAATGCTCGCCGAGTACATATGATGAGGGTGACAAAGGGGCTACTGTTGTTTTAATTGTTTGTTCGCAATCTGCTCGCCAGCGGCTCTAAGCTCTCACTCCATGTAATTATGTTAATGTACGGCAGCTTGTCAGGATTTTGTTCATTAGAGGCAGTTGTTTCATTGCTTATATTTCTCCCTCTCTCTCTCTCTGATAATCTCCGTGTGATCGGGGCCGATGTTTACAATCTTGAAACACGGATCATTGCCACGCCATCCCTGTTTGCGCTGGGAACCCTCGCAGTCCGGATTGCCAGTCATTAGAATTTATTCTCTTTGTTTTATTTAGCTGTTGCAGCTGAAATTAATTCCACCCCCCACCCCCCACCAAAAAAATATTTTATTAAAACACCTGAATAAATTCCATTTTTGCAAATTTGCAAAATAATTAATTCTCGTTTATTTACAAGGATTCTATCCGACTTTAAAATAAGGTTTTAAGTTTTCTCCTATTGATTGAGAAACAGGGGAGAGAACACAAGGAATCTTAGGAGGAAATTAGGCTCAATAAATCTGTCCATTTCTACCAGCAAATGGGACAAGATTTAGTTCAAAGTCAGAAAAGTAAAGATTTTGCAAATATGTCTTTTGAAAACATCTTATTCACATGTTCTTTGTGACAGCTCTATATACCTGCTCTGGGCAAACAGCTGACATTTTAAACTGAAATACATGGTGATAAACTGCTGTTTAATGTATAACAAGGTAAGGGTTTTTAAAAATATAACTATGATCGAGCCTGAAATTCTGTTCATATTCAGGGGACATTTTAATATGCGAGACATTGAACAGCACAAACAAAAAAATATTCATTTATAAAGTTGACAGATTGATTGATATTTGACACTTGCAGAACCACACAGGTAGGGTTCTGGCCAAATGTAGTGTGCCCATAAACTCCTTCTATAACATTCCACAGTAACTGACAGAAGCAAAGTCCAGATAACTGGCATATAGCCTCAAATTCCTACTGACTGTTTTTTGGTGTATAACTACTGTAGTTCCAAAAAAAAGTATATTGTTAATGCATCAAAACTGATTAGCCTGAATAATAGTTGACGTATTGGGACAATAATCCTCCTAAAAGTTGAAAATTTAGCGGACATCTAAACCTCTACTCTTGAAATAACTGTGTTGTGATCTGAAGCTTAATGCTCATAGTTTCTAGAGATTATGAGGCAGTGCCTTGCTACTGGGAAGCAGAGCCCACTGGACACTCAATACCTGAACTGTACAACTTAGTTTATAATAATCATGCAAATGAAATTACAGGTTAGCGCAAAAATCAACATTCAATCTGTGTAAAAGATGCTACAAAAACCTATGGAGTTATATAGATTTAATATCAGTGCCTCAAAATATTCCCCTTTGTGAATAAGTACAAGTATCTGCAGCCATCTCTGCTCATTCATCTCCAACCTTCAGTAGAAAGACAATGGTGGCACTGTTACTTGTGTAGAACAATATTTTTACAATAAGCCAAAAGGCACACAAGAAAGACGTGGGCCTCAGAACTTTAAAATTATGGATGGTGAGTCTTTCAAGTAAAAGTGGATCGTTGTAGCTTTCTACATATTGAATGATATTTAACAGGCGAATGTTTACGCTGAAGAGATGTACAAAAAGGTTATGATTTGACACAGGCAAGTGTTTATTTCTGGGCATGTAAAATACTAGAGAAACCAGGCTGTTCATGCATGGTAGGCCTCAGACCAGCACAAACAGCAGCTTACTAAAGCAGGCTGCATTGCATTAGTACTGAATCGTATAGCCACACGTGAATGGCCTTTCCCTATTCAGAACACTCTCTCTGCTCCTGTAGATCAACCACAAAGGGATGGCCCTTCTGGGGCAAAATGATCTTTCTTCTGCTCCGAAAACATTACAAAAACTATCCCCAACATGTGGGAAGGAATTTCCTCTGTGTTTAACAAAATCAGAATCCTATTCTTGATAAACAAATGCAGGAAATCTTCCCAGGTGATTCCTACCCCATCATGTTTTATATTCAATCACCATGTTCTTTCCAAAACAATTTTACAAGATATATTTTATTCTCTTAATAGCACCAAATTCCTGGTTAATTTTAAAAATTCTATGACTTTGTGATTTTGAATATGATGTACCTAATTCTATTTTTAAAAGTAGTTTTCCACATGTAAAATTTTATATAAAATAGGAAAAGGACAGCAGAATCAATGTATTAATTTGTGCTTTGCAGAAGGGCTTTTTTTGTTTCGTTACTCCTTCGCCACCATCACCCTCTGCACAGACAGAACAAAGCTTGCTAGGTCCAGGCAGGCGGTGCATCATGATATCTTCACAAACAGCATGTTTGTTCCTTATATCCAACATTGGGCTTAACCTGGGTTCAACAGTCTGGTTTTTATTTTCAACTCTCAGCTACTAAAGAGAAAGGTTGGTTAAAACATCACTTTGGTTTCCCCCAAATTTCAAGCTCTCCTTTCTTGAAGGCGGTGACTCGTTCTGGGTATAGTTCCATGCTTTTCAACAAAACTCCAGTGCCTCCTCTAAGTGGCCATTCTTCCTGGACAGTGTAGTGTTGACGGGCTACTTTTATTCTGGAGGCATCACAATTGTGTCCAATCCTGTCCTCACCCAGCATCCACAATATGCCTTGCCCACATTCAAAGAGCGAATTAAACTAAAAGTCAATCTGGCTTTCTGCTTTGATTGTAATGCAATGCCTCTTGTATGCAAAGGAAGTGTGTGTGGGTGTTGGGTGAGGACAGGGTTGGGCCCAGCTGTGATGTTCCCATGGTGGAATAGCCTGCTGATGCTCAGACGTGAAGAATGACACTTGAGTGAGGTTCTGGAGGCTGGCTGATGTGTGTGGGCCTGTGCTCTCAGCAACAGTCAACACCTTCAGAAGAGGAGGGGGGGAAAAAAGTGCAGGGAAAAAAAAGTAGATTGGGCAGAGGGCAGCGAACAGCTGGTACAGATCGACGCACAAAGCCTAACAGGAAGCCACTGATTGTGAAAATGAGCAGCACATCTGGACAGACCCTCTTTGGTGTTTAAGCATCATCCATATCTTCAAGATATTAAATGCAGTTTTTTTTTATATTTTAAGCGTGCATGCTCTGGAGACGGGCTCCCCATGTGACAAAGTGCCATGACGCAAAAGGCACATGCTGTTGCTATGACAGGTTGCTAGGAATCTTGTGGCCCTTTAAGGCATCGGTCGCAGCAGTCATGGGTCCACTTCCCTGTATAATATGCTACTCCCTGCACCAAGGATTCAGTAGTCAAAGGGTTAACATTGACAACAAAACATGTGATTATTTTATTCTGGTTAAATGCATCACGTGGAATAATCATTCAGTAGAAATATTAAACTCCCAACAAATTCAGAAAGGAAACCTTCTTTAAAGAGAAACGCCGTGGATGGGGGCGAATAAAGTCAGCCGGCATTCCCGGTCCTGATTTCTTTCCCCATGGCTCCATGCTGAAAATGGTGCAAGGGCAGAATCGTGGTCGAATGTGATGACCTACATGGCTGATTGTCCTGCCAGCATTCACTTTGCTGGGTGTGCACGCAAAGAGGTGCCACTCGAGCAAGGCCCCAGCAAGTGGCTGAACCTCATGGAACAGCAAAAAGTTAGCACTTCAGTGAGCGGATAGGGGAGAGAATCAGTAAAAAAATACACAACAGAGTGTGAAAATATCTAGGGACAGAAAGAATTTTTTAAAAACAGTCAAATTGTTACCATAAATATTCCTATAAACCCAAGAATCGATGCAATTTAATTTTCTTTTGCATTTCCCGTTAATCTTTGATTTATATTCAAAGTTAACAAAATTCTGCTTTACCTTAAAACAGTGTGATATTTTTGTATGATGCTGTTTTTAAAATCGCCATTGTATCAATCTAAGTTGGGGGTGAAGGGAAAGGCAGACACTGTCTCTTTAAATACTATTTACACGGCGCCAATTATTTGGTTAAAATCCCCAAACGAGTTTATTCACTGCAAATGCTGAAGAGATACAGGGCACGTTATTCATCGCCCATCTATAAAAAGGATAGTAGGAATGATCAAAGAAGTCAGAAATAATGTTAATTCAATTAAAATTGAGGGCAGATTTTCTGCTTGAAAGAATACGAGAGACAGGATTGGGTCACCCGAGCTTCATTTATCGCTGCTTGCTTAGGTAATTAGTGTAATGAGGAAGGGGGGGGGAGGTGTTAGTGGAAAGCGTGATCGTGGATTTGACAATTGTGTTGCCTACCTTATGCCCACACTGAGTGGCGTTACGTCCATTTTAGAAGCTGCAGGTTTCCCCCCTCAAGATGGCTGCAGAGCAAAGAGCCATCTCTACACAAAATGGCACCCGGCTGGCCACTCAGGCTGGCATCCCCTTGCCTTCTGCCACGTTGCTGTGCGTGATTCACAGCGGCAGCTTCATGTTTTCAGAAGGTCACGGTGCAGTCTCACCGAGGGGAAAAAAAAATAGATCGCAGTCTTCAGAGAGGATTTCAAGGCTGATTTGGGTTTTTTTTTTCATATCGAAGGATGTGCTGGAAAATAGGAGCAATGATTCTGTTATTCTCTCAAGCATTCACGTCTTGCCCTAGCTCTGCTGAACTGCTGTTCTGCGTCTCATTGATACATGGCCTCACTGGGAGGTGAGATTCTGAGGAATGGGGAGGGGAGGAAAGCTAGAAGGAAATGGCGGTCACATTCTTCTCGTTATTCTGCAATCATTTCTCATTCTGTTTGTAATGACCCCATTATAATTTTTGTTTCCTAATTAATAACGAAGCTTGGTTGGAAAATTCTAGAATCTGGATCAGAAAATTTAGCTTGCAGAAGAAAAATAAAAGAGTTGATGATTGCAATCATTGGGATAAAAGATTCACGGACATGTTTCAAAATTGAGCCCCTGGACATGCTGTAGATATATTTATCTGACTATCGTGAATGATAACATCAATACCCAGTAGTGTGATAATTCATTGATTTCAAATGTGAGGTGCCTGGATTAATCACATCCTGTTCCAAAGTGTGTTTTTAATTGTTCCCTCTAATTCCCTCCTGTCCTCACCTCCTGGTGCTGGCTTTTTCTGGGGTTACCGTTTCACTGGTGCCAGGAGCCCTCTGGTACTTCACCCAAGTGATCATTCTTGCTGTGTGGATCTAGGTGGTCAGTGCTGGCAGGGTATTCGATCATGGAGGCGGGGGGAGGAGGACATCACAGCTATGCTCGATGCCCCAGCTCAAACCCTCCAATATTCCAGCGTTGCCCGACTGGGCATCTTCCCCCACCCCCCCAACCATAGGTGGCAGAGCCTTCAGTCATCTCGGCCCCACACTGAACTCTCTCGCTAAACCCTTCCACCTTATTACTCCTTTCGATGTCTTCAGAAACCCCCAGAAGACCTACTACGTTGACCTTACTTCACCTTTGGTCACCTGCCCTAAGTCTTCTTCTACTGCAGCTTATCTGCTCTCACCAACCCCCAACCCCCTACTCCTTTTCCTTCTGGGGCACACCTTGGGATGTTTGTTACACTAAAGTGCAAGTTGTTACCGTTGAGCCAGATCCTGTCCTCACATGATGAACGTGTGCTTTCTGGCAGGAATCAGTAACTGTGATCAGGAGCGGGATACCCTGGATGATTTTTCCTCCTCCCTAACCCAGGGGCCTTAGTCAAGCGAATGAACTGTCCACCTAAAAAGGGGGTACTCCTTACAGAAACAACCCAGAGTATGATCTGCTGGATCTAAAAGCAGTGGAAGAAACAGGGTTGCCTCATGTGCTGTTAGACACGGAAGATAAAGAAGAACCCGGGGCACTAAGGATAATTGTAACTCCCATACTGCTGCCCCAGCTGGGACCAGCAAAGTCAGGGATCGAACATGGAACTTTCCTGGTTGGTATGGCTCACATCAGACAGTGTATTTACCAACTGAGCCATAATATGTGTGCGGGGTGGGGAGGTGGGGGGGTGGGGGGGGGGGGGGGGGGGGGGGAGGGGGGGGGGCCATCGAAATAATGGGCCAGATTTTAAAACATAGTAATCAGAGCAGAGTCAGTTTCACACCTTCCATGCCTAAGAGTTTTACACCTTCCTTCTACCAGTGTCCATCATTCTGGTCATATCAAAAGCTACCTTCAATGGTGCCATTTATGAATTGAGAGTGAGGAGGCTGTGGGTTGACCCCCAGCACAGAATGCCACAGGGATATTCTACATGATATTTAGACTTGAAATTCATGTCTACAAAACTAACACACGGAAGCTTAACACAGTTGTACAACAACCCCTCTGGCCACTAGATTAATCGGGACATTAGTCCATTTTGAACAGGTTGATGCTGCGTTAGAGCACCAGACAGGAGAATATCACACAAACACGTTAAGCTTTTGAATGTTAATATTGCAAACATGAATTCCTATGCTATTAATTCATATACTATTACAGGGTGTAAGAACATTTTAATTATGATTTGCAGTGGAAGGAACATCTTAATTGTCATGGGCTCCAATAATTTATCTTACAATTATTTTTTTTATGTCAGGGAAACAGATTGTAATGACTCTATTTTCCTTGTTTTTCCTCCCCACGGCTCTCCATATAGCACTCTCCGACTGTCACCAAGACCAGTTGCCAAGTCTATCAATACTGTTGTGAGCTGCCAGTGAGGGCGTGTGAGAGAATGGGCATGGGATAAGCTCGGAATCAGGAGTGAGACTGCGTTAGAGAATGGGCATGGAATAAGCTAGGAATCAGGAGTGAAGGCAAGTGAGAGAATGGGCTGGGGAGAAGCTCGGAATCAGGAGTGAGACCGTGTGAGAGAATGGGCATGGAATAAGCTCGGAATCAGGAGTGAGACTGCGTTAGAGAATGGGCATGGGATAAGCTAGGTATCAGGAGTGAGACCATGTGAGAGAATGGGCTGGGGAGAAGCTCGGAATCAGGAGTGAGACCATGTGAGAGAATGGACATGGGATAAACTCGGAATCAGGAGTGAGACTGCGTTAGAGAATGGGCTTCTGATAAGCTCGGAATCAGGAGTGAGGGCGTGTGAGAGAATGGGCTGGGGAGAAGCTCGGAATCAGGAGTGAGACCATGTGAGAGAATGGACATGGGATAAACTCGGAATCAGGAGTGAGACTGCGTTAGAGAATGGGCTTCTGATAAGCTCGGAATCAGGAGTGAGGGCGTGTGAGAGAATGGGCTGGGGAGAAGCTCGGAATCAGGAGTGAGACTGTGTAAGAGAATGGGCATGGGATGAGCTCGGAATCAGGAGTGAGGATGTGTGAGAGAATGGGCATGGGATAAGCTCGGAATCAGGAGTGAGGATGTGTGAGAGAATGGGCTGGGAAAAAGCAGGGAGATGCCAGTGAGAAGGTGTCAGAGAATTGCTCAGGATGAAGTGGAAACCTGCAGTTAGGAAGTGTGCGAGAGAGAGCCAGGCACAAGGATTACTCTCACTCTTCTGATTTCCATCTTTCTCCATGGAGAGACTCTGGCCGCTGCTTACTACTGTCCCAAAGAAACACAGCTGAAGCCAGTAATTCAGCTAATCATACCTGGTCCTGCTGTTTATTAAACATCTATTTCAATTTGTTTGTAATTATATAAGATAAAATTAGGAAAAAAATTAAAATTAAAGGGCTGTCTGATGGCTCAGTGGGTGTATGCACCAGTTGGTTCTGAGCCACACAGACCCAACATGGTCCATTGCCGGTCTATGCTGAGATAGTTGATCGCAGGCTGAAGCAGGGATGGAACAACTGGCCTCAGTTCTCCTGAGTTTGAGAAGGCTCATGTTCCTGATCACTATCCAGTGACTCCTGCTGGAAAGTGCTCCTGTATCGGGCGAGGACAAGGTCGAGCTTGGCAGTAATGCCTCCATTGAATAGTCTACTGACACGCACCTCCTATGCACACACACTAAGGATGGACACATTAGGTGAGGCATCAGAAAGTGGCTGGTGCCCATGGAATCCATAACCCAGCATGAGTCAGAAGAGGAAGGGAGAAAATTGGAGAGAGGAAAAAATACACAAAGTATCTTCTAATCCTATTTTTTTTAAATAAATGACGTGTTTATTTCAGAGCCATATCAGTCATTTTACTCGATTTAGAAAAAGTCAGGGTTGAGCTCAGATACTAGTCTAGACAACAGCTGCACAATGCAGTGAAACTCAGTACTCAGCGGGGGGGATGGGGGGAGGGGCTTATGAATGGGTTTAGGGATTTGATGAGACTCTATGGCACTGTTGACCATTTACTAAACCCAGCCTCTGAGTTTCTTACCCGATGTAATGACGAGCGATGCCATTGGTTTTTAAAACTGAGGGTCACCTCTGCCGCCCCCTCCAGTCCTTGCAAGTGTCCTTCAGGAACGCTGAAGAAGTCTAAATCAGAGAAATACAAAAAAAAACAAATGCCAAACCAACTGGTGAGCCTCAAATTTGTGATGCAAAATTAGACAGGAGCGGGGGGGGTGGGGTGGAAAGTCTAACAGTGACACAACGTGCAGACTCAAGTGCCCCATCCTCTAACTACCCATACTCAGGAGTGTCACAATAGGGAGGTACTGGGCAGAGGTCAGCTTGCCTGTCCTGTTGCCTTCTGATAGAGAAAACAAGGAGAACAGAATGGAGAGGACAAAAATAGTGAGTGGAGGTGCCTGTGGGCACACAATGTCTATTAAACACACATATACTCAATGCCTAGCGAGTTGCTTTTAAGCATTACTTCTATGCTGATTTAACACCAGATATTCAATGCCACTGGACACTGCAGGGGTTTGGGGAAGAGGCATGGGTCTACCTCAACACTATCGATCCTTATACTTTGAGCTCTGAGGGTTTTGGCAGAGTTCATGATACATTTCTTTGACATTGTGAAATTGAAACCTTTTTATTTTCACATATAGCTTAATGGCTCGCACCACGGTATAACACAGGATCTTATGTCATGTTTATACGGGGTTCATTTGGAGGCCTCAATGACACATGAACCGTAGACACCACATTGCAAGAGAAATTATAGTATAATTGGGGCAAATATATGTATCCATTTTCTTCTTGCACAAAATTATTCAACATTTTCTTTCCCATTTTCTCTAACTCCTCTCTCCCCGATTGAAGATGCTGACTCCCAATGGCGTACAGTTCTATGGGCACCGACTACCCTCCAGTACCTCATTCAATAGGCCATTCTTCACGTGCGAGCCTAGACAGTGACACACATGCCAACCATCAATGTTTCACCACTGACAATCAGTGTCTTGTGAGCCCTGTCCATGTGGACTGAGCCCCTCCCCCTGAGTCTGGCTTCGAATGGACCAACCCCTCTCCCCTTGGCACCACTCCTAATGTGATTCTGGCTGCTGTATACTGTAGATAGGAATCAGGAATTCATGCCTACAGTATACAGGGGCTGGAATCACTCCGATTAGTAGCAGCACTCAGGTAGGAGCAGGACTGAGGAGAGAGGGTTGGGGGGCGGGGGGGGGGAATGAAGAGAAAGAAAGGCAGAAAATGGATAGTAATGGAGGGAAGAGAGTAAGTGGGAAGTGAAAGAGGGTGAGGCGTGTGCCGGCATGGAATGGGGGAAGGGGAAATAAGTGCCAACTTGAACTGGGTTGGAAGGGTGGAAGTACCAGATGGAACTGAGGAAGGAAAAGAAGGTTCAATTAACAGGGGAGAAATGGAGAAGAATAACAGTATGAATTTGGGAGGGTTGAAGGAGAGAGGGAGGCTTGGAATTTCCCCCACCAGGATGGCTGCTGGCCACCCCATCTCCTCCCTCCCTAGTTAATTTTCCTTATTCTGGCCATCATTTCCGTCGCCCCAGGGATGCCCAGATGTCGGAAAGTGATGCTGACGTAACTTTTGGAGAAGCATTGGTCCAGTCGATTTGTTAAAAATCCATGTCGCCATGCTTGTTATTTTTTTTAAGATTAATTAAAATCTCCTTCTTTGGCTCGGCGTCTATTTTTGTCTGATTATGCTTCTGTGAATCACCTTGGGATGTTTTCTCGACGCTAAAGGTGCGATATAAATCCAAGTTGTTGTTGTTATTAAGTTACAGCACTCGTGTAACCACTTGTTCGGCACATCATAGATTTATAATCGGGGCCATTCTCCAGTGGTCAGTCCGTGAAGCTGTTGGTCATCTTTTGCTAGTCTTCTAGACTGGCACTCCTGAGTGAGTGTTGGCAGAGTATTGGAATATGGGGGAGTGGGGAGCGTATCAGAGCCAAACTCAATCCAGTCCTCCACCAAAACACTTTCCATCAGAGGTCACTCCACAGTGACCAAGAGCTGGAACCGTGACTAACTTGCCCTAAAAAGCTCATTGGTTTCAGTGCACAGTCGCACACAGTTAACAGGGAGTCTGTTCCTGCTGTAGAACATTCTACAAGGCTGAAAATTCTATAGCTGGTAAAAAATATCTGATATATTTGGTGAAAGAAAAAATCAATCGCATACCAATTTCTCTTAATTTGTTAATTTTAATACTTTACTAGCAGATCTCCCATGGTGTTGCTCATAAGTCGGATGATGAGCTGCTTTATAAGGACAGGACTCCTCTAGCATGTAACACAAAATGGTCAGAAATTTCCTTGGAGTTGCTTCCACCTCGCTGCCCTAATATCGTAGGAGCTGCAGTGTAAAACCCCAGTTACGAGCATAAACAGGGTTACCACTGCACCAGGGCTAATATCTCCCAGCAGCGGAGAAGGAGCTGCTCTGAGGAAATTCACCTCCAATGTATTATTCTGCGCTCAAGATGCAGCTATGCCCCTTTTAAGAGCTAATTGTTGTTCGGTAAACACATTGGAGTCGGAGTTTACAATTTATTCGGTGAGGGAACTTTGTAGATTGGAAAGTGCTTCTGAATTTCAAGCTACAGGTAAGTAGTGCCCAGCATTAAGTGACTGGCTTTCTTTCTATTTTAAGATTGTTACAGATGCAAAATAAAGTGTGACATAAATCGCTAGATATACATTTATTTATATACAAATAGCAGATCTCCCATGGCATTGCTCATGGTGGGTCAGAGGTTACACTGTTGCAAAGGGGTAACTGCTGGGGTGTGAAGTGACAGAGGAATGCACCTCTCTAGTGAAATGGTTTAGAAATAAATTTGTAAGAGGTCCCCTGAGACAGCAAGGCTGTGGAAAGATAAATAAATTACAAAGTATTTACAGCACAGAAACAGGCCATTCGGCCCAACAGATCCATGCCGGTGTTTATGCTCCACACGAGCCTCCTCCCACCCCTCTTCATCTAACCCCATCAACAAACTGTTCCTTCACACAAAAATAATAAACCTCTGCATGCAACATAAGGGTAGCAGCTCCTTATTCTCCATCCGTTTAGTGTCTTTTTATCGCAAATGTTAAGAAATGCATAAATCTTTTTTTATTTGCATTTTTCCTTCCTTATCAAATATCTCTGCAACAGTAGCTCGCATATTTAAGCAGAACCTTTGGTTAAAACCTATTAAATTTGCACTTTTGTTCATAACCTCCCTTCAAACTTGAACAATGGTACAGCCCTTCCAGAAGTTGCTATTTATCTTCAGAACTTAAAAACATCTATTGTTCACATAAATCAAAAAGCATGATGGATGGATGGAATTAGATTATTTTCGCTATGAGTTGAACATAACTGTGTTTTTTGGAGGATTGGGTTGAATGAGACACTCAGCTGAAGCACTAAGGGCCTATCGTGCTTGACATCACTAAAGTTCAAAAGAATAGGAAAAAGGCCCAGGTAATTCAAAAATTAATGGTTAGGTTAAAATAACCTTGTCTTTTAAAAGCTTGTACTTTGGTTAGGCCATATCTGAAATATTTTGTACAGTTTTGAGTTCCTCACGATAGGAGGGATATATTAGCCCTGGTGAAAGTGCAACTCGGTTTTGCAAACTAATACCAGGGATGAAGGGTGTGAGTTACAAGGAAAGGTTAGAGCAACTAGGGCTATATTCTCTTGAACTGAGAAGATTGAAGGGAAAATTGATAGAGGTGTTCAAAATGATAAAGGGGACAGACAAGGTAATCATAAATAGTTTCCATTGATAGGTAAATTGAGAACTAGAGGCCATGCTCTCAAGATAAGCATATGCAACAAAAAGGAAGAGGTTCGAAGATTTTTTTTCATGCAAAGAATTATCGGAATGTGGAATGCTTTGTCACAAGTGATGAGCGATGCTAAAATGCTTCACAATTATGCTCCCACTTCTTCCATGATTCTTTGTTCAACTGCCTCCAATCAGGTTTTCATCCTGCCCATAGCACCAACACCACACTTGCCAAAGTCACCAACAACATCCTGTGTGACTGTGACCATGGCTCATTGTCCCTCTTCATCCTCCTTAATCTCTCTGCTGACTTCAACACTATGAACCATTCCATCCTCCTCAAGCAGAGATCACCTCCATGGCCCTCCTTACTCCTGCTTCCATTCCTACCTATCACAACTTGGGATACTATATTGCCTCCAACGGCATCTCCTTCAATGCCCACAAAAGTCACCTGTGGTGTACATCAGGGTTACACACTTAGCCATGTACATGCTAGTCATTGGTGACAGCAACTGGAAGAATGAAGTCAGCTTTCACATGTATATCTCTCCACCTCCTCCTTCTTTGACCCTAGGGCAGTTGGCACTGTCTCCAACTGCCTATTTGACCATAAGTGTTAACTTGTCTCAGTTGTTATCACTCTCACCTCTGAGTCAGAAGGTTGTGGGTTCAAGCTCCACTTCAGAACTGGAACACATAATCTAGATTGATACTCCAGTGCAATACTGACAGAGTGCTGCATTGTCTGAGATGTTAAACCGATGTATCATCTGCTTGGTTGGGTGGATGATCCCACAACACTATTAGAAGAAGAGCAGGGAGTTTTCCCAATGTCTTGGCCAACATTCCTCCCTCACCCAAAACCAGCAAAAACAGATTAACGATTCAATTATCTCATGCGTTGTCTGTGGGGTCTTGCTGTTTGGAAATGGGTTACAACCTATGTTCCCTGTAATTTTTGGGGGGACTGCGTGGCCCATTCAAAATACTGCGCATGCGCGGTTTTTCTATTTAAAAGCCGGCAAGCCAGCTGCGCGGGACCTTCAGAGCGCTCCGCGGCCGTGCAGCTTAAAAGGAACATTGGTTACAAGATATGCCTTCATAACAATGGCAAGTACATTTCAAATATAATTCATTGGCTTTGAAGTGCTTTGGGACATAAGATACTACTTACCAATAGAATTTATTTCTTTTAAGACCTGGATGAGCCAAAATGTCCTCCAGCCAAATGTCAGCAAAACCCAAACAATTGTCTTTCAGCTTCCACAAACAGTTAAGTACCTCTGGCCTCAACTCCATTTACCTCCCTGGTTGTCACCTCCGGCTGAGCCCAGAGGTGTGGAGCCTTGGTGTCCCACTCAAGGCCAGGAGTAGCTTCCTCCCCACATCCATGCATCATCAACCCTCATCTCCGAAATGCGGCTCACCTCCGACCCCACCTTTCACATTCTGCCAATTAAATCATAATCCACACGCTCATCACCTCAAGCCTGCACTTCTCCAATGCTCTCCTTGCAAGCCTTCCCACTTCCACCCTCCACAAACTTAAAATAATTCAAAACACCACGGCCTACTTTCTCACTCAGTTGTTACCAAGCTTCACTGGCTGCTGTTGCCCCAGAGATTCTCATCCTCATTTTTAAACCCCTCTATGTCCTCGCCTCTCCCTACCACTACAATATTCTTCCGTCATATGTCCCTGCGCGCACCCTCCACTTCTCTGATGCCAGTCCACTTCTCATTCCATGCTATTTCCACTCAATCTCTAGTTGCTCTTCAGCCACTGAAACTTCCTTCTCTCAGCATATGCCACCTTGTCACCTCCCTCTCTGTCTGCAAAGGCCTTCTAAAGAACCCTCTGTTGAGCTATGTTTTCACCCTTCCGAGCCCCTCTCATCCCTTTTGCCCTCCTGCTCAGTGTCCACTGCCCTGCAAAGCACTCCAAGACTTCTGTCAAGAGAAGCACCATAAAAAGGCAAGTTTCTGTGGTTCACCTGACCTGTGACTTCTTGGTACAAAATCTAGCAGTAGTTTTATTCTGTATCTAACCCATGCTGTGCCTGACCTAAGGGTGCTTGATGGGACAGTGTAGAGGAAGCTTTAGCCTGCATCTAATCCATGCTATCCTTGAGGTTGACAGTACAAAAGTATTCAATTTTCTATAACTAACATCTGTTGCCTTGAGAAGGACAAAAATCTACCCAACAAAAAAGGAGATGCATGCACACATGCATCTGAGTGAATCAACATGCTAAATGCACCCAGCCTGCACCAGGACACAAATTAAAGAACCCCATGACTTTTGCAAGAATCTTATTGGAAGGTCGTTGACACACTTTCATTGTTGATGTGAATCTCGTCAAAATGAGTCACCTCCAGAACATTTCAATACTGGGCGAGATGTGGTTGTGGTGCAGGAAAGTGGCAACGGTTCACCCTCCCTATGATCGAAAGTGTGGCTTTAAGTTTGGCTGGTATCCATTTCAGTAACGTGGGCACGTGCGAGAGCCAACAACCCCATCTGTACTTAACCAAAATTGGGGAAGTTCCAGTAGGAAAGAGAAGTGTCAGGCAAGGGAAGGAATTAGCAAAACTACAAAAGTAAAAATTTAAATTAATTCAATGAAAATCCCAAATAGCAGCTGTACAAAAACTATAAATGTCAGAAAAGCTTTATAGCTGGGAAGTATGGACAGAGTGACTAAGCCTGCAATTTGTTAAAAATAATAAACATCAATTCTGATGATGGTGTAGATTTGATTTTTTTTTTTATTTGATTTAATTATAAGACTTTCAACTAGAATGTGCACCCATTGATTCAGCTGGGACATTTGAAGCATGCATTATTTGCATAGACACACAAACATGCTTCTTAGTCCGGATCTAACTACACAGCGCAAGCCTGTCTGGTGGGAAAATATAATTAACGAGAAATTCGGTTACATACTTAATAAATGGATGGAGACTCTTGAGTTTTAAGCAGTACTTGTCAGTCAGAGCTGGGAGAAGTGGACACAATACCACTATTCAGTGCAGAGGCCTAGAGATTTCAATTGAATTAAAACAGCACAAAGAAGCCAGATTTTCACAGCCTCCCCCCTTATTGATTATTAAAATCTCCTCACAGTACAGCATAGTGGAGAAAGAAACTGGTTATTGTGCAGGTACCGGGTTGAAGTGTTAAGGAATGTGGGTAAAAAACATTCCAATATTGCGCTCAGGGCCTGAGAGGGATTACAGGCCAGTGCTGAGAGAAAAATAAAATGAGAATCCACAATGTTTGCACAGTGGGGTCACTCGATTTCAAGCCGCTTTCTGATTCACAGAAAAACCAACATTGAAATTTCCACCAAAGAAAAATCCCATTTTTTTTTTTCAAGGGTTCTCCCCTCCTGTCCTGAAGGCACTGACTCATGCCAGAGCACAGCTCCATTGGTGCTCTCCCAAGTAACTAGCTATTCTTGAACTGTGAGCACAGACAGTGATTATCAGTGGGGTATTCAACTGCGGGGGGGGGGGGATGCGGGGGCAGGTGGTGGTGGTGAGGGGATGCGGGAAATGACTGGGTGAGAAAAGAACTGGGCTTGGTAGTGTTCACACCCGTGTGCATCCACTTCCCAGCAGAAGTCACTGAATATAGATCACTGCCCTTGAAGCAGACTGCGATGTTTAATTTTATGTCTTGCAGTGGAAGGTGGTTCCATGATTCAGTGCCACTATTTGTTTAAGTGCTTACTCACGCTGCTGCATTTGCTGGGTTCCTGCCTCTCATCAGGCTTGAGCTTGGGCAGGAAGAGCATGGGAACAGCGGGAACACGGCAAGACTCCATGCAACTGATCTCAATCTCCATCAAGTCTGTAATTAAATTTCTTCACCGCTGATAGTTCCCACAATGATGTTTTGTCATAGGCTGGTTTCTTCGTCTCCGCTCTCCATTTGGGAGTAACAGAATAATGGGGTGACTGTGGGGAGCCCATCTCTGATGTTGCTGCATTTGTACCTAACCTTCAGCGATAACTTGGTGCGGGCATCTTAAAGGGACACCATCTCCGGGAAAGAAAGCATCTTTGGCAAACCTTTCCTCACACAAGACACGATGACATAAATGACATTGTGAAATCATTTGCCCATGATACCACTGTGAAGAGAGTGACACAGACCTTTTCGCCCTCCCCAAAACAAAACAAAATGTTGTCAAACATTTTCCCCATGGAGAGTGTATCACATTAGCACTTTGTCTGCAATGTGGAGTCGCTCTCCCCTTATGTTTTTTTTTAAATTCAAATATCAGGTGGGACTCTAGGTCAGTGCAACTTCTTTTTCATCTCTCTCTATTTTATTAATGCTCCGTGCTCTTCTGAACTTTCTCTCTTCATCTTCCCAACTTCCAAATGCACCACCCTACACACTCTTCTCCCTGCATCCTCAATGTGTTGTATTAACATAAGAAAGTTCAGGATTATGAAAGACTATGCAGTTCATCTGTTCAGTCCCAAAATCTAATGCCATTCCACCACCCACTCCCCCAATATCTATCTTTGGCCATTCACGTGGGTTTCCCAGTTTTAAAAACATATGCTCATCGTAGGATTCATATACTCAAGAGCAGGAACATGTTGAAAACCAGAGCCCACAACACCAGAACCAGTGATATATCACTGCATTAACAAACAAACTTCAAGAATCCATTCAAAATTAGCTTTATTTTATTTATAAAATTATAAATACTTCAAATAAATAGATGATTTATCATGACTTCGAATAGTTAGACGGGGGATCTGCATACATACTAATCAAATGACTCAGGCAGAAATGGACTTCAGTACACCTCACAACCACACAGTTTTATCAAGTCACCCTGCTCCAGAGAATCATCCTATTTAGCCCACTTACAGCATGATTTTGTATAAAAGTAACTCATTTTATTCCACCTTATGGCTTGATCAGTAAATGCGCAAACATCATATACAATGAATGATCCAGTTCAATCTGTCAGTTAGTTGATGTCAGATTCAGTAGTACTTGGCTGCTAACATTGGCGTCAGTGTCCCTGGGCTAGAGAGGTATATATAAAAATCACAATCAGCCAGGTTCCTGCTCCACTATTCAGTGACTCCTACTATTATTCAACAGTCAGCTTGGCTCAGTCAGCATCACTCAGCTCTTTTAGTCAGAAGGTTATGGGTTAAGCCCCACTCTAAGACCTGAGCACATAATCTACGCTGATACTACAGTGCTCTATTGAGGGAGTGCTGAATATTCGGACATCGTCCTTCAGATAAGATATTAAACTGAGGCCCTGCCTGCCTGCCTGCTCCAGTGGTTGAAGGAGGTGCAAGAGATCTCATGATACAATTGGAAGAAGAGTAGGGAATTCTCTTGAAGTCTTGGTCAATATTCCTACCTTAAACACTACCACCAAAAAAAAAATCATAATAACTGGTCACTGATTGTATTTGCTGCTTGCGTGACTTTGCTGTACACAAGTTGACTGCTGCACTTATCCACATAACCTAGGAAGATTAGTTGCACTTCAAAGTAATTGACTGCATGTAAAGTGCTTTAGGAAGTCCTGAGAGATTGATAAGTCTCTATATAAATGGAGATCTTTCTTTCTTTCTGTGTGTGTGTGTGTATGCACACATGCGCATGTCGATGTCGAATGGACTTGGTTCTGATGCCCCTTCAATCAAAGTAGTCTGCCGACACTTCCTATGTAGGTGCACACATGAAGAATATCCATTTGGATTTGGTGCTGGAGAGCTGCTGGGGCCTGTGCAGCTAAACCCCAGAGAAAATCAGCACCTTCAGGAAAGGGAGGGAGAAAAATGAGAAGGAAAAACAAATCATTGTTTTCATGTCCTTCAGCCAACATTCTCCAATATGGGGTTAAAGAAAAAGACAATTAAAAAAAAAAATTCTGCCCTCCTTTTCTTTGTAAAGTTTGCACCGATTGGAAAGATTGTTGGCCAACATTATGGGATGATGTCGATTCACAGAGACATTTGTCAGTCACTGCGGATAGAAGTAGCCAAGCTTTTTATTAAGAAGGTGTGCTGCTTTTGGAGATTCACCAACGAGAGTCAGAGACAGCGAGTGAAGAGAAATCAAAACTGGATTCCACTGTTCTCAAGAGTTATCCTGTTAAATCTGAGGCAATGCTGCCGTATCATGTTCCCCCTTGTCCCAAAAATACAAGGAAAATGCAGGAGAGAATCCAGCCATATAGTCGGCGATTACACTAAGCTTGCACAGATCCCTGGTGAGGCCACAACTGGAGTGCTGCGTCTAGTTTTGAACATCCTACCTTCGGAAGGAAATTGATATATTGGAGAGGGTTGAGAGAAGAGAGACACGGATGATTCCAGGACTCAGGGCTCTAAGTTATGAGGAATGACTCACAAAACAAAACTTGTTTTCATTGCAGACAAAAAGATTGGGTTGGAGAGAGGGGAGGGCATGACCCAGTGTGTCAAAATTTATCAGGGGTCCTGAGCTAGGGATGGAAAAAATCAACCAGAATTCCCACTAGTGCTCACTATCTTTTGAATTCTGTTGGATAATCAACATGTGCGACCATTAGGTGAGCACACATTCGGGCTCAGTTACAATGCCCTCCAAGTTGAATGGTCTTCAGACACTGACCATTTAGGATCATACATGCAGAATGGCCATTTGGTTGAGCTATCAATACAGGCTGATACGCACAGCTAAAAATAGAAACAAAATTAATTTTGCATCGCATCTTTAGTAAAAAAAAATTCTGCTACATACATTACAAAGTTGCCTGTAAGCAAGTGGCAAAAGCAAAACGTATTTATATTCAGCAAGATTTTTTTTTTAAACTGAGTTGAGGGAAGAGGCAGCAGCTGAAGATGGGAGCATTTTAAAACTATTTAGATTGTTTTGCCTCCATGAAAGAAAAAAGACTCACTAGACGTGCTGATGTTGAAAAATGCTTTTCAGTTTGTAAAGAGACTGCCAGAAAACAATACAACTGTTTTCAAAAGAAGCTTCTGTTTGTTTAAGATCTCTCCCACTTCCCTTCAGTTCTCTCTACATTTTCTTCCCTTGCAAGCCACTCACCAGCACGCCTCCCTCTCCAACAAACTGCTGTTCTCAACTGACACCGACCCCGCTCCAACTTCCAGTTGCTATGGATTGAAACTAGTACAAGAGCCCAACCAATCTGAACAAATTCCAATTGGAATTTAGAGGCGGAAGAGCAACTCTTAATTGGCTTGGCTGAATCACGGCATCTACTCGGCAAGGAATGGTAGTTTATCCTCCACCATGATTCCTGCTTCACCCTCCCCCACTGCCCAAACATATAATCATAAGATGCAGCATCTCAATTTCATGTGACAGCCCCTGCAGCAGTCCAATTGGGAAACTGGGAAATTTATTTTAGATTTCGAAATCCAGGCGAAGGACCAAGGATAGTGCAAGGCAGCTTCAAGGTAGGAAAGAATAGGGGTGAATATGAGGCAAATCAAAAAATAGCGATTAGATGGCACTTTTCTTAGGTTTTGAAAGCCTTTAGATTTTAGAAGGAAGGGAAGACTGAGGGAGCTGAGGCATTCCATAGTTCTCAGGTCCTCGGAAAGAATAAGTTAGAGCATGATGGTGCTGCAAGTCTTCATTTCAATGCAGAGAGGAGTTAGAGTGTGTAGGGTGTGTTATTCTGAATTTGAAAGGAATGAGAGAGAAAATTTCAGAGTAGCAATGGCCATAGTGGTTTTGATAAAAAGGTGTAAGAGAGAAAAAAGAGACACAGAGAGCGATAGACAGAGACTGACAGAGACATAGAGAAAGAGACAGCGAAAGACAGAGAGACAGTGAGACAGAGGGATTAATTTTAAATTAAACCCATCTGGCCGGAATCTGACGCAATTGGATCGGCCGCTCGTTTTACACCCCATCTGATTTTACACTCCATTGAAGGCAATCCGATCCCATCAGCTTCCCATCAAATAGATTAGGTTAAAATTATTCCCCAAAAATTAGAGGTGCAGGCGATTTTAAGATGAAAAAGAAGGTAAAGAATTTGCAATAGCGCTTTTTATGTCAAAGCATCCCAAAGCACTTCTTAATCAGTGTATTATTTTTGAAGTGCAGTCACTGTTGCCAGGTCAGAAAATTCTGCATCCAAATTGTGCACAACAAGGTCCCACAAACAGCAACGAGTTAAATGACCAATTAATCTAATTTTGGTGGTGTTGGGTGAGGGATAACTATTGTACCAGGACACTGAGAGAACTCACTGCTCTTTTTTAAATAGTGAAATGGGATCTTTTACATCCATTTGAACACGTACATGTGGCCCTAGTTTAACATCTAATTCAAAAGACAGAACCACCAACAATACAGCACACTCTCAGTGCTGCACTGGAGTATCATCTTAGATTATCTGCTCAAATCCTGGAGTCGAGCTTGAACCCACAATCTTCTGACTCAGACGCATGAGTACTACCACTACTGAGTCAAGCTGACAATTGACCAGTTGAAACTCAACTCAACTGAGGCAATCTAAAACACAGCCCACCCAAAAGTGATGAATCGTTAAACATATCAGTTGAAAATAACTGAGCACCATATAGGTTTCAGGACTCTTTCTGACTCAGAAGCATCCAGAAACTGCTGATGGAGGCCAAGGACTATAAGTGGTCCTTCCCAACAGTTCCAATTCTATTCCCAACCAGGAATCTCAGAAATTTCTATCATTTTCAATAGAAATGCGAGCTTTTTTTTGGAACAATTGATGTATTTATACTGATCTTTTGGCATTGGTATGGTGCTAACCCAATGCTAACAGTTAGAATAGGTGGCATATACCACCTGTCACAGGTGGTCTCATACTGGGAAAGGAAGACATTAACTGCTAGTGTGAAGCTCTGCCAAAAAGGTATTTATTGAAAAATTAAAAACAAACTGTGATAGCCTGCTGTACAATGTTCACATTTAAATGTGAGTCAAGTCTTTCCAATAATTAAAAACTATATCGGTCAATCAGAGGTTGGCCAACAATGGTTCATAGTTGTGTTGGGAAGGCATTCATTGAGATCCACCTTCCTCAATTTCACACAACGGAATGGATACACAGTTCCCCGGTGTCTGCTGTTTATGGCTCTCATTTATAATAGACACCCTCTCTAGCCCATGGCTCCCAAACACATCATTATACATAGGCTCGTGTGAAAGAAGACTACCATTTATATGGCACCTTACCACATCTGTTAGAAACATCTCAAAGCACTTCACATACAATAAATGACTTGTTGGAGAAAAAATTGCTGTTTAAGCAAATTCAGCAGCCATTTTGCAAAAAGTATTTTCTTTTAAATGGTCTTGCTTGTGAGACGAATGTTAGTCATGATACTGGGAGAACTCCCAACTCTTTTTCCAAGATTGCATAGAATCATTAACAACTGGAAGAGTCAAACAGGGTCTTTGATTCATTTTTTGTCCAAGGAAAGGCACCTCTCACAGTGCAGCACACCCTTAGTACTGGACTAGAGTATCAGCCTGGATTACATGCTCATGTCCTAGAGTGGGGCTTGAATACACAACCTTCTGATTCAGGGGCAAGAGCACTACCAGAGTCAGGTTGACACTAGTGTGAGGCTAGCATCATACTTCAACAATTCTAAGTGTACACAGGATTCTCAAGCCCCATTTTCTCACAATGTTCATTGTTGGGCAATTTACATCAGTTGGGAGAACAGTAAAATTGGGGCTGCAGACATCTCCACAGTTGCCCTGTCTTTCCTCCTCACATGCATTATCCATCCGTATATCAGATGGAAAATTAATTAATCTAATCGCAGCAAGCCAAGTGAATCCAGGACATGTTCAGGCCTGGTACTTGAATTTACACCTTCCCAGCTGGATTTGGAGTGCTCAAATTCCCCAACTCCCAGGACACTCTCCACCCTCCCCTTATCCAAATAGTATTCTCTGTATCACAAAGCAAGGAGGTTTACATGAAACCCATAAAGGGTGGATATTTTGCTCATTTTCTCTGTTTCGCTGGCATTCATTGAAAGGTTTGCCTTTCGAAGGTTTCCCCCACCCATTTCTGATCATGTTTTAAGTCTGAGCTGAAATTAAGTCTCATTATTTTATTTTTGTTACATTTTTTTTAACTTTTTTTATTGCCTTGGATTAACTTCCAACATCAAATTTATTCTATCCTGGAGGCACTGGCAAAATAATTAATTCAGCTCACCTGAACCTCAACGAGGAACAGTATATTTTGAGAAAGTGAACATGTCCTTAGAGGTGAGGATGACTCAGTAATTTGAACATGATATTTCCCTGGGAGGGGGCAGCAGAAGGGTGGAATATTCCAAAACACAAAATTGCATTAAGAAAGCCCATTCACAGCTACTGACCCACTCATGTATGTTTTAATTCGTAAGTTAAGAACTGGTAGAAATTTGGCTATAGGAGTTGGCGGTTTAATGGGTAAAAGTGACCTTGTGGTGTGTTACTGAGTCACGCAGAACAGAAGTGCCAGGCTCCGTCCTGATCTGTGCTGAGGTAGATCATCTCAGCTGGGCAGAAACTCGGGCACTATAATTGGTTTCTGCCCCTGTGTGGAGAGTGCAAAAACCAAAGGAAAAATCAGAGTAGGATTCCTGCTCTTAATGGCTGTGTGGTGACACCTCCCCCTTCTGAAAAGGGCATGTGTGTGGGCACTGGATGTGGGCAGGAGCAAGTTTGGCTGTGGCATGCCTACATTCACTAGGCACCCGAAGAATAGCCAATTGGCTAAGTTATCAGAGGGCAACATACGCTCGTGGAACTGTAACTCAGCAAGTGTTAGCAGTAACAAACGAGGACAGAAAAAAACCTGACGGTTAAAAAGGAAAAGATTTGAGGGTGCAAGCAAAAAAAAAAAATCAGGCTTTAAAATGCATTTTAAAAACATTTAAATTTAAATTCGCACTGTAAAACCTCTTCAACACTGATCATTCCAGCCAAGACAAAAAAAGTACTGCGCTCTGATGAAAGGTTATCGACCTGGAACGTTAACTCTGTTTCTCTCTCCACAGATGCTGCCTGACCTGCTGAGGGTTTTCCAGCATTTTCTGTTTTCATTACAAAAAGAGCAGTGCTGTCCTGTAGTTACACATCGCATCTGTTTTAATCTGAGCTACTTGTGGTGTGTTCTGTCCAAAACCATTTCAGGATTAACCAGCTGAACCCTTGCATGGATTTTTTATATCGTCACGGTAAACAGAATAAATCCCATTATTAAAAATGAAATAAGGTTGGAATTGAGAGGGATAGGAAAATTAAACAAATCAAAGCAGATACTGAATATGATAAAGCAAAATTAAAAAATAAAACCCTCCATGCAGTGAGACAGGGAGTATACCCATTTATACCAGTCCTACAGGGACACATGCACAGGGCAACCACATTTAATTTAATTTAATTAAATAAATATTTTTTCATTCAGCTCCATTTTGGAGGCACCATGCTCAACGTCAAGACCCTCTGTCCTCACAATAATCCAACCACCATTGACCAGCAAATCTGCTTTTGTTCCAACATTTCATTAAAAAAAAATAGGTCACATTTAGACAGAAAATAAGCTACTCACTGTGAAAAACTGTTTCTAGGATTTTCAGATTTGACTATTAATAAAGAAATCATAAATATGTCTTAAAAAAAGGTTCATAAGCCCAACATTTGTCAAAAAATATTCAAGTAAAAAGAAAAACTGTGAGGACTGAAAATACACAGAAAGTCTGTCAGCATCTGAAAGAGAAAGAGAAGAGAAGCTATCATTTTGGGTGGGACTCCTCATCAGACCTCCATCTTAACATTAACTTTGTTTTTCTCTTTCAGAAGCTAATTAATCTGCTGTGCATGTTATATTTTAAAAGCTATTTAGACCCAGCTGTACATGTTCTATCAGTGTTTTTCTGTAAGCTAATTTTCCTCCTCCTTTCTTTAAGGTGCTGAGTTTTGCTGGGAAAGATTCCTAGTCTCAGCCAACTTTAGCACTGTCCAACAGGGACCAGGGGATGGTGATCAGAGGTGAGAACCCTTCCATGTAAAGCCAATTGTAGCACCCAACCTGAGATTAGTTCGTTCAGCACAGACTTTCCTGATCTGTGTGCTTCAATGTCACACAGTTATCACAGGTTGCATTATTTTCCCAAATTAAATCTTAATTGTTAATTATAGAGTAAACTCTGCCCAGATCTAAAGACACTGAAAATGTTTGCCAATGGATCAAGTGTTTAATGAAATAGCTTTCTCCACATTTGACACATTCAACGTCCAGGTTTCACAGAGCCAAACATTCTCTTTCATTGTGTCATCTCGGTCATTGTGAAACGGGTGGTGGGGGGAGTTATTATAAGAGAACAGGAGCTGATAATAAATTTACAATGAAAGCAAATAACATCAAGAATCTGCAGCTTAAAACAAAACCAGGCTGTGCAAAAACACACATTGCTCTGCTAAAACCTCACCTTTACCCCCATTTAAATGGAGACCCCATTCAGTCCAGACCAGAATGGTCCTTGGTGAATAAGCACTCTGCCCTAATCCAGTTCAGTGGGCAGCCGGTATTCAACTTAACATCCAGCTCCGTATATGCACTCCATTTCTACTCAGGACCAAACATAATTGGAGAGAGAGCCATTTGCACCAGTCACACAGGCCTTTGCCCATATAGCAACCCAAACCCACCATTAAATTGTGAACAATTTGTGCTCTCGAAGGTATTCTACTCCCGATCTACTACCAATCTCAATTATAAGTTAGAGTAACATTTGACCAGCACAGACCAAGGGGTCAAACCTTATTCGACTCTGTGGCTCAGTAACACGGCAGGACCATCAGGGCAAGCCCATGTTGTGGTCATTTTAATACATCAATGTACAACCTCTCCGAATAAACAAGGTGATCATAACAGCAACACATTTCTATTTAAAGACTTCAATTAAAAACATATTTCAGTTAAATCCCTGGCTAAAAATGAAAATGTTGCCCTTTCAACAGCAACTTATAAAAGCACATCCAATTCCACCAAAGACACACCAGTCGCAGATGGATTATCAAACCCAGTGTCAAACAATGGGATATTGAACTTCAAGAAAGTGTTTCAGGGCAGTGCCTGTGGGTATGTGTGAGGCAAGGCTACCTTTACAACCAACTTCCCTGACTCACAAGGTACTATATGCCTTTCCTTGATCATCAAGACAGTTCATGTGCCAGTTCTACAACATTGGGATAAATAGATGGGATGACCGATAGATGATTAGAGTTGAGTTTCCAATAGTTTGGAATTGTCTTTCAGGTTGACTAATTGAGAGGTATGGTCGAGTGCTGGTTGGGATACGATTCTACGTGAGCATTTTTTTGTTGCTCCCCGCCCCTCCCCATAGAGTGTCTTGAACAGGCTCCCTGACCGTACAGTGGGGAAGGCCTGCCTGGGTTACTCGCAGATCTTCAGCCGTGTAAATGGGGACATTTATCCGGCCCCAGTTCTTGCTATTGAACCCGCATATTGGTCTGTTTATTCCAGTGTTAGTTTACATATACAAAGAAAATTAATCTTAAATTGGAAATATTCCAAAGCCCCTCTTAAATGGGCCCCTCGTAATCAGTCAGTATTCTCCGGGCAAAGAAAAAGTGTGGGCAATAGAAAAAAGATTGAGTGATGAGTGAGCAGAAAGAGAGGCACTTGAACCCTTATCAAAATTCAAAATCAAGTTTTGGATCAAGCTGAGTGGAGTGACTCACTGTGTGACCGAGTGACCGGATCAGTGGAAGAAATACTGCCCTCTCACCAGTCTGAAGACAGATTGACCCAGACACTTGTGTTGTCTGGTGATTTACGGGTCCCAGCCCCGGAGCAAAACGTCCTATTTAAGACATTCCCCACCGCCCTACCACCCTGAGAATAACTAGTCCAAATTTCACAAAAAGTCTATGGAAGATGTAAAACCGTTGCCAAATTTATATTTCAAACCAACATTATATTAATCCACCAGTACAAATACTGTGAAATTATATTATATATATTATATACTTCCATCACACAAATTCCATATCGGTATTTGACCTTTGAAAAAAGTGTTTTAGAATCTCTCCTACTAACTCGCTTATGTTAATGTCTATACTTATTTTATTTTTATTTGCGATATTATTTTTTATTTAAAATACATTTAGCATTGTAAAATCGTCTAAAGACTGTTTATAATCTAAGCAGGAGGGTTTGTATTCCATTTTAATTTTAAATAATTGTAAAATTAATCTTAAAGTTTAGAAAGAGCATTTGCTATAGCCATGCAGTGTGTGTCCTGGAAAGTGCTGAATTCCGACATTGACTGTGATGGAGCGGGGTGATTATAGCCCTCACAGGATTAGGTCAGATATTAGGTGGCATTTTGGAGGGCCGGAAAAAAAAGAGCGAAAATGAGACAGACGGAGCGAGGACTGCTCGTCGCAAAGTGGACATCTCATTAGAATTCAGCACCATGTCACTGGCGGATTTGAATGGACAGCTCCCAATGTGGTCTGTCTGTGATGGAGATGGGACTGAGGGTCCCTGACAGCCCCCGCCTCCTTCCAAATGAAAATAAAGAAAAGTTGGCGTTATTTCTGCTCCACTTCACCGTTCCTGGATACCCAGAGGCCAGCAGCAAACAGCTGCCACCGTTGCCTGAAAAGTGACCAAATTATCGAGAACTTGACCTCTTAAAGGGGCCAACCTTAAACCCAATCAAAAAGTCTGGAATGCTAATCTGACTGCACATTCCGCGCCGGTTGGGTTTTGAGTGTAATCTAATAAAGGAATGTTTAATCTATTTAAACCAGAGAGCTGTCTTTGGTGAGCCCCTCGCATTAAACAATTACTATGAACCCTGAGATATGCACAGCGGATTTTAAGACGCCCAACCAATGTGCTCTCTTGATATGATAAATCGTAGGGGGGAAAACAATTTAAGATTGCATTGCTGCATCGAGTCGGCTGTGGTGCTTCACAATGTGCTCGGTTTCAAATAACATCACAGTTAGCGTTGCAAAACCAGCAATAGGTCTCTGCAATCGAGAGACTTTAGAAAATCAAGAGTTGTTAATCTTATGTAAAGGGAGATCATACTCACGTTGCTTCGCGGCCCATGCTCCTTTTTGGTATTGTCTCTAGTCGATCTAATAACTGTGGCGATGAGTTTTCTTTTCTGACTCTTTCTTTGCATTTTCGTCATCGTTTATTCGATCTCTCTCTCCTCGAAGCTGTGGAAGTGGTTTCTACTTTCGGTTATCTAGCTTTATGATGGATCAGCAATACTCATACAGCTAGATAACCAAAGACAGCAGCCAACTTCCGCTCCACATCTCAGGCGGTGGAAGAGGGGGTCAAGAAGATTTTCCATCTGTCATCAAAGAAGGGAGAGAGAATATCAGCAACAAGCAACTGGCGGCTCCTCGCACCTCTCCCTTTGCGAGCTCGGTTCTCCCTGGGCTTTGGGCAGGTTCAGGGGGGAGACGCTTAGCACGAACGGAGCTGAGCATGTTTGCATTCAAGCCATGATCTGATCTGAGTCTCCCACAGCCTGAGAGAGCGCTCTCTCTCTCTCGCACTCACACACAAGATCCACTGCTATTCACATGCTAATTGGTCTTTCAGTGGTGACGGAACTACAACGCCAGCCAATCCCAGTCTTCCACCAGCCTTATTCAAATCACAAAGATTTCCCGCCCTTTTTGCTTTCAGAAATTACCTCCAATTCAAATTGAGTCTGTCACAATTCAGTAACTGAACCTTTGGAGCTTAAAGGGTATCAGATTAAAACGATCTCCCATAGATGAGAATGCAGGAAGTGGGATTGCCGTAAGAAATTCCACAATTCAAATATTAAGAATGAATATTTTTAACCAATCAGGAGCCAAGGGCCAGTGGTGGGAGATTTCAAATTAAATTCAAACCTCAATTCACTTTAAGCATTAAATGATTTCCTGTGTCTAAATCCAGCCATAGGCAGAGACAAAAACGAAGGAACCACACAGACTGCAGCCAGAATCACTATTTACTGGCTAATCCGGCAAAAAATATTTAGCACGAATCTCATTCTTAATTATAGTTACGTGCCGTTATGAAAAAACAAAGTTGATTGATTATTTCGTGTTCAAGATTGCATGGAACTAGTCAGATTCCAAGCACTACCGAATTCTAACAACACACGATACAGTCACCGTTCTTTTAATTTTAAAATATATGTTTTATTTTATTGCTGCAATTACAAATTATTCGCATATGTTATAACCCATACAATAAAAGATCCTCGCGAATCTGTACCGTTCACTTAATTCCTTTTCGCCACTTCGCCCTATGGCAGTAAAAGGTTCCAGAATGGGATTTGCAAATGGACTTTACTGGCAAATGAACAGGCTCATTATACACGGTCTACAATTAGAGTACTCGGCTTGGATTCCCTGAAGAATCCCCAGAGCTCGGCTACAAAAGAGCTTACTCAAAAATAAAAATCGTGGAACTACAGTGTAAGCCACAAGCCGTGTACCCGCTATTCATTTTCAGCCTGGGCAATTAGCGTATATTTCTTTCGCAAAGTAAACCAGATCCAGTAAGTAACTAGGAACAACATCGACTGCAATTTAAGTGGGAACCCGAAAAGTACACGGAAATTGAAAATTCGAACGCCTTTTTGTTCTCTTATCTGCATATTTCTGGGCTGCATCTTCCAATCCACTGAATGCTTCACATTGTGGTTAAAATAATCAAGCACACTCTGGTTCTGATTGCTCTCCTATATTTTGCTGCTATTGCAAATATTCTCCAGTTTCCATAGAAATATGGAAAGTAAAATTAAAATAGGAACAAGGTAGGGATATTAAATACACAATAAATCTTTGTGATTTTTTGCAAAGAATATTAGACATCTATAGCCTGCGTTCGCCCAGAGATGTGGAATTATTGTTTCAAAATTAATTCATGTTAGAATTGAATAATTCTGTGTTACAAACAGCAATGAACTGTACTTGAACTTGATATGACCTATAAAGAGAAAAGCGGGAATTTTTTGCTGTTTAAATAATAATAATTCATAAAATAATGTAACAAATGTACTGCATTTGGGTTTACAGAGAATTTTTCACCGGCTCGTTAATGAGCGGTTCCTGTGTATCTGCTGGCTGGAGTTAACCCAGGATTAGTGGTTAGTCGTGGGAGTCACTTAATTTTATTTTATTTCAAGTTATGACGACCCCAGAATATCAAATCTTCTAAATATAGGTGGGAGATAAGCAGAAAATAACCTGTTTACCTGCGTCATAACCTTTATACACTAAATCTCCCGTCCTGGTCTTAACCTGGCTGAAAGAGTGCATCTGAACAGTTTAGGATCCGAATTAAATGCAAAATTAGAAAAGTGGAGGGGGGTTTTGAAATTCGTTTGGAGTTTATGCAGAATTATAATTGTGTAGATAGGTATTTTTGAATCAAATAGATCTCTAGGTGTTAGCTTTTGGGATACGTATACACAAATTTGGATTTAGAAATATATATATATTATATACACATAGATAGATAGATAGATAGATAGATAGATAGTAAACCTCTATATATGTGTCCATATTTTCAAATGGCGTTTTCCACGAGAAATGTATATAAAAATTGCATTTATATAAAATCAGCTAGTTAAAACGCCAAGACCTTACTTATCTTTTGATGCGTGGGGGTAACACCGAAATCTTCTGTTCTCTTTGCCAGCATTGTCCTCACTCGCTTTTTAACTCATCTGTCTTAACCTGATACAACGCCTCAGTTTAGTTTGGTGGTTGGGAATGTGGAGGGGCTGTTACTCCTTTATTATAGAAAGTCTGACACCAAAACAGAAAAATACACCCAGGTGTAATTGGAAAAACTATTTTCAGAGAATACTGTAGAGCAGCTCTATTGCACCGCCAATGCTTAAGTGGTTGTTGCCTCTCCTTATTTTAAACTTACATAATGGAAACGTGGCATTTTATTACCAGATTTACACAGGAAATTAAAGTATTTCTAAAGTTTAACAACAAGTTGCCCCCTTTTATTGGAAGGGGAGAGATAGCAAACTGGAACCGTTTTTCTGCCCGTCGTCAGGCCCAGTTTAGTCTCTCTTTAAATGTTTCCTCTGATTCTTCAATTAGTCAGCTCAGAAACACTGCTATTTTAAATTTTAGCTTTTCCTAAAAACTTTTCCAATCTCGCTTCAAACCAGCATTTTTATCATTATTGCAAAGACGAGATTTCTGTTTCGATTTTAAGGAAATCAACATCAATTCATTACACATTAAAAAATTACATGCACAGGAAAAGCACCGAGTAAACTGATCTGATCTACAGCTCTTCTGACATTCCAGTATTATCATCATTGATTTATTTCACAGAAATAAACATGTATTATCATCTTGATAAAAAAATTACTTTTCATAATTAGCTTGATCATTTTATTTGAAAGAAAAAGAATCCTAACAAAATGATCCTAGCCTTTTTTATATTAAAAAAACCCCGTCTGCTTGCCAGCATTTACTGAAGATTTATATATATATATATTGCGGATTGAGCCCACGGTTCAAATCCGATTACATTGCTTTGTCCCATCGATGTCTAAATCCGAAATCGTTTGCCTCGGATGGTTTGAGACCTGCTTTTTGGGGAGGGGTGGTTTGACAAACCAGATCGGTTCGATTCATTCATTTTTATGATACAGGCAGGTGGAAATGATTCGATCCAAATCGTCTGGAACTTTTTGATGCAGTTGCCTTGTGACGAGGCAACAGTTCCTCTGACTCTTACAGAATATCCCAGTCCGGTTTCCCATAGAAATCTCTCAATCCAATGGATCTAGATAAGTTTCTATTCTACAACAAATACACATTCATCTTTTTTATTTCAATATATAGCTGTAACCATTGATTTTCTTTTTCAAATTATTCCTGCAGTCTAATAAAACGATTTCCTTTTTTTCCAATTCTGAAAAATCGTCAAGCCTGGTTCTGTATTTAAACTGCTCACTGCTGCCTTTCTATATAACCCCAATTCTTGACCAAGTCACATAGGGGTAATTTAATAGACGGCAGATTAATCAATAATTCTCTCTGTTTTTCCCCCCGAATATAAATTTATAAATCTCCCAACTGCTGAAAACAACTTTGTTTCGTTAAAAAAAATATTCAAAAGTACATCATTGAACAATCAGTGAGATATGGGCCAACACCGTAAGGTCAATTGATTCAAAAAACAGTGTTCGCCTAGGCAACATCAACACCTCATTGGTGATCCTTAAAGTAAGACAAATCCACTCGTAACTAAATCCGACATCACTTGCAACAAATCGTGCATCCCAACACATCCAAGGTGCCGAGGCCGGACACCGCATGGAACACAATTTATTTTAGGTTATTTAAAGTTTCCATAAAAGTAAAAGAGCTAAACAATGTCTTATTTTCGCGTTTTAAAATCAGACACTGCAGCGCGCTGCCAGGATTAATACTCGCCAGATTGACAACTGCAGGTTACAATGCACCTTTATCAAGAGAACCAGTGGTCAGCGCAGCTCGTTCCAAACCCAACTTCAAGCCTGCATCTTAAAAAGAATCTCTAAGCTGCACAATTGAAATCCAATCACTTTCGCCCAAATGAGAAGGTTCTGCTGTGATTTTAAGCAGGTATCAATTGAGAATTGTTTATTAGATTAAAAACTATTTGATTATTTGGCGTTTTTATAATCTTCTGAGAGCCACATTGAGGTGTTGAATACTCTTGGTTGCAATCAATTAGATACAAAATGGCTGCTTCAAATAACTAGTTGTAATTGTCTAGGTATTTCTAAAACCATTCAGTGCAATGTTTTAGCAGGAGCAGGGAGTTATTAGAATTCTCGGGATCATTATCGTACTTCTCACAACAGCTTCACTGTGTCTCTGGTGGATTTTGTGAGTTTGTGATTCAACAGACTTATTCATTATTAGAGATCAACTGGGAATGATGTTTTTTT
The DNA here is from genome assembly GCA_030390025.1 of Squalus acanthias. Classification (NCBI taxonomy): domain Eukaryota; kingdom Metazoa; phylum Chordata; class Chondrichthyes; order Squaliformes; family Squalidae; genus Squalus; species Squalus acanthias. The sequence goes on along the minus strand of CM059446.1, from coordinate 51,360,928 downwards.
TGAATTGCACGAAGAAAACTGTCAACATTATTGTGTGTCACGATGCAAGTGTAACATGGATTTTGGTCATAACAGGCACCATTTGCAGTTGGAGGCAGGAAATAATTTAGAGCTATAAAAGTATTGCGTTCATGTATTAAATAAATGTACGGAACAAAGAAAATAAATAAGAGAAAACTATACTGGGATTTTGCAGTTTTGTAATTTCCATATATAACTGAGCCCCATCAGGCAACGATTAATTACATTGGATGAACTGCTTTAGACCAAATTCAAATCACATAAAATCTGGAGGCTGTAACGTTATGCAACTCAGATCTGCCATGCCAATTACCCAATAATGTCTAACAGAAATCTACTCATTATTCGACACTCCTCGCTTCCAATTCAAGGGGCTCTTCTTGTTCAGATGAACTGATATTGTGTTAAATTAATATTTCTTACATTACAACAGTGACTACACTTCAAAACGACTTCATTGGTTGTAAAGCGCTTTGGGACGTCCTGAGGTCGTGAAAGGCGCTATAGAAATGCAAGTCTTTCTTTTAAAACAGGTAGTAAGTGCTTTTATAAATTAAACTGAATATCGCAGAACTAGATACTCTACATCTGGATTTTTTTTAAATCAGTTATTGCATGAAGTTAATAGATTGCAGTTTCTTTCCTTATAAATGAAATCAGTTTTGAAGGAAAATATTGCTTGATCCGTTTTATGAACACTTAAGTTAATATTTAGGATGTAAAATTGTTCCACGCAAAGTGGGTGTTTGTTTGAGGAAAATCTGGATACATTGTACAGTGTGCATATATGTGTGGGGTGTGTATATAGGTATGTGTGCAATATATAATATATATAGGTGCATGTAAGTGTGCATATAAGTATGCGTATGTAGGTGTATATGTGTGATTTTATATGTATGTATTATATAGATGGTATGTACATATGGAGACAAAGAGACAGCGAGAACGTTTATTGTAGGGCATGTGTGTAGATGTATATATATAGGGATGTGTGTAGGTGTATATATAGGGGTGTCTGTAGGTATATACGTGTATATAGGTTTATATCTGGTTATAGTATTAGGAATGCTCTTCTGTTATTGGAATAATATGCAACAGTGAAATGTTACACAAAGCATTCTAACAGACCCACAACTGCTCTGCTGAAGCAGTCTTTACAAAACCGAGGGCCGTCATGCTATCGACGTTTAAAAGAAAATGATAATTTTTTTTCAAAAAAAGGAAGTATTTGATGAAAAATACTAGTGTCACATTTCACAGCGTCAGGTGTTAAACGGATTAGCGTTCTGCTGGGTTAAATGTCATGGCGATTGACATCTTCTAAGGATTGATACCAACTACCTATTAGCGCAGGGTGGGTCTGGCCAGTTCATCTTTTTAAAAATATATACGACGTTAATTATTTACAAATATAGAAACAGATTTTGACTGTGAACATGACCCAAACTCTTAATCATAGGAAGAGAAAAATACAGACACTGACTCTCTCTCTCACACACACACAGTCTGAACCAACGGGTACTGGCCGGGGTGCTGCAATTGCCCTGTCCTCGTGAGTGTGAACCTATTTCCATTTAGCCTCAGCACGGATACAACGGTCCATCTTAACTGGAAATCTACATTTCTTTACCGTTACATATAAATTGCAATATTAGGCGCTCTCTGGTGCGGCTAACCAAGACATGGCCAATATCTCCCAAGTGATTTCATGCACGTTACACATTTCCTGTAATAGTCAAGGCGGTGGGTGGACAAATAGTTTAAAAGAGTGACACTGCACTTAGGAGATTCTGTCACAATTTAATACGGGTGTTTGAAACAATAATCCCTCACACCTCGTGTTGTATATTCATTTATTTGCAGCAACTCTTGCAAACCATTAGGATTCGCCACCCACCACCCCCCCCCCCCCACCCCCACCAAAAAATGCTTGCATGAAACCCTGCTATTTTCAAAACACACGTGTTATATAATTGAGCCTAAGCCAGTGATTCAGTTTTACAAACACAACAAGCGTCGGATAATCAGTCTCCTGTTCACATCAGGAAAAAAAATTAATCACGTTGGGAAATAGGCACGGTCCCCATTGTACGTGCATTACGTCTGACGCACATTCTTTATAATTATTACAAGTTATTTTTAGTAAAACCTCGAGTAACCTCCGCTATTTAAATTCCCCACAGTGATTCTTCTTTTAATTAAAGCAATATGTGCTTGCCAAAGATCTAGCAGCAACTAAATCAAAAGAAGGCTTATCAAAAAATGGTACAAAAATGGTCAGTAAAGATTGTGATAATAAGTGGCACTTTTCCCCCCCATTATTAATACCTCTTATTAGCAGGGCCAATGTACTCCTAACCATCTTGTTCATGTATTCATCTGAATTCGGCCTTCCTCTGGCTGAAATGCAAGCAGTGTATAGCCTCTGAATGCCCATTGGCCTGTTGCAATTAACTTCCAATGACTATTTTGGTGTGTCTTGCTATGTGTCCAATCACATTATTTTCCAAAAAATATTTGCAAAAGAATCCTGCAAGTTCCTGGTATCAGTGTAAGGTGTAATAGCTGGAAGCAGTTACAATACGAAAAAGGATATTGGTGTAAGAAATGCAAAATCGTGACTGCGCGTATAAAGGGTCAAACCACTCCGAACAATTCAACTGAAATTAACAAATAACAAACTGAAATGAACACCGAACACCGAACAAACTGAAATTAACACCCAGCCAAGTAGTGTCTCAGGCAATATAAAAATAAGGCACACATTATACAGTATTCCAACTCTAATTGCTTCCAAACACCGACTTTTACTCCCCCCCACCCCCCACCCCCAACACACAGACACTTTTACAGAATTATACATCCGTTTCTGAGGCTCCAGGCAAATTCCAACCAGGAATAAACTAACCTTGTCTACATGGATTCCCTTTTAAGAATCTCCTAAGGTGGGACCAGCTCCAAAGAGGCGAGTTGGATAAGTCGGAACAATGCGGTCTGTCCTAGGTTTGTCCGCTTCTTATAATTACCGTAAGATTTTTTATGGGTGAGGGAGGGGGGTGATTGCCGTCCTTTCTTGTGCACAGACTTGACAGTGAACTGCGGCGTCAGCGAGGAGAAGAATAGGGAGCCGCCGGTGACCGTGGCCTTGTCCTCATCCCCCTCCCTCCCTCCCTCCCTCCTCCGCCCCCCAGGTCAGTTGGCCAGAGCTGTTTTTTTAGAGGGGGAGGAAGGGGGAATTGAAACAATGAAAACGTGGGTCACCCTGATCACCAGCCTAGTTACCAAAAATAACGACCACAGTAGGGGCTAACCAAAAAATCCACCAAGTTTAACGCCGCTTCCTCGGCCTATCGCACTAACACATGTCCAATCACAGCTCCAACTTTAAACAGACCTTTCTTTGCGATGCCTCTTCCCCCTCTTGACGCAGGTTCGCCCCCACCCCCCAAACTTTGGGTACAAAGCACATCGAGATTTGCACCGGCGGCTCGGCGTAATGGAAGCAGCTTGAGCGCCAGCTTAGCACGGCGAGGCAGCGTGGATTTCCGCGCAAAGCTACCGATGCACCAGCAAATGGACGCTCAAAAAATATATAGGAAAATTGTTCCTTAAGGACATTGGTGGCTAGATCTCAAATGACAAGGGTCGGAGGGGGAGTGTGGGGCTGGGGGGGGGGGGGGGGGGCTTTTCTTCGTCGCTCTTGACCTGTACCTACCCGCCGATCTGAAATCTGTCTCTTTCTCTGCGTCTGAAGGCTGGGGCTGCGTCTCTCCAAATCTCTCCAATCTCCAGCACTAGCTTCCTCCTGCGCAGCCCCGTGCTGACGTCAGCCCCGGCACTAACCTCCAGACTGCAACCATCCAGCACCGGGGGTGGGGGGGGGGGGGGGGTCTGGCATCCCAACACAACACCAAATGACTTCCCTCCAAATTCTTCGCCTTAATGCACACCTTTCAATAAAGCCACTGTGAAATCAGACCGTTTCTCCCAGCTCCTTCTGTCTGCCTCCCGGAATCCATCTCCCATTGAGTTCAACTAACACTCAACCGATCCAGGCACCGATAGACTCCGCACAGAATGTAACGCTCGGTCGAGATTCACCTACCTGCATCCGATTTTATATATGGCATCAAGATACATTGATTCCCTGCTTGTTTCTCCATCCCCATTTTCCCTCTCTCTCTACCGTACATAACATTTTGCAATGCAGAAAATATATCCACAATTTAAGGACACATTCTTTCTATAACAAAATGTTGCAGCTCGTATCTAAATGATTTGTTTCGATATAAAATCAATCGTCCGATGCTTGAGCTGATTGTGTTTACTGGCTATAACTTGCCTGGTTGGTGTGAGATGCCTCCGCCCTTACTTGCTAGATCCTTTAACCCAATCAGATATAAAATACCTATAAACCGCAGGGGGGGGGGGGGGGGATCAGGCTGTCAGGTAAAGTTTTTAGTGTTTAATTGTACTTTGTAATCTAATGAGGGGTCTGGGTATTGGGACTGAGCTGGTGAGTTCAGCTCGTTCTGAATGGCAAGACAAAAGTCTCTCGCCCTCATCTGGGGTATGTTGCCAGGGCGGAAGGTTGATGCATCCCGCGGTCCACAAACGGGCAGAAGCAGCGGGGAAGGGACCGCCGCATGAACTTGACAGCGGGAGAGGCTATCAATCTGATAGCAGACAGCTCAAGTTCATTATCACCCGCCACCCCACCGTCTCTGCTCATTTCACATTCAGCTTCAGTCTCTCTCTCTCTCTCTCTCTCTTTCTTTCTCTCTCAATCTTTCCTCGCGGACAGGAGCTTAAATTACTAAACACCACCACTGATTTAAATCACTTTTCCCTTTCCAAAAAATTATAAATTCACTTGTTATTCACACATTAAAAAAATACATAAATAAAAATCTACTTTATAATTAATATACAGACAGCGAGTACTCTAACTCAGGCATAAAATATATTTAAAACACTAATATAATACACCCTTTACCTGTTATAAATCAGAATTAAAAACCTCCATACCTCAATCCTAAAGTATTTGTATTCATTCTCAGTCCAACCAAATGATTTGCCCCGGGTTTTTTTTTACATTTTAGTTCCAAACAATTCCTAAGACAATAAGTTTTCTGAGAGTTGGTTTTCCCTAATTAATTTCACAGTCTCCAACTTGTGCAGTTCCCTTGTCACCAATCCCGCGTTTCCTATTGAATTACATTTGCTCCATTGCCCCTCAAATAACCACGCCAAGCCAACTTTAGCCCCCAACATTTTCTCACAGACCAGCTTGGGGGAGGAGACACGGTGCTCAATCGCATTTTTCCCCTTCCCCTCGCCACCGAAGAGAGCGAACGTGTCCTGAAACTCAACAACATCCAAATTCTTTGTTCCTGTCACATCGGGGCATCCATTGTCCGCCCTCTAAACCAAAGACTTCATTTTTAGCAGCTTTTCAATAAACTCGACATCAATGCGTTCTGCACACTCCGCCGAACAAAATGATTTATGTGCCAGCCAGTCTGGGAGTGTGGAGGGGGGTCGGGGGGGGGGGGGGGGAGATATTTATATAATTCCACAATATTGCAATAATCGCGATTAAATTGGATTCGCATACACCAGGAGCGCTGCTTCTTCAGTTCCCAAGAAGTTTAGTAATTACAGCAAAAAATTAAAAAGGTTTTTTTAAAAAAAAATCTTAGTTCTACGGATTGTAATCACAAATTGCAGTGAGAGTGCGGCGCGCAGTCCAAGATCTGAGCATTTTAATCCTTCCATTCCCCTCCCCAATTAACAAAGTATTTTTTTGGGGGGGGGGGCGGGGGGTGTTCAATCAAAAGGTTCTTGGAGAGTAAGACTGGACTCTGTTACCTTGGGCTGCCGCCTCCTAGATTGCAATCCCAGCCAGCGATGTGTACGAGTTGCTTGCACTCACAGTCTCCTTCTCCAGGCGGGGGGGAGGTGTGCTAGTTCTGAGGGAGCCTTTTTTCTCCCCTCTCTCTCTCTCTCTCTCTCGGTCTCTCCACGGGCTCCTGTTCGGAAACAGGGCTGGCGAGAGAATGAAGAGCGATGAGGAAGAACAGGAGATGTCACACAGGCATTTCTGGATATGTCACCAGGGCAAAGCCTGCTCACGTCGCCCATACGTCACCTGCAAAGTGCACCAACCCCTTGATTCCCCCCTTAATTCTGCGCAATTATTCCGAAGGATCTCGTGCACCGATTGCAACAACAACTAAAAAGAAAAATATATATATATATTTTAAAATGCAATTGAATTGTAATGATTTAAACATTTACCGGGGAGCCCAACACTTCAAATGGGACGTAGAGTCAACGTGAAACGTACGTACGCTGCGAAACGTTATAGAGCAAAGGATTCTCATTGAAAAAAGAACTAGAATTTTCTCACTTTTATTTTTTCTACAAAGTCGAAATATGCATCACTTTGCAAATGGACCTGGTCTTAATTCCTACTCGCAAGAACACGGTGGGTCTGCCTCGTGTCGCGGTGCTCCATCTGGACTGCATATTATTGTCATTAATAAATGCATTTAACATACGCACAAAAAATAACATTCAGTCTGAAAACATTTCTTCAAATCCGTACTGCTTCCCAATGCTTCCCACGAAAAGTACGCTTCAAGGGAACACCTCTCCCCCCGAGTTCAGACATCAAGGCTTCAATTTAACCTCACAGATACTTTGGAGCACCAGAAAGCTATCTGCATACGCTTCACGCGCGAATATTCCAAGCGTTTCTTGTTTGCAATAAGGAATATTCATATTTTTAGAGATTAGACAGATCGCTAGATACTGGACTAATGGCTGCATTGACAGACAAACCTGGCGAATGAGTCCAGTCTTGTTCTGTGTGTGCACTTGTGTTATTGTCGCTCCTTGTGATTGTCACATCCTTGGTCAGATCGCTTCCAGATCTGAAGGTTATCTGTCAGAAAGCAAACTTCACATTTAACACTTTGCAAAGACTAGTCTTGGCTCTGTGTGTGTGTGTGTTGGGGGTGGGGGGTGAGGTGCGTGTCCGAGAGCCAAACAAGTTCCAAATACAAGGAACCTCGTAACATTTAAGAGAAGCTCTTCATAATAAAAGTACAATCCCTCCAAAAAAGGAATTCAGCATATTATAATCTTCCCACCTCAGAGAGCGGACAAAGGTAAATTAATGTCACATTTCCAGCAAGTCAGACAGAATCAACACAAAAAAAACCAAGGTGCAATGCTACTGAATATTTAACATCTCGGAAGCTGGACACTGGGATTTAAGCCGTTAAACAATTCTCCTTTCTGTCCGAACATGTGTTGCATGTAAGTGGATTGCTGCGTTCTCTGTCAGGTTGTCCGCACTGCTAATCCTTCCGATTCGAATATTTTCAGCAAGGTGGGATTCCTTATCGGCCCCCCTCTCCCCCAGTGTGTTGTGATTTTCGGCGATTGTGGAGTTTAAGATTACAAGTTGGGTGAGCGGCGAGAGGTTTACAGTCACCGTGCACTGAACGGCGTTGAACGCATATTCCGAGCAGAGTACAGACACTTTAGACAGATCTGATCTGATGTCCAGAACCCTGGATACTTGAGATTTGAAACATTTAAGAATTTTAACATTATATATATATATATATCCATCGATTTATAATCGAGAATTAGGAGATGTTTGTAATCCATATGTTAATTAAATTTCATTTTATTGAAAATAATCTCCATAAGGCGTTTAATGTTATTTTTAACCAGTGTTTATTAAAAGTAATTGGATTTCCAACAGGAGTTTGAGTTAATAATAAGACTTTATTTTTACTATTTAAAAATATGTTCTGTTCTGTGACTCTTTTGTAAAGGGGCAGGTTATGCAATGCAAAATCGGAATCGTATTTTTGAACACATATTTATCAAGTTAGTTCAGTTGTATTAGATTTATGTTCGAAGTCCACACGTGTCTGCGAGATTTACTTTACTGTAATGAGGATCCCGCTGAAATAAAGCGGCCACGTTAAAATCTAGGTGCAATTCCCGTTCCTCCTTATATCCTATCGGTTCTGTTTAATATATAATTTATATTTTAGAGTGAACATGTACACTAAACTCACCTCCAAGCTTCAACAAGGGCCTAGGATGAAATCTTCACATTTAAATATGTTTGTAGGGGCAGCTCTCAAATTAATCTATGATTAAGACGGCGACTCCGAAATGCTGTTCCAGTACTTATTTGCTTTTAGGAGGGATTTCAGAAGCAGAAATATTTCCAAATGACCGCTTGCGCTGAGAATAGTTTTTTGTTGCGAGAGATTTACACAGAAACCGTCTTTGCCTTTTTTGCCAAATGATTTTTGCACATCACAATTTGACAGCGAACTCATGTTATATTTTTTTGTTTTATTTTTGCACTGAAAGTCTCCTACCCCTCGCCCCCCTCCCGCACGCGCACACACACACACACACACAGATAAACCACTTCCTCCGAGCCCTTCTGCCAAAGGGCGACCCCAATTCGCTGTGGAAGGGGCAGCGGTTAAGTTGTTATAATAAGGTCCTTGACCTCGGCCTCTGTTTTGTGCCTCTACTAGTGTGGAATGTTTAAAGATGAATGGGAATCCACTCGTTTTGTTTACATTGTGTTATTTAAGGTCCTATAAACAGTCTCTATTACCATTGTTGTGGCTCTTAATTACAAACTTGTTAAGTTAAAATGATGGAGTGCTTTATCCCCAGTTTCTGTTGCGGGCTCTTCACCTTATTCCACGAGATATTATCCTCACGATCCACACTTTGACATTTGAGTCTTTACAGGATGTCTTTCTTTCTCCAAAATAGTAAACGGTTTCAACGTTTTACTTGTTTGGGGAAATTGTAATTTTTATAACAAAAACTATTTATTTATGAATTATTTCCCTTCTTCCGAAGGTTTGTGGAAATATGGCCTAATTGTTTTTTTTAAATTATAAAGTGTCAAACTATGCATCAAATTCTAATTCCCGAATAAGGGAAAATGCTTGTGTCAAAAGTATCTGGTGTAAATAAACACGAATAGCAGATGCTTGTCGGTTTCGTTCACAACAAATACTGTCAAAGATACAAGGCGAGAGAAAGAATATTCAACTCTTCTGACTCCAGGTGAAAAGGTCATTTTATGGTGAAGAAATAAATAAGAAAACGAAAGTTCTCATCGACGAAAAACAGGAAATACGCTCAATTATAACCATATTATTTTGGGAGAAATATTTTTGGCTTCCATTGAATAAATCAGTTGGATTATTTTATATTTTAATGTGTGGTGTTATTGCAGTAAAATACTAAATTGTTTAAATCAGTGGCAGTAAAACTTGCAGCAATTTACGAAAACCTCACTAAACCATCTAAATCAAATATGAGAACAGCTGGTCGAGGGGAGTGATAGAGTTGATAAATATATTTATAAATCTCTTTTAATAAATTACATTTGATTTAAATTTTTTAAACTTCTCTTCGTTAGAATATAGGCTTTCCCCCAGCTGTCATCTTATAGATATTTCAATATATGTGACAAACTTTTTAATACAGCACACAGTTTTGAGGATTCGTATTTCTCCTTGGCCTTTTTTTTATAAATGTGTTTTACAGTGTTCGACAAATGCAGCACAGTAAATTCGCAGGATTCTTTCTAATTTTGCAATTAATTGGCAAAAAAAATCCAAATCTGGAAAAACACAGAGGTTTACGAACCATTCCCTTGCGCTGGTTTTGTTTATTCTATTGTATGTTAAAATTTCAGTTAACATGTGATGGTGAGTGGGGTGGCGGGGGGCGGGGTGGGGGAGATGCATTAATATAAAATGGAGACAGAATTTGCCAGTTTCTAGATCAGAGTTAACAGGAACTGTGATGGGTTTTGGGGTTGAGGCCCAAAATGATGGAGACGAGCGACCCCTAGTGGAGAGAAAAGTCACTCTAACAGATCGATTCAACTCGGCTATTCAGACCAAACCACAAATATAGGGAGTCTATTTAAAAAAAACAAAAGTTACATCTAATTGTGGAACATTTCGAACCTAAACTACATTATGGGGCATTATATTAACGATACACATTACATAAAATGGGGATTGGTCACAATGAATAATCACATTAGTTCCCCTTTGTAGTGAAACCTCTGCCACTGAAATAATTGGGAAATATTCGCGAATCCAAGATGGTTGGACACCAGAAATCTGCAACAAAATTAAGACCAATAGTTCCCTTATACTAAAATGCACTGTTGTCTTATTTGAGCTGAAACTATATTTAAAAATTGTAAAACTGGAGCATGGCGTGTGGAGGGTGGTTATACAAGGTGACTGGAGATGATCTGTCATCGTAAGCCATGCAAGGGATGCAAATATATGTTGTTTAAAATCAAATGCAAACAGTTGGTCCTATTTGGATCTGCCTTTGTGTTTTTAATTAGACCTGTCACTAGACCGGTGAATTTAAATATTGCCGTACAATACGACTAAAACGATCCGAGCTGGTTTAAATATCATTGTTATTTTCTTTTTTATATATATTTAAAAATAGTTGATATGTTTGGCTCCAAAAAACGATGTTAAAATATAAATCGTAAATCACTTGATGGTTCTGCGAGATAATTCAAGCGATAGGAAATGACTGTGGAACACATTTAGCCCGAGAAACACACTGTATACACCTGAAACCAAATTAAAAATGAACTCTGTTCCGCCTCACAGGGGCTGTTATATAATATGACTGTGTGGCATTACAGGTGGTGATTCATACTCTGACGGAACAAGTGATACGGGGGAGACGAATGTATTTTTAGACATGTATATAAAAATCTGTTTAAAGCCTCGGTTAGTTTGGGGCAGAAGTGTGTGTGTTTGCAGAGGAGTGGTTTGAAATAAAGCCAGTGATTCCTGCATCAGTTTGACAAAATGATCAATAATACAGAAGGTTCCTGTTTTAGAAATTTACCCTTTCTGCTCAGATAGAAGACTGGAGATTTATAAACAAATTTAGAATTAGTAAAATCTATGGCACAAGGAGAGATGCTTGCTCCAGTTAATTTGTGTTCTATAAATGAGTGCGTTGTGCTAATGTTATAAGGATTTATTGCATAGTTGTGTGTGCGTGTAGATACATAGATACATACATCTGATCTATGATTTAAAGTATAGAGTCACAACGCTAATTAATTTATCTATTAATTGAATAGTGACGCTTTGAAATTTGGAGGGACACGAAATTTATTTGCTGTATTTTAATGAGAATCTAGCCGTCACAAAAATCCAGTAATCTCTCTCTCACACACATACACACACACATATCTATATCTAATACATACTGCACACACACATATATAATCATATATATATACTGTATACATACAGACACACATATATACACACACACACCTAACACACACACATATATATAATGACAGACATTTGCATCTTTTCTTTAATAGTTTCTTGCCTTCATTCAGATTAAAGTCCTCTTGTTTTTTAAGTTCTGTTTTGCAAAAATCGCAGATATGATTTTTTAATACATGAATCCATTTTACTGAAGCCGAGCTGTTTTGAGCCCAGGTTTACTCTTGAGTTAGCGATAGAAGCACAAGTTCCCTTTAAAGTCCAAAGGGAAGTGAATCAGCCCGGATCAACTCTATACATCAAAATACTCAATTCCTCGCACAATAACCGCCAGAGATTTGGGTTCCTCTCTGAGTTCGACCTGTTTTTAATATTTCTGAATTTACTAATACTCCTGAGATGAGAAATATCTTCAGGTCAATTGAACGGATATTCAGCGCAGTAACTTTTCAAGTTCTTTTTTGAAAAGTTCCAATCATTTTGTTGAAATAGTTGGATCGACTCGAACACAATAGCTGGCCGCAACGTTTCCTGTTAAATTGAATCGAATTATTGAAAGCCATTTAATGTTTGTATCGATTCACTCATGTCTGGTCCCTTAACAATGCCAATCGCTAATTTCAACATAGAATATTGATCCAAATACGCGTTTCTTTCGGAATTAATACATTCGATTGCGCATCAATGGGATACTGCGTCAGTAAATAGTTTGATGAGGGATTAAATGTGAAATTGGTGTTTTTAAAGAGTTAAAACGGCTCTGAGAGAGCATGCAGATATTGCTCTGAATCTAAATGCATCTCTGAGAAATTAATTATTAAATAATTACTTACTACAGATTTTGCTTTGCGGTTTGTTTATTTATTATCCTTGATATTATGTGCTAGTTAATATTATGTGCTAGTTTATTTTTAGGCTCCAAAATGAATCATTTACAAACTAGTTTTGTTTTTACGTCAGGTTCAGAATGTCCATTGTGATATTTGATTTGTAGAATTTAATTTGTTATTGTTCAATGTCTTAATATTTCGGAAAATTAAACGGTTCGAAAAGTTTCTTTTTACATGGAACAAACTCAGGGGGATTCCCATCCAGAAAATGTCCATTCCTGGTAATTAATCGAACAGTAATTGGGTCTTGTATCGACTTAATTTAAACAATCTTTGATTGTTGAGAATAAAACTGTGCGGCGCATAAAATACCTTCTTCGGTTATTTATGCATTTCTTCCACAGGTTCACCAAAAATGTATTCAGGTGATGTTTTAATTTGAGATGTGAAACTAATTATTATGTTTAATTTACGTTTAAAGTTTTAGCAGTATTATAAATTCTGGAAGAACAGGCGAGAGATTTCATTTACCCCATCACAAGGATTTCGAGTTTACCCTTTTCCTCACTCATATTTCGTTATATTTGACATTCCTTTCGAGCTGTCAATGTGTTTGAGATCAGAAACTGTTACTAAATAGAAAAAAAGTCTTACAATGGAAAGATCAGTGTTGTAACACTGAGATGGAACGTAACTGTTGACCGGGGTTACACTGGAATTGAGAGCAAGTGTATCTAGTTCTGGTTGAATTATGCAGAAATATGAAGCCTATCCCTTTTTAACAATACAATTGCTATCAGATACAGTAAAGTGCTGGTGGAATTAAATATGATCCAGATGCAGAACTAAAATACTCTTCCCAAAAAAATCTAAGCTTATATCGTGTTCATATTCTTTGGTCGGCATATCAAACGGTAGTGTTACATCGACCGTCATTGTAAAATTTCATTTCAGTAATTAATATGCTTTACTTTGAAATGGTTAAACGTGTTCCACTGAAAAGATTTCAAATGGTTTCCTCTTAAAATTTATTTGATAGGAATTCTGGTCTCTGTTGTGCGTTCCTGTGATATTCCCAGCCAAGCTCCCCATCCATGTGATATTCCCAACCAAGCGCCCCATCGCTATGATATTCCCAGCCAAGCGCCCCATCACTGTGATATTCCCAGCCAAGATCTCCATCACTGTTATATTCCCAGCCAAGCTCCCCATCCCTGTGATATTCCCATCCAAGATCTCCATCACTGTGATATTCCCAGCCAAGCTCCCCATCCCTGTGATATTCCCAGCCAAGGTCCCCATCCATGTGTTATTCCCAGCCAAGCTCCCCATCCCTGTGATATTCCCAGCCAAGGTCCCCATCCATGTGTTATTCCCAGCCAAGCTCCCCATCCCTGTGATATTCCCATCCAAGATCCCCATCACTGTGATATTCCCAGCCAAGCTCCCCATCCCTGTGATATTCCAGCCAAGGTCCCCATCCATGTGTTATTCCCAGCCAAGCTCCCCATCCCTGTGATATTCCCAGCCAAGGTCCCCATCCATGTGTTATTCCCAGCCAAGGTCCCCATCCATGTGTTATTCCCAGCCAAGCTCCCCATCCCTGTGATATTCCCAGCCAAGGTCCCCATCCATGTGATATTCCCAGCCAAGTTCCCCATCCATGTGATATTCCCATCCAAGCTCCCCATCCCTGTGATAGTCGCAGCCAAGCTCCCATCCCTGTGATATTCCCAGCCAAGCTCCCTGTCCCTGTGATATTCCCAGCCAAGCTCCCTGTCCCTGTGATATTCCCAGCCAAGCTCCCTGTCCCTGTGATATTCCCAGCCAAGATCTCCATCACTGTGATATTCCCAGCCAAGCTCCCCATCCCTGTGATATTCCCATCCAAGCTCCCCATCCCTGTGATAGTCGCAGCCAAGCTCCCATCCCTGTGATATTCCCAGCCAAGCTCCCTGTCCCTGTGATATTCCCAGCCAAGCTCCCTGTCCCTGTGATATTCCCAGCCAAGATCTCCATCACTGTGATATTCCCAGCCAAGCTCCCATCCCTGTGATATTCCCATTCAAGCTCTTCATCACTGTGATATTCCCAGCCAAGCTCCCATCCCTGTGATATTCCCAGCCAAGCTCCCCATCCCTGTGATAGTCGCAGCCAAGCTCCCATCCCTGTGATATTCCCATTCAAGCTCTTCATCCCTGTGATATTCCCAGCCAGGCTCCCATCCCTGTGATATTCCCATTCAAGCTCTTCATCCCTGTGATATTCCCACCCAGGCTCCCATCCCTGTGATATTCCCAGCCAAGCTCTTCATCCCTGTGATATTCCCACCCAGGCTCCCATCCCTGTGATATTCCCATTCAAGCTCTTCATCCCTGTGATATTCCCAGCCAGGCTCCCTGCCACACACAGTTCCAGCCTGAAGGATCTGAAAACGGCCTCATAAGTTTCAAATCAGACAACCAACCAGCGGCGGGTCCTTTGGTAAACAAGTCATCGAAACGGAACATTTATTTGTCTTCAAAGTGATCCCGTCAGCAGAAAGAATACTGATATTTAGATAGTGGGTAAAGTGTTTTGTATTTTATTAGGCATTTAATGCAAAAAGAGCCGCTGCATTAAGATGTGATATTTTCCATTTCCTATTAACTTCTAAAGTATTAAAAGTGGAATCCAATGGAACCCACTCGCATCTCCCGAGCTGTGGTGAGGCATTTGACAGTCCTCAGGCTATTAACAATGACTGGACTGTGTTCTGATTTACATTTATTGTGTTGTAGGTAAAATTACACATTCATTTGACAAAACCCATCACATCGAGTTTGTCACTGTCTTGTGTGGCCAGTACATTACCAGCCCAACTCCTGTTACCGGTGTAACTACCTTTACCTGTGGGTTTTAGATCAGAAATCTAGTTCGTTTTTGAATCCCGTGATATGTAGTGAAGCAATTTTGAAAGAAAGAAAATGATTGCAAAAAGATATCAGTTTGCAGGAAGTGTCACCAGAGAGTGGCTAAAGGATTCGGGGTTAAGCTGGCAGATTCAAAACTAATAACCTGATTTTTTTTTGTGTTTGCTTGTGATCGACTGACACTCCGCAAACTTTTGGAACCGTACTCCGCCCGTCCAACACAATGAAATGGTCTTGGCGGAATGTGGGCGGAAATTCACTACTATACTTGATTCTGTAAACATTAAAACGCCCACATTCTGTCTTATAAATGCATGATACATAATATCTGTGCAGCGATAGAGTGAAAGAATGAGAGGGAGAGAACGTGAAAGGGACAGTGAAAGAGAGAAGGTTAAATATCTGGATTAATAGAAAGACAGATGACAAGAATCAGACACATCCGATTACTGATTGATGCAGGAAGAATCGGTCTGTCTTTTGCATTTTAAAAAAATAGTTTGTGTGTAATCTAAATTTTGTTAAGTGGATATTTAGGGCCGTGTCGCCGTTTACCGCACAGACCACACCCTGTACACTGACACCACTCCCTGCCCCCCAGCCACACCCCCAACTCGCTCTCCATTGAAAGGTGCTGATCTGCACCCGATGTGACCCAGGAGTGGGAAGTGTTAGTTAAAGGGTACCTCACACAGTGTTTCGAGTGTGTCAGTTGAGTGGCTAATGATTGGTGTCAAACAGGGAACTGCCCGAAACCAACATTACATCCCCGAATCCCCTTAGAATGCTCCCCCCCACCCCCACCCCGTACTGAACTTTTATTATAACTGGATAGTTTTTATGTATTGTATGTCAGAGTCTAAGCTGACACAAAAATTGAGGTCCAATTTTGTAAAGTTAGGTGAGTCCACATTATTATTTGCACCTTTCAAACTAAGCTGCATCCCCGGCCACCTTACCGACACAACTAGAGGCTGAAGCGCCGCCCACTTGTACTTGGCTCTCAGCTATTACCCTTCGCCAGGTATTTGGCAAAATGCACACCTTGTTAGGAACGCTCAGAGCCGGCAGGAGGTTGCTGGTGTTCATTCTGGTGCCGGTGGGCAGCTGCTCCTTCGTTTTAAAGTCGCTGTATTAAAGCCAATCATAAAGCGAACTTATATTCGCAAATATGTCACTGCGCTGGAAATGGGCAGACTGTCTGATCACACTGACTGATCACACTGATCATAGAATCATAGAAATTTACGGCACAGAGGGAGGCCATTCGGTCCATCGTGTCTGTGCTGGCTGAAAAAGAGCTATCCAGCCTAATCCCACTTTCCAGCTCTTGGTCCGTAGCCCTGCAGGTTACAGCGCTTCAAGTGCATATCCAAGTACTTTTTAAATGTGATGAGCATTTCTGCCTCTACCACCCTTTCAAGCAGTGAGTTCCAGACCCCCACCACCCTCTGGGTGAAAAAAATTCTGCTCAACTCCCCTCTAATCCTTCTACCAATTACTTTAAATCTCTGCCCCCTGTTTATTGACCTCTCTGCTTAGGGAAATAGGTCCTTCCTATCCACTCTATCCAGGTCCCTCATAATTTTATACACCTCAATTAAATCTCCCCTCAGCCTCCTCTGTTCCAAAGAAAACAACCCCAGCCTATCCAATCTTTCCTCAGAGCTAAAATTCTCCGTCCCTGGCAACATCCTCGTAAATCTCCTTTGTACCCTCTCTAGTGCAATCACATCTTTCCTGTAATGTGGTGACCAGAACTGTACACAGTACTCCAGCTGTGGCCTAACTAGAGTTTTAAACAGTTCTAGTATAACCTCCCTGCTCTTGTATTCTATGCCTTGGCTAATAAAGGAAAGTAACCCGTATGCCTTCTTCACCACCTTATCTACCTGTCCTGCTACCTTCAGGGATCTGTGGACATGCACTCCAAGGTTCCTCTGTTCATCTACATTTCTCAGTATCCTACTATTTATTGTGTATTCCCTTGCCTTGTTAGCCCTCCCCAAATGCATTACCTCACACTTCTCCGGATTGAATTCCATTTATCACTTTTCTGCCCACCTGACCAGTCCATTGATATTTTCCTGCAGTCTACAGCTTTCTTCCTCACTGACAACCACACGGCCAATTTTCATATCATCTGCAAACCACACGGCCGGTTTTCGTATCACACTGACTGATCTGGGTGCGATTCACAACAGAATGACCGAAAATCTCCACACAAAAAAACAAAGCGGCAAATTCATTTTTAGTTATAAATAGGTCGGTTGATTTTCGAAACAATTTAAATAATTTGAAAAGTTCACACAAATACATTCACCCCTTTCTGCAACAAAATCTCTCACACAGACATTCACTAATAGGAACATGGGAGCATACAATCAGAGACACACTAACCAACTAGAGAAAGAGGCACAGAAATGAAACTATACTCATAAACTAGACAGACACACTAATACACTAAACAATCAGACACAGAAACGGACACATTCTAATAAACTAGGCACACAGACAGAACAGGCATGGAAACACAGGCAGGCACACACACGCATACACTAATACTGAGAAACAGACCCACAGACATAAGCAGACACATACACACACACATACTAGCCAGGGACATGGTTATAGAGACACACCAATACAACCAGACACAAGAGATGCGCCTATCATAAACTAGATACAGGTATTAATACACTGGACACACGAGCACTCACACGAATACTACTAGCCACAGAGACCCAGACATGAGGATAAGAGTTTCTGATTTGGATTCTGTCAGTCCTAAATGTTTTACAATCTCTTTTTAGGCGGAAATGTTGCCAATATGGTATACACAAACTGCGGTAGCTCTGACCATTCTACTGGGCTGGTCGGAGCAGAGAACCTGTCCGTGTACTGGACTGTATCAGTTATTACTCTGGATTGGCCTATCTACTGGACCGGTCACTCTACTGGACTGGTTCCAGTTGGTGGGTGGTTGAGGTTTTAGCAGCCAGTTGCAATGCCCAGTACCGAAAACCGATGAATGTGTCTGTAGGCGGGTTATTGGCGATTGTGGCAGGGATTCGGACCCGAGCGATCCCTCAGGTCTGGGACCGTTTCTGACTTTGCCCAAATGAGCCTTTGATTTTCCCCAGTGTCTCAGACCGATGAAGCGGTTGGTTCCCACAATGTACATTATTGTCACGGGTTTCTGTCGTTTAAAATTCAATTTTAGTATAAAATACATTTCTTTAAAATTGCAAGGATCCCGAATTCCCCAATAAAGGAGGATGCGGGAAACTTTCTCACCTTGACTAACAGAAAACCGAATTTACTGTGTATATATATTGACAATCGCAAACTTCAGCCACCAGGACACCCCGATGCAAACTTTTACGAACGTTACATTTTTCATTTAAATGATCTGTAGCAGAGTTTTTTTTTGCATTAACTTTTTTAAAAACATGTAAATTCTATTCCGAGTCTCCTCCTCCACAGACTTGAAACTATAAACCTAGAAGGGTTACAAGTGTGGGTACAAATCAGTCAGTGAACTTGCAATGCACAACTTGCAAAATACACAAATGTTTCTTGAACTTTCAAACTTACTGTGTGCCACTTGTTTGCTCTGTTCCCTCCCGCTGCCGCTGTGACTGGCCTCCACTTGGTGACTGCGCGGCGGTGAGCCGCGGCTCGTGTCCGCCATCTGCCGGGCGCGCTGGGGAACTGCAGCGGGGAAGGGTGCTGACTGAACACTGGGAGGGACAGAGATGAAACCCATAAAGATGACCAAAAACAGCAGACAGATAGTTTGAGGTGCAGTCGCTTTGCTGCTATCACAGTTTCGGCAAGTCACAAAAAAAGGGGATTTCACAAAGCAAAAGAACAGTGTCAGCCGTGGCTCAGTGGGTAGCACTCTCACCTCTGAGTCAGAAGGTTGTGGGTTCAAGTCCTACTCCAGCGGATTGAGCACAAAAATCTAGGCTGACACTCCAGCGCAGAGCTGAGGGAGTGCTGCACTGTTGGAGGTGCCGTCTTTTGGATAAGACATTAAACCAAGGCTCCGTCTGCCCTCTCAGGTGGACATAAAAGATCCCATGGCACTATTTCGAAGAAGAGCAGGGGAATTATCCCTGGTGTCCTGGGGCCAATATTTATCCCTCAATCAACATAACAAAAAACAGATTATCTGGTCATTATCACATTGCTGTTTGTGGGAGCTTGCTGTGTGCAAATTGGCTGCCGCGTTTCCTACATTACAACAGTGATTACACTCCAAAAGTACTTCATTGGCTGTAAAGCGCTTTGGGACGTCCGGTGTTCGTGAAAGGCGCTCTAGAAATGCAAGTCTTTCACTCTTTTCGACTCACACTAAAATTCACTTTTAATTGTATTATTATTAATAAAATTAACAATAATAAACACTTCTGCTTTCTCCATCCCATTCATCCTGATGACATTCTGTTGAATCGAAAGATCTTTTTATGGGGAAATTGTTTTGATTCCCAGTGTGAATGGGTATTGTTGAGGACACTCTGAATCTAATAAATGGAACAGCTGTTTACAGTAGAGAGTCCCAATTAACAAGAGTTTAAGTGTACTATACACATCAATGTTAAAGTATTTAAAAAATGTTTTTGTTTCAGAACTCCCAACAGATTTGCAGATTTGTAATCGTGTGCTTTCCTATCAAAAAATCTCAAACTTTAGGCAGTTGTTTTTTTTCCAGTTTCTCCCCTCCTCTGCAGAGGGGCTGTTTTTGTTCGAGTACAGTTCCACAGTCCAGCCACTTTCCAATACCAAGTGGCTCAAGCAGCCATTCTTTGTCATCCAAGACAGCACAGCCATACTCAGTGCCCTCGTCACCAACGCTCACCTCCATGCTCTTTCCAGCAGGGATTACTGGGTAGAGGATAGGAGCAGGACCCCCTTGCTAGCCCAATGGGACTGAGGTTAATCGCAGTGTCCTGGTCCTGTCACCCCAGCCTGTGGAGTCAGCATAGACCATGGAGGAAACATGGGATTTTTCATCTTCCCATTGTGTACGTTTTCTTTCCATACTGACTAGTACTGCTACCGACAGAGACAAGAAAAAAAAAGACTTGCAGTTATTTGCGCCTTTCATGACCACCGGACGTCCCAAAGTGCTTTACAGCCAATTAAGTACTTTTTGAAGTGTAGTCACTGTTGTAATGTAGTAAACACGGCAGCCAATTTGCGCACAGCAAGCTCCCACAAGCAGCAATGTATTCTCTTCTTAGGCAGTCCCTCGGAACCGAAGATGACTTGCTTCCACATTAAAAATGAGTTCTCAGGTGACTGATGAGTCCAATGCGGGACCTACAGTCTCTGTCACAGGTGGGGCAGACGGTGGTTGAAGGGGTGGGTGGGTGGGGTGCTTGGGTTGACGTGTGCTCCTTCCGTTGTTTGCGCTTGGCTTCCGCTTGCTCCTGGCGAAGAGACTCGAGGTGTTCGGCGCCTTCCCGGATGCTTCTCCTCCACTTTGTACGGTCTTGGGCCAGGGATTCCCAGGTGTCGGTGGGGATGTTGCACTTTTTCAAGGAAAGCTTTGAGGGTGTCCTTGATGCGTTTCCTCTGCTCACCTGGGGCTTTCTTGCCATGTCGGAGCTCCTAGTAGAGCGCTTGTTTTGGGAGTCTCGTATCGGGCATGCAGACGATGTGACCCATCCATCGGAGCTGATCGAGCGTGGTCAAAGCTTCGATGCTGGGGATGTTGGCCTGAGCGAGAACACTGACGTTGGTGCGCCTATCCTGCCAATGGATTTGCAGGATCTTGCGGAGGTAGCGTTGGTGGTACCTCTCCAGTGCTTTGAGGTGCCTGCTGTACATGGTCCATATCTCTGAGGCATACAGGAGGGCGGGTATTACTACTGCTCTGTAGACCATGAGCTTGGTGCCGGGTTTGAGGTCCTGGTCTTCAAACACTCTCTTCCTCAGGCGACCGAAGGCTGCACTGGCACACTGAAGGTGGTGTTGGACTTCGTCATCGACGTCTGCTCTTGTTGACAGTAGGCTCCCGAGGTATGGAAAGTGGTCCACGTTGTTCAAGGCCTTGTCATGGATTTTGATAATCGGGGGGCAGTACTGTGTGGCGGGGGCAGGTTGGTAGAGGACCTTTGTCTTATGGATGTTTAGTGTAAGGCCCATGCTCTTGTACGCTTCAGTGAAGGTGTTAACGATGGTTTGGAGTTCGACCTCCGAGTGTGTGCAGACGCAAGCGCCGTCTGCATACCGTAATTTGACGACAGAGGATGGGACGACCTTGGATCTGGACTGGAGGCGACGGAGGTTGAACAGTTTCCCGTTTGTTCTGTAAATTAGCTCCACTCCAGCGGGGAGCTTACTGAGGGTGAGATGGAGCATTGCCGCAAGGAAGATCGAGAAGAGCGTTGGTGCGATGACACAGCCTTGCTTGACCCCGGTCCGTACATGAATTGGGTCTGTGGTGGAACAGTTGTGATAATGACCAGATAATCTGTTTTAGTGATGTTGGTTGAGGGATAAATAAAGGATTGCATAAAACAAGATGCAAGTTCTTGAGGTTAGAAACCATTAGTGATGACAAAAGAGAGAATATTATACCATCGCACTGAAGTTGTGACTGTTCTTTAACAAGGACAGTTCAACCAGCACATGGCAAGAATCAAGGCCTTTCTCATAATTGAAACATACTTCAATAAAACATTTGACATTTCAAGAGTTATTTAGATAAGTTTCTAAACAATGTTCCCTGTAATCTGCATGGCCGCGCAGTGCTCCAGGGAATCCACGCAGCCGACTTGCTGGCTTTTCAATACGAAAACCACGCATGCGCAGTATTTTGAATGGCCCACGCGGCCCCTTAAAGGGGCCATGCAGGGCCAAACAAAATTAGAGGGTACATTGTTTCTAAAATAATTCCGGAAAGTGATGTGTGATAATGCACTGCACTGAGCTATTGCTTTTAATGTCCACACACTGAGGGATCACATCAATGGGCAGTGAAATTACCAACAGAGTAAAAGTACCTCTACCCTCCCAGTCCTCTCTAAAGTCCTTGAAGTGTTGCTCCTCAGCTTCATGCTGATCTCTCCAGTTTGAATCCTTTCAGTCTAGTTTCCACTCTGCCTACAGCACGAACACCATCCTGGCCAAAATCCCCTACATTCTTTGTAACTGCAACCATAGCAGGTTGTCCCTCCATGTTCTACTTTACTTTTCCATGGCATTTGACATGGTCCACAATGCCATCCTCCTCCACTGTCTCTCCTCTATGGTTCACCTCTTGTGGAAGTGCCCTTGTAATGTTCCAATCTTCACTGTAACAATGCAGCCAATATATCTCCAGCAATGGATTCTCCTCCCGTCCCCACATGCTCACCTCTGGAGTCCCCCTAGAGGGATCTAACCTTGGCCTGTCCCTCTTTCCCATCTACATACTGGCCCTCAGTGGCATCATCTGCAGGCAAGAAGGTCAGCTTCCATATGTATGATGATGACTTCCAACTATACTTCTCCACCACTTCCCTGGACTCAGAACTGCCTGTGTGCTGCCACACTGCCTGACTTAAGATGTGGATCAGTCAGAATTTCCTCTAACTGAACATCCATTTTTGCTGGCTCAAATCATCCAAAATTCTGCCATCCACATCCTGTCCCGCACGCCCGATGAACCTATCACCCTCTTACCATCAAAGCCAATCTAGACCCAAATGGAGGAATATTGCTACTAAGTGAATAGTGATTGGAAAATATATTCAGTGCAGATATTTCCTTTCCATTCCTCTCATCGGCATATGTCTAGCCACATAGCCCAGGTTGGAGAGCCTAGTACTAGGGGTCATAGTCTCAGGATAAGGGGTCGGCCATTTAAGACTGAGATGAGGAGGAATTCCTTCACTCAGAGGGTTGTGAATCTTTGGAATACTCTGCCCCAAAGTGCTGTGGATGCTCAGTCGTTGAATATATTCAAGGCTGAGATAGATATTTGGACTCATGGGGAATTAAGGGATATGGGGATAGGGGAGGAAAGTGGAGTTGAGGTCGAAGATCAGCCATGACCTTATTGAATGGCGGATCAGGCTCGAGGGGCCGTATGACCTATTCCTGTTTCTATTTCTTATGTTCTTAATTTCTAAATGGAATATGTTTCTATCCAGGACCATTACATGGACTGTTCTTTGAGAGTGCTGAAGACTATTAAAATAATTGTATGTGGGGGAGTGAGCTCTTCCAGCTCATCAGGTTAAGATGTGATAACATAGGAATGCAACACTTCTGATACCATGTTAGGCACAGCATGGTTAGGTGTGCAGTACAGCTCCCGCAAAGGCAGCAGTGTGCTGGAAGGGGCTGATCATTTTTAGCCCATTACAGTCTAGGCTCACACATGACACATCACTGGGGTGCTGGGAGACTGTTGGTACCCAACAAGTACCAGTGCCTTTAGAGGAGGAGAAAATAAGGACAAAAAAAATATCAGTTGCTGTTGACTTACATTAAAGTCAGTGGGGTCTCAATTTAACATCGCTGTGCCCGTTTTATGGGCCTAAAGCAGGCAAAACAATAACCAGCAAAGGCCGGGATTTCGGGCCACTGCAAAACTGGTCGGGGCCTTTTATTAGGCAGCCCTGGCAGCCGCCTGAAATGAGTGCAGGCCTCATTTCAATATAGAAATGAGGCTCATGCTCATTTCAGACTCGGACTTCTAAATTTGTTTGCGATGCTCAAACTTCAACTGGCATTTCCGGGATTTGACCAGCCTAACTAGCGGTCCTTAAAGGGACAGCTGGCGGCAGCTCGAAAAGGGCTAAAAAACTTGGAAAATGTTTAGTATTTTGTGGAGTGGGAAGGCGCAGTAGTGCTCCTCCTGGCTCCACAAAACGACTGTGGGTCACTATCAGCTCGCCTTTGCTCTCCACCCCTCCCCCCCCACTCCCTATTTCACTATTTCGAAGAAGAGCAGGGGAGTTCTCCCCACTGTCCTGGCCAATATTTATCCCTCAACCAACATCAATAAAACAGATTATCTGGTCATTATCATATTGCTGTTTGTTGGAGCTTGCTGTGCGCAAATTGACTGCCACGTTTTCTACATTATAACAGTAACTACACTTCAAAAAAAGTACTTCATTGGCTGTAATTCACTTTGGGACGTCCTGAGGTCATGAAAGGCACTATATAAGTCTTTCTTTTTCCCGAGTGTCTCTAGCCTCCAGACTTAGCTCTGGACCTCGGCGCGGGCTGAAATTTGTAAGGCCTCGAAATTCGTAAGGCCCCAAAATTCATAAGGTCCTGACAGGCGAGCTGCATCGGGGCGTCTGATTTATTCTAAGGAGACATGAGGACGAATGTACTTCGGTCCCCAGGCCTCACCATTCCTTGCGCCGCCGGAATCACATCCAGTTTGGGTCTTTAGGTTAAGGAATCTAGGCCCCCCAGAGTTTTAAGGAAAACAGCAGAGTTCAGAGAGAGAGAGCGAATTTGCAGTATCTTGATGCCTCTTTTCAGATGATTCCGAATTTGATGGCTTTGAATTAGAGTGGAGGTAGACCAGTGAAAAGGGCCTTTGTTGTCAGGAACGTCAGGCTGTCTGCTGCCTAGAGGGCGGCTTGTGCAGCTTTATCAAAGATGGAAAAGATGTGCGATCCCATTGTGACTTTTCTCACAGTACAGATGTTTCAGAGCAGTTTCAAAAGGCATCTTATTCATCTAAAAGGTTTTACACAGTGACCACACTTAAAAAAAAACTCTATTGTATATCTTTATTGAAGGAACACGATCGCCCTTTGGTTCCACTGCAAGCTCAGTATTTGACACTCAACATGGTGATACATGTTCATCATCGCTATTGTGACAGTTCATGTCATTCTCACATGTTGCCACAATTACACATCTCCTCCTTAAGACTGCAGCAATGCATTAACACACGCATAAGCTTGTTATCGCTCTCTCACCTCTTGCCTCCAACCTCTTTCTCACTCATAACCTTTCCTACAGACTGTTTAAAGATTGATTCTCAGCAAAGCTGTGTTTAATTTCTCTGCACCCTCGCTCACCTCAGCTGAGGTGAATTCCAACAGCTCATCTTCGAATTTTTGTACCATCTCCAAATTCTCTCTCTGTTATAATCTCTCTTGTCTCTCTCTCTCTATTTGATTGAAACCACAAGAAAATATCCCTTGGAAATGGTCATGGTGAGTAAGGCTGTTTAAGGCTGCAAAGTCTAATTGCTGTTAAGTAAAAACTAGGTGAGTTCATATAGGGGTCAATTAAGAGACCACAGATATTCTGGCTCCAGTATTTTGTGTTCCGGGATTGTTTCTTTACACTTTCCTTTGAAGTATGACTCAGAAATTTAAATGTGACACTTGAAGAGTGGCAGAGAAGTGTGACGAATAGGAAATGCATATTAGACATACTGTTGAATCTGGCAGGGCAGGTTGAGAAAGCGGTTAAAAAAGCATATGGGATCCTGGGCTTCATAAATAGAGGCATAGAGTACAAAAGCAAGGAAGTTATGATGAACCATTATAAAACACCGGTTCGGCCTCAACTGGACTATTTTGTCCAATTCTGGGCACCGCACCTTAGGAAGGATGTGATGGCCATAGAGAGGGTGCAAAAAAGATTTACAAGAATGGTTTCAGGGATGAGGGACTTCAGTTATGTGGATAGACTGGAGAAGCTGGGGTTGTTCTCCTCAGACCAGAGAAGGTTGAGAGGAGATTTGATAGAGGTGTTCAAAATCATGAGTGGTCTAGACAGAGTAGATAGAGAGAAACTGCTCCCATTGGCGGAAGGGTCGAGAACCAGAGGACACAGATTTAAGGTGATTGGCAGAAGAACCAAAGGTGACATGAGAGAAACTTTTTTACGCAGTGAGTGGTTAGGACCTGGAATGCACTGCCTGAAAGGGTGGTGAAGGCAGATTCATTCACGGCTTTCAAAAGGGAATTGGATAAGTACCTGAAGGAAAAAAATTTGCAGGGCTACAGGGAAAGGGCGGGGGAGTGGGACTAGCTCAAGTGCTGTTGCAGAGAGCCGGCATGGGCTCGACGGGCCGAATGGCCTCCTTCTGTGCTGTAACCATTCTATGATTTTTATATTGTAGATAGATAGAGGGTAATTATTCCTATGAACATTCCTATCTTGTACCTCCCAATCTCCAAATACAGCATCCTACTCTCTGCATCTTTCACTGAAATCAAAACTCTTCTCCTACACTAACTCATTTTTTCCCCAAGGACTTTAAACTACAGATTCCCTCTTGCAATCTGCAGACTTTTAAACTCAAAATTGGCATCACCTAATCATTGCTTCTTCATTTGCCTTGTCTCCTCTCCTGTTCTTATCAACTCTGGCAGTCTCCTGCATATTGGGTATTTTTAATGGCAACAGTGGAACTGGACAACCAGCTCTTTAACTCATTGATGTCTGACATTGCATTTATGCAACATTTTTATTTTTTGTTAAAACAAAGAGCAAAAATTACTTCCGTCCCCACAATGACAGGGGCGTCAACAGTGACATGAATCGCCATCTATGACAGGAAGCATTGAGTGTGACAGGGAGCACCGAGTGTGACAGGGAATTCCGAGTGTGACAGGGAGCACCGAGTGTGACAGGGAATTCCAAGTGTGACAGGGAACACCGAGTGTGACAGGGAATTCCGAGTGTGACAGGGAACACCGAGTGTGACAGGGAATTCCGAGTGTGACAGGGAACACTGAGTGTGACAGGGAATTCCGAGTGTGACAGGGAGCACCGAGTGTGACAGGGAATTCCAAGTGTGACAGGGAACACCGAGTGTGACAGGGAATTCCAAGTGTGACAGGGAATTCCGAGTGTGACAGGGAACACTGAGTGTGACAGGGAATTCCGAGTGTGACAGGGAGCACCGAGTGTGACAGGGAATTCCGAGTGTGACAGGGAACACCGAGTGTGACAGGGAACACTGAGTGTGACAGGGAATTCCGAGTGTGACAGGGAGCACCGAGTGTGACAGGGAATTCTGAGTGTGACAGGGAGTGGCGATGGTGACCGGAAGCAGCGAGTGTGACAGGATGCGGTGAGTGTGACAGGGAGCACCAAGTGTGATAGGGAGCACCGAGTGTGACAGGGAGCTCTGAGTGTGATAGGAAGCGGCGAGTGTGACAGGAAATGGCGAGTGTGACAGGGAGCACCAAGTGTGACAGAGAATTCCAAGTGTGACAGGGAGCTCCAAGTGTGACAGCGAGCTCCGAGTGTGACAGCGAGCTTCGAGTGTGACAGGCAGCTCTGAGTGTGACAGGGAGTGGCGATGGTGCCAGGAAGCGGCGAGTGTGACAGGAAGCGGCGAGTCTGACAGGGAGCACCAAGTGTGACAGAGAATTTCGAGTGTGACAGGGAGCTCCAAGTGTGACAGGGAATTCAGAGTGTGACAGGGAATTCAGAGTGTGACAGGGAACTCAGAGTGTGACAGGGAACTCAGAGTGTGACAGGGAACTCAGAGTGTGACAAGGAACTTGGAGTGTGACAGGGAATCCGAGTGTGACAGTGAATTCTGAGTGTGATAGGAAGCGGCGATTGTGATAGAGGATTCCGAGTGTGACAGGGAATTCTGAGTGTGACAGGGAGTTCCAAGTGTGAAAGGGAGCTCTGAGTGTGACAGGGAGCTCTGAGTGTGACAGGGTGGGAATTCCGAGTATGACAGGAAACATTGTTGCTGTATATTTCCCTAATGGAACTTTCCTCATTCAAAATACACAGACATTTATTTCATACACGTTAAATGACAAGAAACAGAATCAGAACTTGAAATAGTTCAGTATTGAAACAGTTAATTTGACTTTGAACTTTATTTTTTATTAATTTTATGTGCAAGGTGAGAAACATCATTGCTAGGGAATGAAAATCTATCCATTTTTGGGGCGATTTTAGCCCTACTCGCTCAGCAGAAACCTGGCGAGTGGGCAGTTAAAATCGCCCTGGCTCTTACCTGTCTGAAAGCCGCCATGATCACAACATCTGCAATTTTAACCTGCTCTCCTGAGCAGGCAGCAAGGACACGCGCCCGGAGCCAACAGGGTCCTTCTTTATATATGCAAGTTGCAGCCCAATGACATAATTGAGACTGTAATTTTAATTCAGGCTAAGCGAGGAATCCACCTGGAGTTAAAATCGGGGTCATATGTGTAGCATTTGCGGGCCAGATACAGCATGGGTTAGATGCAGAGTTATGCTCCCTCTCCAGTATCATTAAATTACTTCAAGCCTTAATGACATAGTATTACATAGAATTGCCAAGGAATGCCCCTTGCATTATATGAACATACGAACATACGAGTTACGAGCAGGAGTAGGCCACTCGGCCTCTCGAGGCTGCTCCGCCATTCAATAAGATCATGGCTGATCTGATTACTCCACATTCCCGCCTACCCCCGTTAACCTTTCACACTATCACTGTGGCACTTCTTTTCCTCACACAGGCTATGAATATGGGAGGGTGAGTGAGATTACTAAATTAGTATGCCCAATCTCAGTTTTACATAGGGCCCTTACAGCATTCAACAGAGGCAACTTTCAGCCCAATCACTGTGGCCTGGATTTCAACCCAGGTCACAGATAGGAAAATATAAGGCCTGGTTTTAACTCCCCTCCCCACCCCCCACCCCCCATCCCCCCGCACCCGAAGCGAATGGATTAAAATATCGGCAGCATGGCCCTCACCGGAGCCATTTTAACAGCATTCCAAGGTAGCGTGTGAGGCCTTTGCCCCAGCTAGGTGAGGGCTTCATTGCCATTCAAAAGTCGGGGTCTGATGACGCCAATCTACGGTTGCCAACCCTCCAGGATTGTCCTGGGGTCTGCAGGAATTGAAGATTAATCTGCTGGACTCTGCTGCGAGCAACACCCGGGAGAAACATCACAGGGGCATGAAAAAAAAAGTGGGGTTTTTGTTCATTTTTTTCCCAACACTTAGCTGTATTCATGATAAAAATAGTGGAGACGGGGAAAAGGAGTCTGTTTGACCGAGCAAGGCATTTGGAGGCGGGAGGTCATGTGATGAAACCTCCAGGAACACGTTCAACCAGAGTTGGCGACCCTACGTCAAACAGGCCCCAACACTAATTTAACCGTCAGCAGCGAGTTTAGCGCCTGGTGCCAGCCTCGCCAGGAAAACTCGGCACAGAGGGTCAGCAGGCCCAGAAGACGGCTGATAAGGTAAAAATATTTGATCTTTTAAAGCTTTCTCTGGGGGCCAGGAGTACGTCTCCGGGTCCCACAAAGGATCCTTGGGCCTCCCCTGCCACTAGCTTCCCACGATCGCCTGGGACCCTCCCTTCGTCTATTTTGAACGTTCCAGCTGATCCTCAGCTGCGGCCTCCTGCCGCACTCAACAGACTCCCACCAGCCGGCCTGATGTCATTGATGCCAGGTTTGGGCAGGAGTCGGGCCTGGTCTATTTAAATGAGGCCCAGGAGTTAAAATGGCCCAGGCCTCATGTCAAGAGGCCCACACTCACCGCTTGCCCCGAGTTAAAATTGGGCCTATAGTGTCTAAATCACTAATCCAACCAGTTTGGGCTTAATTTTAACAGTATTAATTTTCACCCCATATCATATACTGGTACTTAACGATTCTCTATTATGCCTAAACCATTATTGCTGCTAATCTGAGGCATTTGATGTATGATTGTGGATTCATAGGTTGACGTCAAATATGGATGCCCACTAGACAAAGATATTTGTTCCGGGGGCTCGGCAGCTTTCCATTGCGCAATTTTGCCCCTCCTCCACCGACACACATAAGGAGATATTAGGACAGGTAATCAAGAGCTTGGTCAAAGACGTAAGTTTTAAGGAGCGTCTTAAACAAGAAGAGAGAGTTAGAGAGGCGGAGAGGTTTAGGGAGGAATTTCGTAGTTTGGGGCCTAAACAACTGAAGGCACGGCCACCAGTGGTGTGGCGATGGAAATCGGGGCTGCACAAGAGGCCAGAATTGGAGGAATGCAGAGTTACGGAGGGTTGTAGGGCTGGAGGAGGTTACAGAGATAGGGAACCAAATTTAGAACTCATGTCAGGAAGACTTTTTTACACAAAGAGTGATCGGCAGGTGGGATGGATGTCTGGGTAGGGTAGTGGAGACTAAAACCCCTGGAATCATTAAAAAAAAACATTTGGATGCTGTGATGGCAGAACTGTAGGCTCCGGTTGAATGATGAGCTAGGATGGGCTGAATTTCCTTCCTCGTCTGTACCCACCCTGTGTGAGAGGATCTTCTGGAGATGGTTTCACAAATCTTGCCTAAGTGCACCTCTGCTGACATCCCACTTGAATCACACAA
This sequence comes from Squalus acanthias, assembly GCA_030390025.1. NCBI lineage: Eukaryota > Metazoa > Chordata > Chondrichthyes > Squaliformes > Squalidae > Squalus > Squalus acanthias. The sequence goes on along the minus strand of CM059446.1, from coordinate 51,330,493 downwards.
AATATTCAAAATCACTTCAGATCTATATAGGCTGTGCATTGTAAGTGAGCAAGTAAATACCAGCAAAGCTGGAACACTTATTCTGCCTGGGCAAGGTTCTTACCCAGCCTGGTGAATTCAGCAGCGCTATGTGCAGTCACCTAGCAACCAGCAATGTAAACACAGCCCATTCCATGGCTCAGAACACACCTTGATCACAGGCTCCTGGGGTTTTCACAGACCAGAGTGAGTAATTCATCTCATTTTTAAAACATTGAAAAACAATTTTGTTTCACTAGAAAACGTGTTCAAGCTGGTTCAGGCTGTGAGTAGCTGAGCCATGCTAACCCATATTTAATCCCTAGTCTGTGCTATTAGCAAGATAACGGTAGGGAGGGTATTCAGTGTCAGCCGTGGCTCAGTTGCTACCACTCTCGCCTCAGAGTCAGAGGTTTGTGGGTTCAGAGACCCACTCCTGAGACTTGAGCGCAAAATCTAGGCTGGCACTCCAGTGCAGTACCGAGGGAGTGCTGCACTGTTGGAGGTGTCGTTTTTCATATGAGACGTTAAATCAAGGTCTCATCTGCCTTCTAGGTGGATGTAAAAGATCCCACGGCACTATTCGTAGAAGAGCAGGGGAGTTCTTCCCAGTGTTCTGACCAATATTTATCCCTCAACCAACATCATTAAAACAGATTACCTGGTCATTATCTCCTTGCTGTTTGTGGGGCCTTGTTGCGTGAAAATTGTGTTTCCTACATTACAACAGTGTTCAAAAGAACTTCACTGGCTGTAAAGCACTTTGAGATGTTTTGAGGTCCTGAAAGGCATTATATAAATCCAAGTTCTGTCATTCTTTATAACTGGTCTCAGTGACATTGGGATAGAGAAGGGCAAATCGTCCAGAGTTCCTTTTTCTGAGAAAGAAAGAAAGAAATAGAGAGAGAATGAAAGAAAGAGAGAAAGAAAGACAGACAGACAGACAGACTTGCATTTATATAGCGCCTTTCACGACCACCGGACATCCCAAAGCGCTTTACAGCGAATGAAGTACTTTTGAAGTGTAATCACTGTTGTAATGTAGGAAACGCGGCAGCCAATTTGCGCACAGCAAGCTCCCACAAATAGCAATGTGATAATGACCAGGTCATCTGTTTTTTGTTATGTTGATTGAGGGATAAATATTGGCCAGGACACCGGGGATAACTCCCCTGCTCTTCTTCGAAATAGTGCCATGGGATCTTTTACGTCCACCTGAGAGAGCAGACAGGGCCTCGGTTTAACATCTCATCTGAAAGACGGCCCCTCCAATAGTGCAGCGCTCCCTCAGTACTGCACTGGGAGTGTCAGCCTAGATTTTGTGTGCTCAAGTCTCTGGAGTGGGACTTGCACCCACAACCTTCTGAGTCAGAAGGTTGTGGGTATCCAGTTACCCCGACGAAAAAGTGCGTGTGGGTGTGTGTATGTGTGCGGCATGAAGACAGTCAAGCTCGACTGCGATACTCGTGACTGTTGAATAACCTGCTGACACTCACAATCCAGGCTCATGCATGAAGAATAGTATCATGGCTCAGCTATCAGAGGACAGCCAGGATCTGTGCAACTGTATCCCAGCAGAGAGTCATCACCTTCTGCAGAAGGAGGGGAGTAATTGTAAAACAAAACTCAAGGCATTGCACTGTGCATAAATGAGGTGCTCATACTGGCGGCTATTGATTTCTATTGGCTCGTTTAATTCTGTATCGCCCAGATTTGCAATATGCAAAACTTACTGTGATGTCCCTATAAATTCTCGTGAGAAAGAAAGTCTGGAAATAAAGATCCCATCTGGCACCTTCATGGGACTTTGAGCCGGAGCTGAAACAATGCCAAATGGGTCTGTTCAGCAGAGAATGAGTTCATGCAAATGAGGCTGAGTAGACGCATAGAATGCTGTTGATTGGCCGACAAGTACTGTAAAACCCACAATAGAGGCCCAGTTTCACACAGTCGCCAGAACCCCTCATTGTTCTGTCCTGAAACTGCTGCTGTGACAGGAGGGAATCACACAGTGACAGCAGCGAAACTCAAAAAGTTTGCCATAAAAATATTAATTGAACGCGTTGTTTAACAGTAACGCCGAACTCAAAGGCAGGAATGTATCTCTCCCTTCAGCCCATTATTATCCACTTTCGTATTTTGTTTCACATTTTGTGAGCACACAGACCCTGGTTTGATGAAATCCATGATACACATGGGTCTTTCAGTTCATTAATGCCTAATTGAATTGATTTGGTTGAGTACGAGACTCCCTTGTTTGCATTTTATGACTGGCAGGCCCGCTGAATGAATTGTTTCCATGTGTGGTATGGGAGTACGATGCCACCAGCGGGCACACTGGGTGCCATGGTTACGATGCAGCAAGCGTGCCAGCATGGTGACATAATTTTCAGTACTGGCGCCTACCGTTGCTGGGAGACTAAGAGCTGGGCTGTGAAATCATTTTTTTCTTTAAAAAAAATCTAAATACATAGCTTAGAGTAGGCACAGAATGTCACATCAATGCCAGGCAAATTTAACTGATAGACAGACCTGGGCTTAGTCTCTCTCCATCCGCTTAATAAAACAGCACTGTTACTGCTCTGCTACCATTGAGGGTCCAATGCTCTCCAACTGAAATCCATTTACATGGACTGAATATGAATTTGAAACAAAACACATTCTCCATACCACCCCCTCCCCTTCTCAGTAATAAAAAAGAAAAAAAGTCTTGCATTTCTATAGCGCCTTTCACGACTACCGGACATCCAAAAGCACTTTACAGCCAATGAAGTACTGTTGAAGTGCAGTCACTGTTGTAATGTAGGAAATGCGGCAGCCAATTTGCGCTCAGCAAGCTCCCACAAACAGCAATGTGATAATGACCAGATAATCTGTTTTCAGTGAAGTTGATTGAGGGATAAATATTGGCCAGGACACCGAGGATAACTCCCCTGCTCTTCTTCAAAATAGTGGCATGGGATCTTTTACATCCACCTGAGAAGGCAGAGGGGGTCTCAGTTTAATGTCTCATCCAAAAGACGGCACCTCTGACAGTGCAGCACTACACTCAGTACTGCACTTGTGTGGCAGCCTGGATTTTTGTGCTCAAGTATCTGGAGGGGACTTGAAACCACAACCTTCTAGACTCAGAGGCGAGAGTGCTACCCACTTTTTAAAAATATATATATATATTATTTATTGAACATTAAAAACATTTACAACATCGTGATCATTCCATTGTATCATACAAATCAATTCCGCCGCTCTGCACAGCCATTCCTCCACCACATATAAACATCAAAAGCTGAAGTTTAATTTGTCTCCCACAACATACACTAATCTATTGTACTTTAAAAATTGGTCAGTAATCATGGCTCTGAATAAGGGAAGTGTGCCTGATAATTCTCCCCAACATTTAATCTCCGGCCCTTTCCCTCCTCTCATGCTCCTTCCCAACTTTTCGGGCAGCTTTCTCCTGTAGCCTCCGGCTCTTTTTCACCTCCTTTTTGAACCTTCCCTGCAGTTTCAGCCTCTTCCTTACATTAGGTTTGGGCCAAGGAGCTGCCTCTTCTCCCTCCTTCTGCCCCTCACTAACCTTTCCCTTTCCACATGACACCACCCCACCCCCCACTTCCAGGTCTCTATCCCCCTAACTCCTCACTCTCGAGCTCTTCTGTAGAAACATAGAAACATAGAAGATAGGAGCAGGAGCAGGCCATTCAGCCCCTCGAGCCTGCTCCGCCATTCAATGAGATCATGGCTGATCATCCAAATTCAGTACCCTGTCCCTGCCTTCTCTCCATATCCCTTGATCCCTTTAGCTTTAAGAAATATATCTAACTCCTTCTTGAATATATTTAATGAATTGGCCTCTACTGCCTTCTGTGGTAGAGAATTCCACAGGTTCACCACTCTCTGGGTGAAGAAATTCCTCCTCATCTCAGTCCTAAATGGCTTACCCCTTATCCTTAGACTGTGACCTCTGGTTCTGCACTCCCCGGCCATCGGGAACATCCTTCCTGCATCTAGTCTGTCTAGTCCTGCTAGAATTTTATAAGTTTCAATGAGATCCCCTCTCATTCTTCTAAACTCCTGCGAGTATAAGCCCAATCGACCCAATCTCTCCTCATACATCATTCCTGCCAGCCCAGGTATCAGCCTGGTGAATCTTCGCTGCACTCCCTCCATGGCAAGAACATCCTTCCTCAGATAAGGCGACCAAAACTGCACACAATACTCAAGATGTGGTCTCACCAAGGCCCTGTACAACTGCAGCAAGACATCCTTGTTCCTGTACTCAAACCCTTTCGCTACGAAGGCCAACATACCATTTGCCTTCTTAACCGCCTGCTGCACCTGCATGCTTACCTTCAGCGACTGGTGCACAAGGACACCCAGGTCTCGTTGCACTTCCCCTTCTCCCAATCTATTGCCATTCAGATAATAATCTGTCTTCCTGTTTTTGACACCAAAGTGGATAACCTCGTATTTATCCACATTATATTGCATCTGCCATGCTTCTGCCCAATCACCCAACCTGTCCAAATCATACTGGAGTTTCTCGGCATCCTCCTCATGGCACACACGCCCACCCAGCTTTGTGTCATCTGCAAACTTGGAGATATTACATCCAATTCCCTCGTCTAGATCATTAATATATATTGTGAATAGCTGGGGTCCTAGGACTGATCCCTGCGGTACCCCATTAGTCACTGCCTGCCACTCGGAAAAAGACCCATTTATTCCAACTCTTTGCTTTCTGTCTGCCAACCAGTTCTCTATCCAAGTCAATACCTTGCCCCCAATCCCATGTGCCTGAACTTTACACGCTAATCTCTTATGCGGGACCTTATCGAAAGCCTTCTGAAAGTCCAAATACACCACATCCACTAGTTCTCCCTTATCTATTTTACCAGTTACATCCTCAAAAAATTCCAGTAGATTAGTCAAGCACGATTTACCTTTTGTAAATCCATGTTGACTTTGTCCGATCCTGTCACTGTTTTCCAAGTGCTCTGCTATTACATCTTTTATAATGGACTCTAGCATTTTCCCCATTACCGATGTCAGGCTTACCGGTCTATAATTCCCCGTTTTCTCTCTACCACCTTTTTTGAATTGTGGGGTAACATTAGCTACCCTCCAGTCCATGGGTACCGTTCCAGAGTCTATCGAATTTTGGAAGATGACCAGCAATGCATCTACTATTTCTAGGGCCACTTCCTTAAGTACCCTAGGATGTAGATTATCAGGCCCTGGGGATTTATCGGCCTTCAATCCCATCAATTTCCCTATCTCTATTTCCCTACAAATACTGATTTCTTTCAGTTCCTCCCTCTCATTAGACCCTATGTTCCCTGACATTTCTGGGAGGTTATTTGTGTCCTCCTTTGTGAAGACAGAACCAAAGTATGTATTTAATTGGTCTGCCATTTCTTTGTTCCCCATTATAAATTCCCCTGATTCTGACTGCAAGGGACCAACGCTTGACTTCACCAATCTTTTTCTCTTCACATATCTATCAAAGCTTTTACAGTCAGTTTTTATGTTCCCTGCAAGCTTACTCTCATACTCTATTTCCCCCCTCTTAATTAATCCCTTTGTCCTTCTTTGCTGAATACTATACTGCTCCCAATCCTCAGGTTTTCTGCTTTTTCTGGCCAATTTATATGTCCTCTCCTTGGATCTTATGCTATCCCTAATTTCCTTTGTTAGCCACGGTTGAGTCACCTTTTTTGTTTTATTTTTATGCCAAACTGGGATGAACACATTCTATAGTTCATTCATGCGATCTTTGAATGTTTGCCATTGCCTATCCACCGTCAACCCTTTGAGTGACATTCCCCAATCAATCCTACCCAACTCACGCCTCATACCATCGTAGTTTCCTTTATTTAAATTCAGGACCCTAGTCTCTGAGTCAACTACTTCACTCTCCATCTTAATGAAGAATTCTATCATATTATGATCGCTTCGACCCAAGGGGCCTCGCACAACAAGATTGCTAATTAATCCTTTCTCATTACATAATACCCAGTCTAAGATGGCCTGATCTCTAGTTGGTTCCTCGACATATTGGTCCAGGAAACCATCCCATATACACTCCAGGAATTCCTCCTCCACAGTATTGTTACTAATTTGGTTAGCCCAATCTATATGTAGATTAAAGTCGCCCATGATAACTGCTGTGCTCTTATTGCACGCTTCTCTAATTTCCCTTTTAATGCCATCCCCAACCTCCATGTTACTGTTTGGGGGTCTATACACCACTCCCACTAGTGTTTTCTGCCCCTTGGTATTTCTCAGTTCTACCCATACAGATTCCACATCATCAGAGCTAATATCCTTCCTTACAATTGTGTTAATCCCCCCTTTAACCAGCAATGCTACCCCACCTCCTTTTCCTTTTTGCCTATCTTTCCTGAATATTGAATACCCCTGTATGTTGAGTTCCCAGCCTTAGTCACCCTGGAGCCATATTTCCGTAATCCCAATCATATCATATTCGTTTACCTCTATTTGCGCAGCTAATTCATCCACCTTATTACGAATGCTCCTCGCATTAAGACACAAAACCTTCAGGCTTGTTTTTTTAATGCTCTTAGACCTTTTAGAATTATTATTTACTGTGGCCACGTTTGATTTAAACCCTTGATTTCTCTTACTGCCACCTTTGTTTTTTTCCTTCCTGACTTTTGCTTCTATCCTTGTTTCCCTTTCCTCTGTCTCCCTGCTCAGGTTCCCAACCCCCTGCCATTTTAGTTTAAACCCTCCCCCAGAGCACCAGCAAACACTCCCCCAAGGACATCGGTCCCGGTCCTGCTCAGGTGCAAACCGTCCGATTTGTACTGGTCCCACCTCCCCCAGAACCGATTCCAATGTCCCAGGAATTTGAATCCCTCCCCCTTGCACCATTCCTCTAGCCACGTATTCATCTGAAATATCCTTCTATTTCTACTCTGACTAGCACGTGGCACTGGTAGCAATCCTGAGATTACGACCTTTGAGGTCCTATTTTTTAATTTACCTCCTAACTCCCTATATTCAGCTTTTAGGACCTCATCCCGTTTTTTACCTATATCGTTGGTACCTATATGCACCACGACAACTGGCTGTTCACCCTCCCCTTCCAAAATGTTCTGCAGCCGCTCTGAGACATCCTTGACCCTTGCACCAGGGAGGCAACACACCATCCTGGAGTCTCGTTTGCAGCCGCAGAAACGCCTGTCTATTCCCCTTACAATAGAATCCCCTATCACTATAGCTCTACCCCTCTTTTTCCTCCCGTCCTGTGCAGCAGAACCACCCCTGGTGCCAGGAAGTTGGCTGCTGCTGCCTTCCCCTGATAAGCCATCCCCCTCAACAGTATCCAAAGCGGTATATCTGTTTGAGAGGGGGATGTCCACAGGGGACTCCTGCACTACCTGCCTGCGCCTACTAATCTGCCTGGTGGTCACCCATTCCCTTTCTGCCTGTGCAACCTTTACCTGCGGTGTGACCAACTGGTTAAACGTGCTATCCACGAGGTCCTCAGCATCGCGAATGCTCCAGTATGCATCCATTCGCAGCTCCAGCGCCGCAATGCGGTCTGCCAGTAGCTGCAGCTGGATACACTTCCTGCACACATGGTCGTCAGGGACACAGGAAGTGTCCCCAATTTCCCACATAGTGCAGGAGGAGCATATCACGGCACCGAGCTGTGTTGCCATGACTTACCCTTTAATTAATTGAACTTAAATTAAATCAAATCAATCCCACCAATTATACTATAATTAAATGATATAGGGCCCTTGTTTACCAACTGTCCCCGCTACACCACAGAGACCCTAGAAACTATAAACCACAAAATTTAAGTTTGGAAAAAGGAGAAAAAGAGAAATACCCACCAACCAATCACTTACCTGCTTTCTGGTGACGTCACACTTTGATTATTTTTTACTGCTCTCTCTCCCGCTCTCGGGGCTCAGATTGGTAAGCCTACCTGGTCGCTGCCGCCTTTGACTGCCGCCGCCTCGCCGCTGCCACTCCACCCAGGTCCGCCGCCTCTGTGGGCCTACCTGGTCGCTGCCGCCATTTACTGCCGCCGCCTCGCTGTTGTCGCTCCACCCAGGTCCGCCGCCTCCCGTCCCTGCTCCCCGTCAGATACATAATCTCCCTTAGAGAGTCTTCCTGCTATCATGGTTTCTCCAACAGTGCCACTCCCTTCAGCCTCATCTCCACTGCTGATCCTTGCTCCCCGTTTCTTCTCTCTCTGGGACAATGGTGCATCTGCACCTATCTTGCTCCCTTCTGGCGTCTTTGTCTCCCCGCTCCCATCCTGCTGCCCCTTTAAGGCTCCTGCCTCTTGCACCCTCTCCTTGTCTTGCCCCCTCCTGCTCCCCGAGATGTCCGACTCCCCGTCTTTCTTTGGAGTACTTACATTTACCCCGCACCCCGCTCCCGCCTCCTCTCCCCCCGTGGACACCAGATACTTTAGGGAGAGCCGAGCCATATTATGGCTCGTCTCTGCCCTCAACCCGCTGCTGTCTTTGTCCTTTTCCACTGTACTTGGTGTGTTTTCCACCATCTCCATCCTGTTCTCTGCTCCGCAATTTTCAGCCTCTTCCTGCGCTCTTTTCTCCTTCCATTTACCAGTTGTGTCCTCCGCCTGCTCCGCTCCTCCAGCCGCTCCACACACACCTCCTGCTCCTTCTCCTTCTCCCATCTCCTTGTCACTCAAGGGGCTTCCTTCTGCTGCACACTCACAGTGGGTGGGGCCTTTGTGACACACCCCACAACTCTCTACCTTGCAGCTCCGAGCGATGTATCCAGACTCGCCGCAGTTATAACAGTACAAGTCTGGACAGCTTCTTACAAGATGGCCGTGTCCAAGACAATAATAACAAACCTTCATACAAAAGCAAAATACTGCGGATGCTGGAAATCTGAAATAAAAACAGAAAATGCTGGAAATACTCAGCAGGTCAGACAGCATCTGTGGAGAGAGAAACAGAGTTAACGTTTCAGGTCGATGACGAAATAACAAACCTTCACCTGGTTATCCTGCAGTACCTGGGAGTACTGCATGCCTTCCATTGTCTCAAATTTCATGCTATACGGCAATGACTTCACCCCTTCTGGGAACCACACCTTTAAATAACAGGTTCCATCTGCTACCCGCATTCCTGGATAGTATCTCCTCTTCATTGCTGAGCAAATTTTAATGTCCCACAACTCCAACGTTTTTATTTGCACATCATCCTCAATATAAGAATGAGACCACCGCCTCTTCAGAATATAGCAGAGATACCTCCAAGAACTTATCTCCAAACTTGAAACTCAGTAAAAGTCTTTCCACCTCCTCTCGGCCACTGACCGTCACCTCAAACCCAACATTCGGCTTTGGTCGGCAGGCAAAGCAGCTTCCCTCGCCACAGTCCTCATGTACCGCCTGGATAATATACCAAGCTCGCATCTCCTTATCCTCGCACTGAACCACCACCATCTTTTCTTTTCCAAACCTCCTGGGGTCCCGGCCCAAATCTTTGGGCCTTTTTTCTCCCTTCCCTCAACATTTTCTCTACTGATTAAATTTATCCTGGGAACATTGTCCTCTGAGGAGCCTGGCACTCTGGGCCCCTCAGCTGTTTAAGGTCCAAAAAGGCCCTAAAACCTGAAATTTAAAAAAAAACCAGCTACCAACTTTTTACAAGCTCATTCCAACACCCTGCAGTAATCAAGCACCCAGCAGCACCTGCTCACTCCGAGCCCCTCCCGCCTCGAGAGTGCTACCCACTAAGCCACAGATGATACCCAGCAGTGTGGTTATGACATAGATGAGAAAGGCCCCAGGTTTGATCCCTAGGCTGTGTCAATCTGAACTGAGGAGGTAGTAGGAGATCTATAAATGGCCTCAGCATCCTTGAACTAGGAAGCAAAACAACCGCTGAAAGTTCCAGCTCCTTATCACTGCTCCATCACCCCTGTTGGAAAATACACATGTGTGGATATCAGCTGAGATGAGGACAGGATTGGGATCACGTATGATGCCTCCTCAACAGCTTGTTCATGCTTACACGTGAAGAATGGCCACTTGACAGAGGTGCCTGGGGAACTGTACCCCAGGGTAGGTTAATATCTTCGGAAGAGGAGGGGAGAAACCTGAAGGTGGAAAATAAAGAAAGCTGAACTTAGTTAAATTGACACTGTGATGACACAGAGGGGATTTTCACCCCCACACAATGTTCTGGGACCCCAGGGGTTAACTGTTTGGTGTAAGATGTTTCATTGTATTCCCGTGGCCTTGTTGCTATGACAGCCGAATAGTAACGGATCTCTCTCACTACAACATAGCTTGCTCATCCTATCCTCCCCGAGAACAGGCAGGGAGCAAGCGCTCAGTTCTGTTCCAAGGGGAGGTTCAGAGCGTGGGTTAATCTCTCAGACCTTGACTGCAAAAGCCAAGGCGGCACAATTCAAAACAACTTTATATATTTGTCAAAAAAAAATAATTACTTTCATTTTCCGCTTCCGTTCCCCTTTTGCTCCCCTCCTTTTCTGCAGACTTTTGTTGAGCGATGGTTCTAGAGGTGCTGGTCACTCTCTGGCAGCTCACTCAAGTGTGAATCTTCACACTTCATCTGTGAGCCTGGGCAGTAAGTGTCACTGAGCGGCTGGGGGGGGGAGGGGGGGCGGGGGGGGCGGGTGGTTCTCAGAAGCCAAGCCTGATCCTGGTCATCACCCAATATCCACACATGCACTTTCTAGCAGGGGTCTGTGGATAGTGTCAGCCGTGGCTCAGTGGGTAGCACCCTTGCCTCATGAGTCATGAAGGTCGTGGGTTCAAATCACCCTCCAGAAACTTAAGCATCTAAGATCTAGGCTGACATCCCAGTGCAGTGCTGAGGGAGTGCTGCACTGTCAGAGGTGCCCTCTTTCAGATGAGACATTAAACCGAGGCCCCGTCTGTTCTCTGAGGTGGATGTAAAAGATCCCATGGCACTATTTCAAAGAAGAGCAGGAGAGTTATCCCCAGTGTCCTGGCCAATATTTATCCCTCAATCAACATCACTAAAAAAACAGGTTATCTGGTCATTATCACATTGCTGTTTGTGGGAGCTTGCTGTGCGCAAATTGGCTGCCGTGTTTCTTACATTACAACAGTGACTACACTTCAAAAAGTACTTCATAGGCTGTAAAGCGTTTTGGGACGTCCGGTGGTCGTGAAAGGTGCTGTAAAAATACAAGTCTTTCTTTTTTTCTTTTTAGGAGCAGGGACCCTGGTTGCTATTCCCCTCCCGAGTCCAGAGGTGCTGAGGCCAGTTGTAGTCCCTCCTGCAGCCACTCTGCCTGAGATCAGCTAACACAGCACAGACCAGGGATGCAACCCGGGACCCTCCTAGTCTGTGTGGCGCAGTCACATATTAACCTGACCAACCTGACCGTTGGGAGAACTGCTTGTACAACCTGCCGACTGTTATTTCAGCAGAAGGAACTGTAGCAAAATCACTTTTCCCATTTTTTTTCTTTTTACAGCAATGATCAAACCAGCAACTAAGATGAAGAAGTCATTTCTCAGTGGCTCTGTTTACACAGGTCAATAAATTTGGAGTAATTCTCACATTTGTATACGCTGTTAAGTTGATATTTCATTGTGGCATTGAACGGGGAGGAGATCAAGGTCAGCCAAGGTGAGAAAATGGAATTCAAGTTACACGATGAAACATGGTCACAGAACCTCTAAACATGTCACTCATCTTCAAGGTGATACTTGTCTGACGAAAGGTCATCGACCTGAAGCGTTAACTCTGCTTCTCTCTCTACAGATGCTGCCTGACCTGCTGAGTGTTCCCAGCATTATTTCAGATTTCCAGCATCCACAGTACTTTGCTTTTGTGATACTTGTCTTGATGGTCACCTGGGTAAAGACAACATCAGGGTATAGTGGCCAGTTACCCATGGCCCAAAATCTGTCTGCCCTTTCAATCCTTTTCTCCGCCAATTTTTCTTCCCTGCACCTCCTCTCCTGAAACGAAAGCAAAATATTGCTGGAAATCTGAAATAAAAAACAGAAAGTGCTGGAAAACACTCAGCAGGTCAGGCAGCATCTGTGGAGAGAGACACAGAGGTAACGTTTCCTGTTGACGACCTTTCATCGGAACTGGAAGATGTTAGAGACGAACAGCTTTTAAGCAATTGCAGAGTCAGGGAAAAGGGGGCAGGGAAAGAACAAAAGGGAAAGGTCTGTAATAGGGTGTGGGGCATTAAGGAGTGATTAAATGACAAAAGGGATGATGGTGCAAGGCAAATGGGGGGGGGGGATCTCTGGACCCATCTTTTGTTTCTTTACTTGTCCCATTATCACCCCCTTTTGTCATGCATCTGGATTGTGGTTAAGGAGCAAATCAAAATGTTGGATTGCTGACTGTAAAGCTACCTACAAGTTAAATAGAAGTGCTTAAATCCCAGATTTCAGAACTAACCGTGAAAATGCACAGAGCGAAGATTTTCATAAAGATGTGATTCGGGCGAATTTTTCCTCAATTGTCGCACAGCTCCAGATGTCACCAGTGTTGTACAGACTTCTACGGGAAAAAGGGATTCTGTCTGACCAGCAGATCCAAATAATCCAGGTAAAGGAGGAAAAAAATGTGCGTTTTAATAAAAAAGTGGAAATGCCTAATGACAGTGATGCAGGTGCTAAAATTGGCCTCAGTATCTCTGGACTAGAAAGGGCAAAATCAGCTAGACTTCCTACCCTTGCATGCTACTCAGTGACTTGGGCTGATGTCGGCAGAGAATGGGATCAGGCTTGGCTGTGATGTCACTCATGGTTAAATATGCTGCCAACACTCACTGTCTAGACTCACAGATAAAGACTGACAACGAGGTTGAGGTACTGGATAGCTGCCGGCACCTGTGGAATTGTACCCAAGCAATAGTCAGCAGTTTCACGAAAGAAGGGGAGAAAATGGGGGAAGGAATCAGATAGAATTAACTAAACTAAACTAAACTAAACAAGAACAGAAAACGCTGGAAAAACTCAGCAGGCCAGGCAGCATCCGTGGAGAGAGAAAGAGAGTTAACGTTTCAGGCCGATGACCTTTCATCAGAACTGGGAAGAGCTGGAAATCAAATAGATTTAAGGCCAGGGTAAAGCTGGGAAAAGGGGGAGGGGATGAAGGAACAAAGGGGGAGATGAAGCCCCAAACACCCCTTCCAGGTGAAACAGCGATTTACTTGTACTTCCTGCAATTTAGTATACTGTATTCGCTGCTCACGATGTGGACTCCTCTACATTGGGGAGACCAAACGCAGATTGGGCGACCGCTTTGCGGAACACCTCCGTTCAGTCCGTAAGGGGGACCCTGAGCTCCCGGTGGCCTGTCACTTTAATTCACCGCTTCACTCCCACTCTGACCTCACCGTCCTCGGCCTATTACACTGTTCCACGGAAGCGCAGCGTAAGCTCGAGGAACAGCACCTCATCTTTCGTTTAGGCACGCTACAGCCCTCTGGACTCAATATCGAGTTCAACAATTTTAGATCATAACCTCAGCTCCAATCACATTTATATTTTATTTTTTCCACCCTTTTATTTGTCCCCCCCCCACCTTTTTTTTTCCTCCTAGAAGCTGGCAGCTGTCCTTCATTCTGCCAGTGGATTTCACACTTCATTCAGCCTTAATCTGTCACATTAACACCACCTCTAGCCTTGCATATCTCTTAATGTCTCTTAATGTCTCTTCATCTCCCCCTTTGTTCCTTTATCCCCTCCCCCTTTTCCCAGCTTTACCCTGGCCTTAAATCTATTTGATTTCCAGCTCTTCCCAGTTCTGATGAAAGGTCATCGACCTGAAACGTTAACTCTCTTTCTCTCTCCACGGATGCTGCCTGGCCTGCTGAGTTTTTCCAGCGTTTTCTGTTGTTATTTCGGATTTCCAGCATCCGCAGTATTTTGCTATCATAAACTAAACAAGAGGTTACTTTGGAGGGGCAGTAAATAAAGGGTGATTTTTTTTTGTTGCACTTGCTCATTTGTTAAAGAAAAGAAAGACTTGCATTTATATAGCGCCTTTCGTGACCTCAGGACGTCCCAAAGCAATGAAGTACTTTTTGAAGTATTCAATGTTGTAATGTAGGTGGGTTGGGGGCGGGTTTGCCACCCGCCCCCAAATTCTGCCATTTTCCCGGCAGTCCCGCCTCCATACCCGCCTCCTCGGGGCTGAGAAAATCACCCCCCAAGTCTCTAGAGTGGGAATTGAACCACAACCTTCTGACTGATAAGCAAGAGTGCTACCCACTGACAGTCAAGTCAGGTGTTAAAAAATAAAGACTTGAAAGACTTGCATTTCTATAGCGCTTTTCACGACCACCGGACGTCTCAAAGCGCTTTACAGCCAATGAAGTACTTTTGGAGTGTAGTCACTGTTGTAATGTGGGAAACACGGCAGCCAATTTGCGCACAGCAAGCTCCCACAAACAGCACTGTGATAATGACCAGATAATCTGTTTTTGTTATGTTGATTGAGGGATAAATATTGGCCAGGACACCGGGGCAAACTCCCCTGCTCTTCTTCGAAATAGTGCCACGGGATCTTTTACGTCCACCTGAGAGAGCAGACAGGGCCTCGGTTTAACGGCTCATCCGAAAGACAGTGGGGGAGAAATTCGGTATTGTTTCGTTTGGGGCGCAATTATCAGCTGGGCGCAAAGTTTAGCGCCTGGCGCTAATTATCGCCTCCGACTGCAAACTTGGCTTTTATCGCCCCTGGAGGTGATTGGAGTGCTAAATCAGGCGCTACACACCTGTCTTAAGGCGCAAAGGCCGAGGAGCAAGGCGCTAACTCAGTGCGCGGGCGAAGCTCATGTGATGTCAGTCAGCAATGGAACATAGACACACTGGCGCCGGCCAGTTCTTAAAGGGGAGGGTCGATCTTGCTCTCCATCCACACCCTGCTCATTGCAGCCTTGAATCTCGGCCTGGAGAGACCTGTACATCAAATCTGCTGGAAAGAATAATGGAGAGGCCCAGGGAAAGAGCTCAGAGTGCAGACCCCATAGTCTCTTCTAAATCGATGCAAGGAAGGTCAAATCAAAATGAACCTGCAAAGTGCTGCTCAGTACCCAATACTCCTTCACACAGCGTTGAATCTCTCCAGAAGTCTCTCTCTCTCTCTCAGAATGTGTGGTGCAAAAATGTCGCCGACAAAAAAAGGCAGGAAGCGGTCGCCTTTAAATAGCGCTCCCCCAGTCCCTTCCTGACAGCAAAACGCTCCCCTCAACCTGTCGTTGATAGCGGCAGGCGGTAAGGTAGGGGGCACCACTCAATATTCGGTCCGGGGTGCTACCGGGGCGCTGCTCGCTCGACTGACGTCACGATCTGCGGGCGCAGGAGATCGTGGCGGTAGTGTTTAGTGCCGCCGCAAAATGTCTGGTCAATTTTGCGAGCAGCGCAACCATTGCCGCGTCCAGGCGCTAGTTGCTTTGCGGGAGGCGCTAAGCAACCAAATTTTTCCCCCAGTAACTCCTACAGTGCAGCACTCCCTCGGCCTAGATTTTTGTGCTCAAGTCTCTGGAGTGGGACTTGAACTCACAACCTTCTGACTCAGAGGCAAGAGTGCTACCCACTGAGCCACGGCTGACACTGTTGAAGTGTAATTTTAGTTTCTGAATTTTATTTTATTTTTTTTAATTTTACGTTGTGTTCTATCCCTTTTTCCTGCAGAGGGAAAGCAGCCAAGAGTTTAAAATTGCCAAACTGCTCTTACTGTTGGAGGGGGAAGGATGTTGGGTCTTGAAGCCATTCTCTGATCTGCTGAATGAGACAGGCTACGGTCAGCTGGCCAAAGTCTTACGCAACACAGCATTAACAAGGAGCCTAGGTAAAGAAAACTGATGTAAACTAGGAATGGTTATCTTTATTTGCATGGGAAGCACGTCCCAACCGGGAGGCCCGAGGATGGCCCGAAATTGGGCTTCGGGCCTCCTTTCAATAATTTGGCCAGTTAATTCCAAGTGTTGACCACTGTTTGTCAGTACTAAATGTCAGGAATGTCAGTGTCAGCGCTGACATCAGGAAGTTCTTCTTCAAAAAAACTTGGAATTAAATTCTGCCAGTGCCTATGCACCTCCGTAGGCAGCTCACCCATCTCCGAAAATGAGACAAGTGGCCCTCAAGTAAGTGCCGGGAAGTGGGGGTAGGACAGTAGAGGGGGGGGGGGGGTGCAATCGCAGCCGGCAGCAACCATCAGGAGTGCCGTGGAGCTGGGAGGAGCACTCGCTAGCTCCATATGAATTTCAAAAAGGCAATTAACTTACTTACCTTCTCGGTGGGAGTCACTGGCTAGGCCGCATCCTCGCCTGGAAAACCTGAGCGTGACGGCTAGCCTTTTACAGGGCAGCCCAATTTCCCTGAGAGGTCCTAAAACAGGCTTTAGGCCCCCTCATTAGCATATGCAAGCGGCCTAACGCCTGGCTTAGGTGGCCACTCATCAATCATGGATGATTCTATGATTCGCTTTTGCCCGTTTTGAGCTTTCACTGAAGGCCAATTTCACCCCCTGGAATCTAACCTCACATCCTACATTATTCATTCTTGAATGATGCCCGTTTTTGACGCAACATTTTTATGTTCCCAGCAGCTCAGTTGAAACATCACATTCAAAAATGCATTTGATCCGAATGAGACGGGACCTAAAAGATGTATAGAAAATAGTTAAAGGTACAGAAACTGTAAATTTGAAACCTTACTTCAAATTAACCCATAACATTCAGACACTCCAAACTTGAAAAAAGCAAATTTAGCACTGACGTCAGGAAATTTTTCTTCAAACCAACAATGGTCAACACTTGGAATTAACTTCTGGGTAGGATAGTAGGTAAGAGACTTGCATTTATATAGCACCTTATCACATCTCTCAGAATCATCTCAAAGTACTTCCACATACAATGAAGTTCAGTGATTGTTAAGCAAGCACACACTACAGCCATTTTGTACACAGCAATATATCACAAATAGCAATGAGATAAATGACCACTTAATCTGATTTTTAGGTGTTGGTTGAGGGAAAAATCTTGGCCAGGACCTCGGGAGAACTCACTTCTCTTTTTTGATGTGGAGATGCCGGTGTTGGACTGGGGTGGACAAATGTGAGAAGTCGCACAACACCAGGTTATAGTCCAACAGTTTTATTTGAAATCACAAGCTTTCGGAGCGCTGCTCCTTCGTCAGGTGAAGTGAAGAGATGTATGACATGTAAGAGATGTATGAAGAGAAGAAGACATTTCTTCACTTCACCTGACGAAGGAGCAGCGCTCCGAAAGCTTGTGATTTCAAATAAAACTGTTGGACTATAACCTGGTGTTGTGCGACTTCTCACATTTCTCTTTTTTGAATATTGGATCTTTAGCACCCACCTGAACCATCTGACGAGGCCTTGGTTTAATGTCTCATGTGAAAAACAGGACCACAGCAGTCCCTCAGTACCACTTTACAGTGTCAGCCTAGATTATACACTCAAATCCTAGCATGGGGACTGAACCCACAACCTTCCAACTTGAAGCAACAATGCCATCAGCTGAGCCAAGCGAATACACAAAATCTTGAAGTCATTTTAAAAGATAGCTAGATGTTGTGACGGGGCGAGCTAAGGTGGACTGAACAGCCTTGCTCATCTGTGTCTGTGGTGTGATCTCTATCTGTATTTATCCTTATCAGCCTCAATTAAATTCACAGCTTATTTTTCACTGATGTGGAATCAAGATGTGCAGACACGGAGATGCCAATGTTTTAATCGCTGGAGGACTACAGTAGCATTTCTGTATTAAAATGTAAAAACAAATCTAATCCTACTTTTAGATTATGCAAAGATTAGTTAGAATTCAAATGCAGATTTTTCTGGCTTTTTGTTCAAAAGAAAGAAAGACTTGCATTTATACAGCACCTTTCACAACTTCAGGACATCCCAAAGCACTTTACAGCCAATGAAGTACTTAGAAATGTAGTCACTGTTGTAATGTAGGAAACACAGCAGCCAATTTGCACACAGCAAGCTCCCACAAACAGCAATGTGATAGTGACCAGATAACCTGTATTGTTTTAGTGATGTTGGTTGAGGGATAAATATTGGCCAGGACGCCGAGGAGAACTCCCCGTTCTTCTTTGAAATAGTGCCATGAGATCATTTAAGTCAAGCTGAGAGGGTGGATGAGGCCTTGCTTTAATATCTCATCCGAAAGACGGTACCTCCAGCAGTTCAGCATTCCCTCAGTACTGCACTGGGAGTTTCAGTCTAGATTTTGTGCTCAAGGGGGTGATTTTCTCAATGGGCAGCTTTTGGAGGCCGGACTCCCACTTGTTGGATTTCAGTCCCGCCTCCATCAGCTTCTAGCCAACCAGCGGGATTTTCCCGATTGACCTTGTTAAGCCCGCCTGGCGGGCTCAGCAGGCCAATTAGGGTGAAGCCGGTTGTAGAGCACGTCAACATATGACGTGTCATCTGTCAAGAATTTTTGAAAGAAGAAATGTCATCGTTTCACAGCTCTATGAAGCTGACATTCTGTGTAGTTTGATGAGGTCTTGCATACAAGACCTCATCAACCTTCTTTCTTTTACAGAAATGAGATGTTTGTTGCATATGAGAATGCAACGGACATCTCTCATCTGCAACACGGAGGTGCGAGACTCTCCACATACAAACCGACTAAAGTCTGCAGGAAGAAACAAAGGTAAGTACACTTTTAATAACACTTAGGACTTACCTCAGATACTCACCTCTACGCTCTTGCACCCATCACTCACCTTCACACCACACTTTTGCATCCCCCGACCCCCGCAGACCCTCCACTCGCCTTGGTGACCCTGGCGGGTTTCGGAGCCTTCGGGAAGCCCGCACAGGCAGTTAATTGGCTTTAATCCCTTCCCGCCTCCAAGGAGACGGGACCCGGCGCGGGACGGCAACCCGCCTCCTGGGAAGATGGCATGGAGGCGGGTTGGGGGTGGGTTTGCCACCCGCCCCCAAATTCTGCCATTTTCCCGGCAGTCCCGCCTCCATACCCGCCTCCTCGGGGTTGAGAAAATCACCCCCCAAGTCTCTAGAGTGGAACTTGAACCCACAACCTTCTGACTGATAAGCAAGAGTGCTACCCACTGACCGTCAAGTCAGATGTTAAAAAAGAAAGACTTGCATTTCTATAGCGCCTTTCACGACCACCGGACGTCTCAAAGCGCTTTACAGCCAATGAAGTACTTTTGGAGTGTAGTCGCTGTTGTAATGTGGGAAACGCGGCAGCCAATTTGCGCACAGCAAGCTCCCACAAACAACAATGTGATAATGACCAGATCATCTGTTTTTGTTATGTTGATTGAGGCCAGGACACCGGGGAGAACTCCCCTGCTCTTCTTCGAAATGGTTCCATGGGAACTTTTACGTCCACCTGAGAGAGCAGACGGGGCCTCGGTTTAATGTCTCATCCGAAAGACGGCACCTCCGACAGTGCAGCACTCCCTCAGCACTGCGCTGGAGTGTCAGCCTAGATTTATGTGCTCAAGTCCCTGGAAGTTAAAACCTGCAACTGTAATGACAGTAGGCAGTGCTACCTGTGACTGGTTAATGTCGATTGACGAGCAACAGTTAGGTAACCTGCCCACCTTCAGAAAGTGCCAACGGCTTCGGGTAAATGAGCACCCGGAGGAGGGGTGTGGGACCCTCAATGGAGGAAATGCCATCAAAAAGCGGATGAACTAATCCTTGTATTACCCAACGGCCTCCACAACCTGCAAGCTGTGATGCTTCTGCAGTACGTAACAAGTTAATGAAACTGTGGAAAGTCTGAAACACAGCACCAGGGTTCTCAAGAGGTGTGGAGGATAGTCACAGGTTTTTAATGACTGTAAACTGTGGGAGGAAAGGAACAGTGAGGGAGATAGGAGGTGAACATTTTGGAGGTGCTGAGTAAGACTAGAAGATAAGGCATTTTTTTTTTAATTCATTCATGGGATGTGGGTCATCACTGGCAAGGCCAGCATTTATTGCCCATCCCTAATTGCCCTTGAGAAGGTGGTGGTGAGCTGCCTTCTTAAACCGCTGCAGTCCGTGTGGTGAAGGTACTCCCACATTGCTGTTAGGGAGGGAGTTCCAGGATTTTGAATTAGCGACGATAAAGGAACGGCGATATATTTCCAAATCAGGATGGTGTGTGACTTGGAAGGGGAACTTGGAGGTGGTGGTGTTCCCATGTGCCTGCTGCCCTTGTCCTTCTAGGTAGTAGAGGTCGCGGGTTTGGGAGGTACTTTCGAGATAGTGAAGATGTAGCGAGAACGAAGGGTGTATAAAATGGTGCATTTGGAGCCCAGGGAATAAGAAAGACAAGCTCAGAGGAGCATTGACTTCATTAATATGAATAAAACATCTTACGTTATCATATCTCCCAAACTACTGTATGGATAATGAATCAGTGACTATTATTACGTGGGTAAATATAGTAGCCATTTTACACACAGCAAGGTGCCACATACAGCAATGAAGTGAATGATCAGTTAATCTGTTTTTGATGGTGTTTGTTGTGGGAGGCATGTTACGCAGAATATCTCCCTGATCTTCGTTGCATAATGTAATGGGATTTTTAATATCCACCTGAATCATTGGAGTAAGAAATGTAACATTTTATACAAAAGACGCTACCTCCAACAGTGCAGCACTCCCTCAGTGCTGCACTGGAGTGTCAGCCTAGGTTATGAGTTCAAGTCTCTGGTGTGGGGCTTGAACCCACAACTTTCTGCTTCAGAAATGAGAGTACTGCTGAGTGAGAGAAGCTAACACCTAAAGAGCGTGAAATGTTCAAGGCTAGCGGTAAACGAAGGATCACTTAACATATGACTAAGCGTTTTCTCAATGACAATTCCTCCATCACTCATTCCCTTACTGGCTCAACAATTGCACACGCAAACACTAAGACTGAAATATATTTTCTCTCACATTCATACAAATTCTACCCTCATATTTTGTCTATTTCCATAGACATAGATGGCTATAATTTTCTATTGTTGAACTGGCTGAGCGACAATCTCACAATTGATGCTTGCGTGTGTTTACAGAGAAGCAGGACACTGGTGGAAAGAGAGCTAAACTATGGAAACAAATGAAAACCCTTGAACAAGAGCTAGAGAAGGGTTATGTGGAGGAGGCGCTTACCCTCAAAAGAACCCTGGGAGACATGAAGAGAGAGTATTTACTGCGGTAACGTAATGCCATATTATTATAATTATATATTAGCATGATTCTGATGATGGTAGCCAATACAATCAAATGTGCTTCCAGTTAAATTTCTTTATAACCATTTTAATTTTATAAATTCAGGTATGAAGTTATGTTTTTTTTCAACTTTTAAAACAATTTTATTTGAAGATGTTGATCACCAGCAGTGTTTTTTAAGAAGCGTTGGAATATTTACTCCTTGCAGGGTCCGATCCAATATGTAAAATATGTAAACATAACAATGCATGGAACAGGAAAAGGCCATTTGGCCCATCACAAACAGTTCTTCAACAATCTGTCCTATCACTGACACTATCCCAGCCCTTCAACAATCTGTCCATCACTGACACTATCCCAGCCCTTCAACAATCTGTCCTATCATTGACACTATCCCAGCCCTTCAACAATCTATCCTATCATTGACACTATCCCAGCCCTTCAACAATCTGTCCATCACTGACACTATCCCAGCCCTTCAACAATCTGTCCATCATGATACTATCCCAACCCTTCAACAATCTGTCCTATCACTGACACTATCCCAGCCCTTCAACAATCTGTCCATCACTGATACTATCCCAGCCCTTCAACAATCTGTCCATCACTGATACTATCCCAGCCCTTCAACAATCTGTCCATCACTGATACTATCCCAACCCTTCAACAATCTGTCCATCACTGATACTATCCCAGCCCTTCAACAATCTGTCCCATCACTGATACTATCCCAACCCTTCAACAATCTGTCCATCACTGATACTATCCCAACCCTTCAACAATCTATCCATCACTGATACTATCCCAACCCTTCAACAATCTGTCCCATCACTGATACTATCCCAACCCTTCAACAATCTGTCCATCACTGATACTATCCCAGCCCTTCAACAATCTATCCCATCACTGATACTAACCCAACCCTTCAACAATCTGTCCATCACTGATACTATCCCAGCCCTTCAACAATCTGTCCATCACTGATACCATCCCAGCCCTTCAACAATCTGTCCCATCACTGATACTATCCCAACCCTTCAACAATCTGTCCATCATTGATACTATCCCAACCCTTCAACAATCTGTCCATCACTGATACTATCCCAGCCCTTCAACAATCTGTCCATCACTGATACTATCCCAGCCCTTCAACAATCTGTCCATCACTGATACTATCCCAGCCCTTCAACAATCTGTCCATCACTGATACTATCCCAGCCCTTCAACAATCTGTCCCATCACTGATACTATCCCAGCCCTTCAACAATCTATCCCATCACTGATACTATCCCAGCCCTTCAACAATCTGTCCATCACTGACACTATCCCAACCCTTCAACAATCTGTCCCATCACTGATACTATCCCAGCCCTTCAACAATCTATCCTATCATTGACACAATCCCAGCCCTTCAACAATCTGTCCATCGCTGATACTATCCCAGCCCTTCAACAATCTGTCCATCACTGATACTATCCCAGCCCTTCAACATACTGTCCATCACTGACACTAACCCAAACCTTCAACAATCTATCCATCACTGACACTATCCCAGCCCTTCAACAATCTGTCCATCACTGATACTATCCCAACCCTTCAACAATCTGTCCATCACTGATACTATCGCAACTCTTCAACAATCTGTCCATCACTGATACTATCCCAACCCTTCAACAATCTGTCCATCACTGATACTATCCCAACCCTTCAACAATCTGTCCTATCACTGATACTATCCCAGCCCTTCAACAATCTGTCCATCATTGACACTATCCCAGCCCTTCAACAATCTGTCCATCATTGACACTATCCCAGCCCTTCAACAATCTGTCCCATCACTGATACTATCCCAACTCTTCAACAATCTGTCCATCACTGATACTATCCCAACTCTTCAACAATCTGTCCCATCACTGATACTATCCCAGCCCTTCAACAATCTGTCCTATCACTGATACTATCCCAGCCCTTCAACAATCTGTCCCATCACTGATACTATCCCAACTCTTCAACAATCTGTCCATCACTGATACTATCCCAGCCCTTCAACAATCTGTCCGATCACTGATACTATCCCAGCCCTCCAACAATCTGTCCTATCACTGATACTATCCCAGCCCATCAACAATCTGTCCTATCACTGATACTATCCCAGCCCTTCAACAATCTGTCCATCACTGATACTATCCCAGCCCTTCAACAATCTGTCCTATCACTGATACTATCCCAGCCCTTCAACAATCTGTCCATCACTGATACTATCCCAGCCCTTCAACAATCTGTCCATCACTGATACTATCCCAACCCTTCAACAATCTGTCCATCACTGATACTATCCCAACTCTTCAACAATCTGTCCCATCACTGATACTATCCCAACTCTTCAACAATCTATCCTATCACTGATACTATCCCAGCCCTTCAACAATCTGTCCATCATTGACACTATCCCAGCCCTTCAACAATCTGTCCATCAGTGACACTATCCCAGCCCTTCAACAATCTGTCCTATCACTGATACTATCCCAACCCTTCAACAATCTGTCCTATCACTGATACTATCCCAACTCTTCAACAATCTATCCTATCACTGATACCATCCCAGCCCTTCAACAATCTGTCCATCACTGATACTATCCAAGCCCTTCAACAATCTGTCCTATCACTGATACTAACCCAGCCCTTCAACAATCTGTCCATCACTGATACTATCCCAGCCCTTCAACAATCTGTCCATCACTGATACTATCCCAGCCCTTCAACAATCTGTCCTATCACTGATACTAACCCAGCCCTTCAACAATCTGTCCATCACTGATACTATCCCAACCCTTCAACAATCTGTCCATCACTGATACTAACCCAGCCCTTCAACAATCTGTCCATCACTGATACTAACCCAGCCCTTCAACAATCTGTCCATCACTGATACTATCCCAGCCCTTCAACAATCTGTCCATCACTGATACTATCCCAGCCCTTCAACAATCTGTCCTATCACTGATACTAACCCAGCCCTTCAACAATCTGTCCATCACTGATACTATCCCAACCCTTCAACAATCTGTCCATCACTGATACTATCCCAGCCCTTCAACAATCTGTCCATCACTGATACTATCCCAGCCCTTCAACAATCTGTCCATCACTGATACTATCCCAACTCTTCAACAATCTATCCATCACTGATACTATCCCAACTCTTCAACAATCTGTCCATCACTGATACTATCCCAACTCTTCAACAATCTGTCCATCACTGATACTATCCCAGCCCTTCAACAATCTGTCCATCACTGATACTATCCCAACTCTTCAACAATCTATCCCATCACTGATACTAACCCAGCCCTTCAACAATCTGTCCATCACTGATACTATCCCAGCCCTTCAACAATCTGTCCCATCACTGATACTATCCCAACCCTTCAACAATCTGTCCATCATTGACACTATCCCAACCCTTCAACAATCTGTCCATCATTGACAGTATCCCAACCCTTCAACAATCTGTCCATCACTGATACTATCCCAACCCTTCAACAATCTGTCCTATCACTGATACTAACCCAGCCCTTCAACAATCTGTCCATCACTGATACTATCCCAGCCCTTCAACAATCTGTCCATCACTGATACTATCCCAACCCTTCAACAATCTGTCCATCACTGATACTATCCCAGCCCTTCAACAATCTGTCCCATCACTGATACTATCCCAACCCTTCAACAATCTGTCCATCACTGATACTATCCCAGCCCTTCAACAATCTGTCCCATCACTGATAATATCCCAACTCTTCAACAATCTGTCCCATCACTGATACTATCCCAGCCCTCCAACAATCTGTCCTATCACTGATACTATCCCAGCCCTTCAACAATCTGTCCTATCACTGATACTATCCCAGCCCTTCAACAATCTGTCCATCACTGATACTATCCCAGCCCTTCAACAATCTGTCCTATCACTGATACTATCCCAGCCCTTCAACAATCTGTCCATCACTGATACTATCCCAGCCCTTCAACAATCTGTCCATCACTGATACTATCCCAACCCTTCAACAATCTGTCCATCACCGATACTATCCCAACTCTTCAACAATCTGTCCCATCACTGATACTATCCCAACTCTTCAACAATCTATCCTATCACTGATACTATCCCAGCCCTTCAACAATCTGTCCATCATTGACACTATCCCAGCCCTTCAACAATCTGTCCATCATTGACACTATCCCAGCCCTTCAACAATCTGTCCTATCACTGATACTATCCCAACCCTTCAACAAACTGTCCTATCACTGATACTATCCCAACTCTTCAACAATCTATCCTATCACTGATACCATCCCAGCCCTTCAACAATCTGTCCATCACTGATACTATCCAAGCCCTTCAACAATCTGTCCTATCACTGATACTAACCCAGCCCTTCAACAATCTGTCCATCACTGATACTATCCCAGCCCTTCAACAATCTGTCCATCACTGATACTATCCCAGCCCTTCAACAATCTGTCCTATCACTGATACTAACCCAGCCCTTCAACAATCTGTCCATCACTGATACTATCCCAACCCTTCAACAATCTGTCCATCACTGATACTAACCCAGCCCTTCAACAATCTGTCCATCACTGATACTAACCCAGCCCTTCAACAATCTGTCCATCACTGATACTATCCCAGCCCTTCAACAATCTGTCCATCACTGATACTATCCCAGCCCTTCAACAATCTGTCCTATCACTGATACTAACCCAGCCCTTCAACAATCTGTCCATCACTGATACTATCCCAACCCTTCAACAATCTGTCCATCACTGATACTATCCCAGCCCTTCAACAATCTGTCCATCACTGATACTATCCCAGCCCTTCAACAATCTGTCCATCACTGATACTATCCCAACTCTTCAACAATCTATCCATCACTGATACTATCCCAACTCTTCAACAATCTGTCCATCACTGATACTATCCCAACTCTTCAACAATCTGTCCATCACTGATACTATCCCAGCCCTTCAACAATCTGTCCATCACTGATACTATCCCAACTCTTCAACAATCTATCCCATCACTGATACTAACCCAGCCCTTCAACAATCTGTCCATCACTGATACTATCCCAGCCCTTCAACAATCTGTCCCATCACTGATACTATCCCAACCCTTCAACAATCTGTCCATCACTGATACTATCCCAACCCTTCAACAATCTGTCCATCATTGACACTATCCCAACCCTTCAACAATCTGTCCATCATTGACAGTATCCCAACCCTTCGACAATCTGTCCATCACTGATACTATCCCAACCCTTCAACAATCTGTCCTATCACTGATACTAACCCAGCCCTTCAACAATCTGTCCATCACTGATACTATCCCAGCCCTTCAACAATCTGTCCATCACTGATACTATCCCAACCCTTCAACAATCTGTCCATCACTGATACTATCCCAGCCCTTCAACAATCTGTCCCATCACTGATACTATCCCAACCCTTCAACAATCTGTCCATCACTGATACTATCCCAGCCCTTCAACAATCTGTCCCATCACTGATAATATCCCAACCCTTCAACAATCTGTCCCATCACTGATACTATCCCAACTCTTCAACAATCTATCCTATCACTGATACTATCCCAGCCCTTCAACAATCTGTCCTATCACTGATACTATCCCAGCCCTTCAACAATCTGTCCATCACTGATAGTATCCCAGCCCTTCAACAATCTGTCCCATCACTGATACTATCCCAACCCTTCAACAATCTGTCCATCACTGACACTATCCCAACTCTTCAACAATCTGTCCATCACTGATACTAACCCAACCCTTCAACAATCTGTCCATCACTGAAACTATCCCAGCCCTTCAACAATCTGTCCATCACTGACACTATCCCAACTCTTCAACAATCTGTCCATCACTGATACTATCCCAACCCTTCAACAATCTGTCCATCACTGATACTATCCCAGCCCTTCAACAATCTGTCCTATCACTGATACTATCCCAGCCCTTCAACAATCTGGCCATCACTGATACTATCCCAGCCCTTCAACAATCTGTCCATCACTGATACTAACCCAACCCTTCAACAATCTGTCCATCACTGATACTATCCCAGCCCTTCAACAATCTGTCCATCACTGATACTATCCCAGCCCTTCAACAATCTGTCCTATCACTGATACTATCCCAACCCTTCAACAATCTGTCCTATCACTGATACTATCCCAGCCCTTCAACAATCTGTCCATCACTGACACTATCCCAACTCTTCAACAATCTGTCCATCACTGATACTAACCCAACCCTTCAACAATCTGTCCATCACTGATACTATCCCAGCCCTTCAACAATCTGTCCATCACTGACACTATCCCAACTCTTCAACAATCTGTCCATCACTGATACTATCCCAGCCCTTCAACAATCTGTCCTATCACTGATACTATCCCAGCCCTTCAACAATCTGTCCATCACTGATACTATCCCAGCCCTTCAACAATCTGTCCATCACTGATACTAACCCAACCCTTCAACAATCTGTCCATCACTGATACTATCCCAGCCCTTCAACAATCTGTCCATCACTGATACTATCCCAGCCCTTCAACAATCTGTCCTATCACTGATACTATCCCAACCCTTCAACAATCTGTCCTATCACTGATACTATCCCAGCCCTTCAACAATCTGTCCATCACTGATACTATCCCAGCCCTTCAACAATCTGTCCTATCACTGATACTATCCCAGCCCTGCAACAATCTGTCCATCACTGATACTATCCCAGCCCTTCAACAATCTGTCCATCACTGATACTAACCCAACCCTTCAACAATCTGTCCATCACTGATACTATCCCAACTCTTCAACAATCTGTCCATCACTGATACTATCCCAGCCCTTCAACAATCTGTCCATCACTGATACTATCCCAGCCCTTCAACAATCTGTCCTATCACTGATACTATCCCAACTCTTCAACAATCTGTCCATCACTGATACTATCCCAGCCCTTCAACAATCTGTCCTAGCACTGATACTATCCCAGCCCTTCAACAATCTGTCCATCACTGATACTATCCCAACCCTTCAACAATCTGTCCATCACTGATACTGTCCCAGCCCTTCAACAATCTGTCGTATCACTGATACTATCCCAACCCTTCAACAATCTGTCCTATCACTGATACTATCCCAACTCTTCAACAATCTGTCCATCACTGATACTATCCCAGCCCTTCAACAATCTGTCCTATCACTGATACTATCCCAGCCCTTCAACGATCTGTCCTATCACTGATACTATCCCAGCCCTTCAACAATCTGTCCTATCACTGATACTATCCCAGCCCTTCAACAATCTGTCCTATCACTGATACTATCCCAGCCCTTCAACAATCTGTCCTATCACTGATACTATCCCAGCCCTTCAACAATCTGTCCTATCACTGATACTATCCCAACCCTTCAACAATCTGTCCATCACTGATACTATCCCAGCCCTTCAACAATCTGTCCTATCACTGATACTATCCCAGCCCTTCAACAATCTGTCCTATCACTAATACTATCCCAACCTTTCAACAATCTGTCCATCACTGATACTATCCCAGCCCTTCAACAATCTGTCCATCACTGATACTATCCCAGCCCTTCAACAATCTGTCCATCACTGATACTATCCCAACCCTTCAACAATCTGTCCATCACTGATACTATCCCAACTCTTCAACAATCTGTCCCATCACTGATACTATCCCAGCCCTTCAACAATCTGTCCATCACTGATACTATCCCAACCCTTCAACAATCTGTCCATCACTGATACTATCCCAACCCTTCAACAATCTGTCCATCACTGATACTATCCCAACCCTTCAACAATCTATCCCATCACTGATACTATCCCAACCCTTCAACAATCTGTCCATCACTGATACTATCCCAGCCTTTCAACAATCTGTCCATCACTGATACTATCCCAACTCTTCAACAATCTGTCCATCACTGATACTATCCCAACTCTTCAACAATCTGTCCATCACTGATACTATCCCAGCCCTTCAACAATCTATCCATCACTGATACTATCCCAACTCTTCAACAATCAGTCCATCACTGATATTATCCCAACTCTTCAACAATCTGTCCATCACTGATACTATCCCAACTCTTCAACAATCTGTCCATCACTGATACTAACCCAACCCTTCAACAATCTGTCCTATCACTGATACTATCCCAACTCTTCAACAATCTGTCCATCACTGATACTAACCCAACCCTTCAACAATCTGTCCCATCACTGATACTATCCCAGCCCTTCAACAATCTGTCCATCACTGATACTAACCCAACCCTTCAACAATCTGTCCATCACTGATACTATCCCAACCCTTCAACAATCTGTCCTATCACTGATACTATCCCAACCCTTCAACAATCTGTCCATCACTGATACTATCCCAGCCCTTCAACAATCTGTCCATCACTGACACTAACCCAGCCCTTCAACAATCTGTCCATCATTGACACTATCCCAGCCCTTCAACAATCTGTCCTATCACTGATACTCACCCAACCCTTCAACAATCTGTCCATCACTGATACTATCCCAACCCTTCAACAATCTGTCCATCACTGATACTATCCCAGCCCTTCAACAATCTATCCATCACTGATACTAACCCAACCCTTCAACAATCTGTCCTATCACTGATACTATCCCAGCCCTTCAACAATCTGTCCATCACTGATACTATCCCAGCCCTTCAACAATCTGTCCATCACTGATACTATCCCAGCCCTTCAACAATCTGTCCATCACTGATACTATCCCAGCCCTTCAACAATCTGTCCATCACTGATACTAACCCAACCCTTCAACAATCTGTCCCATCACTGATACTAACCCAACCCTTCAACAATCTGTCCATCACTGATACTATCCCAGCCCTTCAACAATCTGTCCATCACTGATACTATCCCAGCCCTTCAACAATCTGTCCATCACTGATACTATCCCAACCCTTCAACAATCTGTCCATCACTGATACTATCCCAACCCTTCAACAATCTGTCCATCACTGATACTATCCCAGCCCTTCAACAATCTGTCCATCACTGATACTATCCCAGCCCTTCAACAATCTGTCCATCACTGATACTATCCCAGCCCTTCAACAATCTGTCCATCACTGATACTATCCCAACCCCTCAACAATCTGTCCATCACTGATACTATATCAGCCCTTCAACAATCTGTCCATCACTGATACTATCCCAGCCCTTCAACAATCTGTCCATCACTGATACTATCCCAACCCTTCAACAATCTGTCCATCACTGATACTATCCCAGCCCTTCAACAATCTGTCCATCACTGATACTATCCCAGCCCTTCAACAATCTGTCCATCACTGATACTATCCCAACCCTTCAACAATCTGTCCTATCACTGATACTATCCCAGCCCTTCAACAATCTGTCCATCACTGATACTATCCCAGCCTTTCAACAATCTGTCCATCACTGATACTATCCCAACCCTTCAACAATCTGTCCATCACTGATACTATCCCAACCCTTCAACAATCTGTCCTATCACTGATACTATCCCAGCCCTTCAACAATCTGTCCCATCACTGATACTAACCCAACTCTTGAACAATCTGTCCCATCACTGATACTATCCCAGCCCTTCAACAATCTGTCCATCACTGATACTATCGCAGCCCTTCAACAATCTGTCCATCACTGATACTATCCCAGCCCTTCAACAATCTGTCCATCACTGATACTATCCCAGCCCTTCAACAATCTGTCCTATCACTGATACTATCCCAGCCCTTCAACAATCTGTCCATCACTGATACTATCCCAGCCCTTCAACAATCTGTCCATCACTGATACTATCCCAGCCCTTCAACAATCTGTCCATCACTGATACTATCCCAACCCTTCAACAATCTGTCCTATCACTGATACTATCCCAGCCCTTCAACAATCTGTCCATCACTGATACTATCCCAACCCTTCAACAATCTGTCCTATCACTGATACTATCCCAGCCCTTCAACAATCTGTCCTATCACTGATACTATCCCAGCCCTACAACAATCTGTCCATCACTGATACTATCCCAGCCCTACAACAATCTGTCCATCACTGATACTATCCCAGCCCTTCAACAATCTGTCCCATCACTGATACTATCCCAGCCCTTCAACAATGTATCCTATTATTGATACTATCCCAGCCCTTCAACAATCTATCCCATCATTGACACTATTCCAACCCTTTTAGCATTCTACTCAGTTTGCACAAATTTCCTTTGTTCCCCTAAAAGTAAATCAAGCAAAACTCCTGAATATATCCCTAATCCCACATCCCGCATTATCCATCCTTGGCTGGTTCCCTTCCTTGCTATGACAGTTCCATCATGCTCCACACAGCATTCAGTCATCTCTAATCACCAACAGCTTATTTTTCACTGATGCAGAACCACAATATGTAGATTTGGACATCAATGGTTTAACCCTCAAAGGTCTGCAGTATTGTTCTGTGCTAAAATATATTCAAAAAATAGGATTCCATCTTTTTCAGTCTAATCAAAGATTACTTAGAATTTAAGTTTAGACATTTTTTGGCCTATTGTTAAATAAATGGAGGGAGATTCTGTTTTCAGTGTCAGCTAAGTAGGAAAGAAAGACTTGCATTTATATAGCGCCTTTCACAACCACCGGACGTTCCAAAGCGCTTTACAGCTAATGAAGTACTTTTTACAAAGTAAATTAAAGTATGGATAGTAGTATAACTTCATTAGTCTCAAAATCAATTATTTTACATTTATTTTCCCCCAATTTTCTCACACCTTTTCTGAAAGTGCTAATCATTTGCTGCGGTTCAATTCCATGGGTATTTATTGATTGGCTACTTGGGCATAGAGATGGACAGCCTTTCTATATGTGTGAGCTTGGACTGTAGCCCTGGTTTTTCAAGTCAATGGAGTGTAAAATCGGGTGGGGTGCAAAACGGGCGACCAACCCAAACCCGCCCCATTCCTGCCAGGCGGGTTAGGTTATAATCGAAGCTAGTGAGTGGGGAAGGAATCACAGCCAAGCCCAATCCAGCCCCCATCCAGCAATCGCACACAGACATGAATATACATCTTACCCTTCTACAGGGCCACAAGGGTGGTCCAGAACATTTTCTGATCAGAACATCAACAATTTCACATTGAGCTGATTATTTACTGTAATCTACCCCAGCCACCAGACGCCTCCGGGCCCCACAAGGAAACCTTGGCCCACAACTGCCTCGGCCTTAACCCTCCACCCTCCTTCCCCCCACCCCCCCACCCCCCCCCTCGACCCCCGAAGGGGATTCTGTGCAGAGCCACTTCCCGACGGTCCCCGGCAGCAGCTTCCATGCCACGCGATTTTAATGTCCGGTCAGGCATTACTTGGCCCTTTTCTTCGGGAAAGCAGCATGGTAATGAAATTGACCCCTCAATGTCCAGGCTCACACATGAAGAATGGGCACTTGGGCATGATGTCCAACATCTGTGGAACTGTGTCCCAGCATGTGACAGCACCTACAGGAAGGAAGGGGAGAAGCTGGGCTAGGGGTGGGGTGGGGGGGGGGGGGGCGGGGGGAGAGGAATAAGATGCTTTTTGACAAGACTAACCGCTACATAATAACTTTTAGGTTGCAGGATTTGGAAAATGAGTTGGTTTTCGTGGAAAGGGAGCGAGATGTGGCCAGAAGGGAGCGAAATGTGGCCTTTCAGGAGAGAGAATCGCTGCTGAGACAGAACAAGGAGCTTCTGAAAACATTAAAACACTTGCGCCAATCCCTGGAACACCAGGAAAGCAAATGGTATGGAGAAGCCCAGACCAGTCAGGCACTGCTCTATAAGGCACCCACTAGAAACAAGTGGAATTAATTTCCGATGGTCCCAGCAGAATTTGATATTCAGTTTGTTTCCTTTCATGTTCAAATGGAACTAGTGTTCATTTCTGAGATTCTTTTCTGTTTTAACGAGATAGCTTGCTTCCGGTTGGTTTACATCTTCTCTCCACTATGTTTTGTACCTTGTCCAAGTTATTTCAGACACATTTCATGATTTGCTGATGCTCTTCCAAGGTACAATAATTAAAAGGACTCACTTTGCTAATCTTCTGAAATGGTTTGGGTTGAATTATATCCTAATATATACAGTGCACTAGCAGATCTTCCGTAGCCTTGTTCCTGATGTGTAAGAGTGTGCTGTCTGAAGCGTGACAGATGTGATGCTTACAGGAACTGTACAGTCTATGCAAGATTCTTTATACATTATATAAATACCGGGGTGGAAAGTGAAATAAAAAAAGTCAGCAAGAATGACCAGCAAAAGAATATAGAACAGCAGCAGGGGTAGAAACAAATGTGCCTCTTTCTTGATTATTTTGCTTTGGAAAAAACCATGGGTGGTGCACCACTGGAGCAAGGGTTTGATTTTGGCCCAGACTGATGGGATTAAAGCCTCCCCTTTCTGCTGGCTGTAAGATTTTGGGCCAGTCCCAACCCAGTTCCTTGTGGGCCTTACAATGTCAATTCTCCAGCCCAACAGATAAATTATTTAAATTTTTTAGCGATTCCAACCGCACCACAGGCTAAACATCCTCCAGCATTTCCTGTTCGCGAGCTCTCATCATTTCCACCTTTGCCCAAGTCATCTTCCATCTCATGAACCACAAGTCTACGTCCAATAATTTCTCCTGATAGATGGAGCAGTTTATCCTTCATTTGAAAGATGGCCACACCATGTTATTCGCCTCCACGTTGCCAAGATCACCAACATGTTTTTCTTGGTTGTCTGGTCCACCGTGATGTTTTGCAAAAGGGTTGTAAAAGGGTTTTTGCAAAAACTGCTCCGAATTCAGCACTAAATTTCTAACCCCACTCACAGAAGCCATAGGATGACTGATATGAGATATTGAAAAATATAGTGGACCTGCATGGGCTGGACTTCTGAGGTTGGGATAAGTTGTTAAGTTAGACCAGAGGGAGCTTTTCTCTACATCTAATATGTACTGTACCTTACCTGGGAGTACTTAATGGCAAAGAGAAGAAGGAGCTTTACTCTACATCTAACCAATGCTGTCTGTATCTTACCTGCAAGTGTTTGATACTGGCACGGGGTGCCTGGAATGGAGAATTGTTCTATTCCTAATAATAACATCCCAAGTGAACACCAAAACAATTTTTTTCTTTTTAAGCGATGTAACGTTTCTGTTAGGCCTGCAGCTGGCAGATGTCATTTAACATAGATTAACGTAGTGTTGTGCACATGGACAGGGCAACGCTAAGCATGTTTACACCATGCAAGGTTGCATTCTCAAGGCTGTTGAGCAGAAGAAACATAAGAACATAAGAATTAAGAGCAGGAATAGGCCATACTGCCCCTCGAACCTGCTCCGCTATTCAATAAGATCATGGCTGATCTTCGACCTCAACTCCACTTTCCTGCCCTATCCCCATATCCATTAATTCCTCTGGAGTTCAAAAATCTATCTATCTCAGCCTTGAATTCAACGATTGAGCATCCACAGCACTTTGGGGCAGAGTATTCCAAAGATTCACAACCCTCTGAGTGAAGAAATTCCTTCTCATCTCAGTCTTAAAAGGCCGACCCCTTATCCTGAGACTATGCCCCCTAGTTCTAGACTCTCCAGCCAGGGGAAACAATCTCTCAGCTTCTACCCTATCAATCCCCCTCAGAATCTTATATGTTTCAATGAGATCACCTCTCATTCTTCTAAACTCCAGGGAGTATAGTCTTAATCTACTCAATCTTTCCTCACAGGACAACCCTCTCATCCCAGGGATCAATCTAGTGAACCTTCGTTACACTGCCTCTAAAGCAAATATATCCTTCCTTAAACAAGCAGACCAAAACTGTGCACAGTACTCCAGGTGTGGTCTCACCAGATCCCTGTACAATTGTAGCAAGACCTCCTTACTCTTGTACTTCAACCCTCTAGCGATAAAGGCCAACATGCCATTTGCCTTCCTAATTACTTGCTGTACCTGTATGCTAACTTTCTGTGTTTCTTGTACTAGAACATCTAAATCTCTCTGAACACCAACATTTAATAGTTTCTCACCATTTAAAAAATATTCAGTTTTTCTATTCTTCCTACCAAAGTGAATAACCTCACATCTCCCCACATACTCCATCTGCCACCTTATTGCCCACGCACTTAACCTGTCTATATCCCTTTGCAGGCTCTTTGCGTCCTCCTCGCATCTTACTTTTCCACCTAGCTTTGTATCATCAGCAAACTTGGGTACATTGCACGTGGTCCATTCATCTAAGTCATTAATATAGATTGTAAATAGCTGAGGCCCAAGCATTGATCCTTGCGGCACCCCACTAGTTACAGCCTGCCAAACTGAAAATGGCCCATTTATTCCTACTCTCTGGGGGCGATTTTCCCAGCCCTGGAGAGGCAGGTATGGAGGCGGGACTGCCGGGAAAATGGCAGAATGTGGGAGCAGGTACCCATCCCGCCCCCAACCCGCCTCCGTGCCATCTTCCCAGGAGGCGGGTACCCGGCCCGCACCGGGTCCCGTCTCCTCGAGGCGGGAAGTGAACTAGTGCCAATTAACTGCCTGTTAACAGGTAATTAACAGGCAGTTTTTTGGCTAATCCCTCTTTTGAGCCCTAAAGTGTGGGCTTCCCGACGGCTCCGAACATCGCCAGGGTCAGCGAGGTGAGCCGTGGGTCTGTGGGGGTCGGAGGGGCCGAAATGTCCAGTGTGCAGGTGAGTGATGAGTGCAAGTGTGGAGAGCTAAGTGTGTGAGGTGAGTCTAAAATGTTTTAACAAGATTACTTACCTTTGCTTCTTCCTCCAGGCTTCATTCCTTTAGGCTGAGGAGCTGCCTCATCTCCACAGCAGAGATGACAGAATGGTTGCTGCATTCTCCGATGCAACAGCCATCTGATTTCTGCTCAGGAAAGAGGTTGGGTGAGTCTTGAGTACAAGGACTCACCAAAGAACAGAGATTGTCAGTGTTTGACAGCTTCTCAAAGCTGTCAAACGATGACAATTCATCTGTCAAAAATATTTGACAGATGAAATGTCATACACTGACATTCTCTGTCACCGGCTTTCCCTTAATTGGCCTGCTAAGTCCGCTGGGCGAGCTTAACAAGGTCAATCAAGGGAAAATAGCGTGGGTTGGCCACAAGTCAATGGAGGCGGGACTAAAACCTGACAAGCAGCAGTCCCGCCTCCATCACATCCCCATTGATAAAATCACCCCAAAGTTTTCTGTCTGTTAACCAATCCTTTATCCATGCTAATACCTTACCCCCAACCCCATGTGCCCTTATCTTGCTTAACAACCTTTTATGTGGCACCTTATCGAATGCCTTTTGGAAATCCAAATATACTACATCCCTTTATCTACCCTGCTAGTTACATCCTCAAAAAACTTTAATAAATTTGTCAAACACGATTTATCTTTCATAAAACCATGTTGACTCTACCTAATCAGATTATGATTTTCTAAGTACCCTGTTACCACTTCCTTCATAATGGATTCCAGCACTTTCCCGACGACCGATGTCAGGCTAACTGGCCTGTAGTTCCCGGTTTTCTCTCTCCCCGGAAAGACCTGGACATTATAATACATGAACATCTGAAGGTGACTAAGGCTATTGCAAAGGCATATAGGCCTAGAAATTGATGCTTGGAAACCTCAGGCCCCAAAACGGTTGACAGGAAGCTCATGGTACAATTCCGTCCAGAAGTATACCAACCACCATATTGGTTAAGGACAAACACGAGGCGTTCTTTGCCCCTGCCTGAAGCAGGAATTAGGCCCTTTGCATATGCAAATAAGGGGCCTAACGCCTGCTTGAGGTCCCCTCTCCAAGATTGGTTTACCCCGAGGAAGCCTGCGGGAAACCAGCCCTAGGGGTCGCCTGCAACAAATAAGGTGAGTAATTTCCCTGAATGTGGAGCTGGGAGGAGCAGGAATGCAGTCGCTGCAACCCCCAAAACAGACCCCTGGCCTCCTCTCCCAACCCCCAATTGCAGACCTCCGGCTTCCTCACCCGACAGCCCACGCACCCAACACTGACACCTCAATCTCCCTCATCCCCAGCCCCAACCCCGCTCCTTCCGCCTCCGGCCCCCAACCCCTGATCTCCCAGCCCCCACAACTCCAGACCCCCTCAACCCGATCCCAACCCCTGACCTAACCCTGGCTCCTGAGACTCCAGGTGCCCAACCTGATCCTGACCCCCGGTCCTGCGCAGATTTAAGGAATTCCATTCCCCTTTATCCGTTTACTCCTTTTGTTCCAATAAATGAGTGGATAATTAAAATCTCCTGGACTAATAATTCCTACTCACCTCCCTGATCCTGTCTCCACCCATGCCTCAGCCCACTTTCTGCTGAAACCCTCATCCATGCTTTTGTTACCTCCAGACGTGACTATTCCAATGCTCTCCTGGCTGGGCTCCCATCTACCACCCTCCGTAAACGTGATCTCCTCCAAAACTCTGCTGCCTGTATCCTAATCCGCACCAAGTCCTGTTCATCCATCAACTTGTGCTCGCTGACCTACGTTATCTACCGATCCACCAACGCCTTGATTTTAAAATTCTCATAATTGTGATCAAATCCCTCCATGGCCTCGCCCCTGATTATCTCTGTCACCTCCTCCAGCCCTACAACCCTCCAAGAACGCTACGTTCCTCCAACTCTCGCCTTTGTGCATCGCCCACTTTCTTTGCCCCACCATTGGTGGCCTTCAATCGCTTAGGTACTGAGCTCTTAGAATTCCCTCCCAAAACCTCTTCACCTCTCCATCTCTCTCTCCTCCTTTAAGACTCTGCTTAAAACTTACCTCCTTGACCAAGCATTTGGTCACCTGACGTAATGTCTCCTTCTTTGGCTCGGTGACAATTTTTGTCTGATTACGCTCCTGTGAAAAGCCTTGAGACGTAGTATTAATATTGTCCTTACCTATTCTGTCCCTACTAGTAATGTTGAAGTGTTAATTTCCACTCCTGCCCAGTTTGCAACCATTTCTGTTAGTGCTATTAAATCTCTATCTTCCTGTGACAGAATTCATTCTAATTCCCCCAGTTTATTTCCACACTCTGAGGATCACAATATATGCTCTGTATTTTTTCCTTCATAATTTAAGCTACTCCTTTTTGCATTGATTTTTTTTGTCCATGATGATTGACAGACATTTTTTTAGCATGCTGTCCTGTAGCAATACCAAATTGAATTTCAATTAATTCAGTGTTAAGTAATTACAATGCAATTCAGAACGACCTGTATGATTAAATAGGGGCACAAAACTAAGATCATAGTCAGAAAAATGATGGAATGCATTTCTCTAGCACCTTTCATGACCAATGGACGTCCCAAAGCACTTTTCAGCCAATGAAGAACTTTTGAAGTGTAGTCACTGTTGTAATGTAAGAGGGGGTCAGAAGAATTTGTTTACACAGAGGTTTCTTAAGACATGGAATGCCCTACCGGAAACAGTGGTGGTAGCAACATCCATAATAACTTTTTAAAAGTGAGGCGGATAAATATTTGAAGATAAAACTGTTCGAGGGTTGGGGAATATGACGAGGTGGATTGAGAGGCTAGTACAGGCGTGATGGGCTGAATGGCCTCCTGTGATGTAAAATTCCATGATGCTGACTTGTTCTGATGAGGGATACAATTTCAAATGCATTTAAATCAGTTATTCGCTCCACTGCTGAAAGCTGCAGTAAAATTTGATTTAAAAGATATAACTATGGGGCGAAATTAAAAATTCGACCGCGGCAGGACTCGAACCTGCAATCTTCTGATCCGAAGTCAGACGCCTTATCCATTAGGCCACGCGGCCGACAAGCGAAATGGTGGCGGCAGCGTAGAAAAGCAGTCGGAGCGGCGACTAGCCACGCCCCTTCCTTCAACTCAACGAGGATTTTTTTTTCCCTTTTAAGTCTATTGGGACAAAATTTAACCTGTTAGTCTTTATTTTGACAGCGCCGGTTGCAACTGTCGCCCCATTTTAAATGATTTAAAAATGAAGCGCGCGGGCATATTGTGTGATATAGCCGTGGGGGCGACTGGTCCACCTCTCCCCACACAGCGCCGCCTGGAGGAACCTGCGTTCAGTACACATCGCTCCCCTGCAGGAAACATCTCTCCGCTCAGAGCGCCCCCTGGCGGATCTACGCCTCCCTGCAGTAGGTCTGCCCCCCCAGGATCTCAACCAAAGGGCAGAGAGCCCCTTACTAGAATTTGCTGTCCACATTCACTGTGCTGCCTGAAATTATGGTTGACCAGGAAGGCTGCAGATTCCATCCCAGCTCTGTGTTGAGATGCTGATCTCAACCAGAGAGTTGTACTGGTGTAAAAACAGAAAATGCTGGAAATACTCAGCAGGTCAGGTAGCATCTGTAGAGAGAGAAACAGAGTTAACGTTTCAGGTCGATGACCCTTCGTCAGGTCATCGACCTGAAACGTTAACTCTGTTTCTCTCTCTACAGATGCTGCCTGACCTGCTGAGTATTTCCAGCATTTTCTGTTTTTATTTCAGATTTCCAGCATCCGCAGTATTTTGCTTTTGTAGTAGTGTTGTAATGGTGTATCAGTTTGGCCTCAGCGGCACTGGGTTAAAGAGGGGACAACCATTGGGGGTTCCTGCTCCTGATTGGCATCCAGCGACCCTGTTGCAAAATGTATATGTGGACATCAAAGGAGATCAGGATCTGGTGTGATGCCCTCTCTGATAAGATATCCTGCCAACACTCACTATCTAGGCTCATTTGACTGTAGTGCTGAATAACTCCCCTCGGCAAACTGTTCCAGTACAGCTATGACATCAGTTTCTACCGACATTGTGGAAGATTCCCCAAGTATGTTCTATCCACCAAAAATAGGATAAATCGAGCTCGACCTATTACTACCCTATCAGCCTCCTCCCAATCATCAGTAAAGTGATGGGAGGAATCATCAATAGTGCCATCAAGCGACACCTACTCACCAATAACCTGTTCACCAATGCTCGAACCATGAGACTCAAAACCTCATCACAGCATTGATCCAGATGTGGACACAAGAGATGGATGCCAGAGGAGAGGTGAGAGTAGCTGCCCTTGATATCAAGGCAGCATTGGACTGAGTATAGTACCAAGTAGCCTTAGCAAAACTGAAGTCAGTGGGGGTCAAAGGGAAACCCTCCTGGGGCTGAATTGATACCTGACACAAAGGAAGATGGTTGTGGTTGTCAGAGGCCTGTCATCACAGCCCCAGTACATCACTGCTTGAATTCCTCATGGATGCATTCTCAGCCCAACCATCTTCAGCTGCTTCACCATAAAAGACTTTATCTCTGTCATAAGGTCAGGAGTGCAGCAGGTCGCTGATGATTCCACAGTGTTCAACCCGAATTCCTCCAATAATGAAGCAGCCCATGCCAGCCTACAGCAGCTCCTGGAGAACATCCAGGCTTGGGCTGACAAGTGGCAAATAACATTCACATTACATAAGCATCGGGTAATGAGCACCTCGACCAAGAGAAAGCCTAGTCATCTCCACTTGACTTTCAGTGGTACCACTATCGGCGAGTTCCCCATCAGCAACATCTTGGAGGTCACCATTTACCAGAGGCTGAACTGGACCAGCCATATCAACACCCATGGCTACAAGAGCAGGGCAGAGGCTGGGTAGCTGTGCCGTGGCTCACCTCCTCACCCCTCAATGCCTCTCTACCATCCACAAGGCTCTAGTCAGGAGTGTGATGCAATACTCACCACTCACCTGGGTAGGTCCAGCCACAACAATACTCAATAAGTTCAACACCATCCAGAACAGAGCACTTCACTTGATCAGTGCCCCTGCCACTGGATTCAATATCCAATATCGCTGGTGCTCTGTAGCTACAGTATGTATGATCTACATTGATCAGAAGCTTAACTGGACCAGCCACATGAATACTGTGGCAACAAGAGCAGGTCAGAGGTTAGGTATTCTGCGGCGAGTGTCTCACCTCCTGACTCCCCAAAGCCTTTCCACCATCTACAAGGCACAAGTAAGGAGTGTGATGGAATACTCTCCACTTGCCTGGATGAGTGCAGCTCCAACAACACTCAAGAAGCTCGACACCATCCAGGACAAAGCAGCCCGCTTGATTGGCACCCCATCTACCACCTTAAACATTCACTCCCTCCACCACTGGCATACCGTGGCTGCAGTGTGTACCATCTACAAGATGCACTGCAGCAACTCGCCAAGGCTTCTTCAGCAGCACCTCCCAAACCCGCGATCTCTTCCACCTAGAAGGACAAGGGCAGCAGGCGCATGGGAACACCATTACCTCCAAGTTCCCCTCCAAGTCACACACCATCCTGACTTAGAAGTATATCGCCGATCCTTCATCGTCGCTGGGTCAAAATCCTGGAACTCCCTACCTAACAGCACTGTGGGAGTACCTTCAACACACGGACTGCAGCGGTTCAAGAAGGCGGCTCACCACCACCTTCTCAAGGGCAATTAGGGATGGGCGATAAATGCTGGCCTTGCCAGCGATGCCCACATCCCATAAACGAATTAAAAAAAAAGGATTAACTGCAGCAATTCATTAAGGTTACATCGACAGCACCTCCCATCATCACTGGATCAATGTCCTAGAATTCCGTATTGTGAGTTGAAATTTACAGAGCATGGATGATAGGAGGCCAACAAGCAGAGCATCAGAATAGTTGAGTCTGGTGGTAATAAAGGCATGAATGATGATTTCAGGAGCAGATAAGTTGAGGAATGGATGGAGGCTGGTGCTATTGCAGAGGTAGAAGTAGGCAGTCTTTGCGATGGAGATGATATGGGTTTGGATTACATAGGATATATGGCACAGAAACAGGCCATTCGGCCCAACCAGTCCATACCGGCGTTTATGCTCCACACGAGCCTCATTTGTCTTTCCTCATCTAAATCTATCAGCGTAACCCTCTATTCCCTTCTTCCTCATGTGCTTGTCCAGCCTCCCCTTAAATGCATCTATACTATTCGTTTCAACCACTCCCTGTGGTAGCGAGTGCCACATTCTCACCACTCTTTGGGTAAAGAACTTAGCTCGGGTTCAAATAGGATGGCATGGTTGCAAACAGTTTGGTTTGGCCTGACACAATGGCTCAGGAGAAAGTTGGAATGGGTGGTGAGGGTAGAGTTTGTGGCGAGGACTGAAGACCATGGCTTTGGTCTACCCAAGATTTAGCTTGAGGAAATGACAGCTCACGCAATACTGATTGTCGGAAAAATAGTCTGACAGCACAGAGGCAGTGGAGAGGTGTTGGAGAGGTAGAGCTGAATTTTATCAAGGTACATGTAGAAGCTGTACATAATGTCACCAAGGGGCAGCAGGTAGATGAGGAAGAGGAGAGTACCAAGTATGGATCCTGGGGGACACCTGAGGTGATGATGCAGGGATAGGAAGAGAAGCCATTGTGAGAGACAATCTGTCTACAAGTGGATAGGAAAGAGTGGAACCAAGCCAGCGCAATCCCATCGAGCTGGACAACGAAAGAGAGACATCGGAGGAGAAGAGTGTGGTCAATTTTGCCAAAGACGGCAGAGGTTGAATCACAGAGAAAGCTAAAATAAAAGGTCTGTTCAAACTAAAACAAATACATTCGAATAAAACTGGTTTTATATTGGAATTTGGAGATTTAGCACTCAATGTCCTGTGGTGCCCACCAGACATGAAAATCATTGAGTGAACCGATGTACACAATTTGTTCGTACTCTGTGGTCACCCAGCATGTACCAGAGATCAAATCAGTTCAATTAGATGCTGTTTTGGGGGAACCTGCAGGTTTTTCCAGATATATGATTTAAGAAGGGTTAAATCGCCTTTCCTATCCGAGAAGATTTTCTTGTGAAAAGTCTAACGCCGTGGCAAGTTGGCAATGTGGGAATACTATGGGCTGCAGCTGGAAGTGCCTGAAAAACTGTCTCACCCTTGGTTTAACTAACACTGTAACATAACACTATTTGGTTGAAAAGTGATGATTTCATCAGGTTTATAGTCAGCACGGCCAGAATATGGGTAAAAGTGAGAACCTGGAAAATAGGTAGACAGGTTGCAAACCCACTGGAATGAAGGGACCTGGGTCTATTTCTTTAGGTGCTTCTCTTTCGGGAGGTGGGGGTGGGGGGGGGGGGGGTGAAACATATCTAGCCGAGATTAATGAAGTATTAACCCGCTAGCAAAAAGGTGTTGGAATACAATCAGAAAATGTTGGAAACATAAAGCAAGTTCATCAGCACTATAAAGTGAGTTCCGCGACCGGTGGGCACTGCAAGGAATAGTGTCTGGTAGACACAAATAACAACATTATGATTTTGATTTTATAAGTTTTCCATTTTAAATTAAAGAAAGACTTGCATTTCGATAGCACC
Organism: Squalus acanthias; assembly: GCA_030390025.1. Classification (NCBI taxonomy): domain Eukaryota; kingdom Metazoa; phylum Chordata; class Chondrichthyes; order Squaliformes; family Squalidae; genus Squalus; species Squalus acanthias. Next base: position 51,286,756 of record CM059446.1, on the reverse strand, counting down.
TTTCACGACCTCAGGACGTCCCAAAGCACTTTACAGCCAATGAAGTACTTTTGAAGTGTTTGTCACTGTTGTAATGTAGGAAATTAGATTTTATGTTTGAATTATTATATTAGTTGTGCTTCCTCATGAGGGAGCACCTGTAAGTTTGTTTTCCTGTTGATGACACTCCCAGTGTCACCCTTATATGACACTCCAGTGCAATGCTGAGGGAGTGCTGCACTGTCGGAGGTGCCATCTTTCGGATGAGACGTTAAACCGAGGCCCCGTCTGCTCTCTCAGGTGGACGTAAAAGATGCGGTGGCAATATTTCAAAGAAGAGCAGGGGGAGTTATCCCCGGTGTCCTGGCCAATATTTATCCCTCAATCAACATAACAAAAACGAATTATCTGGTCATTATCGCATTGCTGTTTTGTGGGAGCTTCCTGTGCGCAAATTGGCTGCCGCGTTTCCCACATGACAACAGTGACTGCACTTCAAAAGTACTTCATTGGCTGTAAAGCGCTTTGAGACGTTCGGTGGTCGTGAAAGGCGCTATATAAATGCAAGTCTTTCTTATCGGCCAACTAAAAAGAGGCACTGTAAAGAGAAGAGACAATTAACATTTTAGGTGTAGTCATTTTGTCAGAATCATTCTATTGAAGGGTCTCATTAAAGTGTCTTTTTTTCTCTTTACCGAAGCTGACAGTCCTGCTTTGTATTTCCATCATTTTCTTCCGAACTTGTGAATGTTCGAAATAACAACAGAAAACGCTGGAAAAACTCAGCAGGCCAGGCAACATCCGTGGAGAGAGAAAGAGAGTTAACGGAAGGGTTTCGACCTGAAACGTTAACTCTCTTTCTCTCTCCACGGATGTTGCCTGGCCTGCTGAGTTTTTCCAGCGTTTTCTGTTGCTATTTCGGATTTCCAGCATCCGCAGTATTTTGCTATCGTATTTGTGAATGTTCGAGTTGGGTTCCTCGCAGTCCTGCAGATGGCAGTGTGGCTAGAGGTTTCCAACGCTTCAGCCGAGGCCATCATTTCCTTTCCTCCTTTGCATTCGGCGAGAAGTCAAGTGTGTTCCTGCTCTGCATGTGTCGAGGTAGCTGTGCTGTGCAATGTGATGTTTGCACCATGATTTTGTTGGGCTCACAGCACCAGGCACCGGAGGAGAGTCTGCAGACAAACTGAGACTGATTGCAAACCCATCCTAAAGGAAGCTTTCAATCTCCAGAGTGAGATGCATCAAAACCGATGTGTTCAAAACAAAACCGAGCACTTTAAAGAGACTTTTCACAACTCTGCCTCTGCGTTTGTAACATTATCAACTGGTGCGTTAACTTAATTTAGAGTGAATTGAATGCATTTTGTTTTTAATTAATGAACGCATTCCCAACTTTTATTTCAGGGACTCGGTGAAGCAGTGACCTCTTCTCCAGCTGCCAAACTAACTGTGCGAGATTCAGGTGCGTTTGCCCCGAAGTGCAGAGCAGGTTTTCGCTGGAGGTCGATGGGAATCGGAGGAGGGAGGCGCTTTCTTGCACACAAGGGGCGTGTTTTCAATCAGGGTTGTTGCAGCATCTTTGCCAAGGCCAAAACCAGATGTGGGGAGGAACAGGGACGGAAGGGGGTTAGGAGTGAGGGGATTGGGAATAGGTGCAGGGTATCAGGAACAGAGGTGGAGAGGAATCAGGATTAGGGAGAGGCAAATGAGTGCTCAGAACTTGGGGTCTGCTAATGTTTTGTTTTGCTGTTAATTAAAATTCATTGAAGCAAACAACAACAACCTGTATTTATACAGCGCCTTTAAGGTAGTAAAAATGTCCCAAATGCTTCGCAGGAGCGTTATAAAACAAAATTTGACACCGAGCCACATAAGGAGAAATTAGGGCAGATGCTTGGTCAAAGAGGTAGGTTTTAAGGAGCGTCTTAAAGGAGGAGAGAGAGGTAAAGAGGTTTGGGAGGGAATTCCAGAGTTTAGGGCCTCGGCAGCTGAAGGCACGGCCACCAATGGCGGAGCGATTAAAATCGGGGATGCTCGAGAGGCCAGAATTAGAGGGGCGCCGATATTTGTTTTGAGGGGACGGTTTGTGGGGCTGGAGGAGATTACAGAGATAGGGAGGGGCGAGGCCGTGGAGGGATTTGAAAACAAGGATGAGAATTTTAAAATGGAGGCGTTGCTTAACCGGGAGCCAGTGTAGGTCAGCGAGCACAGGGGTGGTGGGTGAACGGGACTATTGGGTGAACCCCAATAACTAATCAATCCCTCCACGCCATGAGGCTTCAGTGGAAGTGGAAAAAATTGGCTTCTATTTTGAAAAAACAGACTTTTGATGTTTAGTTTTACATTTTGGACATTTTAGGGCAGTTCAAAACACCAGTTCGGACTGGCTGGGAATGCTGAATAAACAGAAATGTAGTGACAGTCGGGATATGAGAGCTCGATCAGACCTGTAAAACCGCATGAATATTAATGTTTAATTACAACCTATTTGAAATCTTGTCATTACACAGTGCAACCTAATGAATCATGAACAGCGCTTTGCTGGGTCCACACTCCACAGCTTAAGATGTTTATTTTTGACCCTGTCTCCTTGCATCATACATCATCCCCGCTTGCAAGGACATGCAGAAGCCTAGCTCATAGTACTCTGTGACTGGCCCAGAGGTGCTGCTTGAGGGCAGCCCAGGTTAAGTCATCCTCCCTTGCTCTGTTTGGGGAAACCGCCCAGTGTTTGTGGCCCACCAGTATCTGACGGGAATTTGCCAAGTGGAGAATCGCATAAGGTAGCCCTCCTGGATTAGACGGGGGATAGCAGCTGATCGGTGGTGTTTAGATTGTGGTCTTTAAGTGAGCTGTCAGGTCAGTATAGTGCCATTATTAATTAATTATGGTTATTTTTAATTCTACCATTGCCTCTCCACGTAGCAGTGACTGGGGGGGGAAAAAGATGTCTAAAGATTATTCCAACTACATGCCATTCAAACTGCCAGTGTAGCAATGAGACAAAGCATTTTGATCATTTTCTGGTTTTATTTTGCTTTTTTTTCCATTTTATTTGAGAATAGAATGATAGGAAGAGTAAAAGCCTGTTCACCTTGCTCCCTTTCCCCATTTCTTGCACCGTAGGAATGATGAGCGAGAGATAGAATGAACCATCTGTTGTTGAAGAGGACATCACTGGCAGCGTTGCTCCCAAAATGGAGGGTCACTGCATCAAGATGGGCCAACAACTCTACTGCAAGCTCCAACCCAAAGGAGTGTGCCGATCATGAAAAAACTCAGATCCGTATGAATCCATTAAATATCCAGATGCTGTCCAATGGTCTCCATCAACAGATCTTTGGAGATATCCAGGTTGAGTATTTGGAGGAGGCAGTCCAGAAGAGCATTGAGCACCTCAAATGCCACGACCTCTGGGGCAAGGAAACCTCCATACTACGCGATGTGGAATTGCAGCTGCCCAAGATGTACGGCAGCAACATTGACGAGCATTTTCGTATTCTTGCTCAGAAGCAAAGCTTCCCTTACTTGGAGGCAGCAAATGAACTGCTGCAGTGTGACCTCCCTGAGATGCCCTCAGAGTGGACCTGGGCAGTTGGCTGGACAAAGTATGGTCTGGATGGACAAACAAAACCTGTGGACTTTCCTGATGACAAGGCACTGGTGTTTGATGTGGAGGTGTGCACATCTGAGGGCCAATGCCCAACATTAGCTGCAGCTGTCTCTCCAAGTGCCTGGTAAGAACTTAGTCATAAATGAGAGAGAGAGGGGAATTTTATGCTCCGTGCGAGGGAATGAAATCTTTTTTTACCTTGTGCACCCAGTGTTAACAAGCTCTCCTTGGTAAGCACAGCACCAGTTAGATACAGAGTAAAACTCTCTTACCACTAGCCTTGGAAGAGCTTCATTTCGTGAACTCTTGTAGTTTCATTGCCAACTTAGTGCTAATTTGGGGACTATTTTACATGCCCCCGAGGAACTAGATTGAGACTGACCAAGTCATTTCACTTAGGACCCTTCCAACCAAGAGGCATAAGACTTGCATTCTATCAATCTGGGTTTGATCAGAAATCAGATCTATAGATTAAAGGTCATTCCACCATACCACCCACTTATTTGGGACCCTTACCCAGCAAGTAAAGAATTAGGCAGGGTTCCTGCTAGCCATTGATCACTACCAGAAACTGGGTGGGTGATCGTATTTAAATGCGATGTCCACAATGGTCAAATGCCCTCCCGACACTCACCGTCTAGCCTTGTAATTGAAGAATATACATTTGGTGGAGGTGCTGGATTCCGGGCAGTGCCCATGGATTTGTATCCCAGCAAGAGTCAGCATCTTGAGAGGCGGGGCAAGTAAGGCCTCGGCTATAATGTGTGATGTGTAAAGCTGTCTTGCATTCAGATTGGATTCTGTATACGCCTCACCTACTCCTCAGGTACTCCTGGTGCAGTAAGCGTCTCATCGAGAAGCGTTACACCTGGTCCAGTCAGCTGGTCCTGGCCGACCTAATTCCCCTGGAGACATCTGGAAACTCCACCCGTCCGTCGAGAGGCGACTGGCCAGAGAAACTGGTCATTGGCCACAATGTCAGCTATGACAGAGCAAGGGTCAAGGAGCAGTACCTGATGAAGGTGAGTCCGCCAATTGATAAATGTTTTTCTCCGGCAAATCCTTTGCCGGATTTCCAGCACCTTCTGTCAAAGGCATCTTCAGAGTGAGAAGTTGATGGCAGAAGATACTGGAAGGATTCTTGCCACTGTACCATCTCATGAAGGGTATTAATGTGATGGCTAGACAAAGAAGCTCCTAGGTTTGATCTTGGGCTGTCCTGGGTACTCTAACTGGCCTCATCACCCCTGGTCTAAGGAGGGGGGATAAAAAAATCAGACTGGGTTGCTGCTCCTGATTGCTATGTGGAAAGTGTGTGGGTGTTGGGTGAGGACAATGATCGGGATCAGCTGTGCTGTGGTTCAATAGCTTGACAAAACTCTTTTTAATAATGGCCACGTGGGCAAGCTTCCAGAGAGTGCCCGGCAGCCATAATAGTACTGCCGAAGGAGCCCGAGGTATTAGAAAGCAAGAAAATGATTTTAAAAATACCTCAAATAGAAAGAAGATGTAGGATGAAAGATTTAATTTTAGTTACTAGTCGATCTCCTGTGGCATTGCACATGGAGAGTCAAGATCAAGAGTAGCCTTGGGTGATGTGGAGGGTGGGAGATAACTGGATCAGGGCATATGCATGTATTTTAGTCCCTATGTTAAAGCCATCAACTCTGTCCTTATTTTTGTATAATAATTTGCTTTCATTGTTATTGCTTACAATTAAGTTGAAAAACTTACCACAGTTTGGGAAGCAGAAAAGTCGAGTTGATTGGAACAAAGGAGTTTCTCTGCAGTACAGGCTGAGGAGCTCAAGTGGCACCACTGGCTGGAGGGTATAATTACATTGAGAAGCTTACATCAACAGGTTTCCATTATAAATGTGTATATAGGAAGTTATCATGGGAAAAGTTGACAGAAAAGTGTGACAAAAACGTGACGAGAAGAAGTTAAGTTTTGTAATTGGGGAATCCATTAGACGCAAAGTTTATAATGCATTATAGATGAACTCAGCTCGCAATTGAAGTGGGAGGAGTATTACACAGTACATAGTATTTACAGCACAGAAACAGGCCATTCGGCCCAACATTCATGCTTCACATTAGCCTCCTCCCACCCTTCTTCATTTAACCCCTTCAACAGATCCTTCTATTCATTTCTCCCTTATGTGTTTATCTAGCTTCCCCTTAAATGCATCTGTGCTATTCGCCTCAACTGCTCCATGTGGTAGCGAGTTCCACATTCTAACCACTCTCTGGGTAAAGATGTTTCTCCTGAATTTCCTATTGGATTTATTAGTGACTATCTTATATTTATGGCCCCTTAGTAGTCGACTAACTAAAAGAATCTCCTCACCAACATTCCCTTTAAGTTGCGCGGCTGTGCAGCGCTCCAGGGATTCAATGCAAAAACCGCGCATGCGCCATATTTTGAATGGCCTGTGTAGCCCCTTAAAGGGGCCGCGCAGCGGCAAAAAAAAATTAGAGGGAACATTGCGCCTCACACTCATGTACTTTCCTTCTTTCTTTCTCTCTCCCTCCCTTGTAAAAAAGGTACGGTAATAGTCATGGGTGATTTTAATCTCCATATTGATTGGACAAATCAAATTGGCCATGGTAGCCTAGAGGAGAGTTCATAGAGTGCATCCGGGATGTTTTCCTAGAACAGTATGTAATGGAACCAACCAGGGAGCAGGCTATCTTGGATCTGGTACTATGTAATGAGACAGAATTAATAAATGATCTCATAGTAAAGGATCCTCTAGGAAAGAGTGATCATAGCATGGTTGAATTTCAAATTCAGTTGGAGGGTGAGAAAGTTGTATCCCAAACCAGTGTGCTGATCTTAAACAAAGGCAATTATAATGGCATGAGGGCAGAACTGGCTAAAGTGGACTGGAAAAACAAATTAAAGGGTAAGAAAGTTGAAATGCAGTGGCAGACATTTAAGGAGATATTTCATAACTCTCAACAAAAATATATTCCAGTGAGAAAGAAAGATTTTAAGAGAAGGGAGCACCATCCGTGGCTAACTAAGGAAGTAAAGGATGGTATCAAATTGAAAATGAAGGCATACAATGTTGCCAAGATTGGTGGGAGACCAGAGGATTGGGAAATTTTTAAAAACCAGCAAAGAATGACTAAAATAATAATAAAGAGAGAGAAGATGAATTATGAGAGTAAGCTGGCAAGAAACATTAAAACAGATAGTAAGAGCTTCTACAGGTATATAAAAAGGAAGAGGGTAGCTAAAGTAAATGTTGGTCCCTTAGAGGATGAGACTGGGGAATTAATAATGAGGAATGGGGAAATGGCAGAGACTCTGAACAAATATTTTGCATCTGTCTTCACTGTAGAAGACACTAACAACATCCCAATAATGGATAATCAAGGGGCCACAGGGAGTGGGGAACTAAAGACAATCACTATCACTAAGGAAATAGTACTCGATTAAAATAATGGGATTAAAAGATGACAAGTCCCCTGGACCAGATGGCCTGCATCCAAGGATCTTAAAAGAAGTGGCTGCAGAGATAGTGGATGCATTGGTTGCAATATACCAAAATTCCCTGGACTCTGGAGAGGTCCCAGCGGATTGGAAAACCGCTAATGTAACACCCCTATTTAAGAAAGGAGGGAGACAGAAAGCAGGAAACTAGACCAGTTAGCCTAACATCTGTCATTGGGAAAATGCTGGAGTCCTTCATTAAGGAAGTAGTAGCAGGGCATTTAGAAAAACATACTGCAGTCAAACAGAGTCAGCATGGTTTTAGGAAAGGGAAATCACGTTTAACAAATTTGCTGGAGTTCTTTGAGGATGTAACAAGCAGGGTGGACAAGGGTGAGCCAGTGGATGTGGTGTATTTGGATTTCCAGAAGGCATTCGATAAGGTGCCACATAAAAGGTGACTGCATAAGATAAGAGCTGATGGAGTTGGGGGTAATATACTAGCATGGATAGAGAATTGGCTAACTAACAGAAAGAGAGTCAGGATAAATGGGTTATTTTCTGGTTGGCAAACGGTAACTAGTGGGGTGCCACAAGGATCGGTGCTGGGGCTCCAACTATTTACAATCTACATTAATGACTTGGATGAAGGGATCGAGTGTAATGTAGCCAAGTTTGCGGGGAAAGCAAGTTGTGCAGAGGACTCAAAGAATCTGCAAAGGGATATAGACAGGCTAGGTGAGTAGGCAAACATTTGGCAGATGGAGTATAATGTGGGAAAGTGCGAGGTTATCCACTTTGGCAGGAAAAATAAAAAAGCAAACTATTATTTAAATGGAGAGAGATTATAAAATGCTACAGTTCAGAGGGACCTGGGGGTCCTTGTGCATGAAACACAAAAAGTTAGCATGCAGGTACAGCAAGTAATCAAAAAGGCAAATGGAATGTTGGCCTTTATTTCAAGGGGGTTGGAGTATAAAAGCAGGGAAGTCCTGCTACAACTGTACAAGGTATTGGTGAGACCACACCTTGAGTACTGTGTACAGTTTTGGTCTCCTTATTTAAGGAAGGATATACTTGCATTGGAGGCAGTTCAGAGACGATTCACTAGGTTAATTCCAGAGATGAGGGGTTTGATTTATGAGGAAAGGTTGAGCAGGCTGGGCCTATACTCATTGGAATTTAGAAGAATGAGAGGTGATCTTATTGAAACATAAGATTCTGAGGGGGCTCGACAGGGTAGATGCAGAGAGAATGTTTCCCCTCATTGGGAAATCTAGAACTCGGGGGCACAGTCTCAGAATAAAGGGTGGCCCTTTTAGAACTGAGATGAGGAGGAACTTCTTCTCTCAGAGGGTCGTAAATCTGTGGAATTCTCTGCCCCAGAGAGCTGTGGAGGCTGGGTCATTAAATACATTTAAAGTGGAGATAGACAAATTTTTGCAAGATAAGGGCGTGAAGGGTTATGGGGAGCGGGCAGGGAAGTGGCTTTGAGCCCAAGATCACCCATGATCTTATTGAATGGCGGAGCAGGCTCAAGGGGTCAAGTGGCCTATTCCTGCTCCTATTTCTTATGTTCTTGCTCCCTGGTCACGTTTTGCTCTTTCTGTGTGACTGTATGCCCAGGATTAGTGTCTGACTGCTCACGGAACGTGAACTGTATTCACTCTGTGTCTGCAGGGGACAGGGCTGCGCTTTCTGGACACCATGAGCTTGCACATGGCTATCTCTGGCCTGACTGGCTTCCAGCGCAGCCTCTGGATGGCGAGTAAAAAAGGGAAGAGGAGGGGCCTGGAAGAAGTAAAGCAGCACATCAAACGGACCACCAGCAAGCCCAGAAGTCCGGGGGTAAGTGCCGCAAAATAACCTCATCTTGCTCGACTTTAACAATAAAGCCATGAAAATATTCAGAATCTGGAGCAAGGGATAAAGTGAAAGGAAACACAAGTGACTTCAACCCTAGTGTCACACCAAAAACAGAGCTGTACCTGGAGGAATCTGGTCTGTACCAGGACATTGTACAGCCATCCATATTGTCTGTCCGTAGGTGGGAATACTTTTACCTTCTGTGGCTACCAGGTGACATACCTCGCCTCCTATAGGTTTTCCTGACTTTTTCTACTTTATATCTTTATAGAAGGGTATTTAAGTAAGTTTCTGCCCTTTTATGGAGGTATTTTTTAGATGCATTTCCCCCTGTATTTGTGTAATTTTTATCCTTCATTCAGAGGGCAGATATGTGCCTATTCCGAGCTGCTGCTGCCAATGCCCTCTGGTGGAAGTGTCAGGAGTAACCCAGGTATTTCCCTCTACTCTGACCCCCTTCTCCCTGCTGGAGTTGCTATAGCCTCCATTGTCACCTCAGCACTCGACAGGGCTCGGAGTGAACTCAGCTTGCATCCATCCTCTGAGGCGCTAAGCTTTTCCTCACCTCAGTAGATGTTGCATTCAGATTAGAACAGTAATGTAACGTGCATGTGCCTGTGGGGTGGATGGAGAACACGTATCACCGGGAGATAAACGTGAACTCCATTTCCACTGCCGTAAAGAGGATCCTGAAGTGAAACATCAGTACAATCAATGGGCTGAAGGCCCAGAGCCAGTGTTCCATCATGGCAGACACTGAGACTACCAGGTCTTTTGCTAAGTGGCCTTGATGAGGTTAGGCAGCTTCAGGGATTTTATAATCCAGTGGGTTTTGTGCCTGCAATTTGGGGAGGAGGAGCTACCTTTCCACTGCTGTGGAATATAAGTGGGGGTTCGGCACTCTGATTTGATTCATTGCTCTCCATTGACCCTGTGTGTGTTTCTAGCCCCTGTTAGCAGTGGGCTTGAAGGTACGGTGGGATTCATTCTTAAATACTGGAGCGGAAACAGACACATTTGCTGGAGGCCCATGTTTGTACTGTTCTTCTGGCAGGTTGGAGCCTGGGACTGGGTGAACATCAGCAGTATCAATAACCTGGCCGATGTCCACGCACTCTACGTGGGGGGAAAGCCTCTCGAGAAGGAGGCTCGCGAGGTTTTCGTCAAAGGCACCATGAAAGATGTTCGGGAGAACTTCCAGGTAAAACAACAATGTAGACCGCTGGTTACTGTGACACTCTATCGCATAACATGCGCCGTAGCAAAGGATCCAAAAACATTAGGCTGTTTTGTAGTTGTTTCTTTTTTAAATATATAGGGGCAGAATTTGCGGTCGGTATGACACCGACTGTATTATCCTCATTGCTGGCGCAGAGCTGGACTAATTGCCCAACAATTCCGCATGAAAATCTTACTGCTGGTGCAAACAGGCACGGAGTCAGAAGATTGTGGGTTCAATCCCACTCCAGAGACTTAACGCACATAATCAAGGCTGGTACTTCTTTCAGAGGTGCTATCTTTCAGAGGAGATGTTAAACGGAGTCCCCATCTGCCCTCTCGGGTGGATGTGCAAGATCAGGAGAGCAGGGGAGTTTTCCCCCGTGTCCTGACCAACATTTATCCCTCAACCAATAGATGATCTGATTATTTATTTAATTGCTGTTTGTGAGACCTTGCTGTGCGCAAATTGGCTAGCGCGTTGCCTACATTACAACAGTGGCTACACTTCAAAAGTATTTAATTGGCTATAAAGCGCTTTGGGACGTCCTGAGGTTGTGAAAAGCGCGATATAAATGCAAGTTCTCTCTTGCTAGGCAAACTTGTCATGCTGTAATTACATCCTCTTGCCTATGGTGGCGCTGTAGCTTCTCTGCCTGTACTGCAGAGAAATTCCAACCAACTCAACTCTCTCTGCACCCTGGTCCAATTATCCCCTGTCCTCTAACCCTGTTTCACCTGAAGGCCACTCTTGGTCTTGACTCTTCATGTGAAATGCCACAGGAGGTTGAGTTAGTATGATTTGAAGTGATTTATTAAAGTTTGAGGAAACTTGAAATCTTCTGTCTTGAAGGAGATAAGTTTAAGAGATGATCCAAATAGAAGTATTTGAGATAAGTTAATGGTATGAAAAAGGAAACCCAGCATATTACTTTAAGGTAAATTGCATGAGTAGAACTAGGCAACACAGGTTCTTAACTAGAAGGCAGATTTAGGATTGATGTCGGGTGTTCTTCACACAGAGTGATCAGTACATGGGGGTCGGAGAGAGAGAGGGGAGGAATGGGGGTCAGGAAGAGAAATGGGGTCAGAGAGAGGGGGAATAGGGGTCAGGAAGAGGGGAATGGGGTTTGGAGAGAGGGTGAACTCCAGAGGGCTGTGGATGCTCAGTCGATGAGTATATTCAAGACTGAGATTGATAGATTTTTGGGCACTAGGGATAAGGAGATAGGGCGGGAAAGTGGAGTTGATGTAGAAGTTCAGCCATGATCTTATTGAAAGGCAGAGCAGGCTCGATGAGCCATATGGCCTACTCCTGCTCCTATTTCCTATATTATGTTCTTATGTTCTTAATGGACTACTGGAGTGAAGAACTAATTGGATGCTGCAATGCTGGGGGGACGTTCGGGATGGATGAACTAAGATGAGCCAAATGGTCTTCCTCATCTGTAATTATATTATGCTATCCTAATTGATTTCAGGTTAAAATTTGTCCAGCTGCCCCATAGTTGCAAGCATACCTGAGTGCGTTCGCAACTGCTTTGGGTCAATAAGTAAAGGGTATCCCCTTCATGAAAGAGTGTTTGGCAAGACTTTATACATTCGTGTGTAAACACACAGAATTAAACGTGAAGATTGCTTCAGTTCTCATTATTGTGTCACTTGACTTGATGAAAATGATGCACAGTTCTCTTTCTCTTCTCCCTCCCCAAACAAAAACCAAGTGTAAGTTTGTCAAATATTTTGTCCCATTCACAGTGCCCCCTTAAAACCAAAATAAATTTACTCTGCAGTTTCAAAGTACGCTATATTCAAAATAACTATAAAATACATCAATAAAAAGCTTAATTTTCAAGTCATTTTTTCTTTTGGCGACCCGCTAGATCCTTCTTGCTACATCTCTCCTAAGAACACAAGAATTAGGAATAGGAGTAGGTCATACGGCCCCTTGAGCCTACTCCGCTATTCAATAAGGTCATGGCTGATCTTCGACCTCAACTCCACGATCTCCATATCCCTTGATTCCCCTAGAAAGTCCAAAAATCTATCGCTCTCAGCCTTGAATACACTCAACGATTCAGCATCCACAGCCCTTTGGGGCAGAGAATTCCAAAGATTCACAACCCCGAGTGAAGAAATTCCTCTTCATCTCAGTTTTAAATGGCTGACCCCTTATCCTGCGACTATGCCCCCTAGTTCTGGACTCTCCAGCCAGGAGAAACAACCTCTCAGCATCTACCCTCTCAATTCCCCTCGGGGATCTTGTATGTTTCAATGAGATCACCTCTTATTCTTTGAAACTCCAGAGAGTATAGGCCCATTCTACTCAATCTCTCCTCATAGGACAACCCTCTCATCCCAGGAATCAATCGAGTGAACCTTGGTTGCACCGCCTCTAAGGCAAGTATATCCTTCCTCAAATAAGGAGACCAAAACTGTACACAGTACTCCAGGTGTGGTCTCACCAAAGCCTTGTACAATTGTAGCAAGACTTCCTTACTCTTGTGCTCCAACCCCTTTGCAAGAAAGGCCAACATGCCTTTGCATTCCTAATTGTTTGCTGTACCTGTCCTGTACGAGGACACCTAAATCTCTCTGAACACCAACATTTAATAGTTTCTCACCATTTAAAAAATATTCTGTTTTTCTATTCTTCCTACCAAAGTGAATAACCTCACATTTCCCCACATTATACTCCATCTGCCACCTTATTGCCCACCCACCTAACCTGTCTATATCCCTTTGCAGGCTCTTTCCGTCCTCCTCACAGCTTACTTTCCCGCCTAGCTTTGTATCGTCAGCAAACTTGGATACATTACACTCTCCGTGATATCGCCAAAGGGGAGTGGCTGCCATGCATCCCATAAGTGGCTCCTTTGGAAACAACAGCAGGCCATGGCTTCAGAATGGCCTGAGGGCTCATGTGTAGCTGCCTGACCCTGGGAAATCATGCTATCGACTGGGCAATCTGGGCTGTGAATCCAGTGTCTGCACACCTGCTGTGGACTGTGAAGGCTGCTTTCTGGCCACTTGACTGCAGGGCGCTTGTAGTAGTCAGATTTTTTCCTTCCCCCGCCCTCAATCCCAAAGAAGAACAGATCTCCCCGCCGTACACACCTGTCTTGAGAACCAATAGAAGCTCCTTCCCACTGTAATTGGACAAGATTGAGGGATGGCTATCTTGAAACATAAGCCCATCAACCTCTGGCCATGTAGCGTAGCCTCTGCTGATCGTGCTTTCCAAGGGCTGCCTTGGAAAACTAGCCAATCCCAGAGCACTGTGATTGATGCCTTGTTAGCTTGGCTCAGTAGGTAGCACTCTCCTGAGTCCAAAGGTTGTGGGTTGGCACCCCCATTCCTAGACTGGAACACATAATCTATATGACACTTCATTGCATTGCTGAGGGAGTGCTTCATTGTCTGAGCTGCTGCCCTTCGGACAAGATGTCAAACTGAGGCCTTGTTTGCCTGTTCAGATGGATGTTACTGATCCCTTGGTATTAAGAGCAGGGAGTTTTGCCAGTGTTTTGGCCAGCATTCCTTCCTCAATCAACAGGTGACTGCAGAGGTTCAAGAAGGAAGCTCACCATCACCTTCTCAAGGGCAATTAGGGATGGGCAATAAATGCTGGCCTTGCCAGCGACGCCCACAGCCCAGGAACGCATTAAAAAATCAACAGATTAACTGGGGCATCATCTTTTTGCTGTTTGTAGATTCTTGCTGTGTGCAACATTTGCCTACGTAATAAGTCACTGAACTTCAAGATAATTAATTGAAGTACTTTGTCTGAGACGTGATAAACAATGATCATTGAAACTTATAAAATTCTAACAGGACTAGACAGACTAGATGCAGGAAGGATGTTCCCGATGGCGGGGGAGTCCAGAACCAGGGGTCACAGTCTAAAGATAAGGGGTAAGCCATTTAGGACTGGGATGAGGAGGAATTTCTTCACCCAGAGAGTGGTGAACCTGTGGAATTCTCTACCACAGAAGACAGTTGAGTCCAATTCATTAAATATATTCAAGAAGGAGTTAGATATATTTTTTAAGGCTAAGGGGATTAAGGGATATGGGGAGAAAGCCGGGACAGGGTACTGAATTTGGATGATCAGCCATGATCGCATTGAATGGCGGAGCAGGCTCGAGGGGCCGAATGGCCTACTCCTGCTCCTATCTTCTATGTTTCTATGATATAAATTTTAATGTGTTTTTGCCTGTGGAGGAATCCGTGGCTTGAATGACCCGCTCTCCGCTAAAGCGAGGTGTCCAGAACACACCGTTCCTGTGGGAAGTATCCAGAAAAAAATACAGGCAGACAATTTATCTTTTACATGAATTGCTTTATTTTTTAATACCTCATTTTGTGTGTAATATTCCAATGCGATGTGTTCTTTTATTCCACTGCTGACAGGAGCTGATGCGTTACTGTGCGCTTGACGTTAAGGCTACCTATGAGGTGTTTTGTGAGGAGCTTCCACTCTTTCTAGAAAGGTGAGTCGTCTTTTCTGAACGACTGATCTCATCTCTGCTTCCCTTGTTGACCGGCAGCCAGAGTAGGCCAGTCACAGGGCGATAGCGACTGCGTCACTAGATCTCCCGACGTAAAATCTTCTGCTCAAACAGTTCGAATAACAGTGATTCTAAAAGAACACTAAAAGCACTGCCTAGTGCGATGCTGAGCCACACACACAGACCAAAAAGGTCCTAGACTCAATCCCCAGTCGATGCGAGCTGATTTCAGCAGGATTTTGTTAGAGGTGTTCCATTAAGCCCCTATGTCTCTGAGCTAGGAAGGGTTCCTGCTCCTAAACACTGTCCAGGGACTCGCTGCTGGAAGTGCATGTGTGAGAACAGAATTGGACTTGGCTATGATTTCCCCCCCCCCCCCCCCATTGTTGAATAGACTGCCAACATTTCCTGTCACGGGTCACATTTGGGTTGGGGGCCGTGGAGGCGACTGGGACCTGTAGCACTGTACCCTTCGGAGTTGAGGGGAAAATATTACAGACTTAGTGCCTGCTGAATCTGAAAAGTGAGGCCGGTTTAACTCAGATATTGCTATCTGGTATAGATGCTGTCTGTCTCCTACACATCTTGCCGTTCAGATGCATTGGCGGTGTAGACAGGGTGGTTGGTCTCCCCTTGCTCAATAGACTTACTATGCATTGAGGTGGATGATACCCTTATCCCTGTTCCAGGACTTTTCCCTGGCAATCCAGTTAATGAGTAAACAACAGGACCCACAGCTGGAGACGTCACTAGCTAGAGCCCTAGTGAAGGGCGCTGCTTCCTCGCTGGGCAGTTGGACTCGTTCTGCGCCACACAGAGCACTAACTGTGGCTTCTCCTTTCTGATTAGGTGCCCACACCCGGTGACTTTTGCTGGCATGCTGGAGATGGGGCAGTGTTACCTTCCCATAAACCACAACTGGAAGCGATACCAGGATGAGGCGCAGGGTACATATGAAGAGCTGCAACGGGAGATGAAGCAGTCTCTCATGAACCTGGCCAACGATGCCTGCCAGCTACTCTATGATGAAAGGTGCGTTACTTTATTTTTAAAATTTACTTGCCAGAGCCCCACCAGTAATCCAGGACTCTATAGTGCTTGAGCACATAATCTAGGCTGACACTTCACTGAGTATGAGGGAGTGCTCTCTTACCGGAGGTGTCGCTCTTCAGATGAGATGTTAAACCGAGGCTCCGTCTGCCTGTTCAGGTGAACATAAAGATCCTGTGGTACTATTTGAAGAGGTGCCTCACAGGGAGCTCTCCCCATGTCTTAGCCAACCTTCCTCCCTCCCTTCTAATGCAGTAAATACTGAGAGGGCTACGGTTTGGCAGGCATTCAAAGAGGAATTGGATTGATCACTGACTCATCAGGAAGTAGAGATGCGTGTTTCACTTTGCGGTCAAAGGTTGCAAAATTGGTCAGACTGCAGCCCCTGATAATGGACCAAAGTGGTCCTTTCTCGTTGCTGTGTTTGTATGGTTGACAGATGAGGCAAGTGTTGCTGTCATTATGCACCTATTCTATGTCTCCCTGATTTTCAGGTACAAAGATGACCCCTGGTTGTGGGACCTTGAATGGGACACCCAGGAGTTTAAACAGAAGAAGAACACAAAGAAAAAGAAGAAAGAGTCGATCAGCACCAGTGAAGTTGCAGGTTGCATCTCAGCGGAGATGTTTGAGGAAGGTCAGATAACTCTGGAACTTACTGTTTGCATTCATATGACATTTGTTGTCTGTTAAACTCAGCTTTAGCGGCTCTGGATGTGAAGTGTTCATTCAGTGTAGAGTGCACCTCGATGCTGGCATTTGAAGAAGGCCAGATAGTGTTTGTGGGTGCGGAGGCTCTCATCTGCTTATCCTTCTCCTCTGCTTGGAAAGGCTCCAGCGAAATGAGGCTGTACTGTTGGGTTTATCAAAATTCCAGTGCAACACTTAAAGTTTTGCTCCTGTGACATCAGAAATGGAGGCCACTGCCCCCTTCATTATGTCACTGGAGCAGAACTTTATGATGTCCCATCTGGGGGTTCCCTGCTAAATGGCTACACACAAGCCATCTCTAGCCACCACTTCAAAGCATAAAGCACTTCAGCAAGGGAGGAATTTTCCTCTCCTGTTTCTCCCATGCTCCAAATGGTCCATTCTACACACGTTTCCGCCACCCTGCATCCCCACTATGCTGAAATGAAGGCTCATCGCACCATCTCCTGCTCATCGCACCATCTCCTACTCTCGCCCTTTCCCAAGATCACAAAACTGCAACTTCTTGCATACATAAGAACAAAAGAAATAGGAGCAGGAATAAGCCACTTGGCCTCTCGAGCCTGCTCCGCCATTCAATAAGATCATGGCTGATCTTGGGCTCCAAGCAACTTCCTTGCCCGTTCCCCATAACCCTTCACTCCCTTATCTTGCAAAAATCTGTGTGTCTCCACCTTAAATGTATTTAATGACCCAGCCTCCACGGCTCTCTGGGGCAGAGAATTCCACTGATTTACAACCCTCTGAGAGAAGAAATTCCTCCTCCATCTCAGTTCTGAAAGGGCGACTCTTTATTCTGAAACTATGCCCCCGAGTTCTAGATTTCCCCACGAGGGGAAACATCCTCTCTGCATCTACCCTGTCGAGCCCCCTCAGTATCTTATATGTTTCAATAAGATCACCTCTCATTCTTCTAAATTCCAACGAGTATAGGCCCAACCCGCTCTCAATATTCATGTCCTCCTAAATCTAAAGACTTTTTAAAATTCAAGCTTGGAGTCACCTAACCACTATTATCTCATCTTCTCTGTTGCACCGTGGGCCATGGTCTTTCACTTGGGTGACAACATATACAGTATTAGGAATCAAGCTTTTAGTCACCCGTCATAATATCTCCTTCTTTAGCTCAGATTCAATTTTTGTCTGATTACGCTCCTGTGAAGCCCCTTGGAACGTTTTACTACGTTAAAGGCACTGTATAAATGCAAGTTGTTGTTGTTGAATCAGGGAACGATTTACTTGAATATACCGGCCCATTAACTGTATTTAGTGTATGTCTTCAACTGATGCCGAGGAGGATTTGTTCATCTATCTGTATACCTCTGTATCTTCCTGTGCACTTGTGTTGCTCAGTGACTGGATGTGGTAGAAATAGAGTATACTGTTGGGATGGAATTTGATCTGTTGGTGGGTTGGATCTTAAACCCACCAACAGTGGTAATGTAAACCACATTACACATGGGGAATGAGTAACAAAGTGCCAGCTTTAGCTCAGTGGGTAGCATTCTCACCTCTGAGTCAGAAGGCCATGGGTTCAACCCCCACTCCAGAGACTTGAGCACACTGTCGGAGTTGCCATCTTTCAACTAAGACAATAAGCAAAGGCCCCGTCTGCCCTCTCAGACAGAGGTAAAAGATCCCATGGCGCTATTTGAAGAGGAGCAGGGCATTTCTCCCAGTATCTTTGCCAACGTTTATCCCTCAACCAAAATCACTAAAACAGATTGTCTGATCATTATCTCATTGCTGTTTATGGGATCTTGCAGTGCGCAAGTTTGCTATCACATTTCCCTTCAGTGGCTACACTTCAAAAGTACCTCATTGGCTGAGGTTGTGAAAGACGCTATGGTAAATGCAGGTTTGTTCTTGCTGTTTGTTCATGGAACGCACTGCGTCCCTCCCACCTTGCTACATCGTTGTCAGTTTACAGCTGAGGTTTCTTCTGATACTGTAGTTCTATCCTTACAGATCCAGGGCCTCCCTCAGAAGAAGAGGAGATGAAGGCTCCGGAGAGTAGAGCCCTTCTGGAAAATCTGCAACAGACAGTCAGCCTTCTTCCAAAGAGGAGACAGCACCTACCAGGCCATCCAGGGTCAGTGGGCAAAAATTCAAAAATAACTT
The DNA here is from genome assembly GCA_030390025.1 of Squalus acanthias. Taxonomy (NCBI): domain Eukaryota; kingdom Metazoa; phylum Chordata; class Chondrichthyes; order Squaliformes; family Squalidae; genus Squalus; species Squalus acanthias. Next base: position 51,268,243 of record CM059446.1, on the reverse strand, counting down.
TGAGCCATCGATGGCGCCATTGAACACAATGTGGTTGTAAGCCATAAAGGCCAGGGAGATGACCGGTTCATTCCCCAGTCTATGTTGAGTTAGCTGATCTCAGACATTGTGGTGGTAGAGGTGCTCTAATTGGTATCCATGTCCCTGGGTTAGGGAGGAGAAGAAACAGCCAGGGTTCCTGCTCCTGACTATTATCTGACCCTTGCTGGAAAGTGCATGTGTGTGGAAATCGGGTGGAGACAAGGTCCCACCTGGCTGTAATGTCTACTGACACTCATTTGTCTCGGCTCACACGTGAAGAATGACCAGTTGGGCAAGGCAACAGACAGTTATTAGCAATGTTCCCTTTAATTTATTTTTGGGTGCGCGGGCCCTTTACGGAGCTGCGCGGCCCATTCAGATTTCTGCGTGCGTGTAGTTTTTCCGATTGTGCAGCCAATAAGCGGCCTGCGCGGGACCTCCAGAGCGCCATGCGGCTGCGCAGCTTAACGGGAACATTGGTTATTAGTATCCATAACTCGGCATGAGAGGCCATTGAAAATTGTGTTGAAGACTGAATTTGGTCAGTTTTAGGCTGAGGAGTATCGTTGGCTAAGGTAAGGCTGTTAAACCCAGACATGAGGTGGCACAGGAAACGGCTAATAGAGACTTGTAAGCCATTGAATCCATTTCCTTGCTGTGCTCTTCCAGATGGTATCGAAAACTATGCTTGAAGTGGAATCATCCGCAATGGTTGCCGGGGCCCAGCCTCATTAGTCTCCAGATGAGGGTCACTCCGAAGCTGATGCGCTTGACCTGGGATGGATTCCCACTGCACTATTCAGAGAGCCATGGGTGGGGCTATCTGGTCCCGGGAAGAAAGGACAACCTCCTAACTAACCCCAATGAGACAGATGCACCTTCCTGTCCATACAAGTAAGTAAAGACTTTTTTATCCATACAAGTAATAAGCTGTCTCCTATCTGACAGAGTTTATTGGACAGTTAGATGACTGTTATTCCCTGGTTACACTTAGAGGGTTTGTGCGTGCCTTTCCCAGGGCTGCCCTGATGCCCTAGTAGCACCAGGCAGTGTGATACTGAGCCATACAGACCAAAACAACCCATTTTCAATCTTTTTATTCATTCACGGGATGTGGGCATTACTGGCAATGCCAGCATTTATTGCCCATCCCTAGTTGCCTTTGAGAAGGTGGTGGTGAGCTGTCTTCTTGAACCGCTGCAGTCATTGTGGTGAAGGTGCTCCCACAGTGCTGTTAGGGAAGGAGTTCCAGGATTTTGACCCAGCGACGATGAAGGAACGGTCTATGCTGAGCTAGCTGATGTAGCCTTGGGCCAGGGAGGGCAAAATTAGCCAGGGCTCTTGCTCCTGATGAGTATGTATTAACTCCAGTCTAAGCTCATAATGATTTGCAAAAGGAGGGAACTCAGAAAATTCCAAACAATTGGTCCTATTTGCAGACTATAAAGCCCATTAAACTGCCTTTTGAAACATCATGCCGTTGTTGCCTCTAGACTTGACTATTCCAATGCACTCCTGGTCAGCCTCCCATCTTCCACCCTCCAGAAACTTAAACTCATCCAAAACTCAGCTGCCCGTGTCCTAACTCGCACCCAGTCCCATTCACCCATCACCCCTGGGCTCGCTGACCTACATTGGCTCCCGGTTGAGCAATGCATCAATTTTAAAATTCTCATCCTTGTTTTCAAATCTCTCTATGGCCTTGCCCCTCCTTATCTCTGTAAACTCCTCCAGCCCCACAACCCGCCGAGATATTTGCGCTCCTCCAAAACTGGCCACTTGCGCATTTCTAATTTTAAACGCTCCACTATTGCCTTCAGCTGCCGAGGTCCTAAGCTCTGGAATTCCCTCCCTAAACCTCTCCGCCTCTCTACCTCCATTTCCTCCTTTAAGACGCTCCTTAAAACCTACCTCTTTGCCCTACTATCTCCTTCTGTGGCTCGGTGTCAAATTTTGTTTGTTAACGCTCCTGTGAAGTGCCTTGGGACATTTTGCTACGTTAAAGGCACTATATAAATGCAAGTTGTTGTAGTTAGCATATCCATACATAACTTTTACCTCTTGTTGCAACACTCCCCCACCATCTCCCCACCATTCTGGGCAATCCTCGTGCAAGATCTGAACATTAATCTCGTCTTTTCTCTTGCAACCTCTGACAGACCTGCCGTGCATTTTCCGTTTTATTTCAGATGTCCGGCAGTGGCGGGGTTTATCTTTCTCTCTGAGTTTTTGCTCTTTCTTTGTCAGAGCCATTGAGATGTTGCACAGAGAACATTGCAAAAAGAAAGGGAGAGAACAAACTGAGCCGCTAGAGACGTCCTTCAGCAATGAGTTCATGCTGACGGAGAACAGTATGTGGGAAATGGTGAGAGCGGGAAAAAAATGAATTAAAGATGGTTGCGATCTATAATTTAATCTTCCTTTCTGTGTCGTACGATATGAACATCCGAAAATGTCGGACAGGAAAAGACCATCTGGCCTGTCCCATACTGTTGTGATGCCTGATTCATCAGGTCAAGAGACTCCCTACCGCCCCCCCCACTAGGTGCCATTCTTGGGTAAGGGTATTAAGGGATAGGGAGCTAAGGTGCAGTTGAGGTATAGATCAGCCATGATCTAATTGAATGGAGGAGCAGGTTCAAGGGGCTGAATGGCCTATTCCTGTTCGTATGTAGTCTCCTGGGAAAAGCAAAAGCCCAAGGCCAATTAGGGAAAGTCATAATCAGCTGTCCCATATTTTATACACAAAACTAAAACTGTAAATGTCAAGTTTAAAAAGCCCAGGTTCAGTCGTGATTCCATGCGGTTAGTTGATCTCCTTTGGGACAACAGTAAGTACTTCATAGTTAGCCTCAGTGCCCCTGGGCTCAGGATAGAACAAATCAGCTTGGGTTCCCACTCCTGATTGTTATCTAGTGATCTTGTTAGAAAGTGCATGTGTGGGGTTTGGATGAATGCAGGAACATCAACAACAACTTGCATTTATATAGCGCCTTTCATTCCAAGGCGCTTCAAAGGAGCATTAACAAATAAAATTTGACACTGAGCCACATAAGGAGATATTAGGACAGGTGAAGAGGTAGGTTTCAAGGGGCGTCTTAAAGGAGGAGAGAGGGGTAGAGAGGCGGTGAGGTTTAGGGAGGGAATTCCAGAGCTTAGGGCTGAAGACACGGCCGCCAATGGTGGCGTGATTAAAATTGGGGATGCTCAAGAGGCCAGAATTGGAGGAGCGCAGAGATCTTGAAGGCTGGAGGAGGTTGGCGAGATAGGGAGGGGCGAGGCCATAAAGGGATTTGAAAACAAGGATGAGAATTTTAAAATTGAGGCCTTGCCAGACCGGGAACCTATGTAGGTCAGCGAGCACAGGGGTGATGGGTGAACGGGACTCGGCTACGATGGCCTCCAAGGTGAAAAAGCAGCCGACATTCACTGTCTAGGCTCTCGCCTGAAGAATGGTACCAAAGGGAGAACAGTGCTGGTTGGACTGCACTCCAGTAGGAGTGAGTGCTTCTGGGGGAGGAGGGGAGAAAGTCAAACAATGTAAGCAGCAGAATCCCTTGGAGTTATTGTGTGACGAGTTTATCTGTTGCCACCAGGTGGAGGAGCTGAGCCACTTGGAGCCCGAACACGAAGCTGATTTCCAAGGGTCTGGTAAGGGGAGCAGAAAGAAGATTTCTGAGCAGGTGAAGCCCCGAGTCCGTTTAAAAATGTTCTGGTATTTTCCTCTGTTTCTCTTCTCATTCTGAGAGGTGCTTTAGAATGGGTGAGCAAGTCATCGATCCGGCACTCTCTCACCCGGTGACTTGCGGCAAAAGGCCCCCCGTCTACCCTCTCGGGTGGATGTAAAAGATTCTTTCTCTTTTTTTCTTCTTAAATTGTGCATGTGCTTCCAGTCCGCTTACTGTGAGAGTGGCAGCATCATGCAGGCCTCGCTGTGACCTGGTGCTCATCCATCTGTTCGCCTATCATGACTGCCTGATTTTGATTTACAATTGGTTTTAAATATTGTAACAGTGCTTATATTAAGATATCATGATACCCCCAACAGGTTCGTAACACCTCTTGTCTTTCCCCCGCCAAAAAAAAATATTCCCTGTGGTTTTAAAAAGTCACGAGGTGCTTGAGCTATTGCTCTGCATTGTAAATTGCCATGGTTACTGATTTATTCCACTAGATCAGTTGACTTAATTTCCAGTGATGCAGAATGTCATTATTCTGTGGTTTTTATTTTAGGATCAAAATGGAGAGGCACAGCCGCAATCATTTCTTGAGGACAGCTGCCATTCATATCACCATGGCAACGGTCCGTACAGTGAGGTCAGCGTGCCTGGATGCTGGTTTTTCAAACTTCCACACAAGGTTTGTTATTTTCCCTTCCTGTGCTTATTGTCTCCTACGCTGCTTGGCTATGGGTTGAGCTGATGGTGCCAGCCTTGCTTTGTCCCAGTTTTCTCCTCTTGTCTCCTGAGGGTGCTGACTCTTGCTGGCTTATGATTCCACACGTACAGACCCCCTCTAATACCTCATACAGCTGCCCATTCGTCATGTCTTTCCGTGAGTATCCGCAGGCAGTGCAACTATGAAGGGCGTCAACAGCAGCATTTTGCTTTTACATAGCGCCGTTAACGTCGGGCAAACATCCCAAGGCGCTTCACAGAGCCCGAATCGAACAATGGAGGTTGTGCCAAAGCAGGAGATATTATCAAAAGCTCGGTCAGAGAGGTGGGTTTTAAGGAGGAGAGGCAGATGGCGAGGAAGAGGGCTTTTGGGAGGGAATTCCAGAGCAGGAGGTTCAGGTGACTGAAGGCACAGCCGCCAGTGATGGGGCGAAGGGAGGGAGGATGCACAAGAGGCCAGAGTCAAAGGAACCGAGCGTTCAGGGGAGGAGTTGTAACGCTGGATAGGGTGAGGCCAGGCCACGAAGGCACTAAAACATGAGGAAATGTGGAGAGGGGCTGTGATTATTGATCCGCTGGCAGAGTCCAAAAGCGCAATGGTGGGTGGAGTGACCAAGATGAGAAGGAGGTTGGCGAGGTTAGCTCACTGCGTGGGAAGGTTGGACAAGAGAGGAGGAGGGTGCAGTTTGTGACACCTTGGTGTGTGCAAATCAGCTGCTGCATTTACTGAGATGACAACAGTGAGGGCACAATATAATAAATTTTATATGCAGTACTGTGGGGACATTTGCGAGATATTATAAGTTGCTATATAAATACAAGTTCTTTCTGCCAGCAGAGGCACTGGATGGGGATCTTTTTGGATAAGTTTTCCCTCCCCGATTCAAGACCAACTATAGCACCACAACTGATGGCTCACCTAACCTCAGCTAACTTGGCACATACCAGGGATTGAATCTGGGGCCTTTCGTATGAATGGTTTACTACCACACTGGACCTTTGGCCACTGAGCTATCAACAGTGTTTGGCAGCAGCTATTCTGCGCCCAGTGCTGCCCCTCGGGAATGCTGACAAAGCTGCCTGCCCATACTGACACGATGGTTTTCGATGACCGCTGGGACTCAAACCTGTGACCTGTGAGCTTTAGAAAGAAAGAAAAAAGAAAGACTTGCATTTCTATAGCGCCTTTCACGACCACCGGCCGCCCCCAAAGCGCTTTACAGCCAATGAAGTGCTGTCACTCTTGTAATGTAGGAAATGCGACAGCCAATTTACGCACAGGAAGCTCCCACAAACCGCAATGTGATAATGACCAGATAATCTGTTTTAGTGATGTTGATTGAGGGATAAATATTGGCCAGGACACCAGGGATAACTCCCCTGCTCTTCTTTGAAATAGTGCCATAGTTACTTTTACGTCCACCTGAGAGGGCAGACGGGGCCTTGGTTTAACGTCTCATCCGAAAGATGACCCCTCTGACAGTGCGGCACTCCCTCCGCACTGCACTGGAGTGTCGGCCTAGATTTTTGTGCTCATTCTCTGGAGTGGGACTTGAACCCACGACCTTCTGACTCAGAGGCGAGGGTGCTACCCACTGAGCCACGGCTGACACACTTATACTTAGTTACCCTTTTCACATGTTCTCAGTATTGGGATAGAAATAGGTGAGGTGATGGAGAAACTGAATGTGTGTTTTCTTCCTTTTATCTACTTCAGGACGGGAACCAGAACAACGTCGGAAGCCCCTTCGCGAAGGATTTCCTCTCGAAGATGGAAGATGGCACATTGCAGGCGAGCACCAATACAACAAATGCAGCCAGGGCGCTGGAAATCAACAAGATGATCTCGTTCTGGAGGAACGCTCAGAAAAGAATCAGGTGATGGGTGATCCCCTCTCTTGTTTTTACCCACGTTTACTCATTGCCCATGCAGTCTCTTCCCAACACCTCCAAGTTCCCCTCCAAATCACACATCATCCTGACTTAGAAGTATATCGCCGTTCCTTCATCGTCCCTGGGTCAAAATCCTGGAACTCCCTCCCTAACAGCACTGTGGGAGTACCTTCACCACACGGACTGCAGCGGTGCAAGAAGGCGGCTCACCACCACCTTCTCAAGTGCAACTAGGGATGAGCAATAAGTGCTGGCCTTGCCAGCGATGCCCACATCCCATAAAAACGAATCAAAAAACCCCACAGGGGTGTGTGCGCGCAGTGCAGGCTGTCTGGCTGCAGGGAACGTGATGCTGCGTTTATCACATTTAGGAAGCTGGTTTTATAAGTCTGGAGCAAGTTTGATTGTGAAGAACCCTGGCCACATCCAATTTCATGCAAAGGGTCAGTGTTTTCTCTGGTTTGAATTGTTCATGTTCAGCAAAATGAGTGTTGTTAGTGTTTGGGAACCAAAGACAGCATTCTCTGTCAGCGTCAAGCAGATTTGATCAGGTGCAGCACAGGTTGGATGCAGTTTAAAAAAAAAAAGACTTGTATTTATATACCACCTTTCACCACCACCTGATGTCCCAAAGCGCTTTACAGCCAATGAAGTACTTTTTGAAGTGTAGTCACTGTTGTAATGTGGGAAACGCAGCAGACAATTTGTGCACAGCAAGCTCCCACAAACAGCAATGTGATAAGGACCAGCTATTCTGTTTTTGTTATGTTGATTGAGGGATAAATATTGGCCAGGACACCGGGGATAACTCCCCTGGCTCTTCTTCAAAATAGAGCCATGGGATCTTTTACATCCACCTGAGAGAGCAGACGGGGCCTCGGTTTAACATCTCATCTGAAAGACGGCACCTCCGACAGTGCAGCACTCCCTCAGTACTGCAGTGGAGTGTCAGCCTAGATTTTTGTGCTCAAGTCTCTGGAGTGGGACTTGAACTCACAACCTTCTGACTCAGAGGCGACAGTGCTACCCTCTGAGCCATGGCTGGGCCAAAGCTCCCTCTATTCTATTCCATCAAACCTTCTCGGGTCATTCCATTTTAGGCAGCCGCTGGGACAGCATCAGTCTCTCCATGTTCAGCTCAAACACATTTAGATACAGAGTGAAGCTCCATCTGCTCTGCATTAACAATGTACCTCAGTCCCAGCTTCCGAAAAAAGCACCCCTACTGCACCAGTGTCACCGTTTATATTTTGATTTCCCACACTGGCCATTCTGCAGGCTCTGTGACCAATATTAATAATTAGTCCTGAATTTGGGATAATTTTCTGCTGTGGACGCGCGTGTACAAAGAACTGAGCCAGCCGAGAGTAAACTTGTCGGTCTCACCTGAGACTGTCCGGAGGAAATGTCGTTTCCAGTGTCAATCAAGCACTCCCCCTGCTGGCCAGGTAGCCACACAGCAGCACTGTTGAGTTACAGATGTGAGAAGTCGCACAACACCAGGTTATAGTCGTCCCAACAGCTTTATTTGAAATCACAAGCTTTCGGAGCGCTGCTCCTTCGTCAGGTGAAGCTTTCTTTGCCTTAAACACACGACAAAAACCACAGTCCTGTGTAATTGCTGAGAAGTTGACAAAATGTCAAAGGGCACAGTGAATCCCTCTTCCTCCCACAGAGTATTACGTACTTTCAGGATCTGTATGAACTTGCTTGCTTCGCGGCCCCAGACGTGGCGTTCTCGCTGCAGCACGAATTATACCATATGTTGAGCTTCTGGGAGCTGGGCTTGCAGGGGATATTAACATCAATGTTATCAGTCCCAGTAAACATGTTAACAGCAGGAGGCTGTTAAACTATGTAATGAAATAACATCAATTTGATTCCTTCTGCAGTTCTCAGATGGTTCTGATGCTGAAGAAAAGCGAGCTACCTCGAACAGTCACCAGGTGTGTAATAACAACATGCATTTATATTGCACCTTTAACGTAGTAAAACGTCCCAAGGCGTTTCACAGTAGCGATACCAAACAAAATTTGACACCGGGCCACATAAGGTGATATTGGGGCAGAAAGAGGTAGGTTTTAAGGATTGCCTTAAAGGAGATAGAGGTTTAGGGAGGGTATTGCAGAGCTTGGGGCCTTGGCAGCTGAAGGCACGGCCGCCAATGGTAGAGCGATTAGAATTGGGGATGCTCAAGAGGCCAGAATTGGAGGAGTGCTAATATCTCGGAGGGTTGTAGGGCTGGAGGAGATTACAGAGATAGGGAGGGGGGTGAGGCCATGGAGGGATTTGAAAACCAGGATGAGAATGATATCACCAGTCCTTGGGCTTTTTATCTTGTCGCTTTTCTCCCCATCTCTACTGACTCCTTGCTGGGGTCTGGTTACTCAAGTGGACGCCATTCAAGTGCCTGTTCTTCCATTTGTGAACCGAGAGATTGAGAGTCGACCGGCTATTTTACCAGGGAGGGCATCGCAGTCGATACCCGGTATGGTCTCCACCTGAGGTTCGCACATCTCTCGCGCAAACTTTCCAACTGGGATCGTTGGATAATGGCACTAAGCCAAGGCTCCTCCTCACAGCGAGGCAAGGAAACCCGCCTGAACTAAAACATGCCGGGGGATGGACCCTCTTGGACAGGAGTCGCGCTCTGTGCACTGAGCCCTTTAGTGACTCCCTATGGCTAATGGTCCTTCTCGAGGGCAATTAGGGATGGGCGATAAATGCTGGCCTTGCCGGCGACGCCCACATCCCAGAAACGAATAAAGAAAAAAATTATTGGAATATTGACCGCGTCCTGTTAAATGTTTGACTTTCACAATTGCAGGCATCCTGCTTACGATGAAGAGAACGGTTATGGAGCCATTTTGCCACAGGTGATCACGGCTGGCACAGTGACCCGACGGGCGGTCGAGCCAACCTGGCTAACTGCCAGCAACGCACGGGTACGTGAGGGTAACAGAGAATGTTAGAAACATGGACTTCTTCCTCTAAACACTGTTGATAGCCGACCCATTCCTCACTGTCCTCATCTGAAGGAAATGGCTTTATGGGACAGTGTAGAGGGAACTTTACTCTGCATCTGACCTATGCCGTTCCTCAGCTGAGTTGCTTAATGCTGATAATCAATGCAAAATGTTCACATTTCAAGCATTTATCAGTGTCAGCCGTGGCTCAGTGGGCAGCACCCTCGCCTCTGAGTCAGAAGGTTGAGAGTTCAAGTCCCACTCCAGGGACTTGAGCACAAAAATCTAGGCTGACACTCCAGTGCAGTGCTGAGGGAATGTTGCACTGTCGGAGGTGCCGTCATTTGGATGCAACGTTAAACCGAGGCCCCGTCTGCCCTCTCAGGTTGACGTATAAGATCCTGTGGCACTATTTCGAAGAAGAGCAGAGGAGAATTCTCCCTGGTGTCCTGGGGCCAATATTTATCCCTCAATCAACATCGCTAAAACAGATTATCTGGTCATTATCACATTGCTGTTTGTGGGAGCTTGCTGTGCGCAAATTGGCTGCCGCGTTTCCTGCATTACAACAGTGACTACACTCCAAAAAGTACTTCATTGGCTGTAAAGCGCTTTGGGACGTCCGGTGGTCATGAAAGGCGCTGTAGAAATGCAAGTCTTTCTTAAAATTGCAAGATATTGTAAACTGGGGCACAGTTCCTATTTTATTAAAGATTTCAGGGAGCCTGTGATTCAGGTGCCAGTGTTTTGCTCCTGACTAGGTCAGACTGTGCTCCTGCAGCTGGTCATTATTAAAAGTCCTTAATTGTGTAACAGCCTCAGAATTAACACGTAAGCATCAATTTAAAAAAAACTTTTTTTTTGTACTGTCCTGAAAACACTAACTTTTGCCAGGCCCCAATTCCTCAGCTGCCCTCTGTTATCTGACCCAAGCGGCCATTCTTCAAGAGTGAGCCCAGACACTAGATACTCGAGGTAATGCTGACTTTGTGCGATAGTGTAAATCGGACGATAGCGAATCGGCAGCCCGTTTTACAACTCTTCCCATTTTTATTTCCATTGACTTGAATGGAAATAAAAAACGAGGGATGTAAAACAGGCTGACGATTCACTATCGTCTGATTTACACTATCGCACAACAACAACTTGTATTTATATAGCGCCTTTAACGTAGTAAAACGTCCCAAGGCGCTGCACAGGAGTATTTTAAGACAAAAAATTTGACACTGAGCCACATAAGGATAAATTAGGGCAGGTGACCAAAAGCTTGGTCAAAGAGGTAGGTTTTAAGGAGCATCTTAAAGGAGGAAAGAGAGGGAGCGAGGCGGACAGGTTTAGGCAGGGAGTTCCAGAGCTTAGGGCCTAGGCAACAGAAGGCACGGCCACCAAAGGTTGAGCGATTATAATCAGGGATGTTCAAGAGGGCAGAATTAGAGGAGCGCAGATATCTCGGGGGCGGGGGGGTGGGGGGCGGGTTGTGGGGCTGGAGGAGATTACAGAGATAGGGAAGGGCGAAGCCATGGAGGGATTTGAAAACAAGGATGAGACTTTTGAAATCGAGGCGCTGCTTAACCGGGAGCAAATGTAGGTCAGTGAGCACAGGGGTGATGGGTGAACGGGACTTGGTGCGAGTTAGGACACGGGCAGCCGAGTTTTGGATGACCTCAAGTTTACGTAGGGTGGAATGTGGGAGGCCAGCCAGGAGTGCGTTGGAATAGTCAAGTCTAGAGGTAACAAAGGCATGGATGAGGGTTTCAGCAGCGGATGAGCTGAGGCAAGGGCGGAGACGGGCGATGTTACAGATGTGGAAGTAGGCGGTCTTTGTTATGCTGCAGATATGTGGTCGGAAGCTCATTTCAGGGTTAAATATGACACCAAGGTTGCGAACAGTGTGGTTCAGCCTCAGACAGATGTTAGGGAGAGGGATGGAGTCAGTGGCTAGGGAACGGAGTTTGTGGTGGGGTCCGAAAACAATGGCTTTGGTCTTCCCAATATTTAATTGGAGAAAATTTTTGCTCATCCAGAACTGTATGTCGGACAAGCAGTCTGACAATTTAGACACCGTGGAGGGGTCGAGAGAAGAAGTAGTGAGGTAGAGCTGGGTGTCGTCAGCGTACATGTGAAAACTTGACGTTGTGTTTTCGGATGATGTCGCCAAGGGACAACATGTAGATGAGAAATAGGAGGGGGCCAAGGATATATCCTTGGGGGACACCAGAAGTAACGATGCGGGAGCGGGAAGAGAAGCCGCTGCAGGTGATTCTCTGGTTATGACTTGTATTTATATAGCACCTTTAACGTAGTAAAACGTCCCAAGGCGCTTCACAGGAGCGATTATCAAACAAATTTGACATCAAGCCACATAAGGAGATATTAGGGCAGATGGCCGATAGTTTGGTCAAAGGGGTAGGTTTTAAGGAGTGTCTTAAGGGAGGAGAGCGAAGCAGAGAGGTTTAGGGAGGGAATTCCAGAGCTTGGGGCCCAGGCAGCTGAAAGCACGGCCGCCAATAGTGGAGCAGTTAAAATAGGGGATGAGCAAGAGGCCAGAATTGGAGGAGCGCAGATATCTGAGGGTTGGAGGAGGTTAGAGAGATAGGGAGGGGCGAGGCCATGGAGGGATTTGAAAACAAGAATGAGAATTTTAAAATTGAGGCGTTGCCAGACCGGGAGCCAATGTAGGTCAGCGAGCACAGGGGTGATGGGTGTTTGCATTGGTGTTTACCAAGGAATAGGACTTTGCCAAAGCTACAGTAAATGAGACAGTTGCCGGGACACTGAATGAGATAAACATAGATAAAGAGGAGGTACTGAAAAGGTTGGCAGTACTTAAAGTGGATAAGTCATCAGTCCAGATGGGATGCATCCTAGGTTGCTGAGGGAAGTAAGGATAGAAAGTGCGGAGGTGTTGGCCACCATCTACCAATTCTCCTTCGATACAGGTGTGGTGCCAGAGTACTAGAGGATTGCAAATGTTACACCCTTAGATAGACTAGAGAAGCTGGGGTTGTTCTCCTTGGAGCAGAGAAGGCTAAGAGGAGATTTGATAGAGGTGTTTAAAATAATGAAAGGTTTCGACAGGACAAAAAAAGGGAAACTGTTTCCGATGGCTGAAAGGTCGATAACCAGAGGGCGCAGATTTAAGGTGATTGGCAAAAGAACCAGAGGATTTGAAATGCACTGCCTGATAGGGTGGTGGATACAGATTCAATGGTAGCCTTGAAAAGAGAATTGGATAATTTCTTGAAGAATAAATTGCATGAATATGGGGAAAGAGCGGGTTGTGGGACTAACTGGATTGCTCTTCGAAAGAGCTGGCACATACTCGATGGGCCGAATGGCCTCATTCTGTGCTGTACTATTCTGATTCTATGGGTGAATGGGACTTGGTGCGAGTTGGGATACAGGCAGCAGAGTTCTGGCTGAGCTCAAGTTTATGGAGGGTAGAATGTGGGAGGCCGGCCAGGAGAGCGTTGGAATAGTCAAGTCCAGAGGTAACAAAAACATGGAGGAGGGTTTCAGCACAAAGTCAAAAATACCCCGAGTCTCTACAGACTATTCAAGTGTTTGGGGGATGCGGGGGGGCGGAGGGGCTGGGTGGCATCACAGCCAATCCCAATTTTACTGTCACCTAACATCCACACATGTGCAGCGGGTCATTGGGTAGTGATCAAAAGCAAGATCGTCAGGTAATTTTGCCCTGTCCCTAGCCCAATTGTAGCACTCCCACAGCTAACTTCGCACAGATTCAGAATGGAATTTTCCTGCTCTACATAGCGCATTACCGCCCAGGGCAGTGCATTTACTCCCTGCGGTGCCATCATGGGAGCCGTTATTATATTATTAACCCAACGAAGAATGTAAATGGATTGCATTCCTTCCCCTCCCTCACAGGCCGATCGTGTGGGCAGTGAACTAAAAGCAATGGTTCAGGTACCTCCTGGGTACCACCTGGTCGGAGCAGATGTCGATTCGCAGGAGCTGTGGATTGCTGCCATCCTCGGTGAAGCCCATTTTGCTGGAATACATGGTAAGCAATGTGTTCTCTCATTTTTTGGGTGCGTGGCCCCTTTAAAGGACTGCGCGGCCCGTTCACAGTTTCGCGCATGCGTGATACTTTACATTGGAAAAAGCCGGTCTGGGGCTGCCGGGTCCAGCAGAGCGGGCCACGCACCTTCTAGGGAACGCTGATGGTGAGCTGGCCACACTGAGGTTAGAGGTGTCGCAGACGCATAGAACCACAAACTCCAACAGTAGACTACATCAACAGGTTCAGGTGTTGATCTCATTTACACAATTTCCGTATCGAGGAAGCACTCCCAATTGATTTTTTTATCATGCACAGATCCCACGATCACATGGCCTTACAGCCTGAAGTCATGATGAGTTATTTACATCTTTCTACTTTATATTAAGGGGGTGGGTAAAGCAGTAATGCTTGATGGGAAGTGGGTGGTGGGACTCTGGCCTCTTGTGCATTCCCCCCTCCCTTTGCCCCACCACTAGCGCAGGTGCCTTCAGCCTTCTAGGCCCCATGCTCTGGAATTCCCTCCCTAAACCCCTCCAGCTCCCTCTCCTCCTTTTAAGACCTTCCTTAAAACCCACCTTTTTGACCAAGCTTTTTGTCACCTTTCCTAATATTTGCTTTTTTGGCTCGGCATTCATTTTCATCTGATTATGTTTCTGTGAAGTGCCTTGTTAATGTTTTTCTATGTTGAAGGTGCTATATAAATGTAATGATGTGGAGATGCCGGCGTTGGACTGGGGTGGACAAAAATGAGAAGTCGCACAACACCAGGTTATAGTCCAACAGATTTATTTAATTTTACAAGCTTTCGGAGCTGTTCGCTCCTTCCTCAGGTAGGTTAGCAGTGAGAGAATCTCCCAGAATTCACAATTTAAACACAGACAAAATCTATTCAAATCTTTCCCTACATCAAAGACACACTAAGAGCACAGCCAAGACAATGAGATGTGTCCCAGGGGGTCCAACGTGTCAAACCACCTGCTGGCTGCATATCCTGTCAATTTGTGTTGGTTCTTGTGTTAGTCTTTTTTAAAAAAAACACCTGGGAAGACCGGCCATGATGTCAAGTCACGTTCTGAAAGATTTGAATAGATTTTGTCTGTGTTTAAATTGTGAATTCTGGGAGATTCTCTCACTGCTAACCTACCTGAGGAAGGAGCGAACAGCTCCGAAAGCTTGTAAAATGAAATAAATCTGTTGGACTATAACCTGGTGTTGTGCGACTTCTCATATAAATGTAAGTTATTGAACATTTTTTTTACATTGGGATTTATGTGTGAATCCCCGCTTAGACTGTTGAAATGCAATGCTGATTGTTAGGGTCTGAATGAAGTGCATTTGGGCAGTCTCAGTTACTAGTGGGGATGGACTTACAGCACAGTACTGCAATCTCTCTCGGGCCAACATCCACAGCATCGAAGCTTTGACCACGCTCGACCACACGGCAAGAGAGCCCCAGGTGGACAGAGGAAACGCTTCAAGGACGCCCTCAAAGCCTCCTTGGAAAAAGTGCAACATCCCCACCGACACCTGGGAATCCCTGGCCCAAGACCGCACAAAGTGGAGGAGAAGCATCCGGGAAGGCGCCGAACACCTCGAGTCTCTTCACCGGGAGCAAGCGCAAGGAGCGCACTCAACCCAAGCACCCCACCCACCCGCCCCTTCAACCACTGTCTGCCCCACCTGTGACAGAGACTGCAGGTCCCGCATTGGACTCATCAGTCACCTGAGAACTCATTTTTAATGTTCCAAGGGACTGCCTAAGAGAGGGACTGCAATTTGGCACTAAAGGAAATTACAAATTTGGGTCTGCCATTGATCCCTTCTTGGGTTCAATGGCATTCGTCACTCCTGTAAGCGTTGTGCACATGTTGCGTTTATGGGAGTTGACTCGCACTGCCCTACAATAGCAGGATTGTAACAAACCCCCTTGTGACTAGAGCTGGATATTTGTGTCTTCGCACGCATGCTTCAATCTCTCCAAAGGCAACCAACAACAACTTGTATTTATATAGCGCCTTTAACGTAGGAAAATGTCCCAAGGCGCTTCACAGGAATGTAATCGGACAAAACTTGACAATTTCTGAAAGAAAAATTGACCAAGCAAACACTTGGTTGTATAGGGCCAAATACAAATCGATAGTAAAATCGATCAGTAAAGTGAATATACAGAACTTGTAGTTATAATCGGACACACTTAGTTCAATCAGCACATTACGTAACACAAAATAAAGAAAACGCCACGCTTCCTCACATCAGTGAGCTTTCTTACTTGACTTAAACAAGAGGACTTCTGACTGTCCTCCAGCATTTCTCACCGTTTAGACGCAGCCTTTGCTGAACCTGACTACTTTGCAGCGTTCTGTTTCAAAAATCTGACTCTTTCTCTGTGTCCCTGTCTCTGTTTTATCCTCCTTTGTTTACAGCCAAAAAGGAAAGCTGCCAGACACTCCCCGCCGAGTGCTCAGGAGCAGAGACTTGCCAACACAACTGTTGTGACGTGTTTATCAATTACTGAGACACGTTAACAAATTGGCCCAGAAATTCGCCTCTCCGGCTTGCCGCGGGGGTAAGGATCGCGCGCGCGCTCTTACCTACCGCGCCTACCATTGTGTTTTGGGCCCACGGGAACTTCAGCTCCTGGGTCTGCTCCAAGAGCCGGCGCGCAGTGCGTGCGTGTCCCAGGGGCGTAGTTAGTGCGATGCGTCCCCTGGGATCACGTGGGCCATGGAGAGCCAATGGCAGCAGACCATCTTTCATTCATAGATTTGACAGGAGACCTGTCAAATCTGTGAATTGAAATCGGCCCCAAAAGAACAGCTAAACTTAAAATAAATTTTAAAAAAACCATCACATTTATAAAATAACTATAGTTAAATAAATTAACCACTTTAAACAAAAATTTAAATTTTTGAAAAAATTAAAATACTTTTTAAAAGTGATAAAAATAAACTTACCTTTCTTTAAAGTATCTAAAAAAGATAAACCTGTTGAAAAAAATTTAAAATTATTCTTAATTAACCACTTACCTTGTTGAAAACGGGTCCTGCGCCTCCTTTTTAACAGCGTAGTTTCTTCAATACTTACCCTCGCGTAGAAACCTGAAAAAAATCTAAGTTTGCTGCGTGCGCGCAGCCTCTACCGCGCACACGGTTCACCTAGGAACCGTCCCCTTCACCATACCGGAAGTTCCGGTTTCCCGCGCATGCGCAGTGCATGCAGGAATCCGACACTTCGGGACGCCTTACGGGTGAGTACGGACTGTGTACTCACCCGGGAAGGGCCGAATTTTTGGCCCATTGCTTTTTCTTTAGTCTTTGAGGAATACAATGCATATTAACCACCTTTCATTTAGGTGCCTTTTTTCTGCATGTGCTGAATGGCCATTTGTCATTGTTGGCTTTTCTTATGTTCTACAATTATTCCAGTAATGACGGAACAAAGCGGGAAGGTGACCCATTTACAGGAACGTATAACGGACCAGTGTGCATGTACATACAGTGATAGCAATCAGTCTTGAGTTAACTTATGAGGGCCGTCTGGGGTTTAATCAGAACGATGGGCTATCTATGTAGGCGGCATATAGTGACACCGCTATTACTGGCTAGAATGGAGATAATTGGGTAATTCCCCCATCTATCACACCTGGAGACTACACTGCTGTAAGGGACTGGGATTGATTTTAAGCACATCATTTGTATGTAACTGTCCTCCACTCACTGCATTTGGCTGGAGCAATCACCGTGCTTTTATCGGGAGAAGTTGCTGCAGTTTCGGTCATAGATTCTGTTTGCTGTATTTGGTAGAACTCTATAAATAGACTCTGTAGACTGTTTGCTGTAGTACGCTGTTCAAACGGACTCTATTTACTCAGTAAATAGACTTTGTTTGAGTCCTGCCTTAAGTCCCACACCGCCTCCAACTCATTGGCTGACACAGTGTCGCCAATAGACACACTGATCTGTGTACACCCCCGGTGTGCCAGGATAATGTGGATACTTCTCCTCAGCGGGATCCTCAAAAATGGATTTTCGCTCTCTGTCTCTGAAGCCTGATGTAATTAGCCAACAGTTCAGCTTGGCGAGCTCTCCTACCTTTTGGCTATAAATGACGTTCTACCTACCCCTCTCTCCCTCAGGCTGCACTGCATTTGGCTGGATGACACTTCAGGGGAAAAAAAGCAGTGGTACAGACCTGCACAGCAAGACAGCTGCCACTGTGGGAATCAGCCGGGAGCACGCCAAGGTTTTCAATTACGGACGGATATACGGTGCCGGGCAGCCGTTCGCGGAACGGCTCCTCACGCAGTTTAACCACCGTCTGACGCCTCAGGAAGCCGAAGAAAAAGCACGGCAGATGTACGCAGCGACAAAGGGCATCCGGAGGTAAGCTCTCTCTCTACAGTCCAATTCATTCTTGGTGACAAATAACCTGTTTACAGTGACACTTGTCAGCCCTTTGACAGTGCCGGAGAGCATGAGGCTGGGGAATCCAGGGACCACATCAAGCACCTCTTGGGCGGGTACCCTTTGTGTCACTTGATTTTTCAGTTTTTCACGCTAGCTGATACAGGTTGCACATTCGTGCTAATTGTGTTAATTTTGAGTGTGATTTTTGTGTGCAGACACACCCATTTCTCTTCCATTAAGATCCTTGACTGTCATCTGAGGAGACATTTGTCCTGTCTGCCTGGGTTGGATTAGATGGGACTGTGAGGAAAGAACTCATTGTACGTGAACAGTTTAGAAAGACGAAGCCACACTGAATTAAATTAATTACTTTTCAGGAATACTGTATGTCTATTCGTGCCTCCTCTTTTCCCACCACTCAGTTTTTCACCTCTGCCACCTATTTTTCTCCATCTCTCATGAAGGCAGTGACTCTTGCTGAGTTATAGTTCCACAAGCACCAAATATTCTCCTGTACCTCACCCAAGTGAGTCTAAAGCATGAGTGTCGGTAGCTTGTCCTGATGCAAATCCTGGTGTACGCTGACTGAGCTACATCAGCAGTGGCTAAGGATACATGCACAATACAGATTAAAGCAGAAAGTGATTCAAATATTTATTTAGAGAATTAGGCGATTACTTAACTGTTAATGTCTTGTGGAGTGGAAAGTCGTCTTCATCGAGTCCACAAACCGCAAATACAAGTATATTGACGTTTTCCTCCGGTATAATAAACTGAATGACAGGTAAAAAGGAGGAGGATCAGGGAAGGCCATTGCAGTGGACAAAATAAATGTTTTCAAGAGATGATTTCTAGTGAAAGGAGGGTGGGAGGGACTGATCTCTGAACAAGAAGGAAGACTTGCATTTATAGAACGCCTTTCAGGATGTCCCAAAGCGCTTTACAGCCAATTAAGTACTTTTGAAGTTTAGTCACTGTAGGAAACACGGCAGCCAATTTGCACACATCTGGGTTTTTTTTGTTAGTGATGTTGATTGAGGTGATAAATATTGGCCAGGACACTATCCACAAACCGCAAATAAAAGTATGCTGAAGTTGTCCTCTGATATAATAAACTAATGATGAAGAGTTCAAATAACAGCTAAAAATGAGGAGGCAGGCTCGTTAAGCCTAATGGCCTAAGAGTTCTCACGGTCTCATTTCATGACACTAATATTAAAGAGCAGAAACTGAAGTGATTAAGCCTGAATTCCGTCTGCTACTTTGGTTTGAAACAGGTGTGTGCTTTCAGAAGATGGGGAGTGGCTGGCGAAGGAACTGGGCATCTCTGTGGAGAGGGCAGAAAACGGAACCGTCTCTACCGCAGACGCACGGAGAATCCAGAGAGAGGCTGCAAAAAGGTCAGTGTGCTTTTGGAAATTGGTAAATATCTAAATATAAATGTATCTTGCTAGCTATGTCAGTGACTCTTCTAAAAGCCCAGGGGTTATTGCCATTTGCAGCCTGCCTTTTCTTCCTCTGTGGCTTTCAACAGACTGTGTGTTGGACTGTAGGGTACTGACCGGCTATAGGGTATTGACCTTACTGGGATTCAGCTCCCTCCTTTTCTTGCTCTCTGACAAAAGACAGTGAGGGAATGCTATTAGGAGGGAGGAATATCCTAGCTTCACTACACCAATTGAAATTCCTATTAAAATACAAGCATTGAGCCAGTAAAAAAAAAACTGCTCACAATGGCGATTGAAATCAACAGCTCACCATCTAGGGGAATCACATATCCCACCGTAGTGGATTGGAGTGGGCTCTAGACAGGAAGTTAGTACTGTATGTAGTTACATTACATTTGGACACAGCAGTATTTCTATATGTTAATGTGTGCATTTAGTTTGCCTGCAGTATTTATCATCTTCTTAGGCAGTCCCTCGGAACCGAGGATGACTTGCTTCCACGTTAAAAATGAGTTCTCAGGTGACTGATGAGTCCAATGCGGGACCTACAGTCTCTGTCACAGGTGGGGCAGACGGTGGTTGAAGGGGCGGGTGGGTGGGGTGCTTGGGTTGACTTGCGCTTGGCTTCCGCTTGCTCCCGGCGAAGAGACTCGAGGTGTTCGGCGCCTTCCCGGATGCTTCTCCTCCACTTTGTGCGGTCTTGGGCCAGGGATTCCCAGGTGTCGGTGGGGATGTTGCACTTTTTCAAGGAGGCTTTGAGGGTGTCCTTGAAGCGTTTCCTCTGCCCACCAGGGGCTCTCTTGCCATGTCGGAGCTCCGAGTAGAGCGCTTGTTTTGGGAGTCTCGTATCGGGCATGCGGATGATGTGACCCATCCATCGGAGCTGATCGAGCGTGGTCAAAGCTTCGATGCTGGGGATATTGGCCTGAGCGAGAACACTGAAGTTGGTGCGCCTATCCTGCCAATGGATTTGCAGGATCTTGCGGAGGCTTATACATGCAGGGATAGGCTCCTCTAGTTAACGTGAGCGAAAATGTCAGACTATAAAACAGGAAAACCGGAGGAAATTACACCTGATGAAATTAAAAGTTATTTAAGTGTGTCCAAGGTAAATTGAAACACTGTTTCTTTTGGTGCCACTGGACACTGTAGTAGGATTGTTAAGTTGGCCTTTGCCTCTGGGCAGCGTTCTGTAGATGCTGGAGACTAAAGTGGCTGAGCACAACAGAACCCTAATCAACATGCAGTGCCACAGAATGTTGGGATGGAGATTTGCATCTTTCCATGTCCACCAGCCCAGTGAGTTTCAGTGGTGTCACTGTGAAGTGGCACTGATCAAACAAATTTTGTTAGTACAGGGAGGGGAAAAAAGAAAGCTGTGAGAAGTTATCCAAGGAGGTGTATAAAATTATTAGGGGCCTAGATCGAGCTGATAGGAAGGACCTATTTCCCTGAGCAGAGTGGTCAATAACTAGGGGGCATAGATTTAAAGTAATTGGTAGTAGGATTAGAGGGGAGTTGAGGAGAAATTTTTTCACCCAGTGGGTTGTGGGGGTCTGGAACTCACTGCCTGAAAGTGTGGTAGAGGCAGAAATCCTCAATGCATTTAAGTAGTACTTGGATATGCATTTGAAGTGCTGTAACCTACAAGGCTACGGGCCAATAGCTGGAAAGTGGGATTAGGCTGGATAGCTCTTTTTCGGCCGACACGGACACAATGAGCTGAAAAGCCTCCTTCTGTGCTGTAAATTTCTATGATACCCCTCACAGCAGTTAGTGAAGAGACTCGAGAGCCAAAGTCTGAGACAAAGTCAACTATGACCTCCGGGGAATCATAGGGTAAATACTATGGGGTTCTCCCCATGGACAACAGACTAAATAAAAGCCAATTTCTGGTCTGCGCTGAGTTGACTAATCTCAGCCAATTGGCTCGGTGCCTTTGGGCTAGGGGGCAGTGGGGGAATTAGCCAGGATGCTGACTGCTGATCAGTACCTCCTGATGGTGTGTATGAACGTTGAAGACACGATGAGATTCCACTATGATGCTCTTGCAGTTGAAAAGCCTGCCACTCACTGTCTGGCCTCATGCGAAAAGTGGTGCAGTGAGGAAGTGGAATTGCATCCCATTACAACCCAGCACCTTTTAAGGGTGGGGAGGAGGGATCTGCCAAAATAAAATTGTACCAAGTTCATCCAGAGCCCCCAAAAGCCGGGTACGAGCCTCCCTGCTTTATTTCTCTAACTCCGTTCATTGCTGTTCTTATGTTCAGTTAGAATCATTCAACAATTTTAAAGTATTTTCTTTCACCTTGGACTGTACAGGTCTAATGGTGCCAAGTGGAGGGTTGTGAAGCAGCGGGTCTGGAGTGGAGGCACAGAATCCGAAATGTTCAACAAATTGGAAAATATCGCCACATCCCACTCCCCCCGCACTCCAGTGTTGGACTGCTCTATTAGCAGAGCTCTAGAACCGGGTGCAGTAGGATATGAGGTATTGCTGACCCTTTTAATCTGATTCCTACTCTTCGTTTCAAAAAGGTTTCATGTAGCAATGTCTAAAAACCCACAATCTTGGGATTAAGCACAAATGGCATTTAAGCAGGAGCAGCATTAATCCATCTGACCTCCCTCATTCTTCAGACTTTTAAAGCTTAATCTAGAATTCACCTAAATGCAACATCCTGAACTACCTTGTCTTGTCCTCCTATACTTTGCAACCTTGGTGTTTTTGCATTGTGGACTTAGCCCATCAATAAACAAATGCTCCCAGGCTATGACCAGATTTTCTTTGTACGATGTGAACTTTTTTATGTACAAAAGTGAAAATATGAAAGTTTGGAAAATGTGCAAACTGTGATTTGCCCTTCCTCTGCACTTTATTTTCTACGATTCAATGAGAATATAAGCATTTTTTTTAAAACTTTGGGCCTATCCAAAAGGACTACAGTGGTCTTTCCAAGCTTGTACATTGCTAAGTTCCTATAACTATTCAAAATGTAGGTAATTGTTGTCTCTCTGTTTCAAAGAACTGTGGCTGCTGGCCTGAGAGTCGACAGACCAGTTTTACACTTGAGAGTTGTTAAAACCTGAACTGTTCAAACGCAGGCCCGTGGGGAGGAGAAAGAGTGAAAGCAATTCCAGTTGTGATATTTTAAGACTTCACGGCAAAAAATTTGATTCATACACCCTACAGACATGTGGAACTAGTTCTGACCATTTTGATGTTCTGCCATTCCTTCCCCCTCCACAGTTCATGACCAGCCGTGTGAACTGGGTGGTGCAGAGTTCGGCTGTGGATTACCTACATCTGATGTTGGTGTCCATGAAGTGGCTGTTGGAGGAGTTCGGTATTGATGGTAGATTCTGTATCAGCATTCATGATGAGGTCCGTTATTTAGCGAATAGCGAAGATAGATATCGAGCCGCACTGGCACTGCAGATTACTAACCTCCTAACACGGTAAGAGACTTGCTTTTTCTTTCCGGTTCAACTTTCTCTTTCCAGATGTTACTTTGATTTCAGGTAGGTATTACTCATGCAAAATTAAACTGGTATTTTTGTCATCTCCAATGGCTCAGTTGATACGCACACTGTCCAGTGTGGAACTGAGTGATAGAGCTGAGCAGGTCTCAAGTTCATGCCTGTTCCTGTGCTGAGTTAGCTGCTTGAGGGTGCTGCATTTGGCTCTGTAATGGGGAGGATGTGGGGTTGGGATATCAGTGATGGTTCCTGCTCCTGCGACCACCTGCTTAAAAGTGCATGTGTGGACGCAAAGATCAGGCTTAGTTAGAACTTCCCCCTGCTGTTAATTGCCTCCCACCACTCACTGTCTACACCTAAAACGTGAAGAACTTGGGTGAGTCGCCAGAGGATAGTCAGTGTCCATGGAACTGTACTTCAGCAAGAGTCAGCGTCGTCAGGACAGGAGAGAAGAATTGGGGAAAATAGGCAGAGAAATTTATTGTAATGTTGGGACAAAAGACAGTAAATAATCTGCAAGCTGCACTCCAAATATAGTGCATGAAATATTTTGGAAGTGAACCTGTGCTAACAGTGAACCCCATTTCTTCTCATTTCAAGCTGCATGTTTGCCTACAAACTAGAGATGCAGGACCTCCCACAGTCCGTAGCGTTCTTTAGCGCAGTGGATGTCGATCAGTGCCTGAGAAAGGAGGTGACGATGGATTGTGAAACTCCATCCAATGTCACAGGACTGCAGAAACGATATGGGATCCCACAAGGTACAGTTATCAGCCGTGTGTGGTGAGGTGTGCATGTGTGACAAATTGCGAACTTTGTGCTCCTACCTGAAATTGAATAAAATGTCAGATAAAATGTAGAATGAATGCTGGTAACTTGAAGCAAAACAATAGAAATGCACAGGAAGGCAGAAAGAGAAAGATAGGATCAGAACTTAATTATGTCTATCTTTTAACTGGATGTTGGGGCAGTTTTTGGTTACATTTACAATGAGAGATTTTGTTGCTGCTGGGGGTGAGGGAAGAGATTTTCAATCTTAAGTTTATTTTTCCAAACTTATTTCAACCATCGTTGAGAAATTTTCCATTTTAACTGCTGTGAGGGCCCCCCAGTAGCCAGTTCCTGATCTTTAAGAAAGGAGCGGAGAAGCCACGATTAATAAATGGAAACATCACCGGTTAGCTTAGTATCTTGGTGATACCTGCTGTAAACAACCAAGTAATCATTATTCCACCTTCGACAGTAGACGCCCCATTTAAAAAAAAAAATTAACTTCTCAGTACTTTCTCTCCTCCTCAGTTACTCTTCAGCCACTAGGCAGCAGTAAAGCATTTCTCAGTTTCAAATATATCAGTACATTAGTTAGCTAACAAATGCAACTGTTGCTTCTTTGTTCACCTCAAAGCCTATGGTACAAATCAGGCAAACTATGTAGTGTATAGGAGCGGACACTATTCTAGACTACCGATGTCCAATGTTACTGTGATTTTCGGAAAGAAACCATTTTGAGGTAATCTAATTGAATTTTTCCAGATTGTGAAGGCATTTGACAAGGCAGAATGTTCACTGTGCGGAAATGTTCAAATCCCAGGGGATGTAGGTTAGAAATTGGCAGCAAAAAGGAAAGTGAAGGGACCATTTTCAGCCAAAGGCTAACTGAGTTGTGGAATAAGTTACCAGGGAAGACCATTGAAGTAGACAGTACAAATAGGCAGAGATACAATTGGATTAATCTCTAGAGAGAAGGTAGAGATGATCTGAAATAAATGGACAATGTTGGGTCTAATGGACCTTTTCGTGCTGCTAAAATTTCTTCTCCTCTGTGATGATCTGGTGCTACGTGGGCTTTGACTAACTCATGAACACTCCACTTAAAATTAAGTACTTAACAGCCCCTTAGGTTGAATATGACACACACATCCACGTGCTAGACAAGCGAACAAATTGGTTCCTCTGCGGGAGGCTTGCAGTTCTCTGGTCTACAGCGTACAAAAGAATTGACAGAGGGGCTTCCAGGAGCTGCAGAGTACCAGATGTTAATTAATTATCAGCTTTTACTCTTTGCTTTAAAAGATTAATGTGGCACCACTTTAGTCATTATCTTTTGGAGCTTACAAAATATACATCTGTGTTTTTTGGCACCATCTGGAAAAAAAAAATCTTATAAAAAGTTCTGAATGCTGGCAAATGGCCCATTCAACACTCTGCCTGCCTCCCACAAGCATAGCTTTTGTCAAACTCTCAAGCAGTGGATTTGATACTGACTATAGCCAAATCCAATCTTAATCCGCCCCTTAAGATGGATAATAGTTCTTCCTAATATGTGGTTATATATTAAACTATCTAAAACTGGAGTGCTGCAGTTGGCATCTGAGCTAGGGAGGAGAAAATCAGGCAGGGTTTCTGCTGATTACTATCCCGTGAATCCTGCTGTAAAGTGTGTAGCTTCACTCACAGCAGTGATGCCCCCCTCCCTCAGCTGAATAGCTTTAACACTCAGTCTAGGTTCACACAAGAACAGCATTCTGGTGAAGTAGTAGTGAGACTATATCCCAGCAAGGGTCAGCACCTTCCAGAGGTGGGTAGAAAATTAACTCTAAGCCCATTATCAAAGATTTTTTTTCATAGTTAGGGCTGCACATTCTTAAAAATTCAAATCTTCTAGTCCATTAATGTATTGTTGATTGGGAACAAATCCTCCCTACCTCACAAAAGGAATTGGATGTCAAAGCCACTAATAAAAGTAAAAATGGGTCTTTCAACTGCTGCCCACTGCAGCAAGCTAACCTGATGTTCAACTGGTAGAATCAACATCTAGCTGGGCTGAACCATACTGACTAGGTCTACCATTCTGTGCTAAGTTAGCTCACCTCAGCCAAGATGACGAGAGTTGCCACAATTGACCTCAATTCCCCCAGCAAGACAAGGGAAGTATCAACCAGGGTTATCATTCCAAATAGATATCCATTGGCTCTGTTGGGAAGTACATAGTGACAGGATTCGGCTTGATTGATTTGCCCCAGTAGTTGAAAAGCCGGTCAACATTCACTCAAAATGTAGGCAGTTGGATGAGGTAATGGAGTTACTAGCACCTGTGGACTGTACCCCAGCAAGCGTCAGTGCCTTTCGCAGATCACAGGAGGAGGGATCTCTCTCCTGCCGCTGCTGATACCATAACCCCAATGCTTGAGACATGCAAACTTTTGTTGAAAAATGAAATCTCTTCACAAAAGCAAGAAACACTTTGTTCAGAGAACACGTCCACCAAAATTATTGATTATGGAATTGGCTCTCCTGATCAGGACATGTTCATGAATAAAAGAGCACCTATTACGTGGAAAAGTAACACAAGTTAAGGTTTTGTCACTTTTTAATACTTGTGCATTTTTCAGTTTTTACATTTTTTTATAATATATACTTTTCTTTCCTGCAGGAGAAGCATTAGATATTTATCAAATCATTGAAAAAACAAGTGGGTCTCTTAAAAGAAAATAAACACAAAACAGGAATTCTTCAGACCAAAGTAAGGCAACTTCAGGGAAGCACCGATACAGCTAACCCAATTTATCAGGTCTCAGTTGAGAGTGTGGTATTTCTCTGCTGCTCAATTTGTACAAATTGATGAACCTTTGAGAATGTCAAGACAACCCCATGAAAATCATGTTGGGAAATGATTTGTGTAAGTGTGACAGAGGCTGAACTGAGAGGCTGGAGAAGGATGATTACACTTTGAATGGTTCAGATCCTGCGATGGGTGCAAATTTGACCCCAATGTCCTCACTTAGTGGACACGCCATCTGCGTTTGCTGTTACAGTTTCATCTTTTTCTTTTTTTCTTCTTTGGTTCTCTGTTTTCCTGGTTTTCATCTACAGCGATATTTGACTAAAGAAGGACAGTAAAAAGTTCTGCTGTATTAATTGTACAACATACAAACCTCTATTTAAATGTATTTGCTCCATTTAACACAGAATTTCAGTAATGCTGTAAGACTTCTCCTCTCTTTCCTGTGCTGTAATTACTATAATTGTATCACTATGAGCTATGAACAACCACTTGGCAAATCAACATGATCATTTCCCACTGATTGTTCATGGGTCAGGGATTAGCACCATTGGGTAGCAGTAATAACTGGGTACATTTAAAGTCTCAAGATGAGCACGCTACTTGGCACAGCTCTCACTATAATTGTGCGCTCCATACTCATTGAAGACATTCCTTATTACCAATCAGAAGGGAGTTGACTCACACATTTAATCGAAGCGTACAGTTCAGACTTCCTTTTCACCCCTACTGTGTGGAATTCCTGACACTAATATAAAATCCTCTCTATTTGTGGTTTAATCGCTTAACAGACGAACATCTGCATTTTTTGATATGTAATAAGGTAAGAATTGTCTGGTTGCTATATAAGGTAGTGATATCAAAAATGCGTTCATATAAATTTCCTTTTGGAACACATTTGAAATCGTCACAGTGACCATAGCAAGTTTGCTTACCACCTACCCGCCCCCGCCCCACGATTTAAGCTGCACTTTATATAAATTATGACAGACTATATTAAAACGCTGAGTAACCAAGATACAAATAAAGTTATTCAGTGACTGTTTAGTTCAAAAGAATTATTAAAGTAAAATTGTTTCGTTAGTTAAAAAACTGCAATTGACATGTGAAATATGAGAAGTATATAATGGGAATAAAGATCATGAAACAGAGGGACTCATTATCCCAAGACCATTTGCAGCCCCCATTCATTTCTACTTGTAGCCCTTGACAGAATTGCTGCACCATGTGCCTCTAGCTTCCATTCACAGCCATCCCAGATGTCATTCAGTGCTTGCTTGCTTTCTTACTCCCCAGCAAATAAAACAAACCATGGCATGCTATTAGGAAGTAGGGTTCTCTCAGCTCCCATACAAGTGAAAAAGGCCACATTAAAATAGAACTATTCAATAAATTACTGACCCTGTACTTCCTCCCCCTTTTCCTCTGGGGGAGTGCCTCCACTTTGCAATACCAAACAGTGGCGTGATTGAAATTAACTCAGTGTGGGGATTTGCAGGTACAGACCTGCACCCTCCCGCCATGGTTTGGTGTATTACAGCAGGCGAGAGTAATCTTTGAATGAGACATTGCTTGAGATGTGTGCAAACTGACCTCACAAGAAGAATCAAAGTGCTTTACCTGATCACCGCCTCCATTCTCACCATCCTGGATTTCCTCCGCTTCCTGTTCTTGAAGTGCTGCGTCCAACGTGGCTGCATTAATTCGGAAATCTCGTGACGTGCTGAGCTTCATATACTGCATCAAGTTCACCTACAAGAGAAAATAAATCTTAGTAGATTGAGAAAGTGCAGAGCATTGGATCACATGGGCTGTAGCAGCTTTTCAAAGATGACTTGTTGATTCATTTGTAACAATCAAGGCTGATCCCACAGAGAAACAAGAGAGAAAGGTAAACACTACAAATTAAATTGCAACAGGAGAAACAAAGATTCAAACTAATGAAAGATAGTATTAGAACATATCAATAAGTTCTTCACACAGCGTGATCAACGTGTAGAATAGACTTCCAGATAGGATAGTAAAACCATGTAATCACTTAAGAACTAGTTGGGCGGCAGGAAGAAAGTGAACAACTGCAGCATCTTTCTGGAAGGATTAGCCAAGATGGGCCGAGTGGCCTTCACAACAGTATGTAGTGAAAAAGAACCAGCTTAGTTTGCCAAAGTTGTAAAGCAAGAACTACATGTTGCCTCAATTCTCCCCATTGATACAATCATCAGAAAAGTGATTCAATTGCCATGGCTGTCTCTTCCAGATTATTCTGAATATATCCACAGCTTTACCAGTTGCTGCCAACCCCTTATCTGAAACAGAATAAGGCAAGGGATACACTTGAGGAGAATCAAATGTTTTTTCCAAATGATGTTTCCTAGACTTATTCAAGGGGCAGTTAGGCAGTCAAGGGGAGAATATAGGTTTCCCTGGAATAATGAAATGAACGGGCCATATGTCCTCCCTCATCTGTATCTATTCTTAAAAGTAGTCATTTTAAGTTTGTGGATCTTTGTCTCCCTGTGAATCGGAGTCAGTCTGTGGCTTTTAAAAAAAAAGAGACAGCAAATCTGAGTTTAAAAACGCATACATTTTTGCACTTTACCATGTTTTAAACTAGCATCACAGTAACCAAATTCAGCAGTCAGATCTGTGATCACAATGCAATGTGAAAATATGGGCCAGATCAGTGTGCTAAATTCCAGTAGCAGCCATCTTACTGGCACCATTGGTAGAAAGCAGCAAAATACCCATACCAATAATTGCATTAATGCCTGTTGTATGCCACTTTGAGCTATTGTGATATATTTGAGGAAAAAATCATTTTCTTTGCTGTGAGGTAGGTACATTTTCAGAAGAAAAATTCGCAACACTCCATTTGTCATGGGCAAATGTACTTTGCAATATTGCCGCAGTAGCAGAAAAAAAACATCCCTTGTCCTGATTCAGGTTTAAGTACCAGGTTTTTGTTTGCTAATTTTTACATAGTTTAAGGGTCTTTATCTGGTGCACTGTATGCAGTTTTGGTCAGTTGATATGAGGAAGGATATTACAGAGGAGAGAGCAACATGTTTCAGAAATGTAATTGAGGAGAAAGGTTAAGGAAGTTGGGTTTGTTTTCTTTGCAACACAAATGATGTTTTCAAGATTATGAACAGGTTGGGAAAACTGATCCAGGCAAATTGTTCAGTGACGAAAGGCTGACATCACAGGGGACTAGAATTAAAACCAACTTTGGAGTAAGGAAAATCAGAGGTTTTACTTCTTCACCCACAGGGTAATCAAGTCATAGAATAGGTCACCAGGAAAGAATATTGAAGATAGTATAAATGGGCTCAAGGCAATTTGTTGTATTTCTGGAGAGAAAGAATTGAAGGATATAGACTTGTTGGGCCTAATGGCTTTTTGCCTGATTTGTACATACAGGTGCCACAAACAGGATTATAAAGGAGATTAACTGCCCTAGGGATAAACTGTTTATATTTCCTTCAACGTCTTTTGTCTCCACGATAATGCAATTTTTCTGACTGGAAAAACAAATAAAGTAAACTCATTGCAAATCAACACTCTTTCCCCAAAAGAAGTAGGAGGGCAGCCACCTACCTTTGATTTCTTGGTAAGGTGAATCAGAAATTTCTCATACTGCTCAATGGCAAATATCAGGTTGGGTATTGGCTTGGTTTCACGGAGCACTCGGGCCTGAAAATAGAACGAGATGAGACGTAAACTACTGTCAGCCTAAAAGACTACATGCAGGTCAATGAAAGGGGCAGGGTATTGATCACATCACGTCCTTTGACAATGTACATACAATGCCCTAAGGATCCACAATTATCCATGAAGATCTCAATTGTTATAGCAAGTTATAAATTTATTTCACAAGTGCGTGTTAGAGTAACATTTTGCAAATGACAAAGAACACCAGAACTCAAGCCAGAGGTGAGGCATTTTGTGGACAAACTGGCATTTCCAATAGCCTAGGCCTAATGGTTCAAAGCACCACGTGGCATCGTACGGAGCCACAGAAGGTCTCATGTTCGATTCCTAGTTTAGGTTGAGTTTATGGATTTCATTAGGCAGTTTTAATTAGCTTCTGTGCCCTTGGGTTGGAAGGCGGAGGAAAAAAACCTGTGTTCCCACTGGCAATCACTATCCAATGACCTCTGCTGGCAACCATGGATCTGCACCCCAACAAGAGTCAGCACTTTCAGGAGAGGAGGTGAGAAAACTGGTGGGGAAGAAAAGGTATTCCAACATCGAAGCATTCCGCTATGTCACACATAAGAGTGTGAAATGAAATAACCAAATCCTGCCACAGATGAATTTGGGCAAAATCTCAACACTAAAATACACTCAGATAATTTCTTTCATTTATAATTAACTTATATGTAACCATTACTGTTGAAACTAGTTAATTAAAAAAAAATCTTTTACTGAAAATTGTGTTCATAGACATCAAAAGAGATTAGGATAAGGCTTGGCTGTCATGCCCTCCATAGTTGAGCAGCTGGCTGAAGCATACCATCTTGGACTCGCACACAGTGACCATTTAGCTGGGCCGGTGGGCTGCCAACACCTGTGCAACCACACCTCAAAAGTCAGGAGGGGAAAGCTAAAAGAAGAATCAGATCCTTACATCTGGCATAAATTGAATCTATTACAAGTACTGTTTCTAACTTGCTTGAATTGAATTCTCAGTGCAATGCCCTTGAACCCTTCTGAAGAATGATTCCTTATTTGTGCCTACTGAATATATCTTTAGATAATGTAATAGTTAATGGTCATTATCCCTCTTAACATGGGTCAGAGTCATGAGTAGAGATATAGATGTATATCATTTTCATGTAATATATGTAAATAACTTTAAAATAAATTGTATGAGAGGGACAAAGCGCCACAAGCTCAAACCAGTAAATGGCAAATTTAAGATTGATATCTGGAAATTCTTCTTCATACACAGTGATCAGGAATGGATTCCTCGAGAGTCATGGAGAAGAAAACTCTGGAATCATTGAAGAACTATTATATGATGCAATGGGAGGACTGTAGGGTCATTCAGGATGGATGGACAAGATAGCCGAATGGCCTTCCTCTCTGTATGTTGTGAAGAGAAGGCCTCTGAACTGGGTTATAGATTTTACAGATCCTATACCGTTGCTGCAGTGATGGCTGCCATCTCCTTCTTCTTGTCCTTTTTTTTTTCTGCGCCTCCTCCGTAGCTCACCGTCTCACTCTGGATATTCTATTCGGGAAACACAGAGTTACAATTAGAATTGCCGACAACGTGTTCCTTCCCCTGCCCTGCTCCAAAACAGTAATGAAATATTCACATAGTTACAAGAGCTACAACCTATTTAAAATAAATGAACTTCAAGCTATGATTTGAAACTTTGGGGGTTTCCCCAACTAGTAATGGTTGACATTTCAAACAGAACAAATGCATAACTAAAATACAGATTTTTTACAAAAATAAATTTTAAAATAAGCTAAAGAGCCCTCATTTTGATCATAGCTATACTGAATTTAACCATTTATTTACATTAAACAGGTTACATTAGCTCAGGTAAATAAATCGCTTGGTGTGCCACAAGACAATAAGTGCAGGTTGCATGTTCAATCCCTGGTCCGTGCCGAGTTGACCAAGATCTCTAAAAGTGCTACAACTTCCCTTGGGTTGGGGGGAAACATCAGTTCGAGTTTCTGCTCCTAATTACTATCTGATGACCCTTACTAGAACGTACATGTGCATCAGGTGAGAACAGGATTAACCTTGGTTGTGATGTCCCTCCCTCCTCTCCCCCCTCCCCCCTCCGGTCAAAGTCTGCTGACTTGGGTGAGATGCTGGAGGGCAGTAAGATGAACATGGAATCATACTCCAGCAGAAATCAATACCTTCAGGACAGGGGAAATACATATTATTTATTTAGATAACGAACAGAACTAAAAAATCATAGAACTGACTGATTTATGCAACATAACCACCCAACACTGGCCATCTGCAAACAAATATTAAACTCCAACTTAAAATGTACCAAAATTGTTATAAAATCATATACAACTGTATGAATAAATACTAAAAATAAATTGTTACATACCTGAACATAGGTTATGAAAGCATAGCATTGTGGGGTCAGATGTGATCCTGAAAGTTTAACCTAAAGGCAACAGATCAAGGACTTTAATGTACTGCTCAATTGATTGTTTATCATATACCTAGATTCCATAAAGGCAGAGAGTGAGAACTTTAACACGTTACGCCACGTGGTGGAGGGATGTAGGTTTGCTCTCAGGTGCTGCTCAGTTCCTGATCTCGCTGCAACGCTGTGGGAGGTGCCAAGCTCCGCACGACAGAAGAAAAATGAAATAAAAATCAGAGGAAGTGTCATCTCTCGGCTCCTCTTAGGGCACTGGCGGAGCCTGAAAGCAGGTCGTCCCTCAGCCTGATGTGGTTTGCGGCCCACAGCAGAGGGATTCTATACTGCACTTTGACCAATCTTTTAGTCACCCTATCATCTCATTCAGTGGCTTTGCATCCATTTTTTTTATTTGCCAGTGAAGTGCCTTGGGATGTTTTTCTACGTTAAAAGGTGCTTTATAAATGTAAGTTCTTGAATGCATTATGCCTTGAATGGCAGGACAGCAGATTGTAGAAGGACAAGAGCCCAGTATTGCCTGTACCAGCAAGGATGGGCAACGAGGAATGCAAAGCTAGATCAGCTGCTTCCCTACAAGGATGAAGGGGGGGGGGAAAAAATACATGAACTGCCAGGCAAGCTCCCCAGAACACCCTTAATCGTTTCCTAAGCAACTACTGGTAGAAGGCTGGGGCTAGCTCTTCTGGCTGGGAAATGGTGCATGAGCTGGAGGGGGAAGAATACATTAAAAAAAAACCTGGCTCCGCCCAATGGCTCTGTGGATAAATACACTGGTGTGTTACTGAGGTATACAAACCAGGAAAGTCTCAGGTTTAATCTCTGATCTGTGCTGAGTTAACTGATAACAACTGGTGAATTAGGAGCGGTGCTAATTGGCCTCAGTATCAGGGAAGGAGAATCAGCTAGAATCCTGACTGGTATTCAGTGACCCTATGTTGGAAATTGCGTGTGCCTACACTTCAAGTAAGGACATGATCAGGTAAGGACTGTGATGCCCTCCATGGTTTAATAGCCTACTGACACTGTCCAAGTATAGACACAAATGGGCACTTGCGTGAGGTACTGGAATGCTGCCGGTGCCCGTGGAACCAAGTCATGCATTCAGGAAAGAAAAAAAAAATGATGTAAATCAAGGCCCGTAATTTCCAATAGGAGGCTTCCTGCGTGCGGATGCCTCCTATCAGGAAAAAAAATCTACAAACTTACCCGAGGGCTCCCGAGGTCCGGACACTTCTGCTCCTGGGCCTGTCCACACTCGAAATGCGCAGGGCTCACGTATCCCAGGGGCGCATGCAGTTCGCAAGCGTCCCTGGGGTCACGTGGGCCAAGCCAGCCACTAGGAGAAGGGAATCTCCCTTCATATTTTTGACAGATAGACCTGTCAAATATATGAATGGAGATCACCCCATAAAGACACAAACATTAAATAAATTTTAAAAAAACCTTCACGTTTTTAAAATGAGTTATAATTACATTAAGTTAAATATTTTAAACAAAAATTTTATTTGAAAAAAATAAAGTTTTTTAAGGGGCTAAAAATAAACTTACCTTTTTAAAATTATAAATGAGTGAAAACTTTTTAAAACTTTTTTTCAACCCTTATGCTGGTAAAAGCAGAACTTACGCCTGCTTTTACCAGACGTAAAATTTCTAAGGGTTTTCAGCGGGCGGGGGTTCTGCAGAAAGCGGAACTCTCTGCCCGCAGAGGCCCTTCTCCAGGGCAGGCGTCTGATCTGTCAAGAGCATTCTTGACAGATCGGAAATGCCGGTTTTCAGCGTATGCACAGCGCGTACACACCCGTAGGCATCGGAAAATACGGGCCATTATTGTTTTAATCTATCCCACCAACTAGCACTGGGGTCGTTTGTTGCTCTGGAGCTACCAGTGCATTGTTTTGCTGCCCTCTTGTGGTACCACTGCTTGTAAAAAGAATGCAACACCTGACATTATCAGCAGCTGAACCTCTGCTGGCCTGACATGTACTTTGTAGACTTAAACTATAAAATACACAAATAAGAATCTATACAATGTGTATAAAACATCAAGGTATACAGCAAATTTTATTAAAGGGGTACTGTCTTAATTGAAAACGCAATTGCATTTGGGGAGGGAGAACTGCTGTAGGACATCATGTGCAGATGTCACAATTATTCTTTTGGAGACACACTACATCATTGTGTTCTTCATTTGCTAACAAACGAGAAAAAATGTGCCCAATGCTTTTTCATAAAGATGGTGCTCTTTTAAATAAATACTCCACACCGTTCGAGAGAGAGAGAGAGAGAGCTGTACACCAACTGAGGTCTCTTTGCCCAGCAATTCATCTGGGAATCAGGACAGGCTGAGAATACAAAGAAAGTAATAAGAGGTGCGAAGAGGAAATATGGAAAAAAAACTTGCAAGTGATAGCATTAAGAGAAATAGTGCGGTAAAGGGAAATGTGGGCCCAATAAATATAGATGCATAAATATAAATATAACAGCCAATAAGGAAATGGCAGACTTGCTAAATGAGTACTTTTTAATCGGTTTTCCCAATGGAGAAAGGACAAAATACCAGTAGTACAGGGGAACCTAAAAGTAAGTACTGGGGAAGAACTTAGTAGATTTAATATAAATAAGAAAATGGTAATGGAGAAAATAACTGAAGATAGACAAATCTCCGGGACCTGATGGCTTCCATCCCAGGGTATGAAAAAAAAATGGGGGGGAAAATTACAGATGTGTTAGTCATAGGGGGCGACTGGGCGCGGCGCTGACATCGACTCCCGCCATATTCGGCGGGAGTTTTGCGGCAGCGCTACAGCGTTGTGCCCCGATCTTCTTCGCCCCGAACCCAAAATTGACTTCCGCCCCCTGTAGCAGCGCCGGGCGAAAACACCAACAGCTGCAGGAGGCGTGCATCAGTCGGCCGGCCGCTTCGGGGGTGATGATTAAAGGCAAGATGGCCGAGGCAAGTAAAAAAAAAAACCTTTCTTGGTCCGCTTTTTTTTCATGGGTTCCTGGCTGCGATTGATCAGCCCGACATTACTCTGCGTGAGTGCCAGGCTGATCGTGCTGGATCGCGGCTGCCTTGGTGGTCCAGGTAGGTAATTTTTCTATTGCAGAGCCTGCAGCGATGGCCCTTCCCTTTAAGGGAGGGAAGGAGTCTTTCAATGTGGCAGCGCTGCACGGCCCAGTGTGCAGCGCTGCTGAAGTCTCCGCCCCGCCTGCTGCCGATTGTGCTCCAAGAAGGAAGTGGAGCTTGATTCAGCGCTCCACTTCCTTCTTAGAGCGTAAAACCAAATTTTTTTAAAGTTTTGAAACATTCGCGCCTGGCGCTAATTTTCCAAACTTTTAAAATTTAGCGCCCCAAATGGGGCTCTAACGAATTTCTCCCCCATAATGTTTCAAAGTTCTTTAGGTTCAGGAATTGTGCCTATGGATTGGAAAATTG
Source organism: Squalus acanthias (assembly GCA_030390025.1). Classification (NCBI taxonomy): domain Eukaryota; kingdom Metazoa; phylum Chordata; class Chondrichthyes; order Squaliformes; family Squalidae; genus Squalus; species Squalus acanthias. The sequence goes on along the minus strand of CM059446.1, from coordinate 51,232,458 downwards.
CAAATACCACTACTGGATTTAAGAAGAGAAGAAGGGACAAACCAGGCAACCACAGTTTAACATCAGTTGTGGGGAAGTTACTGGAATCTAACACCCCACATTAATGTTTTTTATTACAGAAAAGAAAAGGGGGAGGCAGCTTCAGAAAATAATCAACAGTTTGATACTCACCAGCTTCTCAAATCTTGCAGGAAGACATGCCACATGTCCTGTGTAACCCTGGATATACTGGGTGGGAGGAGAAAAGACATGAAAAGTTAAAATACCATATAGTCAAGTAAAAAGAAGCATTTTCTCATATAGTCAGGATGTTCAGTTCCTCCCATCTACCCAGGGGGACTGGTTCCCCAGGCACTTACAAGTAATACTATTAAAGCAAAGGTGCTCCTCCCCCGTCTTCTTCCCAATCTACACGATCCCGGTTAGATTGGCCAATTGGTGCACCAGAGGTAGGAGAACACAGACAATTCTTCCTCCTCCTTCATGCAACTTGCCCTAGAAACATTCAAAAGGAAACTGGATTGATTCCGGGTTTAGCAGGGAATGGAGTATGTTTGGGGTAAGAAAAAGATGAAGCATGGTCAGATTGGATCCTGAAACTGGGATTGAACAATGAAGTGAGGTTGTCTTATGGCTGGCCAAACTCATTCTCTGCTGTGATTGTTTTGACAGAAAAATTGTCAGCTGTCCACCTATAAAGGAGAAATTAATGGGACTGAAAGCCGATAAATCCCCTGGACTTGATGGCCTACATCCTAGGGTTTTGAAACAGTTGGCTATAGAGATAGTGGGTGCATTTCCAAATTTCCATAGATTCTAGAACGGTTCCCATGGATTGGAAGGTAGCAAATGTAACCCCACTATTTAAGAAAGGAGGGAGAGAAAAAACAGGGAACTACAGACCAGTTAGCCTGACATCAGTAGTAGGGAAAATGCTAGAATCTATTAAGGACGTGGTAACAGGGTACTTAGAAAATAATAATAGGATTGAGCAGAGTCAACACGGATTTATGAAAGAGAAATCATGTTTGACAAATCTGTTAAGAGTTTTTTGAGGTTGTAACGAGCAGAATAGATAAGGGGGAACCAGTGGATGTGGTGTATTTGGATTTTCAGAAGGTATTCGATAAGGTGCCACACAAGAGGTTATTAAACAAAATTAGGGCTCATGGGATTGGGGGTAATATACTAGTATGGATTGAGGATTGGTTAACGGACAGAAAACAGAGAGTAGGAATAAACGGGTCATTTTCGGGTTGGCAGGCTGTAACTAGTGGGGTACCGCAAGGATCAGTGCTTGGGCCTCAGCTATTCATAATCTACATCAATGATTTGGATGAGGGGACCAAATGTAATATATCCAAGTTTGCTGATGATACAAAGCTGGGTGGGAATGTAAGTTGTGATGAGGATGCAAGGAGGCTTCAAGGGGATATAGACAAGCTGAGAAATGTGAAGTTATCCACTTTGGGAGGAAAAATAGAAAAGCAGAGTATTTTTTTTAAATGGAGAGAGATTGTGAAAGAGGGACTTGGGTGTCCTTGTACACGAATCACTGAAAGTTAACATGCAGGTACAGCAAGCAATTAGGAAAGCAAATGGTATGTTGGCCTTTATTACAAGAGGATTTGAGTATAAGAGTAAAGACGTCTTACTGCAATTATATAGGGCCCTGGTGAGACCACACCTGGAGTATTCAGTTTTGGTCTCCTTACCTAAGGAAGGATATACTTGCCATAGAGGGAGTGCAATGAAGGTTCACCAAACTGGTTCCTGGGATGGGGGGGATTGTCTTATGAGGACAGATTGAGTAGACTAGGCCTATATTCTCCAGAGTTTAGAAGAATGAGAGGTGATCTCATTGAAACATACAAAATTCTTACAGGGCTTGACAGGGTAGATGCAGGGAGGATGTTTCCCCTGGCTGGGGAGTCCAGAACCAGGGGTCACAGTCTCAGAATAAGGGGTCGGCCATTTAGGACTGAGATTAGGAGAAATTTCTTCACTCAGAGGGTGGTGAATCTTTGGAATTCTCTACCCCAGAGGGCCGTGGAGGCTCAGTCGAGTATATTCAAGACAGAGATCGATAGATTTTTGAATATTAAGGGAATCAAGGGATATGGGGATAGTTCAGGAAAGTGGAGATGAGGTAGAAGATCAGCCATGATCTTATTGAATGGCGGAGCAGGCTCGAAGGGCCAAATGGCCTACTCCTCCTCCTATTTCTTATGTATGTTCTTCAAGGCACACAAATGATTTTGCCTGCAAGAAAGTTTCTTGCACTTACCTACTAAGCCATTAAAGGAACCCCCACTTTTTAATATTTATTATTTTTCCCCATCCCTTTTCTTTGCTCTCCCCGTCACCCCCACCACGACTGAACGGTGAAAGAGACAGGAAATTCAGGTTGGGGCTATGACGCGGTGGTTCGCCTCACCATTCAATTTCACCCCCTTTCTCACCACTATCCTGTACGATTTTGAGCAGAATACCAAAAGAAAATCCACCCGTAAAGGCATTGCTCACAACACCTCCTGTCCTATTGTGGCCCAGTATATTTCTCAGGATTAAGCAGCACCAGCTCTGCATACTTACATATTTCACTAATGAGGTGAGAATGTTGTACATTTTGCCTAGCTCCTTCAGGAGAATGTCCACACTGCTCCCAGATGGAATGGATGTCTGGATCAGCTCATGGAAAGCAGTCAGCAGGGTGCCCAGTTGAAGGACTATGGCTTTCTCTACAGGTTCTCTCACAGTTGATGCTTGCGAGTTCTCATCTGGGATGGAGAACAAATTTAATATTTAATATGAGCAGCCAAGTTGTTGAGAGCTTGAGTTACAACCTTTAACCCCCCCCTCCCTGTGTCAGCTGTGGCTCAGTTGGTAGCACACTCGCCTCTGAGTCAGAAGGTTGTGGGTTCAAGTCCCACTCCAGGGACTTGAGCACATAAAGCTAGGCTGACACTCCGGTGCAGTGCTGAGGGAGTGCTGTCTTTCGGATGAGACGTTAAACCGAGGTCCCGTCTACTCTCAGGTGGAGGTAAAAGATCCCATGGCACTATTTCGAAGAAGAGCAGGGGAGTTATTCCTGGAATCCTGGCCAATATTTATCCCTCAACCAACATAACAAAAACAGATTATCTGGTCATTATCACATTGCTGTTTGTGGGATCTTGCTGTGCACAAATTGGCTGCCGCATTTCCCACATTACAACAGTGACTCCACTTCAAAAAAAGTACCACTGGCTGTAAAGCGCTTTGAGACGTCCGGTGGTCGTGAAAGGCGCTATATAAATGCAAGTCTTTCTTTCTTCTTTCCCTTGTATCTCTGACAGTTGTTATTGGTTATGTCGTCACCTCCAGTTTGCAGTCAATTACTACTGAAAGACTGATTCCATTCAAACTGATCCCCATTTATCACCTTCCAGGGATCTAAAAACATGCAGCATATATAATGAACATGAACACAGTTCAAAAGGGCAACAGACCCTTGCAAGAAAGTGTGCATGTGTGTGGACATGGAGGAAGGAGACAGGAATGAACTTGGCTGTGATTCTCCCTCCTCCATGATAGAATAGTCTGTCAACACTCACTGTGTAGACAGACAACAACAATTTGCATTTATATAGCGCCTTTAACGTAATAATGTCCCAAGGCGCTTCACAGAAGCATTATCAAACAAAATTTGACACCTAGCCACATAAGGAGATATGAGAACAGATAACCAAAGCTTCGTCACAGAGGTAAGTTATAAAGGTGCGCCTTAAAGGTGGAAAGAGAGAGTTAGAGGCGGAGAGGTTTAGGGAAGGAATTCCAGAGCTTAGCACCTAGGCAGCTGAAGGCACGACCGCCAATGGTGGAGCGATTAAAATCGGGGATGTGCAAGAGGCCAGATTTGGAGCAGCGCAAAGATCTTGGAGGGTTATAGAGCTGGAGAAGGTTACAAAGATAGGGAGGGGCGAAGCCATGGAGGAATAAGAAAACAAGGATGAGAATTTTAAAATTGAGGCGCTGAGAGTTAGGATACGGGCAGCAGAGTTTTGGATGAGCTCAAGTTTATGGAAGGTGGAAGATGTGAGGCAAGCCAGAAAAGTGTTGGAATAGTCTAGTCTAGAGGTAACAAAGGCATGGATGAGGATTTCAGCAGCAGACGAGCTGCGGTAGGGGCAGTGTCAGGCAACGTTAGAGGTGGAAGTAAATGGTCACGCTGATGGAGCGGATATGTGGTCAAACACAACTCCAAGGTTGCGAATGGCCTGGTTCAGCCTCAGACAGTTGCCATGGAGAGGGATGGAGTCGGTGGCTAGGGAATGGAGTTTGTTGCGGGGACCGAAGGCAATGGCTTCGGTCTTTCCAATATTTAGGTGTGACAAATTAGAGAGACAGTGGAGGGGTCAAAAGTGGTGGTGGTGAGCTAGAGCTGGGTGCTGTCAGCGTACATGTGGAACCTGGCGTTGTGTTTTCGGATGACGTCGACGAGGGGCAGCATATAGATGAGAAATAGGAGGGAGCCCTTGTTGGACTCCAGAGGCAATCTTGCAGGAGCGGGAAGAGAAGCCATTGCAGGTGATTCTCTGGCTACAACTGGATAGATAATAGAACCGGGTGAGTGCTGTCCCACTCAGCTGGACGACGGCAGAGAGGCGTTGGAGGAAGATGGTGTGGTCAACCGTGTCAAAGGCTGTAGACAGGTCGAGAAGGACAAGGAGGGATAGTTTACCACGGTCGTAGTCATAGGATGTCATTTGTGACTTTGATGAGAGCCGTTTCAGTACTGTGGCAGGGGCGGAAACCTGATTGGAGGGATTCACACATGGAGTTCTGGGAAAGATGAGCACAGATTTGGGAGGCGAGAACACATTCAAGGACTTTGGAGAGGAAAGGGAGGCTGGAGATGGGGCAGTAAGTTTGCAAGGACAGAGGGGTCAAGGGTGGGTTTTTTGAGGAGGGGGGATGATGGCAGTATTGAAGGGGATGGGGACCAATGTTCCCTTTAAGCTGAGCGGCTGCACAGCTCTCTGGACCTCCCACACAGCCAGCTCGCCGGCTTCTCAATAGGAAAAATTTTGAATGGGCTGTACACTCAAAAAAAATTAATGGGGACAGTACCCGAGGAGAGAGAACCGTTAACAATATCAGCTAACATGGGGGGTCAGGAAAGGAAGCTGGGTGGCCATCAGTCTGGTGGGAGTAGGGTCGAGGGAGCAGGTCGAGGGAGCAGGAGGTGGGTCTCATGGACAAGATGAGCTCGAGAGGGCATGAAGAATAGCCACTTGGGTGATGGAAGGGTGACTGAAAAACATGGAACCGCATATCAGCACAAGTCAATGTCTTCTGGAGCGGAGACGAGGAGAGAAAACAGGTAGGGGGTTTGGAGAAAACTTTTTCTCTCAGGTATGCACGCTTCATTTTCTGGTCACACCTCTCAGAAGCCAGAGTAAACAATTAGCCCTCCAAACACATAATCAAAACAAGAAGTTAGTGCAATGAGACTATTGTAGTCACTCTCCCAAGTATTGCAAATACTTCACCTTCAGTGTTAATCTGAGGTCAGTTATACCAGCTCCTTCACTGATAAACTAAAAGGGACTAAACTAAAACACAGGTATTATATGACTAGTCAATTATGGGCTTAAACAATCTTGTACACTGCTCCAGTGACTCCCTGTTGCATTGCGAAGCCACTCACTGTTCACCTGCAACTATCTATTCTTCCTTTACCTGTCAGCTCTTTGTCAGAGCTCAGCTGGCCCTTCAGCTTTGTGATGAGCCAGTCGACTTCTTCCAGGACCTTCTCCGCTTGGGACAAAACCAGCTGCTACAAAAGAAAAAAAGATTAGTGCAGCAACTACTGATTTCGGTAACTAAATATTCTTTGTAGAGTGGTTAATTCAAACTAGCATAAAACTCATTAAAAAAAGATGTGTAAAACGAAATGTGATGCTTTTGTAGCAAAGTAGTTTTTTGTTTGTTGACCAAATAGATTTTATTAAATGTCAAACATGAAGGAAATACTGATGCTGGGCTGTCTCATCTCTAACAGGCAAGTTCCTCTCCTAGCCAGATACCATCCTGACATGGACATATATTGCCATTCTTTCATCATCACGGAGTCACAATCCTGGAATTCCCCACGCAACACTACTGTGGGAGCACCATCGCAAAGACTGCAGCAATTCAAGAAGACCCACCACCACCTTCTCAGGATAACTAAGGATGGGCAATAAATGCGGCCACACCAGCATCACCCACATCCCAAGAACAATTTTTTTTAAAAAGGCAGCTTAAAGTACCACTGGCAAAGCCAAGAGACGAGCAGACTTCTCGAATGCAAGAGGTGAATGACCTAGGCAGACTAGGGAGAAATCAAGATCCTCGCAAGGCTGCAGCAAAAATGTCAGTACTGCATACTAACTCTCCAGCACAAGAGGCCAATCGTCCCGCCCTGCCCTATGGAATTCTCTTCTAAGCCACTCCCAATTTGCTATCTCTCCCTGGCTTCAAAAGCCTCTTAGAAACAGATCTGTTTGATCATGGTTTTAGTCTCCCTCCTAAGTTTCTTCATTCCCTCACCCCCTTGTAATGCACTAAAGAAACATTAGTTTATGAAAAGAGCGCTATGTAATTGCAAGTAGTTATTGTATCAAAAAAAATGCAGCCATTTTTCTGAGGGCCTGGTACAATGTGCTTACCACCACAGTTGGAGCTGCAGTTTTCGAGTTCACCATGGCAAAATGGGATTGTTCCTCTATTTCAATTTCCTTTAGAAGACAAGAAAACAACATGGTTATTGCACAGTAAACAGCAAAGCACAACCACCCAGTATAAGACAGGAACCAGTTGAGCATGCATAATGCAGAATATACGGATAGATAGGTATTCTGGTTGCTTTGTGTACCAACATCATAAATAATTGCACGAAGATTTCCTCTGTTTTATATTTCTAGTGAAATTGTAAAACATGTTCATAAAATACATTTACCATTTCATTAGAAATTCCATCCAGAGAAAAATCATTCCCATGGATTTATCTTTGGGGGAGGGTGACAGAACCTTTCCTCAGGAGATGAAATTAGTGGGTAGAGTCCATAACACAACTGATTGTACTGGTCTGTGAAAGAAGCAAGCCAAATGGGCAAAATGGCCTTTCCTTATTTCATACTTTTTATTTTTTATTTTTTAAAGTCTCCAAAACTAAATGATTCAGATCATAGACTGCATCATGAGATCCGAGAGAGAAATGTGGTATTGAGAGGAGGGAATGGAAGCCCTCATTTTTACCAGGAACAAACACACTAAAGTCAAAAAATGCTCGTAATGGATATGTGAAAGGCTATTGGGAGAAGTATACACATAGCTGGTTAAATAGTCCATGAAGCAGCTGGTCTCTACTCCTGTTCAATCCATTACAAAAGGCAGATAAGCAGCTTTGAAATTAACAGCAGATCTATGATAAACTGGTCTAAGCGGAAAGCTCCACTGCACCTCAGCTTGGGGACCATCAGCTTCCACCACATTGCTGCAGCCTTCCCACCACATCCAAACTGGAAAAATAGGCGATAGCTGAGAATACTCAATTGGCTTTGATAATATTACACAACAAAACCAAGGCAATGATAAAAGTGAACAAGTGCACGCAGCTCACACTAACAAACCAGGCATCGCTTTATAACCTGCACAACAATCACTGCACTCCAAAAAGTAATTGAATATTGCAAAGCACTTTGCACAATTAATGACAAACAACGAGTTACATAAATGCAAGTGTTTGGTTCTTTCTTCAATGGATTACTTCAGTATTAAAATGTTGTGTATCTAGGACAAGAAAAGGCTGTTAGGCTTCCATGCGCTCACCCTATTTGATGCTAGACTCATCCCCATGTACCAACACTTCTTCCTCCATCTCCTGGGAGAGGCAAAAGAAAAAAAAAAGTAACCAGGTCAAGAATGCCCCGTCAAAAATTCCTCTCTAACCTCTCAAAGGCAATAGGGCAAGTTCCAAGGTGCTGCAAACCCATTAGTTATTTCACAGAATAATTCATCATGTCTTCCCTCTGCCACGTCATTTTTAAAAAACGTGTCTAATGCCTTCTTGAAGGACTGCAATGAGACAGTCCTCGCTACCAGCTCTGGAATCCTGTTCCACCTCTGAGAAAAGTAAAACTAAAGCATATCTAACCTCACTTCAAACAGGTTTCCCCTAGTTCTACCTGGCATTCAATATCTAATTGTGTGGTGGGCTTCTGCACGTGTCTGACATCTAGCTGACCAAAAAACAACCGCAGTAAAAATAACATGCTAATAAATTAACAGATATAGAAAAGTATAGAAATAAAATGAGACAGAAATCTGATGATCTTACGTCCAGTTATATCCCTTATGTCCAGTGACAACAGTTGGAAAATCTATTGTCTAAAGCACCGTCAGTGTGCCAATGTTAAAAAAAATTCTTGGTGAAAAGTAGTTTCCCACAGTTTCTGTAGTTATTTGTAAACCAAGTACATTCTTGTCCTAACATGGACACAGTTTACAATCAGCCGGCACAATCAAACTTTAATAAAAGGGACGTCAAAGCATTTGGTGCAGTTTTATCATTCGAAAATTATAGAGTTGGTTCTGAGCTTCTGAGAGAGGCTGAGTTTTGTTCAGTATGCTAAACCTGTATTCCTTAATTTCAGTCCTAAAACTCTTTCCCTAAATGCTTCATGCAAAAATCTGACATTTCCTTTGGTATGTCAATCACATCATCATTGCCAGGTCTATAGGATGCAGTTATATTCAATGAGGCTAATTCCCAGTTCACAATGCAAGTTACTGTGTTCAACAGTTTTAACATTTCCATCCATATATACAATAAATGTTTTCTGAAATATAAAATATGCACAAAGTATGTACTAGAATGCACAATGGCATTGTGCTCGGTTACATGTAGTCATCTTTACAACACACTAGATTTATTCAGACAATTGTATATTTTCAGGTAGGCAACTACTTTTACAAACCTCCTTGAAAAACATCTTGATTCACGCACAGTATAATAATCTACCAACAACCCAGCAAAAGCACTGAATTACCTTCAGACCAATTTTGTGTGTGAATAGTTCTGTGTGGGCACAAACTACTGGTAAGGCATGCAATGACCGTTCTTTTCTTTCACCAACAAATATAAATACACCAGAAACTCTATTTGACTGCATTTTTACTGCCCAAGTCCCAATTTAAAAGCTATAAATATCTCTCTCTCAACCAACATTCTATCAAAGAAGCCAACCATTATTTTTTGTCCCAACCCCTCTGAAGTGGTTTGTTTAGCTTGGGCGGTGGGACAGTAGCATCCATGTGTCGGCTTGCACAGTTACATTGGTAATCATAGCCCCAAAATGTGGGCCAAAGATTCTGCTGCAACGACAAGTCAGCTGGTCCTAGCAACGTTAATGGAGGAAGTCAACACATGGATGCCACTCTCCCACCATCAAAACTGAATAAGCACCAATGAAAAAGCACTTTAAGTTCACAGTCTCCCTTACTGTGGTCTTTTGATTGAACCCCAATTATTTCATTGCCAACTCCCCGATCAGAACAATGAAATAGTCAGGTACTGCTGAGCTTCAATAAAAATACTACTGCATCTGAACTAAATTCAAACTAAACTGTGTGCTGCACAGCCATGATATAGCACAAGTGGAAGATAAAAGATAAATTTTTTGACACTGGAAGGATTCTTACAGAAGTTCAGATTTGAACCTCAATAGAAATCTTGCTAATTTCTGAAAAGATTTATTTCTTATGCTCCACTTGCACACCAGAACTAATAGGATGAGCTGCATCAGCCAATACACTATAGGAGGATCAGTTGGTATTGAACTTGCCAACTAATGCTACAACGGCTTATCCATGGGCTCACAAATAAGACGAACAGTGAGTAAACAAGGATGCGGTCTTTAGATAAGCTCACTTACAACACCTTAGAACAGTGCCACACTCGCTCCAATTACACCCAAATACAAACACACTTGGTATTCAATTAAAGATTGCTGGAATGTGGACAAGTCCCTCCAAATCTATCACCTCCCTAAGTCGACCACTTGCCCAGTCTTATAGGGAATTGATTTAGTGAGACTCATGTAACAGACATCAGTAGCCCAGTACTTCTGTACATAGAGCACTGACTCATAACTAAAATCCAGGTATATAATTAGGAGCTGTGGGCTAAACTGATAAAATGGGATGTGAATCGTGGTCTGTGCTAGTCCATCTGTATCTTCTGAATCATCGTGTAATTTGGTTAATTATTTGCCAAATTTGTGGTATAAATTGCCAACAATTAGACACCAATATTAATTTTTACTGTAAACTAAATTACTGCATGCATTGCAAAATGTTTTTGGTGACGACAGTGTGAAAAGCTTTCTTTCTGGTTTCCTGCTGTCTGTTCTTAACTGTAAAGTCCATGGAATAAGAAGGTTTCACTGAGATGGCACCATGCGTGGTATGAGGTCAGCTCCCATAGTATATCAGGTCCAAGGCAGTACAGGTTGTGCTTATTGCACTAGGTGAAAAACAGCCCAACTGGGCCAAATGATCTAGTTATGTTCCATACTTCCTTGCACAGGGTTCTTACCTGATCAATATCCCCCAGGCGACTGTGGACATCTTGGGACAGCTCTTGTAGCAAGCTCACTGGACTCTTACGCAGCACATGCAGACTGAACATCATACTCATCAACCCTTTACAGAACGGCACATCTTCTGTGGAGCCAACAACACATTTATACAGTATTATACCAGTGTCTGCTTAAAGAAGCGCTGATCCTCTGAGGAACATTTGAAGGCAGTTTGTGTGCAAACCCATTCCAGATCACTGCAGCATGAAGTTATACCAATAGATCTAATATCTTGTTTCACTTGAGGTTCATTTTAAGATTAAAATTCAGCACTGTTTCTTTTTGACACCACCACAGATAATGTGCTTAAAGTCCAACATGCACCTGCCTCTAACAGAACCCAGAGATTATAGCTCTCCTAGTAAGTTAGGAACCAGAAATATTCAGAACTTATGAATAAATTCCATTTACCCTTCACTATCAACTTTAGAAAAACATAGAACATAGAACAGTACAGCACAGTACAGGCTCTTCGGCCCTCGATGTTGTGCCGAGCATTGTCCGAGACCAAGATCAAGCTATCACACTCCCTATCACTCTGGTGTGCTCCATGTGCTTATCCAATAACCGCTTGAAAGTTCCTAAAGTGTCCGACTCCACTATCACAGCAGGCAGTCCATTCCACACCCCAACCACTCTCTGAGTAAAGAATCTACCTCGGACATCCCTTCTATATCTCCCCCCATGCACCTTATAGTTATGCCCCCTTGTAACAGCTGCCTCTACCCGAGGAAATAGTCTCTGAACATCCACTCTATCTATCCCCTCATCATCTTATAAACCTCTATTAAGTCGCCTCTCATCCTCCTCCGCTCTAATGAGAAAAGCCCCAACTCCCTCAATCTTTCCTCATAAGACCTCCCCCCCAAACCAGGCAGCATCCTGGTAAATCTCCTTTGCACTCTTTCCAATGCTTCCACGTCCTTCCTATAGTGAGGTGACCAGAACTGCACACAATATTCCAAATGTGGTCTCACCAAGGTCCTGTACAGTTGCAGCATAACCTCACGGTTCTTAAACTCAAAACCTCTGTTAATAAACGCCAACACACCATAGGCCTTCTTTACTGCTCTATCCACTTGAGTGGCAACCTTCAGAGATCTGTGGATATGAACCCCCAGATCCCTCTGTTCCTCCACGTTCCTCAGAACCCTGCCGTTGACCCTGTAATCCTTATTCAAATTTGCCCTACCAAAATGAATCACCTCGCACTTATCAGGGTTAAATTCCATCTGCCATTTTTCGGCCCAGCTCTGCATCCTATCAATGTCTCTTTGCAGCCTACAACTGCCCTCCACCTCATCCACTACTCCACCAATCTTGGTGTCATCAGCAAATTTACTGATCCACCCTTCAGTCCCCTCCTCCAAGCTTTTATAAATCTAATTTTAAAAATCCATATTTAATAGACAATATACTTAGGGCAATTTTTTGAGAGTCCACTTTGGTGCCTGATGCAGTGTCTCACTTGCAACATTAACCTGTCTTTTCTCTTTCACATGCTGATGGGCCTGCTGTTCATTTCCAGCATTTTCCATTTTATCTCTAAATATTATGAATCTCGGGTCTGTGCTTGAAGTAGTCTTACCCAAGTTATTTTCCTTGCAAATCTTTAATGTCCATGTTAACATTTGGGCAAACTATCAAGAAAACACAATAAATTAATGGTAGATCACATCATGCACAGTCAGCTGATAATCAACACTAATCTTTTCACCTCACACATTAAAACAGGAAATAAATGTTTTGGATTACAACGAATAAATTTGCACGCATTTTGTTAAAATAAAAACACTATCTATTTTCCCTTTTCAGCTCCAATATAATAAAACCAACTGCCTGCCAAAGAAAACTGGCATTGCCATAGTAACATATTTATTGTAGAGAAAGGGACATAATCAGCGTTGCTATTCTAAGAATACCTCAATCGTGACTACTTTTGTGAAATTGTTCACTGTGTCATTGGGGTGACTATGTTTCTTAAGTACCTGTCTCATTTTCCAAGTTATTTTCTTCTCTGAATATTATCTGATGAAAAAAATAGCAGCAAGCAGAATAGCTTTTTTTTGTTGCTTTAAACATCTATGCAACATCACTGCAATATTCCACACAGAAGAGCAAATCAGTTTGGGGGACAAGTTTCACCACAACTACAGTCAGTAACTGGTTAACAGATGGCAGACTTTGCCAAAGTGACAACCAGCCCACTGGCCCTGGGGCAACGGTATGTTATTGGCAACTGGTGAGCATGCAGGGCACGTGAAAACATCTGCCAAATGGACAAGCAGTTTTTATTTCCCCTCATTTTCATCTGCTTGAAATTCCTCTCTCCCTATCTGATGTACCTCCATTAACAAAGCATTGGGCCTTCTACTTGCAGGGAGAATCAGGGAGCTCAATTGGAAGACAGGGCTGTCCCAGCCTTATGAAACTAGTTTTTCACTACAGGCAATAGAAACATAAATACTTAATATGGATGCTGCTACACCCAATTACTTTGGCAAGTTACCAAGCTTGACTCAAGCCCACCAATAGTAAATAGGTTTCTTATAGAAGAGAGCATCAGAAACAGCTTTTATATAATGTATTACTACTTAACCAAGAGCAAAAACTGCACACAACTTATTTGAGGCAACATGACTCGAGATTGCCAATCTCCCACACTCATGTAATACATACACAATTACAAAAACTCTGATTCTCTTTTTGTATATATATATATTGTTTGCAACTTTTGGAAAAAGACACATAAAATGTACATTTTCTGACTGGGTGATGTTGTGATCATTCATCTCTGGCACTAGGGTTCAAATCCAACCCAGAATGATGAGATGAAAAACTCCTCTATCTGCTAAGTGGTTTAAATGAAATATGCTTGGAACAATCTCAGTACAGTTCCTCGTGGGCATGGGCCCACAGCACAAACTGTCCTTAATTGCAAACTGCCCCCTAACTGGGCAAACTTACTCAGAGAGCCTATTAGGATGGCTGCTGTGGGAGATGGAAAAACATTACACGTTTGCAGGAGCGATCATCCTACTGATGTTGGGGGCAGAGTAGATACAGAATATTGCTTCCTCTAGCTGTGCTGTAACCGACCTAGGAGTGCTTGTTGCAGCCACTGGACAGTTGCAATGAGAACCTGTTCCAGTCCCTAGCAGTAACATCCCTCCCCCTTGATGATCACAAAACAAGAGAGAAGAAATTGTGCTTTTTGTAGGACTCTTAAACATTATACTGGTGAAAAATTAGAAAGAGCTGTCAGAGTTAACGTTTACATACTTGTTCAGACACGGGTTCTAATAGCCGAGAGAGTGTTGACAGTATGCTCACTAAAAGCTGTGCTTCCTTGCTGTTAAAATCCTCTTCATCCCCACTCAGTTGTGTCACAAGGGATCTCTGACAGCAAATGGATCAGAACAAATATATTTTAATGTGAACAGTGAATGGAAAATAGAGGGATATCGCATGCTTATAATTAGAAACATAAATAAGATGCATTTATTATAGATTGTTGCAGGTGCACAATAACGCTATAGAAAGATGCTCAGTTCTGATTTTAAAGCAGCATCAAGCACAAGAAACTTACCTGGAACTGTCTGATGTGGAAAGCTGCTTTCTCTGTAATATTGATGTTCTCCTGTTCTCCTTCCCCATCACTCACCACATCTAAAAATAAAATAAATAACATGTTTTTTCTCCATTTGCTCCTCTCCTGAATGGTTAGTGTTCCACAGGCACCGCTGATACCTCTCCTCATTAACTAGTCTTCAAGGAACCCAATGGGAGCATCAAGTACTCCCAGATCAGGTACAGCATTGGTTAGATGCAGAGTAACACTCCCTCGACAATGCTCCTTCAAAAATTCCCATGTCAAGTACAGGACAGGTTGGATACAGAATAAAGCTACCCCATCTCTGTTCCATCAAGTTCTTCCACGTCAGATAGAGCATGGGTTGAATGCCTTTATTGGCCTTTATTGCAAGGGGGTTGGAGTATAAAAGCAGGGAAGTCCTGCTACAACTGTACAGGGTATTGATGAGACCACACTTTGAGTACTGCGTACAGTTTTGGTCTCCTTATTTAAGGAAGGATATACTTGCATTGGAGGCAGTTCAGAGACGATTCACTAGGTTAATTCCAGAGATGAGGGGGTTGACTTATGAAGAAAGGTTGAGCCTACACTCATTGGAATTTAGAAGAATGAGAGGTGATCTTATTGAAACATAAGATACTGAGGGGGCTCGACAAGGTAGATGCAGAGAGGATGTTTCACCTCGTGGGGCAATCTAGAGCTCGGGGGCATAGTTTCAGAATAAAGGGTCGCCCTTTTAGAACTGAGATGAGGAGGAATTTCTTCTCTCAGAGGGTTGTAAATCTGTGGAATTCTCTGCCCCAGAGAGCCGTGGAGGCTGGGTCATTAAATACATTTAAGGTGGAGATAGACTGATTTTTGCAAGATAAGGGAGTGAAGGGTTATGGGGAGCGGGCAGGGAAGTGGCTTTGAGCCCAAGATCAGCCATGATCTTATTGAATGGCGGAGCAGGCTCGAGGGACCAAGTGGCCTATTCCTGTTCCTATTTCTTATGCAGAGTAAAGCTCCCTCTACATTGTCCCAATAAGAGAAGAGCATGATACTTCATTCTTGATCATTAGAGGGAAACTCAATTAAACCTTGGATCCAGTTGCAGTATGAACAAGGTGTTGGGAGCTAGATGCCATCTTTTCTTCTTCCACCTCGTTAGGTTCCTGCCCACATCACACACCGTTTCTCATGGTCCGACCCTTAATTGACACAAAACAAGCTCTAAACTCCAAAATGGTTTCCCTGACAGAGGAAAGGATAATCCAAGAAACTGTCACTGTCCACATGTTCTAGATGCTAGTTCAAAAGAAGTTTCTCTTTCACATCCTTGGTCAGTTAAGGAATTGGGAAGGGTGGGGGCAGAAGGAAGGAGGAAGAGAAGAAAAGGAACAAATCAAAACCATCACAACTACTCCACTGCTCTTTTAAGCTTTATATGCATGAAGGACAGCTCATATGGGAATGTCAAAGACAATGGCAAACAATCAACAGCAAGAAAACAGAAATCTAAACAAATGCTTTTGAACAATTTCAGATATGATCAAACTTGCTGATGCAGGTCAGTTTTAAAGTGACTCGCATATACAGGTTACTATAAAACTGCAGAGTTGCACACCTGTCACCCTGAGCCAGTCACTTATACATGGATTTCTAGGCTGCAAATCACATATTCTCAACAATGGTTACCGAGTTGAGTAGTGTGGCAGTACTTTTGACAGCCACAAGTTGCACTTTTGACCAGACTTCTAACTGAAGTTGCCACTCTTCCGTAATCAGTTTTGACTTGAAGGAAAAATTACAAAAACACAGCAATGGGACACACAGCCAGCTGAATATCGTAAAACATGCTAATATACAAGTAACTTAGGAATAGCAAAACTACACACATTTACCAGCATGCCAATAGAATCGCCATGCACAACTGCAGTATGTTTACAACATTAATGGAAGGAAGGAAAACAAGAGAGAAAGAACAAACTTGCATTTATGCAGCATCTTGTGTGTCTCAGATACATCCTAAGGCACTTTACATAACAAATGACTTTGAACTGCAGTCACTGTTGCTACAGGCAGGCGCTACAGCCATTATGCACACAAGATTCTAGGAACAGCAATTGTATGAATAACCAGTTGATTTTTTGTTTGATAGTGTTGGTTGAGGGACAAATACTGACCAGGACAACAGGAGAACTCCCTGCTCTTCTTTCTAATACTGCCATGGGATTTTATTGTCCACTGGCCTAAGAAGAAGCATACCGCAGACAGGGCTTCCGTTTTAACATCTTATCCAAAGGATGTCACCTCCAACAATACAGTACTGCACTGAAGTGTCAGCCAGATTATGTGCTCAAGTAGAGCTTGAATCCATAACTTTCTAACAGAGGGGAGAGTGCTTTCAACTGAGCCAAGTGGAAACTAGGTGCTCAGTTTTAATGTATCACACATTTTAACATGAATGAGCCATTTCATAAACACAACATCATGTATGTTTCTCCTCGGCTTCCACTGTTCCAATGAAGCTCAACGTAACCTTGAGGAACAGCACCTCATCCTTCGATTAGGCACCTTACAGCCTTCCGGACTCAACACTGAGTTCAACAACTTCATATCATAACTTATGCCACCATTTTTTCGGACAGTAGGTGCCGATTTGCTATTCCCATTTACACCTCTTCTAGACCCATCTTTTGTTTCTTTACTTTTTTTTTTTAATTCGTTCATGGGATGTGGGCATCACTGGCAAGGCCAGCATTTATTGCCCATCCCTAGTTGCCCTTGAGAAGGTGGTGGTGAGCCGTCTTCTTGAACTGCTGCACTCCATGTGGTGAAGGTACTCCTACAGTGCTGTTAGGGAGGGAGTTCCAGGATTTTGACCCAGCGACGATGAAGGAACGGCGATATACTTCTAAGTCAGGATGGTGTTTGACTTGGAGGTGGTGGTGTTCCCATGCGCCTACTGCCCTTGTCCTTCTAGGTGGTAGAGGTCGCGGGTTTGGGAGGTGCTGCCAAAGGAGCCTTGGCGAGTTGCTGCAGTGCATCTTGTAGATGGTACACACTGCAGCCACGGTACGCCGGTGGTGGAGGGAGTGAATGTTTAAGGTAGTGGATGGCGTGCCAATCAAGCGGGCTGCTTTGTCCTGGATGGTGTCGAGCTTCTTGAGTGTTGTTGGAGCTGTACACATCCAGGCAAATGGAGAGTATTCCATCACACTCCTTACTTGTGCCTTGTAGATGGTGGAAAGGCTTTGGGGAGTCAGGAGGTGAGACACTCGCCGCAGAATACCTAACCTCTGACCTGCTGTTATTGCCACAGTATTTATGTGGCTGGTCCAGTTAAGTTTCTGGTCAATGGTGACCCCCAGGATGTTGATGGTGGGGGATTCGGCGATGGTAATGCCGTTGAATGTCATGGGGCGGTGGTTAGATTCTCGCTTGTTGGAGATAGTCATTGCCTGACACTTGTGTGGCACAAATGTTACCTGCCACTTATCAGCCCAAGCCTGAACGTCGTCCAGGTCTTCTTGCATGCGGGCATGGACTGCTACATTATCTGAGGAGTTGTGAATGGCACTGAACACTGTGTAGTCATCAGCGAACATCCCCATTTCTGACCTTATGTTGGAGGGAAGGTCATTGATGAAGCAGCTGAAGATGGTTGGGCCTAGGACACTGCCCTGAGGAACTCCCGCAGCGATGTTCTGGGGCTGTGATGATTGACTGCCAACAACTACAACCATCTTCCTTTCTGCTAGGTATGACTCCAGCCAGTGGAGCGTTTCTCTCCCCCCCCCCCCCCCCCCCACCCCGATTCCCATTGACTTCAGTTTTACTAGGGCTCCTTCATGCCACACTCGGTCAAATGCTGCCTTGATGTCAGGGCAGTCACTCTCACCTCGCCTCTGGAATTCAGCTCCTTTGTCCATGTTTGGACCAAGGCTGTAATGAGGTCGGGAGCAGAGTGGTCCTGGCAGAACCCAAACTGGGCATTCGTGAGCAGGTTATTGGTGATTAAGTGCCGCTTGATAGCTCTGTCGATGACACCTTCCATCACTTTGCTGATGATTGAGAGTAGACTGATGGGGCAGTAATTGGCCGGATTGGATTTGTCCTGCTTTTTGTGGACTGGACATACCTGGGCAGTTTTCCACATTGTCGGATAGATGCCAGTGTTGTAGCTGTACTGGAACAGCTTGGCTAGAGGCGCGGCTAGTTCTGGAGCACAAGTCTTCAGCACGATAGCCGGGATGTTGTCAGGGCCCATAGTCTTTGCTGTATCCAGTGCGCTCAGCCGTTTCTTGATATCACGTGGAGTGAATCGAATTGGCTGAAGACTGGCTTCTGTGATGGTGGGAACCTCAGGAGGAGGCCGATATGGAACTTCCACTTGGCACTTCTGGCTGAAGATGGTTGCAAATGCTTCAGCCTTGTCTTCTGCACTCACATGCTGGGCTCCACCATCATTGAGGATGGGGATATTCATGGAGCCACCTCCTCCTGTTAGTTGTTTAATGGTCCACCACCATTCACGACTGCATGTTTCAGGACTGCAGAGCTTTGATCTGCTCTGTTGACTGTGGGATCTCTTAGCCCTGTCTATAGCATGCTGCTTCCGCTTTTTAGCATGCATGTAAGTCCTGTGTTGCAGCTTCCCCAGGTTGGCACCTCATTTTTAGGTATGCCTGGTGCTGCTCCTGGCATGCTCTTCCTCACTCCTTTAGTAGGTTTTTATCTCGTGTTGGTTCTCTCACCACCTGTCGCAGGCCCAGACTGGCAGCTATGTGTTTCAGGACTCGACCAGCTCGGTCAGTAGTGGTGCTACCGAGTCACTCTTGTGATGGACATTGAAGCCCCCACCCATTGTATATTCTGTGCCCTTGCTACTCTCAGTGCTTCTTCCAAGTGGTGTTCAACGTGGAGGAGTACTGATTCATCAGCTGAGGAAGGGCGGTAGGTGGTAATCAGCAGGTTTCCTTGCCCATGCTTGACCTGAAGCTGAGACTTCATGGGGTCCGGAGTCAATGTTGAGGACGCCCAAGGCCACTCTTTCCCGACTGTATACCACTGTGCCGCCACCCCTGGTGGATCTATCCTGCCGGTGGGACAGGACATACCCAGGGATGGTGATGGAGGAGTTTGGGACATTGGCTGAAAGGTATGATTCTGTGAGTATGACTAAGTAAGGCTGTCCCATTACCACTCCCTTATCCCTTTTGTCATTCAATCTTTCCTGCCTTCCCGCCCATCACAGATGTTCCCTTTTGTTCTTTCCTCCCCTCCCTCCTTTCCCTGCCTCTGTACTTGCTTAAAACCTGTTACATCTGTAACATTTTCCAGTTCTGATGAAAGGTCATCGACCTGAAACGTTAACTCTGTTTCTCTCTCCACAGATGCTGCCGGAGAGTATTTCCAGCATTTTCTGTTTTTATTTCAGATGTCCAGCATCCGCAGTATTTTGCTTTTGTATCATGTATGTTTCAGTGGGATACAGCATTAGAAAAACCTGACTGGATGTTAAAGACTCATGATATTCTCATTTGGGTGATCCGATCAGTCTCACTCATTGTTTAAAAGCAGTAACGCATGGGGACCCATATGATATTCTCCTTACATCTTAAGAAGGATTTCTCAAGCAATACAAATCATGCCCACTAACCTATTGCACTGAGGAACTGCTGAATCTTGTTCTGGTATCTGTGTTGCACTGTGTTAAATATGCGCAGTAACCCCTCCAAACAGAGTAACGAAATAGTCCTTCCTTTCTCTTTCTTCCCAGATTCTTCCACTGCTGATGGGATCGAAGTGTATCTCCAAAGCAGAACTCTGCCAAGTAACAAATAACTGCGGGTGACGATACAGAATCATTTTAATTCTCACCAAAGAGAATCTGTAGTTTGCTGGTACCAAATATGAATTTTTAGAATGTCAGTTATTTTGCTATTTGAATACTAGACAATGAAAAATAAATTTAATTCTCAATAAAATCAGAAAATGCAGGAAATACACAGCAGGCGAGACAGCACTTGGAAGAGAAACAGTTTACATTTCAGGTGAGATTCTTCAATGGAACCTGAAACACTAAAACCTCTTTTCCCTTTCAGATGCTGACTGAACTGCTGTGTACTTGCAATATTCTCTGTTTTTATTTTAGATTTCCAACATTCGCTGCTTTTCCTTTTTTTTTAATTGCTGGTAAAAAATTAAAACGTTTGACAAGATAATTTTACAGAAAGGTTTTGGAATAGCTAATATACCGTTATGTGATCTTGTAGATACGTGAACATGCTGTCTTACCGAGTGATATCACACAGATATTTGAATGTTTTCTCAGCATTTTGCCCATCTGCTCCATCTGCCTGTCCTGTCTCCTCGAGCTGCTGTATTTTCTGCAGTGCCACGCTTACTGCATAACGCATAAACTCGTTACTGGAGCGCAGCACAGACAAGCTCTCCTCATGGCTCTGTGCATTATCTCTAAAAAGAAATCACAGCTCCATTTAGGAAATTATAAAGTTGATCTTTGGTACATATTGTCAATTAAAATTTTATGACTAAGATTTATAGATTTTTAATACGTAAGGGTATCAAGGGATATGTAGCAAAGGGATATGTAGTAAATGGAGTTGATGTACAGATCAGCCATGATCTAATTGAATGGTGAAACATGCTTCAAGGGCTGAATGGCCTACTCCTGTTCCTATATTGCAGTTCTATGACAAAAATCAGTAGATACCGTACACACAACAGGAGTTTTTAAGATGGGGAACAAAGACTGTTTAATCTCTAATGGACTATCAGGTACAGGCACTATCCTTTAACAGTAAGTCTTGCAGGCCTAAAAGTTCCAAGTTTAATTGCCCAGTGTGTGTGGAGTTGGGTGTTCTCAGACAGGACAGAAGTGGGGTGCTACAATTAACCTTAATACCCTTGGGCTGGTGGAGGGGGAAAAAAAGTGCGCCCGGATTCCTGTTCCTGATCACCAGCCAGCAACTACAGCTGGAGACTGTGCACATGATGTCAGCCAAGTATAGGATCTGGCTCTGATGCCCTTCATTGATGAGCAGCCTGCCACCACTCACTATCTCAGCTCACAAAGGGCAAACGGCCATTTGAGCAAAGTTCAAGAGGGCTAACCCAACTTAAGGAGCTATATCTCAGCAAAAGCCGCTGCCTTCAGGAGAGGAAGGGAAGATCATTGGGGAAAAACCCTGTAATATTTATAGCACTGCAAATTTATAAAATGAA
Organism: Squalus acanthias; assembly: GCA_030390025.1. Classification (NCBI taxonomy): domain Eukaryota; kingdom Metazoa; phylum Chordata; class Chondrichthyes; order Squaliformes; family Squalidae; genus Squalus; species Squalus acanthias. The sequence goes on along the minus strand of CM059446.1, from coordinate 51,210,963 downwards.
ATTGGGAAAAAAAAGCGAAATCACTGCGCATAAACAGGAGATTATCTTTTACTTTGCTTTCAGTGGTCCACTGGGCAAAAACAAAAGCTTTGCTAATTATTATACTAAACAAAAGACTGTGACACATTTCAACTGAAAAGAAAAAAAGTATAATAAATGTCCTGCTTAGTACAAGAGCTGGGGAGGTGGAGCAGCACCGAGACATTTGGTGACAATAGCACTTTCACATCAAGTACAGCAAACTGCACTCTGAGGCATCTTCATGTTTTCTAAATACAGGAGAGAAAGTCATGATTTGTGGGGCTTTTATCAAATGAGAGTCATAAAAAGAAAACAGGATCATTTGCAGTAATAAAAATGAAAATGGTGGGTATGTACAGCAGGTTGGAGAGCATCTGAAAGAAAAAAGACAGATTAATGTTACAGGAAGGATCCTTCAGTTACATTTTTTTTCCCTTTCAGATGCTGAATAACCTGCTATGCATTTAGAAACATAGAAGATAGGAGCAGGAGTAGGCCATTTGGCCCCTCGAGCCTGCTCCGCCATTCGATGAGATCATGGCTGATCATCCAAACTCAGTACCCTGTACCTGCCTTCTCCCCATATCCCTTGATACCTTTAGCTTTAAGAAATATATCTAACTCATTCTTGAATATATTTAATAACTTGGCCTCAACTACCTTCTGTGGTAGAGAATTCCACAGGTTCACCACTCTCTGGGTGAAGAAATTCTTCCTCATTTCTGTCCTAAATGGCTTACCCCTTATCCTTAGATTATGACCCCTGGTTCTGGACTCTCCGACCATCGGGAACATTCTTCCTGCATCTAGTTTGTCCAGACCTTTCAGAATTTTATATGTTTCGATGAGATCCCCTCTCATTCTTCTATACTCCAGCGAGTATAAGCCCAATCGACCCAATCTCTCCTCATATGTCATTCCTGCCATCCCAGGTATCAGCCTTGTGAATCTTCGCTGAACTCCTTCCATGGCAAGAACATCCTTCCTCAGATTTCCAGTGTTATTTCAGATTTCCCTCATAGTTATTTTTTCCCCAAGTTATTATTCAGAGTCCTGGCTTGTACACCAGTATATTGATTATCAAAATTTGTCTTTCAAGGAAATAATCAAATCATCGATGAAATCTTTTCCTCAAAGCACACGTAAGCTACTTTTATGTTTCACTACTGGATCAGTTCCCGATGTACGGGTTTCACGCAGCCAGTGGCAGCTCCAAAGTAACTTTGCGAGATTCACTACAGTTAATGGCAAGTTTACTTTGGTGCATCAGCAGCCAACTCCACTAATGTCACATAAAAATGGCTAAAGAGGGGGGGCTGTTCCATAGCTGTTACAGAGGGAGGAGCAGGAGAAGCCAACAAAACTTCCCCTTTGTGTTCATTGCTCCTCTTAAAAGAAAGCATAAAGCATGGGCTTTTTTGGTGGTCTTGGCTGTGTAACAGTCACTTCACTCCAAAAGTGCTGCATTTTGTGAAGCACTTTGAGATGTTTTTATGATAAGTTCTCACATTTCCGTTGAGCCTCAAGAACATAAGACGTAGGACCAGGAGTAGGTAATTTGGCCCCTTGAGCCTGCTCCGCCATTCAATAAGATCATGGCTGATCTGATCTTGGCCTCAACTCCACTTCCCTGCCCACTCCCCATAACCCTTGACTCCCTTACTATTCAAAAATCTGTCTATCTCCACCTTAAATATATTCAATGACCCAGCCTCCACAGCTCTCTGGGGAAGAGAATTCCAAAGATTCACGACCCTCAGAGAAGAAATTCCTCTTCATTTCCGTTTTAAATGGGTGCCCCCTTATTCTGAAATTATGCCCCCTAGTTCTAGATTCCCCCATGAGGGGAAACATCCTCTCTGCATCTACCCTGTCAAGCCCCTTTAGAATCTTATATGTTTCAATAAGATCCCTCTCATTCTTCTAATCTCCAATGAGTATAGGCCCAACCTGCTCACCCTTTCTTCAGAAGACAACCCCTTCATCTCCGGAATCAACCTCGTGAACCTTCTCTGAACTGCCTCCAATGCAAGTATATACCTCCTTAAATAAGGAGACCAAAACTGTACGCAGTACTCCAGGTGTGGTCTCACCAACGCCCTGTACAGTTGTAACAGGACTTCCCTACTTTTATACTCCATCCCCCTTGCAATAAAGGCCAACATTCCATTTGCCTTCCTAATTACTTGCTGTACCTGCATGCTAACTTTTTGTGATTCATGTACAAGGACCCCCAGATCCCTCTGTACCTCAGCATTTTGTAATCTCTCCCCATTTAAATAATAAAGTGCTTTTTTATTTTTCCTACCAAAGTGGATAACCTCGCATTTTCCCACATTATACTCCATCTGCCAGATTTTTGCCCACTCACTTAGCCTATCTATATCCCTTGAGATTCTTTGCGTCCTCCACACAATTTGCTTTCCCACCTATCTTTGTATCATCAGCAAATTTGTCTACATTACACTTGGTCCCTTCATCCAAGTCATTAATATAGATTGTAAATAGTTGAGGCCCCAGCACTGATCCTTGCGGCACCCCACTAGTTAGTTTGCCAAAATGACCCATTTATCCCGACTCTCTGTTTTCTGTTAGTTAGCCAATCCTCTATCCATGCTAATATATTACCCCCAACCCCGTGAGCTCTTTTCTTGTGCAGTAACCTTTTATGTGGCACCTTATCGAATGCCTTCTGGAAATCCAAATACACAACATCTACTGGTTTCCCCTTTATCCACCCTGCTCGTTACATCCTCAAAGAACTCCAGCAAATTTGTCAAACATGATTTCCCTTTCATAAAACCATGCTGACTCTGCATGACTATATTATGATTTTCTAAGTGTCCTGCTACCACTTCCTTAATGATGCACTCCAGCATTTTCCCAATGACAGATGTTAGGCTAACTGGTCTATAGTTGCCTGCTTTCTGTCTCCCTCCTTTCTTACATGGGGGCATTACATTTGCGGTTTTCCAGTCCGCTAGGACCTCTCCAGAATCTAGGGAATTTTGGTAGATTACAACCAATGCATCCACTATCTCTGCAGTCACCTCTTTTAAGACCCTCGGATGCAGGCCATTACAGCACGGTATAAAGTGCATTTCTCTATAACATGGGGTAATCTCATTCATGCACAAAATTGTTGCTGTATGCAGTACTTCGACTCTGCAGGCCACCGAGCAGATCAATGTTACCTGAAAAGTGCAGTCAGTAAGCAGGAGACAAAACTGAACGTTAGAAGACTTCTGGCCGTTTTACTGGACGAGGATTTGCCTTTTCCAGATTTCTCTTTCAAAAGTTCTGAAAGCTTGTGGTAACGGTTGAAAAGGCTTATAACATCTTCAAACCGGTTCATACTACAAGAAGATAGAAATAATCTCATAATTTTTTACTTTAAACATAATTTATCAGCATAAAACAGCATAAAAATATTCAGGAGGTCCAGGAGGGAATAAAATGTTAAAAGTTTACTCACACAATATACAATTAAGAAATATTCTGTCATGCTACAATTTTGCTTCTCCTTAATTTTACTGGAAATTTTCGCTTGTGTAAATCAATATGAATCAATTTCTAGAGGCTCCAGATTCAGGTTTGCTCTCAGCCCAAGTCAGTGTATGGGGACAAACATACAGAAACCAACCAATTATCAGACAGCAGAATCACAAAGTAACATATTAATAAGGAGGATTTCGGTTTCCTTTAACTTTTGTCTCCCCAATTCCTCCACTCCTGAGAACATCAACTCGTCCAGTAGTATAGTTCCACAGGTACCAAGTGGTTGTTCTGTGTATGTGACCCTAAATGGCAGACGTCAGCAGGCTGTACTATCGCAGCCAAGCCTGATTCTACTCTCACACACGATGTGGTCATAAGATAGCTTTATTGAGTGCGAACTATAGCCAGTTTTCCCCATCCTTAGGCTGCAGGTGTGGAGGTCAAGTGTAGTGCCTGCACCGTCACCCCAGCTGAGACAAGCTAACTCAGCACAGACCAGTAATCAAATCTGGGACCTTCCTGCTCTGAATGGCTCAGTATCATGTCACATAGTGTATTTACCCACTGAGCCATTGGGAGTATTATTAGGAGATATATAAAACAAAAATTATTTAAAATATACGACGGAAAGCTACACAAAGCTCAGCCACATCCAGAATGATGGTGCCTTGCAGGATTAAGAAACAATCTGCTAATGGCATTGGAAGCCATGAATTTCAAAAGAAATGCAATTTAAAAAAAAACTGTACATTATAACGTACAAAAAATGACGACTGAACTCATGCTGCAACATGCACTCTTGTGATTTAAAGGCTATATAAACTGTTGGGAGTTCACAACATGCCAAGTACCTGCACTCATACTCAAGGGGAGAGAAATTTCATGATCTGTCATCCAACTGTCTCAATACCTTCAGCTATACTTTTTTTAAAAAAAAAGCAAACTAAACACAACCACTCATGCATTATGAACAATTCATGAATAATGGGCAACACGGTGGCATAGTGGTTAGCACTGGTGCCTCACAGCGCCAGAGACCCGGGTTCGAATCTGACCTCGGGTGACTGTCTGTGTGGAGTTTGCACATTCTCCCCGTGTCTGCGTGGGTTTCCTCCGGGTGCTCCGGTTTCCTCCCACAGTCCAAAGATGTGCGGGTTAGGTTGATTTGGCTATGATAAATTGACCCTTAGTGTTAGGGGGGATTAAATATGTGGGGTTATGGGGATAGGATGGGATATGTTAGGGGGAATTAAATACGTGGGGTTACGGGGGTCGGGTGGGATATGTGTACTGTGGGGATTAAAGCAGGGACAGGGTACTGGATTTGGATGATCAGCCATGATCGTGTTGAATGGCGGAGCGGGCTCGACGGGCCGAATGGCCTACTCCTGCTCCTAGATTCTATGTTTCTATGTTAATACATATTTTAGAAACAGGAAAAGGCCATTAAACCCAACATTCCAGCCCTTTTTCATAGATCTCACCATACTTCTCAATCTCTTCTCTCCAGAAGCAAAACTCATTCCAGGATTTGATCATATAACCTCGGCTAACACTTTAGTGCACTACTCAGGGAGTACTGCATTCTTGGATGTACCATCCTTTGGGTGAGATGTTAAACCACAGCTCACTCCGTCTGTTCCACTAGTTCAGGTGGACTTAAAAGATCACATACCACTATTTGAAGAGCAGAGTTCTCTCAGTCTTGACTGTCTTTCCTCCCTTAACCGGTACAACCAAAAGCATGTTAACTGGTTATTCATCTCATTGTTGTTTGTGGGATCCAAAGAGTTTGCAAAATGGCTGCCATGTTTGCCTACATAACAGTCACTGTACTTCAAATTAATTAATTTGTATGTGAGCACCATGATATATTTCTGAGAAATGCAATGGGGCACTTCAGTGCAGTACCTGTAGTTGCTGGTTATGAAGTTGTACTCCATCAGAACTTCATAGACTTCCATTACCAGGATGGCATAGATGTTATTTTTAATGCCAACATTGGACGTTAATGAAAAATCTGCTGATTTGTCCTAAAAGCAGGAAAAAAGGCATTTTCAGAAGGCATTTGATAATATTTTGCACAAGAGATTACAGATAAAATGGAAGCACATAGAAAATGGAAGCAATCTCATGGCATGGATAGGAAACTGGTTAGGAAATAGGAGACAGGGAATTGGTATTCTCAGATTGAGTGCAGTAGCAATGGTGTTCCCCAGCTTTTCACTCTAAGAGATAAATGACCTGGATTTACCGATGGAGCGGCATATATCTAAGTTTGCAGATGATAATAAACTAGGATGCATAGTGAATTGTGAAGAAGGGAGAAGAGAAATTTTAAAAGGACATACTGTAAATAAATTAAATGAATGGACAGATAATGGCAGTTGCAGTTCAATGTAACCAAGCACGAGGCAGTACATGTTGGTTGCAAGAATGGCAATTGGGAGTAAAACCTATATGGGAAGCACTGGGGGGAAAAAGATGAACAAAGGATATTGGGGTCCAGGTACATAACTCATTAAAAGCTACTTTGGAGGTGAAAAAGCAATCAAAAAGGCTAACGGGAGGATGAGCCTCATCACAATAGGCATAAAATTTGGAGACAAGGCGTTACTACTGCCATTACATAGAGCACTGGTAAGATCTCATTTGGAATACAGGTGTTCAGTTTTGGGCACCTCACCTTGTGAAGGTTCTGACCTTGGAGAAAGTCCAGTGATGATTTATCGAGATGATATCAGAGATAAAGGGATTGAGCTATGACGAGAGACTGGGTAAACTTGGGTTATATTCCCAGCAGGTGAGGAGGTTAAGGGGTGTTCTGATCAAACTATTTAAAATAATTAATAAAATTGACAGAGTAAATAGGAGACAACTCATCTCTAGGAAGGGAAGCCAGAATAATTTTAAAATTTGAACTGTGCTAAAAGTGAATTCTGGAGCACAGCGCCTTAGAAGATTGTAGATGAAAAAAGTCAATGACGTGTTTAAAAGGGAAATAGATACTTACTTGGGAAGTAAGGGATATGGAGAAAAAGGAGGGAATTGGGATTAAAAAGACAGAGATGCCAGGCTTAATGGCCTACTTCTGTTCCTATGTATGGACAGCATTAGCAGGATGATCCCCAGAGGTCACAGCAGGAACTGGAAATTTACCAGGGAGTATTTATCTGTATAGATAAATGTAAATTAGTTGGATAATTTTTTGTTCAGGAAAACAGAATTACTTTTTTGAAAAGAAAGCTTTATTAAAAAGTGTTTGTACTAAATTCTATAGAAACTATAATAGGGTTTCCCCCGATGGCGCCTTTGGTAATAGCAATATGTAACTAAGCCGTGCAGAACCAGTAACTTCAGCACTTTTTTTCCTCCAGTCTGAATGTCTGCATATCCACAAGCCCAGTCTTGCTAACAAATGTATTTTGTTGATCCAGATTAAAAAGCATATCTCTCATACTTGTTGACGAAAGGTCAACGACCTGAAATGTTAACTGTGTTTCTCTCTCCACAGATGCTGCCTGACCTGCTGAGTTATTTCCAGCATTTTCTGTTTTTATTTCAGATTTCCAGCCTCCGCAGTATTTTGTTTTTGTCTCTCATACTCGTTATCATTTGATGGCCCAAAATTCTGGAGCCTAGTGGAAGGTGGTGAGGAGGGTCATAAAATCAAGGCTAGGGAAAGCTAAAACATTTAACAAGGTTCACACAGAATGAAAAAAAAGTTACAAACTATCTGACCATAAACACATTCAATAGAAACAGATCTAAAATAGGGTGAAGTGGAAAGTTAATGATATTTTGATGATATCCAATTGCATGTTTGAAGCAAGAAACAACCCAGACCAAATAGCTTTGACACAAATACTCTTCAAGGTAGCATAAATGAAGAGGAGCTAATTGAAATGTGGGTGCACAGCACCAAAACCCATAAGAGTTACCAGTTCAAAGTCTTCCAGTTCACTCTTAACCATTCTCCGAGTGATTGAGTCCAGCTGCTCCTCCAAGTCATGCTGAAAACTACCTTCATCATCATCTTCATCATCATCATCACCATGATGACCATGTAATAAGGACTGTTTGTACCAGGCCAAGCAGTTCTGGATACAGCACAGAAGGTGTGCCTGTGCCAAAAGAAAAATACAAGAACTGGGTAACTAATGGAGTCACAATAACTGAAGTGAATCACTCAAATATCATTTGATTTGTGTGCGTCAGCCGTGGCTCAGTTGGTAGCACCCTCGCCTCTGAGTCAGAAGGTGCTGTCTTTAGGATAAGACGTTAAACTGAGGCCCCGTCTGTTCTCTCAGATGGATGTAAAAGATCCTATGGCACTATTTTGAAGATGAGCAGGGGAGATATCCCCGGTGTCCTGGCCAATATTTCTCCCTCAATCAACATCAGTAAAAAAAATTATCTGGTCATTATCACATTGCTGTTTGTAGGAGCTTGCTGTGCGCAAATTGGCTGCCATGTTTCCTACATTACAACAGCAACCACACTTCAAAAAAAAAAAGTATTTAATTGGCTGTGATACCCAAAGCATTTTGAGACGTCTGGTGGTCGTGAAAGGTGCTATAGAAACACAAGTCTTTATTTATTTTTTTTTTAAAAAAGACTTGAATTTATATAGCTCCGTATCACATTTCAGAAAAATCCCAAATAAAATGTACAAAACATAAGTGAATTCTGAAAAGTAGTGACTGTTTGTAGACAAACGTGGCAGCTATTTTGCATACAGCAACATGCCAGAAACTGCAATCAGATGAGTGATCAGTTAATCTGTTTTTATAAGTGGTGTTGGTTGAGGAAGAAATAATAGCCAGGACACAGTGCCATGGGATCTTAAACATCTACCTAAACCACTGTAACAGGCAGATGGGGCTTCAATTTACCATCTTATCTGAAGGACAGCATTTGTGACAATGTAACACTGCCTCAGTAATGTACGTGAGAAGCATCTAAATTACACAATCAAATCAAGGAGCAGGGCTTGAACACACACCCTTTGCTGCCAACTGAGCACACTTGACCTTATGCATGTGAAATATCATGGCCATTGTGAACGTCACTTTCAATGTTACCGCTAATTTTTTTTGGGTGCGCGGCCCCTTTAACGGGCCATTCAATTTCTCGCGCATGCGCGATTATTTCAATTGTAAAGCCGTTGAACAGCCTGCGCGGGACCTCCAGATCGCTGCTCGGCCGCGCAGCTTAACGCGAACATTGCTCACTTTCCTACTGTACAATAAGTCACTTTTAGTTACATATTTAAATAAGCACACTCTTGCTTTTTTTCTTTCCATACCTCTCCTGAAGGTTCTTGGTGGGGTACAGTTCCAGAGGCATTTGCTGCCCTCTGGTACTTCACCCAAGTGTCCAATCTTCACATGCGAGCTTTGACAGCTAGCAAAGACTATTCAACCCAGGCCACGCAACATCACAACTGAGCCCTGTGCTGCCCTCAACAGACGTCCACATGTGCATTTTCTGGTGGGGGGTCACTGGATCAGGAGCAAATATCCTGCCGAACTCTTCCTTTCCCTACCCTCGGGAAATGGATGCCAATTGTAGCATCCCTACCACCAGCCCAGCTGAGATCAGCAGGCTCATAGACAAGGGACAGAACCTGGGACCTTCCAAGCATGTACGGCTCACTCCTACATAGAAGTGAACTTACCACATGAGCCAGAATAGTACTTGTCACAGCCTTTGAGTACGAAATCATAAAAGGCTTCATATTTCAATATAGTCATTTCTCACTGGATCTATCCAGATGCATAAATTAACAAACTTAATAATAAATTATTTGATCACCAGTGGTTCTTGGAGGTAGATCTGGCCTCCCTGAGTGGTGATGCAACCTTCCAGCTTGAGAGGTGGCAGCAGGTCCTCCTCCAGTTCATAATATCGCTTCAGCTGAGGCAAGATCAGAAATGCAATGTTACAGCAGTACACGTTTATTTTTAGTGCTAGGAGATGTGATGTCAATCAGTATCTATCATTCAGTAATCAAGATAACTGTTGAAAGTCTTATCTGTCAGGCTCCTGCGTGAATGAATATGGGTCATTTTCTAATGTGCATGGCCCACAGCAAAAGTGGCACTAATTAAAAATCTCACTTGGAGACACCCATGGTTGGTGTGGGAAATAGGAAAATAAATAACATTGGTACAGTAGCAGGCGTTTTTCTGAGGTTGGAACAGTATGTAGAGAGCGCTTTAGTCTGCATCTAACCCAAGTTGCACCTGACCTGGAGCGCTTAATGGAGCAGTGTAGAAGTTTTACCCTACATATAGCCAATGTTCCCGTTAATTTTTTTTGGGTGCGCGGCCCCTTTAAGGGGCTGCGCGGCCCATTCAAAATACCACGCATGCTCGGTCTTTCGCATTGAAAAGCCAGCGAGCTGGCTGAGCGAGTTGGCTGTGCGGGCGGTCCAGAGAGCTGCACGGACGCACAGCTTAAAGGGAACATTGCATATAGCACATGCTGACTTGATACTGATATTTGGTGCCTGATCTGGAAAGTGTTCCAGTCCCCAGCAAAGATATCTCTCACCTGGACCACAAGGTTCAAACATAATGATTAAAAAAAAAACATAAGTGGCTTGGTTCTGACACACATCAGTGCATGAGCACATGACAGAGTGATAAACACAGATTTGTCCCAACATAGAGGTGATTTTTATTTACACATTCCCAATCAGAGTTTAGTGTCCAAGGAAAGCAGTGACCAAATCATGCTGCGAGAACAGGAGTAGGAGGGGAAAGTTAAGTTAATTACTGACAAGCAATTTTAAAGGGGGTGCAGGAACAGAGAGGCTTGGGGTTTCACATGCACAAATCTTTGAAGGTGACAGGGCAAGTTGATAAAGCAGTTAAAAAAGCATGCCGGATCCTTGGCTTTATAAATAGAGTACAAAAGCAAGGCAGTAATGCTAAACCTTTAAAAATCACTGGTTAGGCCTCAGTTGGAGTATTGCGTCCAATTCTGGGCACCACACACTTTAGGAAAGATGTCAAGGCCTTGGAGAGGATGCAGAGGAGATTTCCCACAATGATACCAGGGATGAGGAGCTTCAGTTATGTGGAGAGACTAGAGAAGTTGGGATTATTCTCCTTAGAGCAGTGAAGGTTAAGGAGATATTTAATTGAGTTGTTCAAAATTATGAGTGGTTTTGATAAATAAGGGGAGACTGTTTTCACTCGTAAGAGGATTGGTAACCAGATATCATAGATTTAAGATAATTGTCAAAAGAACCAGAGGGGAGATGAGGAGAATTTTTTTAACGTTGCGAGTTATGATGATCTGGAATGCACTGCCTCAAAGGGGTGGGGATGGAAGCAGATGCAATAGTAGCTTTCAAAAGGGAATTGAATGTATACTTGAAAAGGAAAAATTTGGAGGGCTATGGGAAAAGAGCAGGGGAGTGAGTGTAATTGGATAGTTCTTTTAAAGAGGCAGCACAAGCACGATGGGCCAAATGGCCTCCATTTGTACTGTATGATTTTATGGTTACTCTCAGAAGCCTCCCAACAGTTGGTTCAAAAGCAGCAGAGACCTGTAAGTAGGTTGGCTACCTTCAAAGTGCAGAATAATTTATAACCAAAGGGCGCACAACTAGGAAGAATACATATTAAAAAATTCTAATGGGTAATTTGCCCAAGCTTTCATCTTGGCAAACCAGTGCCACTGTTGATCTACATCCTGGCACTCACCTGTGAAAGCAGGGTTTGTAAGATGGTATTTGCCAGCTGCGAATTTCGGCGTAGAACAGCAAATAAACCCTCCAAAAAATAGGAGAGAGGAACAGTTAAACAAACTACCAAAGAGCAACTCTTTAACTTGTTCAAAGATATAATGAGAGTAGGGAGTGACAGGGATGGGTCAGGCATATAGTCAGTAACAACCATCATCGACTCTCTTAGATGAATGCAACACTGACAAAGTACCCAGCACGGACCACGCAGATCAGCTTGGTGAAGCAGTCCTCTTTCAAAGAGATTAAATAAATAAGAAATGACTGGCTCTTAACTATGTTACTAGTTAAAGCAGTGGACATGGAATCAGCAGGTTCAGGTTACCCTGCTGACTGAAAAGAGAAAAAATTAATGCTGATCTAAAAAGTGAAGAGGAAGATATGGGGTTCAAAAAGAAAACATCTTTCAAGCTGCACAGATAGTGCTAACAGTTATTATAGGGATCAAACTTGACATATTACAAGGATAACTTTTAACATCAATACCTCATAGAGCATGAGCCTAACATCAGCTTGCTGGCTAAGACAGCGCCTCAGGCTGCCCAAGATCTCCAAACATAGAGCTTCATTAGCAGAGGCGTTGTAATGCATATGCACATCCACTTGCACCTGAACAGTGACGAGATGAAAAATAATATTACTTCAGTGCTGCTCACTACTTATGATAGGCATAAAGATCAAGCAGCATTCAGGTTTGATCCCTGGTGTAATTTATGTTTAATAAAACATGAAGATCAACCTAATTGATTGTCTCAGACCATTCCTCCATGGCAACCAGCATGCAGACCTTGATCCTCTGCTCTCTACTGAATCAGGGGTCACAGTTTGGATTAATTCCTCTAGATGGCAGGCTATTTCTTAAGTTCAACTGGTTCCTTATCTCAAAGTCAGTAAGAATTCGCTTGTTCTGCACAAATCCATATCCACTTCCAGGTACAATTTAACTTATTTTCTTGGTCCTTTTTCCAAAGAAAGGAAAGCTGCTCATTAACAGAGAGCACAATAACCAACTACTATTACACCAGGATTTTTAAAAATAAGACTTAAAACTAAGACAAAAAACTTAGGGGTAAAAAGGGCCTAAGAGGGCGCTAACGGGGCGCAAAGCAACTAGCGCCCGGGCGCGGTGCCAGCCACGCCTCCCACGAAATTCAGCGGCGGCGCTAACCGGTAGCGTCCCATGGCGCTGCACTGCCGGTGATGACGTCATCGCCGTGCGCAGCGCCCCGCTCGCGATCTTCGGGAGCACCCCCTGACTTACCGCCGGACGCTACGTCCGACAGGGTCAGGGGGGCCTACCTGCGGCCGGGGAGGCGCTATTTAAAGGCGAGGTGTGGGGCGGCCATTTTTGTTGCTGGCTGCCTGCCAGCACCTGCCTGCGCTCCCATCCCCAGCCTCCTGAACCGCCCCCCACCGCGGAGTGCCAGGCTCTTTTGCCGGCACGTAGCGCCGCGATATTCCCTCGCAGTGCCCCAAGAGGGATGCGGGGAGCTTCCATACATAGAAACATAGAAACATAGAATCTAGGAGCAGGAGTAGGCCATTCGGCCCGTCGAGCCTGCTCCACCATTCAATACGATCATGGCTGATCATCCAAATCCAGTACCCTGTCCCCTGCTTTAATCCCCACAGTACACATATCCCACCCTACCCCTGTAACCCCAAGTATTTAATTCCCCCTAACATATCCCATCCTATCCCCATAACCCCACATATTTAATCCCCCCCTAATACTAAGGGTCAATTTATCATAGCCAAATCAACCTAACCCGCACATTTTTGGACTGTGGGAGGAAACCGGAGCACCCGGAGGAAACCCACGCAGACACGGGGAGAATGTGCAAACTCCACACAGACAGTCACCCGAGGTCAGATTCGAACCCGGGTCTCTGGCGCTGTGAAGTACCAGTGCTAACCACTATGCCACCGTGTTCCAGTAGCGCCCCACTTCCCTCTTGGGGCCCTACCATTCAATTTCTGTCGCGGGGCTGCTAATTTTTCCGGGGCGCTAAAAGTAGCGTCCCGGCGAAATTAGCGCCCCAAATGGGGCGCTACTCAATTTTTAGCCCTTAACCCCTAGGGGCCAGGTCTGTAAAACTTGATGAAAAATCAACGTGATTATTATAGTTATAGATATAAGTGGAAAAAATGAATGCAGATGATTTACCTGACTGGCCGTGAGCGACTGGGTACACTGACTGGAAGCCAGACTTCCCAACACCTTAAAGTTCTTCAGCAACAGCAGAAAGCCAGCAACTGCCGACTTTCGGGAGTCCAAGTGGCTTAAGAAAACAAAGAAAGAGTGAGGCAGATAAGCAGTAAAAAGGGTATTTATAAACATGCCAGATCAAAGTTACAAATGTGATGCAGTTTGCCCAGTGATACAATTAAAAATCTGTGCCTCGCCAATCGCACTGTCATTTTATTTTGATGAATAGAGTAACCTCTCCCCTCTCCACAGACAGTCACCATTCAGCACTTTTTCACTGGTTCACCCGCGCTGCAGACATACATAATTTCAGTCAGATTCAAAAACACAGAAGATTTCGAAGCTGCTTATAACAAACAAATACCGAGTTTGGATGGTACATGGAAAATCTGTTCCGCTCTAGTCACACCTTCCAGGTCAATCGTCCAGTTATCTTCCAATTTAAGCAAATAGATCTATCTAGAATGTATGAAGTTATAGAAGCACAGACTATAATATATCATAATATGACATCCATTTATATGGCTTATGTCAAAATGCCTCAAAGCACTTTACACAATTAGTTAATGTTGGAGTGTAGTGACTGTTGTTACGTATGCAACTTTAGACAGATGTGAGAAAAACACATTTTACTTCAGAGTGAGTCACAGCAGCTTAATACTCCCTTTCATTTTTTTGGCCCATGCCCACAAGCAACTGGATTGAGACTGCCCAAAGTAGTTTCACAAACGACTCTTGCAACCAACATTCATTCCATTAGTCTGGGTTGAATTTGAATCCAAAAATACCACCGTATCTGACCCACCCAGTTCCCCTCCACTTTATTTTATTTTATAATGCATTGCTCAGCCATAGAGACCATGGGGGGAATTTTGCGGTGGGGGGAGGGGGGGTCAGCCGGCACAATCAGTGGTGGGTCGGGTGGGAAAATGTTTTTTTGACAGCGAGTCGGGACCCCGCTGTCAACCCGCCGCCACACGTTCTTCCCAAACGTCGGGTCTGCCAGCGCTGAGCAGACCCAACATGCAGCGGCGGGGGAGGCAACTGGAATCATTAGTGGCTTGTTTACAGCCACTTAATGCTTTTATTTTGACAGATCGCCCACCGGTTTCCCACTGTGCCTAGACCTCGTCAGTGAAGCTGAAGCAGGAGGTGACTTGCCATTGTTTCAGCTGATGAGTGGACAGCTTCAAACGTCGAGTCAAAGCTCCCAGCTGAATCAGATATCTTCCCTTAGCTACTAGCTTCTGTAAACTGCATTTCCACTGCAGATTCAGAATGCTGCAAGTCTTCACACAAGTCTCCATCCAGTCTGACCTCATTACCACTCCCCATTGACAGATCGCTTCTGTCATCTCTACTTCACCTGCGATCTATTCCATCAGCATCGGTGCCCTTGAAACTATCTCACCTTGGTCCTCAGAATCTCACCATGATCAGCCCCAACACCAGCAGCACTAACAACAACACCAACCTTCTCCGCAATCAATTGATGCTGCACAGGACACAGGGCATCAGCACCCAACCACATTGCTGCCCGCGACGCCAGGGATGCCCTCACCATTGCCAGATTTACTTCACTTCACACTGTACACCCTGGCTGCCACATGATGCGCCAGGTTGGCACCACTCCACACCAACACCATAAAGCATTCCTACAATGCCCAAGCCATTCCTTTCACACTCATCACCATTGCAGGGGGTGCCGTTATGTCTCACCATTCACTGCAACTCACTAAGCCACTTCCAAAGGTGCACACAAATCTGTCTGACGCAAAGTGTTCAAAATAAAGGTTTCAATGTTTGACACCACATTAACAGAAACTTTACATGAACATTGCATAAAACAGCCAAGTGCCTACCCTTGTGTGTTGTTAGTTGGTATGATTGCACGAGAATGATGGGGAGTGTGAGGGGTGGCTGGTGAGATGGGGAAGTGATAATGTAGATAGAGAGGGATGGGTGGAGGTGCAAGGCAAGTTGGTGTAAGTAAGGATGTGCAGGAGTAGGGTAGGGAAGGCAGAGTGATGGGGATGTGATGAGTGGCATAGCAGGATGAGTTGAGTGTGGCGTTGCAGTAACGTTTCGTGATTTCCTGAGAACATTGAAAGGTTTGCGCCACTGCAGTCTGGTCCTCCTGACGACATTCCTGCTTGTGTCCTTCTGTACAATGTGCAACCAGGTTGCGTTGATCTCCTGGGGCGGTCTCTTCTGCCCATTGGAAGGGAAGGGAACCTCCCTGCGTGCTGTGACTCCCTCCATAAGCATATGGAGGGAGTCATGGGAGAGCCTGGGTGCATCAGTGCACCTCTGCAGTGCTTGTCAGTGTTTGCAGCACCTCAATGCTGTAGAAGAAGGTGGAGGGCTGTTGTAGGCTGCAAAGAGACATTGATAGGATGCAGAGCTGGGCCGAAAAATGGCAGATGGAATTTAACCCTGATAAGTGCGAGGTGATTCATTTTGGTAGGGCAAATTTGAATAAGGATTACAGGGTCAACGGCAGGGTTCTGAGGAACGTGGACGACAGAGGGATCTGGGGGTTCATATCCACAGATCTCTGAAGGTTGCCACTCAAGTGGATAGAGCAGTAAAGAAGGCCTATGGTGTGTTAGCGTTTATTAACAAGGGGTTTGAGTTTAAGAACCGTGAGGTTATGCTGCAACTGTACAGGACCTTGGTGAGACCACATTTGGAATATTGTGTGCAGTTCTGGTCACCTCACTATAGGAAGGACGTGGAAGCATTGGAAAGAGTGCAAAGGAGATTTACCAGGATGCTGCCTGGTTTGGGGGGGGAGGTCTTATGCGGAAAGATTGAGGGAGCTAGGGCTTTTCTCTTTAGAGCGGAGGAGGATGAGAGGCAACTTAATAGAGGTTTATAAGATGATGAGGGGGATAGATAGAGTGGATGTTCAGAGACTATTTCCTCGGGTGGATGTAGCTGTTACAAGGGGGCATAACTATAAGGTGCATGGGGGGAGATATAGAAGGGATGTCCGAGGTAGATTCTTTACTCAGAGAGTGGTTGGGGTGTGGAATGGACTGCCTGCTGTGATAGTGGAGTCGGACACTTTAGGAACTTTCAAGCGGTTATTGGATAAGCACGTGGAGCACACCAGAATGATAGGGAGTGGGATAGCTTGATCTTGGTTTCGGACAATGCTCGGCACAACATCGAGGGCCGAAGGGCCTGTACTGTGCTGCACTGTTCTATGTTCTAAATGTCAAAATAAATTTGCGCATGGTCCCTTTAAGGAATCCGGCTGATGACGCGTCATCAAATGATGTCATCAGACCCGCTTTCTTCAATTGGCCGGCAAATGCGCTGGGCGGGCTTAACAAGCCCAATCAGGGGAAAATCATTTGGACAGCGGGCTGGAGCTGGCGGCGAGGCCGGGACCCGCCACCGACGTCGCCCGCCACAGACCCGCCGAGGTTGGTAAAATCCAGCCCCATGAGTTTACTAATTTAATTCCCAGTCTACAGAGTTAACTGATCTCCAGTTGGGTTCCTGCTCCTATTTACTATAGGTTTACCCCTGCAGATATATGGGCATTGAGTGAGGACAGATTTGGGTTCAGCTATGATACCTCCACGGTCAGATGGCCTGCTAACACTCACAATCTATACATGAAGAATGGCCACATGGAGAGGTACCAAATGGCTACTGGTACCTGTGAAGCAACCCTGGCAAGAGTTAATTCCTTCAGCAGAGAATGGGAGATTAAAAAGTAATTTGTGAAATCAGTACATTATGGGCCAAAAATTCATCCCGCGACGCGAGAGTACGCACTGCGTACTCTCGCGTATTCTCTCTCCAATTGCCGGTTTTCTGCATGCCCTGCGCATGCGCTGAAAACCGGCACTTGGTCTTTTGAAAAGGGGGCGGTTCCTCGGTGCATCGCGTGCGCGCTACAGGCTGCGCGCACGCTGTGCACTTCATGCTTTGGACGCGCAGGTAAGTACGGAAGATTTTAGAAATGGAAAAAGGAGGAGTAAGACCCACTTTTAACAAGGTAAGTAGTGAATTAAGTATTTTTTTGAATTTTTTTTAACAGGTATATCTTTTTTAGAGACTTTAAAGACAGGTAAGTTTATTTTTATAACTTTTTAAAAGATTTTAAATTTTTTCAAAAATTTAATTTTTTATTTAAAATGGTTAATTTATTTAACTATACTTATTTTATTAATGTGATGGGTTTTTTTTTAAATTTAATTGAGGTTTAGCTGTTATTTTGAGGGGGGTGTAAGATTCATAGATTTCACAGCACGTATATGAAACTTATGAATGGAAGATGGTGTGCTGCCATTGGCTCTAACTGAGTCACGTGATCCCACAGCTCGCACGAATTCACTACGCCGGTGGGATACGCAAGCACTGCCCAGCTGATGTCTGGAACATCAAGTTCGTGCGAGCTGGATCTGAAAAAGCACAAGCGGAGTGAGAGATCGCGGGGAAGCCTTACCCCCGCGGGAACAGAGCGAGATCAATTTCTGGGCCTATGTTTTTTTTTAAATGTACACAATGATAAAGACCAGCCCATTAAAAACCTGCCACATGTCTTAGGTCACAGTAATCTCCCAAGGTCATTCAGGTGCCTTGAAATGGTTGCTATCCAACAGATTAATTATTGCAAAACTAGTCCGTAGAGTAAACAAGACATGGGCTCTGCTGTACCATCAGAAACTAACACGGCTGTGCTCAGCTACTGAGAATAAAAAGTTTTTTGAGAGAATAAAATCCCAGACAGCGCTGGTTGGTTTGTTAATTATTCACCTGGAAAACATGGCTTTCCGCAGGACCAGAATTAACGAATCTTTCATGGACATACTGACCTTCAGCAAGGGCTTTTTTAAAAAGAACAAAACAGGTTATTAAAATAAACCACAGTGCAATATATAAAAGTAATTGACTTAAGGCACTTGCACAACTTTGGGCTTCATATCACATTAAACATAGGCTAAAAGTTGGGCTGTCCCGCTAACTGAGTTTGTACATGCATTCCCGATGATGGGTGAAACTAGAACTAGGGGGCATAGTCTTAGAATAAGGGGCTGCTCTTTCAAAACTGAGATGAGAAGGAACTACTTCACTCAGAGGGTGGTAGGTCTATGGAATATGCTGCCCCAAAAAGCTGTAGAAGCTACATCATTACATAAATTTAAAACAGAAATAGACAGTTTCCTAGAAGTAAAGGGAATTAAGGGTTACGGGGAGCGGGCAGGAATTTGGACATGAGTCTAGGTTCGGATCGGTCATGGCCCTGTGGGTAGCGTAGCGGGCCAGGGGCCGTGTAGCCTGATCCTGCTCCTATTTCGTGTGTCCAATTCTGTTAGGTTCAGGAGATGGTTCTGTGATAGTGGATTGGCGGTTAGGATCAGATCAGCCATGATCTTATTGAATGGCGGAGCAGGCTCAAGGGGCCAATTGGCCTACTCCTGCTCCTATTTCTTATGTTCTTATTCCACAGTGTAGTAGAGCCCTGCCAACTTAGCTGATCTGAGCTGGAGGAGCAGTAAGGCAGCTACAATTGATCTCAGCACTCCTGTAGTAGGGAAGGAGAGTAGAAAAAAAAAACAACAGCCAGTCTTTCTGTCCCAGATCACTGTCCATTGACTCCTGCTGGAAAGTACAAGTATGAGGACAGGATCTGACTTGACTAGGATACCATTACCATGGTCAAATATCCTGCTTTAAAAAGATGGAATACATGAAGGTTTCAAAGTTGCATCAAAATGCATCGAGAAACTACAGCCTGAATTGTAATGGGGAGGTGGGTTGGGAGCAGGGGGGGCTCTGAAGTGGTCGGGAAACCCGGGAGAACGAGTTTCCCGCAGGCCCTGCCGAATTTAATGGCAGGGCCCGATTTGCATGGGAAACCGCTGTTTCCCACCCACAACCAGCCAGATTGAGAGACCTGCGAATCCCGACCAGTTAAAGTTAAATTCAAAATGGAGATTAAATCAGAGGCTTCTAGCCTCCTTATAATATTTAAATAGTGACCTGCCTCCTGGGAGCGGGTTGGCTGCCTGCCCCCCGTCCCGCCTCTTAAAACTGGAAGTGGGCGGGTTGGGATTCAGATTTTTAACACTTTAACTTCTCATCCGACCCCAACCCACCCGTTTTTTTAGGATAAAATTCCCCCCTGCATTTCAGCCACTGCTCAGTTCAACCCAATGGTCTTCAATACATTATATAACGACTAATGCACTTATAAATGATTACAAATGTCAGCTATGCATGTTGGCCCTGACATTGTTCCCAAACATATGCTATGATGGTCTTCTTTTAAACACAGGCTGTCATGACATGTGACTGAATGAAGGAATACAGCAGATTGAAGAAAGAGCTTCCTAATCTTCTTTGAGTAGTGCCATGGGCTCTTTAACACCCACCTAAACCACTGAGAAGGCAGATGGTTTAACATCTTGTCTGAAAAACAGCATCTTCGGCAATGCAAGACTCCCCTCGTATTCAACTGGAGTATCAGGTTAGGTTAACTCAAACTCCTGGTATGAAGTTCAAAGTAAAAGCACTATCAAATGAGCCAAGCTAACATGGATCAAAGTTGTTATGCAACAGTAACATGTTTTATATCGTGACTTAGGAAATTACACAGCGTTCATAGATTAGAAACCAGTCACAGCTTATTACAGTATTATAGAAGCTGACAAAACAGCCGGAACAAAACGTTTTACCTGCACAGCCTTTAGTAGTCCCTGGACTGTGCTAAGGGGCAAGTAGGACAAGTGGTCAAATGCCTCAATAACCTTGGAGGAAGAGTCCAGAAGAATGAGAGGTGCAGAGGTGACAATATCAGATAGCAAGTCTGAGAAAGAAAGAAAATAAAGGTTTTTTTTCCTTCAAAAAGTTCGCCACAAACAGCATAACCTGTAAATGACCCAGTGGTGGAAAAACAAACTATTGAGTAATACTTGAGGGCTCAGATCAGTCACCACCTAAATAGAATTAAAGACGATTGGAGTTAGAGATGGCCTTATGGATTTAACAGGTTAAAGCTGCAGCACGCCGGTGGAAATCCGGATTTACCATGTATTCTCACTTACTGCAAGCTAGTCCAAGACACAAGGACAAATGCAACATATGCCAACATCCAGCTTGGACAGGGAGAAATTAAATAACAATGTCTTCAGACTCTCTCTTCCCTTCCCACTGCCCCCCACCCACCCCCACCCACATGTGGAAATTTAATTGGGTGATTATGGCAACCTAGAGTTAAAGTTCTCAAATCAACACGCTTTACACTCCAGCCCAGTGCTGTGAGAGTTGTTTCTTCATTCTCACAGGGTTAAGTTACATGTCTACTTGCCTATATAGTGATTGATGGGTGAAGTGGTCTTCGTCACCACCCTGTTCAGAACTTGCTCCAGGATTTCACTTCTAATTGGCTCATGCACCTGAATCAAGAACAATTAAAAAGAAACATATCAGCCAGACCTAAAATCTGGATATTCAAAATGAGGACGGGGTAACAGTAAAGTCAGGACAATTATATTAAAACACATTAGAAAGCATCCATCCCTGGGATCTGATGTTAAACTGATACGCTTGTGCTGACGAAGGGTCATCAACCTGAAACGTTAACTCTGTTTCTCTCTCCACAGATGCTGCCTGACCTGCTGAGTATTTCCAGCATTTTCTGTTTTTATTGTGCCTATTCTAGTTGCTCAGATGAATGTTAAAGATCCCATGCCACTATTTGAAGAACAGCAGAGTTCTCCCAATGCCCTCAGCAACATTCTCCCCTCAACATCACCAAAATAAATGCAGATTAACTAATCATTGCACTTATTCGTTCTGTGAAAATTGCATGCTACTTTTGGCCACATCACTGGAACTCAAAGTAATTCACTGTATGAAGATCTTTCTGAAAGATAAGAGTGACAGAGTGCAGCACACAACATTTCACACACTCACCTTGAATGTTTCAAGAAGGATCTTGGCTCCCAGTCTGCAAGTCTGTTGTGCTGGAGTTTTTGCTGCAGTTGGATTCGTCTCAGCAACTTTCCCGAATGGACCTGCCTTTGGTCCAAAGGAATCCATGAATATAAATCCCAGCTGTACCAGAGCTTGGGTAACATGGTCCCACCCAAACACACTGCAGAGAGAAACAAGGGAAAAGGCTCAAACTGAGTGCAAATCATTTATTTAATCAAACTCTAATAGCCGAGCTGAAAATTCAATATTTGGGTTACCAGACAGTCGAATCTTTAGCGGTCGAGTCACTAGTCTACAACAGAAAATAATGGCCCAAAACCAGCAGATTTTAAGAAGCCAAACTCCCTTAAGAGGAGTCCAATACCTGTACATCTATTACCAATTTTAAAATATTTAAGAGCAAGATGTTCTGTTACCATTATATTACTAAACACAGGCTGGTTAGGCAGATATTTTAGTATGGTAATGGAATACCCCCCCCCCCCCCACCGTTTGATCTTGAAATAAGTTTAAAAATAACATTTTATTAGAATTGAAAGTGTAGCAAATACCTGAAATTTAATAGTAACAGTGATGGTGCACATCAGCTTATATGCTGAACAGCAACAAGTTGAAAGCTAAAGTACAAACCTGTTTGTCACTGTCTCCAGAATCATTTCAGACACATTGCACTGACCAGGGATCAAATCCTGGAGGAATTTTGAATTCTGATGAAACTGTCCATCTTTAAAACTTTTTATAATCGCTGTTTTTAGAAAGTCAAAGACCTAAAAGGTAAATAAACAAAAATCATCAAAAGAACCCATCTCTAGCAAGAACAATTACAATATATTGTTCAGCCACCTTTCATGCGTCAGCAACACAATCTGAAACTATTAAAATAAAACCAACTATTGTTGAAGATTGTATGTATTTAAAATTATTTATTGGGATATGTAACCACAAACTCTGGAAATACACAGCACCTGAAAGAAAGACGGGTCACTATTTCAAAAAAGAAAGACTTGCATTTATATAGCACCTTTCACGACCACCGGACGTCCCAGAGCACTTTACAGCCAATGAGGTACTTTTTAAAATGTAGTCACTGTTGTAATGTAGGAAATGTGGCAGCCAATTTGCGCACAGCAAGCTCCCACAAACAGCAATGTGATAATGACCAGATAATCTGTTTTAGTGATGTTAATTGAGGGATAAATATTGGCCAGGACACTGTGGATAACTCCCCTGCTCTTCTTCAAAATAGTGCCATGGGATTTTTTCCATTCACCTGACAGAACAGATGAGGCCTCACTTTAACATCTCATTCAAAAGACGGCACCTCCAACAGCACAGCACTCCCTCAGCACTGCACTGGAGTGTCAACCTAGATTTTTGTGCTCAAGTCTCTGGAGTAGGACTTGAACCCACAACCTTCTGACTCAGAGGCGAAAGTGCTACCAACTGAGCCACGGCTGACATTTCAGGTGAAACCTTTTCTGCATTGTACATTTCCAGCATTTTTGTTAAAACTGAAAATTGTTTAGAGCCCTTCAAGTGATTAGAATTGGGATGGAAATAAGTAGAAATTCTCATTGTCACCTGATTTGTTATCGGGAGAGGTCAATCTGGTGTTTTTCTAATTTTGTAAAACTATACATCGGTACATTCCTAGCATTGCACAAGACTCAAGCTCGCAAAATCAGCCGATTAGCTGGTTCTCCAGAAACTATACACCTGTCCCAGCACTCAACCGAATTTGATGCTTTCCAACACATCGCAGGTGAAGAGATAAATCTCCAATAAAATGAGAATTCAGACAGTAGTGCAGCACACCAGTGTCCAAAGCGGTCTCCCATGCTGCAATGGAATACAGACAAACCCACAGTTCCCAATCTTGACCACATTCACGGTGTATTACATGTGGCCTACGTCTACCTTATTTTATAGTCACCCCTTCAGGTAGGGCTGGATTCAAACCCAGATTTCAAGTAGTAAAGGCGCAGTATTCTAACTCACTATTCCACGTGGTCCCACACACACATTTTTAAACAGAGGAATACGGAGGAGTGTTGCAAATTACAGTTTCTAAAATAAAATGTTTGTGTCTGTACAACTGACCAGGGAGTCAAAGGTATAAACTGCTGAGGCAATTCCAAAATATTTATTTTGAATGTTGTTAGTGAGCACCACCATGGGAAATTTAACTACTCCATTTAAAATTCACTCGTGAGACTTTAAATTTGTGCTAGACCAGCTCCACTTGTGTAATAAACATTATGGGGGAGAAATTCCCCCGGGGGGCCATAACAGGGCGCGAACAACTTCCCGACCGGGCGCTGCGAAATGAACGATTCCCACTAAATTGGCCGAGAAGTTTGCGGCGGCGGCAACACTTTGCGCCATGATCTCCTGCGACCGGAGATTGTGGCCTCATTGCCGTGTGCATTGCCCCAATAGTGCCCCGGACCCGAACTTCGGTTCTGCCCCCTGCAGCATCGTCGGGCGACAACACCAACAGCTGCAGGAGGCGTTGTTCGGGAGGCCGGGAGCTTCGGAGGCGCAAATAAAAGGGGATGTTGGCACAGCCGGAGGATTCCTTTAACGCAGCATTGGCCCTTCCTTTTAAGGGAGGAAAGGAGCCTGTAAAACCGGCAGCGCTACACGGAACATTGTGCAACCCTCTGCCGCTACCACCCCTCTCACTCCCTTTAGCGCTCTAATGGAAGTAGTACCGCTTGATTTAGCGCTCCACTTCCCTCTTGGAGCGCAAAAGTGGAAGTTCCCAGAAGATTCAAATGTTTTTTGCCCGGCGAGCCCCAAATGGGGCGCTTTGCAATTTCTAGCCCAATATCTCTAATCTAAACATTCTATTCTATTCTATCCAAGGTCGGTTGGTTGCAAACACCAGCTGTTACTAAGTGAAATCTATCTCTCTCCAATGATACCGACCACATTTTTTCCCATATGGAATGAACGAACATGAACACCTTTCAGAAGCTGAATTAACCGAATTCCAGATGCCAACAGCTCTCTCTCTCCCAAAGCTTCAAATTTAAAATTCTCATCCTCATGTGAAAATTTATTCATAGCCTCACCCTTCTGTATCTGTGTAACCTCCACTAGCCCGACATCCCCCAAAACTCCAAACTTTCTGTTCCTCTGATGGACAGCCTTGGCTCAGTGGTGGCACTCGGCTCTGAGCAGAAAGTCATAAGTTCAAGTCCTACTCCAGAGACTTGAACATATAATCTATAATATGCCAACAACAGTACCTCATTACTTGATGATTCAGTGTAAACGACCTTCCCAGTCAGCTCCCACTCAAGTCTATTTGGAGATTCTAAATGAAATAAAGTGATGGAATATAAACATACCTGCTCCTCGAATCGGTGTATCCTAGCTACAGAGAGCATCAATGCAATGTTAAAAGAGCAGAGGACCTGGCTGGTATCTCCTTGCTGACCAGCCTAGACAAATGGCAAACATAAGACATTTCAAGATTTTCATAGTCAAAACAGTTTTTAAAAAAATATATAAATAGTATTTTTGGAATAAAATACTTTTTTCCCTGTAATTTTTGTCCCTTTGTTTTGTCCGCCTGATTCTTTACCTCTACAGCCATGAGAGCGGGTACATACTGGCTCCTGCGTGACCACCAATGCCACCTGTAGCTGACCATTGGAGGCAACAAGACCTTGGTGATGTGACCCTCTCCACCCCCTCCCTGATTCCATTACCCTGTTGGGAGACACTACAGCCTCTACAACTGACAGGGTTCACACTGGAAACAGAATGGAGAGGGGCATCCAAACCCGCATCTGTCCCCACTGTCTGGCACCAAGCATTAACATGCCAATGCCACTGCCCCCCAGACCCAATCTTTTGAAAAATTGCATTTATACAGTCCATTTGACATCTGAGGTCACCATCGTAGGTTGTCATGCCCCAGCAGGCGTAGAATGGGGGGGGGGGGGGGGGGTGGGGGGGGCGGAGGGAGGTAAGGGAGGTGAACAAATGCGCTGTAGAAGACGCAAGTTTTAAGCACGTTTTGAAGGAGAGACCGAGCAAGAGTTTTGGGAGTGAATTCCAGAGTTTAGTGGCCAAATGACTGAAGGCTCTGCAACCATTTTTAGAGCAAAGGGAAGGATCGCGATGTAGGCCAGAGATGGAAGAACAGGCTGGAGGAGGTTGCAACAGTAGGAAGGGGCAAGATGATAGAGGAAATTATAATCGATGTGCTGAGGGACGAAAAGCCAATGGAGGTCGGCAAGGGTTTGGACGATAGTTGGAGGAGATTTTGTGCAGGATAGAAGCGATTTATATATGGTGCAGCTGTGGAGCCCAAGGAGGAGGGTGTTGGAAGAGATGAGTCTCACGTGACAAGAGTTTCAGAGGCAGTGCAGGTGAGATAGAGGCAGAGACCGGCAATATTTCAGAGGTGGAAGTTACTTTACATTCAACTGCCCAGTACCTAAAACCTCCAGGATCTGAGTAAACAGGTGAATAAGAATCGTATCTCCACTGTGACAGATCACCTCTCATCAACTAAGCATGACTAGCAATAATTGCAACCACAGGAAAATTTGCAACTCAGACCATCAGCAATAACTTGCATTATTTTTTCACCTTTAATGTATTAAACATCTCAAACTGCTTCACGAAGCCAAAACAAATGCCTGGAAGCAAGGTCAAAAAGATAGGTTCCATCTTCGTAACATCGCCTGTCTCCGCCCTTGCCTCAACTTATCGACTGCAGAAACCCTGATCCGTGCCTTTATTACCTCTAGACTTGATTATTCCAACGCACTCCTGGCCGGCCTCCCTAGTTCTACCCTCCATAAACTTGAGGTCATTCAAAACTCTGCTGCCTGTGTCCTAGCTCGCACCAAGTCCCGCTCACCCATCTCCCCTGTGCTCGTTGACCTGCATCGGCTCCCAGTTAAGGAACGGCTCAATTTTAAAATTCTCATTCTTATTTGCAAATCCCTCCGTGGCCTCGCCTCATCTTATCTCTGTAATCTTCTCCAGCCCTATAATCCCCCTAGATCTCTGCGCTCCGTCTATTCTGGCGTTTTGAACATTCCCGATTCTATTTGCGCCACCATTGGCTGTCGTGCCTTCAGCTGCCTAGGTACTAAGCTCTGGAATTTCCTCCCTAAATCTCTCCGCCTCTCCACTTCTCTTTCCTCCTTTAAGACGCTCCTTAAAACCTACCTCTTTGACTAAGTTTTTGGTCATCTGGCCTAGCATCTCCATTCTGGCCTAACATTTAAATTTTGCTTTTTTTTGATAACACTCCTGTGAAGCGCCGTGGGACGTTTTATTACATTAAAGGCGCTATATAAGTTGTTGTTTCGATGAGGCTTTTGAAGACAGGGCGAGAAGTACCAAGCAAGGGGTTAAGGAAGGAATTCTAGAGATTAGGGCTGAAACAACTGAAGGCTCTTCCACCAATGGAGTGGAGGGAGAGGGGAGGTGGGTGCACCAGAGGCCAAAGTTTAAAATTGAAGTGTACAAGTATGCCATCTTATGGGAAAAGCATCATGGTAGAGAGGTGACGAAAGAGAGCTATATCGGAGTAAAACTGAATTGAAATTTTAAAAAACTGCTGTCTTAGCAACTCTGAAATGAAAACAGAAACAATAATTTAAATGGTAAAATCCACAGGCAGACATAATTTTTTAAAATTATCTCAGCATTTTGATCGTGACGTGAGTGGGTCACAAAAGTGATACATAATTGATTATTGAGAGAGAAGGAACAAACAGATGCATATTGAATTGCTGGAAACCACATGCCCCCATTGCACGGAATTGTGTATCTGATGCATTTGACTGAAAGTAGATCAGGATTATGTATCTCAGAAAACCATTCTGACCAAGGGAAAAACAAACTTACATATATATTTGAATAAAAAGCTGCCTTAGAAGCTCTCTAAACTTTCCTCTCAATCATCCCAAGCTTTAGACAGGCTACCCTACACATATTTCCTCCTCCGAGTAGCCTCAATATTTAAAACAAAACTCGTTGCACAAACTCTGTAATGAGAAAGGGCTAATCAATAATCTTGTGGTAAAGGGGCCTTTAGGGACAAGTGACCATAATATGATTGAATTTTATATTAAGTTTGAGAGTGATGTAGTCCAATCTGAAACTAAGGTCTTCAATCTAAACAGAGGAAACTACAAGGGTATGAGGGACAAGTTGGCCATGGTAGATTGGGAGACTACACTAAAAGCATGAAGGTGGACATACAATGGCTAACATTCAAGGAAATAATGCATAATTTGCAACAAACATATATTCCTCTAGGGCATAAAAACCCAAAAGGAAAAGTGATCCAACCATGGCTAACAAAAGAAATTAAAGCTAGTATTAAGTCAAAGGAGGAAGCTTATAAATTTGCCAGAAAAAGCAGTCAGCCTGAGGATTGGGATCTTTAGAAATCAGCAAAGGGGGACCAAGAAATTGATAAAGAAAGGGAAAATGGAATATGAGCACAAACTAGCGAAAAATATAAAAACGGATTGTAAAAGCTTCTATAGGTATGTGAAAAGGGAAAGACTGGCGAAGGTAAATGTAGGTCCTTTACAGTCAGAGATGGGAGAATTTATAATGGGGAATGAGGAAATGGCAGAGAAATTAAATAAATACTTTGTTTCTGTCTTCACGGAGAAAGACACAAAAAACCTCCCAGAAATACGAGAAAACCAAGGGTGTGGCGAGAATGAGGAACTTAAAGAAATTATTATTAGTAAAAAAACAGTACTAGCAAAATTAATGGGACTAAAAGTCGATAAATCTCAAGGACCGGATGACCTAGATCCTAGGGTTTTGAAAGAGGTGGCCATTGGGATAGTGGACGCACTGGTTGTCAACTTCCAAAATTCTATAGATTCTGGAATGGTTCCTGCAGATTGGAGGATAGCAAATGTAACCCCGCTATTTAAGAAAGGAGGGAGAGAGAAAACGGGGAACTACAGACCTGTTAGCCTCACATCAGTAGTTGGGAAAATGCTGGAATCTATTATAAAGGATGCAATAACTGGGCACTTAGAAACTAATAGTAAGATTGGGCAGAGTCGACATGGATTTATGAAAGGGAAATGCTGTTTGACAAACCTATTGGAGTTCTTTGAGGATGTAACTAGTGGAGTAGACAAAGGGGAACCGGTAGATGTGGTGTATCTGGATTTTCAGAAGGCCTTCGATAAGGTCCCACACAAGAGGTTGGTGAACAAAATTAGGGCACGTGGAATTAGGGGTAATATACTAGCATGGATTGAGAATTGGTTAACAGACAGAAAACAAAGAGTAGGGATAAATGGGTCTTTTTCAGGATGGCAGGCTGTGACTAGTGGGGTACCGCAAGGATCGGTGCTTGGGCCCCAGCTATTCACAATCTATATCAATGATTTGGATGAGGGGACTAAATGTAACATTTCCAAATTTGCTGATGACACAAAGCTAGGTGGCAGTGTCAGTTGCGAAGAGGATGTGAAGAGGCTTCAAGGAGATCTCGACAGGCTCAGTGAGTGGGCGAGAACATGGCAGATGGATTATAATGTGGATAAATGTGAAGTTATCCACTTTGGTAGAAAAAACAGAAAGGCAGAGTATTTCCTAAATGGTGAAAGATTGGGGAATGCAGATGCCCAAAGGGACCTGGGTGTCCTTGTACATGAGTCACTGAAAGTGAATGTGCAGGTGCAGCAAGCCATTAGGAAGGCAAATGGTATGCTGGCCTTCATTACAAGAGGATTTGCGTACAGGAGTAAAGAAGTCTTACTCCAATTATATAGGGCCTTGGTGAGACCACACCTGGAGCACTGTGTACAATTTTGGTCTCCTTACCTAAGGAAGGATATACTTGTCATAGAGGGAGTGCAACGAAGGCTCACGAGATTGATTCCTGGGATGGCGGGACTGTCGTATGAGAAGAGATTGAGTAAACTAAGACTGTATTCTCTTGAATTCAGAAGAATGAGAGGGGATCTCATTGAAGCATACAAAATTATTACAGGGCTTGATAGGGTGGATGCTGGGAGAATGTTTCCCTTGGCTGGGGAGTCTAGAACCAGGGGCCATAGCCTCAGGATAAAGGGTAGGCCATTCAGGACTGAGATGAGAAGAAATTTCTTCACACAGAGGGTGGTGAATCTTTGGAATTCTCTACCCCAGAGGGCTGTGGAGGCTCAGTCATTGGGTATATTCAAAACAGAAGTCGATAGATTTCTGACTAGTAAGGGCATCAAGGGATATGGCGATAAGGCCGGTGAATGGAGTTGAGACAGAAGATCAGCCATGATCTCATTGAATGGCAGAGCAGGCTCGAATGGCCTACTCCTGCTCCTATTTCATATGTTCTTATGTTCTTTCCCACGACCTCAAAACTGCCAAACTTCTTGTATTAATCTTCCCTTTCACTTACAATCTAAAGGCTTTTAAACTTCAGCATCACCTAACCGCCACTACTTCCTGAATTATTTCGTCTTGTTTTCTTTTCCCAAACTTGTCCTGCACTACAACCCTTCACCTAGGTTTCTCAATAACACAAAAGTAAAAGCTGCTAACAGAAACTGGAAATTCTGCCACACCTTCAGATATTTGATGAATTCACGGCCCAGGTCATGGTCCAGCTTGATGGCGAACACGATGTGAAGAATGACTGTTCCCTCTATGTGACGGAGCTGGTCCTGTGGCACAGTGGCAGCCTCCAACTCCATGGACCTTTACAATAAAAAAAACACAGCACCCTTCAGCGTGTGAAAGAAGTGGTAAAGCAGCTTATGGAATATGAAAAGCAGAGATTTTGCAATCTCCAGCACACTTTGAGCAGAGGGAGGTAGGGGTGTGGTGGGAAGGCAAGAGGGGAATGTTCTTGATCTCTATCCAGTAACCCATGTTAGAAAATACATCAGGTAAGGTCAGGATCAGAAATGTGATGCCCCCTTCCTACATTCATTACCTAGGTTGACACATGAATAATGGCTACTTAGGTGAGAAATGGTTATAACTCACTCAGTTCCTGTCTGTTCTTCTTTCTGCAGCTGATCCTGTTGATGGAAGAATGCGATGATCCCTTCTAAAAGAGTTTTCTTACAACCCTGTTGAATAAAAGGAACAATCACTAAGTAAAGAGACAGTGACCTTTCTAATTTTTCATCTCTAACTGTAATCTTTATCTAGCACAGTGAATGATAGGTATGATTTCTTAACTAGATCTAGCCAGTCTACATTTACTAAAATCCCAAGCATCATATTGAAGGACTGACACACATTATCTGATCTTGTACATTGAAAAAAGTAAATTTTCTAAAAGGGAGAAAATCTTACTGTAAACCAGCACACCAACATCTGTTCTGTCATCCTACCTTAGCGGAGAGAAGGAGTAACTGGTAGATAAGTGGAGGCAGTTCCTGCAGGTCCAACTTGGGGAACATTCTCAGCACTTTCACCATAACAAACTGAAGTTCCTCTATACTGACAGGCACATCCCTGTAGGAAAGAGAACAAACAAGAATGGACACACATATATACACAATTTTTATCTACTGAAATTCATTTCAAGAGGGTGTTGCTTTTCCAAAAAGTTAGTGATTGAACTGACCGAACATTAAAAACTTTACCTAAACATCGATGTGAGGTGAATCACACACTTTGGATCCCATCTGGAAAATATTCAAAATACTTTTTTTTTTAAAAAAGCTATTTTCTTCATAAGCATACTATTAATGAATACAAAAGAAATTCAAGAACAAAGCAGAAACATATGATTTATAGATAAATATTATATCCAGAAGTACATTACAGGCTGGAATCTAATGGAGGAGTTTGCTTAGTTTACATATAGAATAATGGACACTTGGGAGCAATGTTCACTGTAATTTTTTTTGGGTGCGCGGCCCCTTTAAGGGGCTACGTGGCCTATTCAAAATACCACGCATGCGCGGTTTTTCCTATTTAAAAGCCGGTGGGCCGGCTGCGCGAGAGCTGCACAGCTTAAAGGGAACATTGCTTGGCAGTGAGTTACATGCTCCATTCCTAGTCTGAGCAGAGTTAGCTGATCCTGGCTGACACATCATTTGGGGGCACTGCAACTGGCCTCAGCACCCTGGATTAGGGAATCCAGATTCCCATTACTGATTACAGGAAACTCTTGTTTAACCGGCACCTAAATATCCGGAATTCTCTCTTAACCGGCAAAAATCATACTCCGAAAACTCCTCTCAAATAACCGGCAATGTTGCCGAGTCTGAGTCCGAGTCTCCCGCGAACGCCGAGTTAGTCAGTGGGGGTAGTTCTCCAAAGTGCCACTACTCGGCCTCCTGGCGCTGTCGGAAGTCCGAACACTGCAGTAACAGGAGTCTGATTCTCCCGCGCTGCCGGGAGTCTCACTTACTGTTAAGTAATTAAAGAGTTATGGATTACCCTCAACTGGCAGTACTGTACTTAATCAAGCATCTTTCACCATCCATTTAACACAACATTCTGTAGGTGAGTAACCAAATACTGTATACTGCACATTTCTTGATTTTTTTATGTTAAAAATAGCCTCGGTAGATATAACTCTCCGTTATCCGGAACTTTCGATCAACCGGCACCACGCCGGTCCCGTCGGTGCCGGATACCAAAGAGTTTCCTGTACTCTGCAGTGACCCTGCTGGAAAGTTCATGTGCAGATGTTGGAGAGGACAGAATCAGATCTCCACAGTGAGTTAGCCTGCCAACACTCACCATCTAGGCACATACATGAAGACTGGCTACGTGGACAATTTACCAAGGGGGATGGGGGGGGGGGGGGTGCGGGCGGGATGGGTGCTGCCATTCGTGGAACAGTACCTCATATAATGTCAGAATTTTCAGGAGAGATGGGGAAGGAGAAAAACATTGCAACTAAATTTTTCAAAAAACAATCTTAAATTACCAGGAAATTCTCTGGTTTCCGTAGATCATATTCTCATGTTGCTAATTGCTTCTTGATCAAATATCTAATTTCCTAAAACATTTCCATCTAATGATATGGTACATTGGATTAGCCAAACATGCCTTTACTTGCCTGCTGGAGCATAGAGTGTTTACCAGTTGCTTCTTGTATTCTTCGCCACTCAATTGACCTAGTAAAAAAGAAATGGAACAAAAATATTTAAAGCTATAGACAACAGCGGGCTACAATCCCTTAAAAATATATAATCTACCTGCCAAGGGTGTTTGGGGCTGGTTCAAGGAACAAAAGGCACATACATGCCTTACTCCTGCATGTGTTACACTAATAAATATATTGAGAACAAATTTTAAATATTTTTCAAACTTTCCTTACCTCCACCATAATTCAGGCTTTCTTGAGAGGCCAGAACAGTAAGTATTGTAGGGAAAAGATCCAGCGATTTGCCATTGATAATGCTGCCACCTTTGATGGCATCCACATACAGACTCGCCAGTTCAGCTAAAGTGGCGCCAGGCAGCTGATGAGCCTAAAATCAAGAGTTCAGATTATGAAGACATAATGTGCACATACCCCATCGGATGTTGCAACTTCTTATCCCACCCCCTACACTCCCCCCATCCTACACACACACACACACACCCCCACCCCTCTGTATACACACACACACCGCCCCCCCCTCTGTACACACACAGCCCCCCCCCTCTGTACACACACCGCCCCCCCCCCTCTGTACACACACCGCCCCCCCGCTCTGTACACACACACGCGCCCCCCTCTGTACACACACGCGCGCCCCCCTCTGTACACACACGCGCGCCCCCCCTCTGTACACACACAGCAGCGCCCCCTCTGTACACACACGCACGCCCCCCTCTGTACACACACGCGGCCCCCC
Organism: Squalus acanthias; assembly: GCA_030390025.1. Lineage (NCBI taxonomy): Eukaryota > Metazoa > Chordata > Chondrichthyes > Squaliformes > Squalidae > Squalus > Squalus acanthias. The sequence goes on along the minus strand of CM059446.1, from coordinate 51,177,692 downwards.
CCTCTGTACACACACGCGCGCCCCCCTCTGTACACACACGCGCGCCCCCCTCTGTACACACACCGCAGCCCCCCCCTCTGTACACACACGCGCGACCCCCCTCTGTACACACACGCAGCCCCCCCTCTGTACACACACGCGAGCCCCCCTCTGTACACACACCGCGCCCCCGCTCTGTACACACACGAGCACCCCCTCTGTACACACACGCGCGCCCCCCTCTGTACACACACGCGCGCCCCCCTCTGTACACACACGCGCGCCCCCCTCTGTACACACACGCAGCGCCCCCGCTCTGTACACACACGCAGCGCCCCCTCTGTACACACACGCGAGCCCCCCCTCTGTACACACACGCGCGCCCCCCTCCTGTACACACACGCACGCCCCCCCCCTCTGTACACACACGCGCGCCCCCCCTCTGTACACACACCGCAGCGCCCCCCCCTCTGTACACACACGCGCGCCCCCCTCTGTACACACACGCGCGCCCCCCTCTGTACACACACGCGCGCCCCCCTCTGTACACACACGCGCGCCCCCCTCTGTACACACACGCGCGCCCCCCTCTGTACACACACGCGCGCCCCCCTCTGTACACACACGCGCGCCCCCCTCTGTACACACACGCGCGCCCCCCTCTGTACACACACGCGCGCCCCCCTCTGTACACACACGCGCGCCCCCCTCTGTACACACACGCGCGCCCCCCTCTGTACACACACGCGCGCCCCCCTCTGTACACACACGCGCGCCCCCCTCTGTACACACACGCGCGCCCCCCTCTGTACACACACGCGCGCCCCCCCTCTGTACACACACGCGCGCCCCCCTCTGTACACACACGCGCGCCCCCCTCTGTACACACACGCGCGCCCCCCTCTGTACACACACGCGCGCCCCCCTCTGTACACACACGCGCGCCCCCCTCTGTACACACACGCGCGCCCCCCTCTGTACACACACGCGCGCCCCCCTCTGTACACACACGCACCCCCCTCTGTACACACACGCACCCCCCCTCTGTACACACACGCACCCCCCTCTGTACACACACGCACCCCCCCTCTGTACACACACGCACCCCCCTCTGTACACACACGCACCCCCCTCTGTACACACACGCACCCCCCTCTGTACACACACGCACCCCCCTCTGTACACACACGCACCCCCCTCTGTACACACACGCACCCCCCTCTGTACACACACGCACCCCCCTCTGTACACACACACACACCCCCCTCTGTACACACACGCACCCCCCTCTGTACACACACGCACCCCCCTCTGTACACACACGCACCCCCCTCTGTACACACACCGCACCCCCCTCTGTACACACACGCACCCCCCTCTGTACACACACGCACCCCCCTCTGTACACACACGCACCCCCCTCTGTACACACACGCACCCCCCTCTGTACACACACGCACCCCCCTCTGTACACACACGCGCCCCCCTCTGTACACACACGCGTCCCCCTCTGTACACACACGCGTCCCCCTCTGTACACACACACGCGTCCCCCTCTGTACACACACACGCGTCCCCCTCTGTACACACACACGCGTCCCCCTCTGTACACACACACGCGTCCCCCTCTGTACACACACGCGCCCCCCTCTGTACACACACGCGCCCCCCTCTGTACACACACGCGCCCCCCTCTGTACACACACCCCCCCGCTCTGTATACACACACACACACACACACACACCCCTCTGTACACACACGCACACACACACACCCCCCTCTGTATACACACACACCCCAATCAAATATATCTGTTTTCCAACAGAGCGTTACCTCAAGACTTCACTACTGTAATGCCCACTTGGCCAGCCTTCAATCCTCCACCCTCCTTAAACTTCAGCTCATCCAAAACTCTGCTGCCCGTATCCTGTCCGACTCATCTATCACCATTGTCCTTGCTGACCTACACTGGCTTCCAATCCCCTAATGTCTCCAATTTAAAATTCTCATCCTTGTTTCCAAATCCCTTCATGGTCTCTTTACCGACAGCTTTGATGGCTCATGGGCTACGATACTTCTCTACATAATGATATACATGATTGGCTATGTTGCTGATATTGCCAGTCAAAGTATCTAAAGAAAATCAAAATTTAGTTTTTAAAAAAAAATCATTTTTAGGGACAGCAAAAGGCCATCATGTCCACAAGCCTTTTGCTAGATCTCAATCCGTCATACCCGTCCTCCTGTATGCTTCAGAGACATGGACCATGTGCAGCAGGCACCTCAAAGCACTGGAGAAGTACCACCAACGCTGCCTCCGCAAGATCCTGCCAATCCATTGGCAGGATAGGCACACCAACGTCAGTGTTCTTGCTCAGGCCAACATCCCCAGCATCAAAGCTTTGACCACACTCGATCAGCTCCGATGAACGGGCCACATCATCCGCATGCCCGATACGAGACTCCCAAAAGAAGCGCTCCACTCGGAGCTCCGACACGGCAAGAGAGCCCCAGGTGGGCAGAGGAGACGCTTCAAGGACACCCTCAAAGCCTCCTTGAAAAAGTGCAACAGCCCCACCGACACCTGGGAATCCCTGGCCCAAGACCACACAAAGTGGGGGAGAAGCATCCGGGAAGGCGCTGAACACCTCGAGTCTCTTCGCCGGGAGCAAGCGGAAGCCAAGCGCAAACAGCGGAAGGAGCGCACGTCAACCCAAGCACTCCACCCACCCGCCCCTTCAACCACCGTCTGCCCCACCTGTGACAGAGACTGTAGGTCCCGCATTGGACTCATCAGTCACCTCAGAACTCATTTTTAGCACGTCATCCTCGGTTCCGAGGGACTGCCTAAGAAGAAGAGAAGAGATCTCAACCCCACCAAGTTTCTCACCATATTCTCTTCTCTCACTAGAAACACATCTAATTGTCTCTTGAACCAATATATCCTGTCCACTTCAATAGCCTTCCCAGTGAACTAACCCACAACTCTATCATACTTTGGTTGCCAAGTTTCCACTTGACTTCTCTATTTTTAATGTGTTCTCTGGTATTTTAATCTTTCACCTGTAGTGAACAATTACTTTGTCAATTCCTTTCATAATCTCAAAAATGTCAACTGGGTCACCTCAAAGTTTTTACTTTTACTAAGAAAACAAGATCTACTTCGTTAACCTTTCCTCAGAACGTTGATTACTCCTAATGGGAAAACTGAGGAGCTTATAATGTGTGATATTGTGTGAATTTTCAGACAATCTAATGGGAGTCAATAGCAAGTGCAACAACTGCAGAAGCAGAATTCCCAATCAGATAACATGACTCTGTTAGAACACAAAACACTACCATCCTCACATGGCAGATCGCTCATTTTTGCCACTTAAAGGTTTTCTTTAGGCTACTTGTTTCTGGGCTGGTGGGTGATATGGGACCAGGGACCAGTTAATAAACAAATATTGCTGAACAATAGATATTTCAAATATTATTAAATCTCTCGCTAGTAAGTTGTATAACTTTTATCAATTTCATAATTTACCTCAAGCATCAGCAAACCAATCATGTCTGTTGCTATATCTGATTGTAGGTCACCCGATTCAACGAGCTGCATGCAGTGTTTGTAAACAAAAAGCCTCAGACAAACTCCTTCATTCTGAGAACATGGGGAACCTATAAAGGGGAAACAAAAGATGTACCAAATCAGCACTCCACCAAATTTCAATGAATTAATCGGTTAAGAGATGAGAGATCAGGTGCGGCAGAGAGTTAGCACACAGTCCTTTCAAGGCTGGGACCTGGATTCAAATCTAGACTTCTTTCTTAGCTGCGCTTAATAGGTGCAATTTAGCAGTGCAAAACTGCCCAGAATTTGATATCCCATTCACAGCAGACACAAGAATAGCCAGATTCAGGCTCACGACTATAAATGTATTTTGTTCATTTATTTATTGGGGCTAAATCAGTAAAAAGCCATTTTCAATTGTCTTCAATGGTATATTAATACATTTATATTGCTGAAAATATAAATGTGTCCCCAGTTCATTTCATGTATGCAATAAACTTTCAATGTGCATTTATTCCAACCAAGTACGAAGAGGGTGGGGGCGGGGGTGGAATCTGTTGCATGCTTACAACTGGAATGTGCTATGCAAAATGTTCTCTCTTTTTGATGCACTAACCTTTAAAAATAGCTCTCACAAGCATCCCAATCTCCTTCCCTTTCAAAGCATGGCGTGTTATTAGGGCACCAACCTGTAACAAGAGAAGTAACAACATTCAAAGTGTAATTTTAGACTGTTGACTAATGAACACAGTCAAAGGTCAGGGTACATATGAGGCTGAATTTCATAAATCACATCTAGAAAATCACTCTAATGTACACATTCCTTTTCTATAACAACTTGTACTTATATAGCGCCTTAACGTAGTAAAATGTCCCAATGTGCTTCACAGGAGTGTTACAAGACAAAATATTTGACACTGAGCCACATAAAGGCAGGTGACCAAAAGCTTGGTCGAAGAGGCAGGTTTTAAGAAGCATCTTAAAGGGGGAGAGGTAGAGAGGTTTAGGGAGGAAATTCCAGAGCTTAGGGCCTCAGCAGCTGAAGGCATGGCCACCAATAGTTGAGCGATTATAATCAGGGATGCGCAAGAGGGCAGAATTAAAGGAGCGCAGATATCTCGGGGGGTTGTGGGGCTGAAGGAGATTACAGAGATAGGGAGGGGCGAGGCCAAGGAGGGATTTGAAAACAAGGATGAGAATTTGAAAATCGAGGCGTTCTATAAACAATTATACGCTTTAAAAAGCACCAACAGAATTTACAGATGGAAACTTTTCCAAGTATACTACACTACCTGGGAAAATCTCCTCAAATGTTTTCAGAATCATACAGGTGGGAATGAACCAGTCAGTAAAGTATTTGCTCAATAAAATTGGCTTTTCTTTTTGTAAAAAGGGGGACAATATTCTGATATTTGTACTTTTTAAATTTATATTTGAATGCAGCATACCATACCATTTGAAGTAAAAAAAACCCACATTCATTTTAATTAAAAATAAATACATTTTAATCCCACTGGACTTCACTGCTGCATTGCAGAACCCAAGGAATCACAGCAATCGCTCACCTCCTGCTCTTTCATGCGCTGCAGGCATTGCTGCAATCCTTCCAGATCCTCAGCTGCTGCCAAATCCAAAATCTTCTGATCCATCTCAACTCACATCAAAGCAACACTAAAATTATTGAACATACCTAACCAAAAAAAACTAGTTTAGTATTTAATAGAAAGACCTGCATTTAATAGAATGCCTTACCACATCTCTCAGAAATATCTCAAGATGCTTCACATACAATGAACTAATACAACAAGAACCCATAAAGAACAATGAGATGAATGACGAGTTCATCTAGTTCAAGTCCCACTCCAGAGACTTGAGCACATAATCCAGGCCGACACTTCAGCGCAGTACTGAGGGCATACTGCACTGTCGGAGGTGCCGTCTTTCAAATGAGACGTTAAACTGATAAACAGATTATCTGTTTTTCTTTCGTTCTCTCTCTTTCTTTCTTTCTCGGCTGAAGGAAGGATATTGGCCAAAGTACCCGGAGAACTCGCTGCCCTTCTTTGAACAGTGCAAATATAAATCGGAGTTATCCCTGACAATTTTCTGTAAAACAATAAACTCTTAATGTGAATTTTCTCTGATCAATTGTGAAGAAAACAGGGAGGATAAAATCTGTTAGTTGCTTAAAATAGGCATATGCTGTACAAATGTGCCACAACACAAAGATAGACCTTTGGTTTAACGTCTCATATGAAGGACACCAACTCTGACAATGCAGCACACTGTACTGGAGTGTCGTTATCAGGTAATATGCAAAAAATCTTTATTTTAATTAAAATCAGAATAAATTGGTGGGCATACAGTCCAGTTATGTGTAAAATCCTAAACTACAATGACATTTGCAGGGGCCTTTCCCTGAAGCATAGGGAAAGCCCATCATGAAGTAAGCAGCACGGGGCCCATATTCCAGAGAAGCAGATGTCATTATAAATTTCATTGGGACTGATGAAGGTAACAAACAATAATTTCAGAATACAGCCAATTGATAGGCAAGGCAGAAGATCAACAACCATTGCCTTCTATCTATTATATGTTAGTAAGATAATACTACCCTCACAGTACTATTTACAGGACATTGTTGATCTCTGTTGAATTATGTACCACAGATAGGTAGATCATACAAACAAACGTATAAAACCTTCAGGTACAAAGTGGATATGTTACCATTATACGCTTTTGCTAGTTTATCATATATTTTGGCAGAAGCCAAATATTAGTTGAATGTACACAATGTCCAAGTTGGTCAAAAGAATTTTTAATAATCTATTGAGGGAACACAAGTTTTCCCAAAATTCATCTTTTTGGAACAATCTCGGTGACAAGATTTAAATATTAACGACATAAATGAGACAGCCAACACAGCATCACTAATTCAGTAACTTTCTAAGCAGGTTGCATCCCGATATAGTAATGCACCCCCTTTTAAGTATAGTCAATTCAGGTCATGATCAATCTAACCATACATGATACCCAGGATTTGAATCGAGCGCTGCACGGGCATAATCAGCCACTGGGAGTTATTAAATACCTTCCCCAGGTACGTACAAACTTTTGATTCCTAAGTGAAGTAACCAGATTAACATCAGCCCGATATGTGTTTCCAGTCATGCAACACTTGATCTGGGTGCAATGTAGCAGAAGACACCACAGGAATCCAATGCAAGTAAATAACTCCACACGCTTCTATTTATAACCTAACCTGCCACTGTAATTCTAAATCATATATTCGCAAATAAATTCTAATTTATCTGAATAAAATTCAAAACATACCCTTTAAGTGAGACTGATTGCAAACATAATTGAGCTCTGATGAAGGGTTCAACTGAAAACATTAACATATCTTTTCTATTGCAAATGATGGCTAACCTGCCTACATTTTCTATTTTTATTTCAGAGTTCTAGCATTTGTGGTTCAGTAAAATCACCAGACGGTCATTCCCAAAACCAGACCGACAAGAGTGTGAAAGTGGGTCACCCTGGCAGACTAGTGGAGACTCTGGGGAGGGGGAAATCACCCTGGCACAGTGAGGGAAGAGGGTCACCCCGGCACAGTGAGAGAAGAGGGTCACCCCGGCACAGTGAGAGAAGAGGGTCACCCCGGCACAGTGAGGGAAGAGGGTCACCCCGGCACAGTGAGGGAAGAGGGTCACCCCGGCACAGTGAGGGAAGAGGGTCACCCCGGCACAGTGAGGGAAGAGGGTCACCCCGGCACAGTGAGAGAAGAGGGTCACCCCGGCACAGTGAGGGAAGAGGGTCACCCCGGCACAGTGAGGGAAGAGGGTCACCCCGGCACAGTGAGGGAAGAGGGTCACCCCGGCACAGTGAGGGAAGAGGGTCACCCCGGCACAGTGAGGGAAGAGGGTCACCCCGGCACAGTGAGGGAAGAGGGTCACCCCGGCACAGTGAGGGAAGAGGGTCACCCCGGCACAGTGAGGGAAGAGGGTCACCCCGGCAGTGAGGGAAGAGGGTCACCCTGGCACAGTGAGAGAAGAGGGTCACCCTGACACATTTAGGGAAGAGGGTCACCCTGGCACAGTGAGGGAAGAGGGTCACCCTGGCACAGTGAGAGAAGAGGGTCACCCTGACACATTTAGGGAAGAGGGTCACACCGGCACAGTGAGGGAAGAGGGTCACCCCGGCAGTGAGGGAAGAGGGTCACCCTGGCACAGTGAGGGAAGAGGGTCACCCCTGGCACAGACTGGGGGGGGGGGGGGGGGTGGGGGGAGAGGGGGGTCGCCCTGGCACAGAGGTGACTGAGGAGGAGGAGGAGGAGGGGACGGGGTACCATGTTGCTTGCCTGTGGCATTATTATAATGCAAATACCGTGCAGCAGCAGCAGCTGCACTCTCCTCAGGCACAAAGACAGCCCCTTCTATATACACAAACACACTCAGAGCCACGTTTAGCCGCAAACTGGCACAGGATTGAGTGAGGCTGAGGTACCGAGCCATGCCTGCCGAGTGACAGAGGCAAAGGCAGAGGCTATAACACCCGTCCGCCCCGCGCATTACCTGTCCCCGGGCTCCGGCTCAGACAACACCGCCATCGCACCTCCCGCGCAAACACAGCCTCCCCATTGGCCAGCACGCACCCCACTCTCACCTCTCATTGGTCCAGACCGCAGCCAATCCGCTCAAAGCAGACGACAAACGGTGACCGCCCCGCCCTTTCACTGGTCCCGTCACTGCCATTGGACTGCAAATCTGTCAATCGACAATTGGGCCCTGTCGATTGGTCCGTTCCTGCGATCCATTCGGATGAATGAAGTTTATTCAAATAAAATGGCAGCTAAATCCAAAACAAGCGGCTCCGGGAGATTAATTGCGGCCAGCAATAAAGTAAATGCACTTCATGCAAATCGAATGACAGGAGGAAACAAAAATAGTTTCAAACACATTCCCTGGGTATTTTGTTTGAATTGCTGACCTGAGTTCAAAAAATCTAAAGCACGGTCCCCAATAACTAACTGTATTTCATTAAAATTGATTCTGAATCGCGGGTTTTTAATCGGCTGTTTGCCTGTCGTTGAACAATGGTAACTGGAAAAAACACTTCATTTGAATAACAAAACGGTTTGCAGCGAGTTCCTAAGCCCAAATGTGCTTGGGTTTCTTATGGGCCAGTGGCGCAATGGATAACGCGTCTGACTACGGATCAGAAGATTCTAGGTTCGACTCCTGGCTGGCTCGAAATTTTTTCCCCCCCCAAGAAAACTTTAAATACTGTTAGAATTAATAATCCTTAAGAAATATATATTCCCCATTCTGCAATTATTACAATTTTTATATTTTGTGAATAAATAAAGTGAAAATAAATGATGTAAATTGTTTGCAGCCAATTTTTTACAATTTCTGCTTTCAACAACAACAACTTGTACTTATATAGCACCATTAATGTAGCAAAATGTCCTGAGGCGCTTCACAGGAGCGTTATGAAACAAAATTTGACACCGAGCCATTAAGGAGAGATTAGGACAGATGATCAAAAGCTTGGTCGGAGAGGTTTTAAGTGAGTGAGGCAGGTATGGGGACCCAGGAGGTGGAGGAGCCTCAGCCTTTGCAATTGTCCAACAGGTTTGAGGTTCTTGCGGCCTGTATGGATGAAAGCGGTGGTTGCAGGGTGGATGAGCAAACTGACCATGGCACCGAGGCACAGGAAGCCATTCAAGCGGGGGGAGTTAATAGGAATGTAGTGGTAATTGGGGACAGCATAGTCAGGGGGATAGATACAGTTCTCTGCGGCCAAGAGCGAGAGTCCAGGCGGCTGTGTTGCCTGCCCGATGCCAGGGTTCGGGACATCTGCTCTGGGCTGGAGAGGAACTTGCAGTGGGAGGGGGAGGAGCCAGTGGTCGTGGTCCATGTAGGTACCAACGACATAGGTAGAACTAGGAAAGAGGTTCTGCTGAGAGAGTATGAGCAGCTAGGGGCTAAATTAAAAAGCAGAACCTCAAGGGTAATAATGTCTGCATTATTACCTGAGCCACGAGCAAATTGGCATAGGGTAAATAAAATTAGAGAGATGAATGCATGGCTCAAAGACTGGTGTGGGAGAAATGGGTTTCAATTCCTGGGGCACTGGCACCAGTACTGGGGAAAGTGGGATCTGTATCGTTGGGACGGTCTTATAGAAACATAGAAATATAGAAACATAGAAGATAGGAGCAGGAGTAGGCCATTCGGCCCCTCTAGCCTGCTCCGCCATTCAATGTGATCATGGCTGATCATCCAAATTCAGAACCCTGTCCCTGCTTTCTCCCCATATCCCTTGATCCCTTTAGCCTTAAGAAATATATCCAACTCCTTCTTGAATATATTTAATGAATTGGCCTCTACTGCCTTCTGTGGTAGAGAATTCCACAGGTTCACCACTCTCTGGGTGAAGAAATTCCTTCTCATTTCTGTCCTAAATGGCTTACCCCTTATCCTTAGACTGTGACCCCTGGTTCTGGACTCCCCAGCCATCGGGAACATCCTTCCTGCATCTAGTTTGTCCAGTCCTGTCAGAATTTTATAAGTTTCAATGAGATCCCCTCTCATTCTTTTAAACTCCAGCGAGTATAAGCCCAATCGACCCAATCTCTCCTCATATGTCATTCCTGCCATCCCAGGTATCAGCCTGGTGAATCTTCGCTGAACTCCTTCCATGGCAAGAACCTCCTTCCTTAGATAAGGCGACCAAAACTGCACACAATACTCAAGATGTGGTCTCACCAAGGCCCTGTACAACTGCAGCAAGACATCCTTGTTCCTGTACTCAAACCCTCTCGCTACGAAGGCCAACATACCATTTGCCTTCACCTGAACTGTGCTGGGACCAGTGTTCTGGCGAGTCGTATAACTAGGGTGGTAGAGAGGGCTTTAAACTAAATATTGGGGGCATGGGATCAAATTTGGGAAGATGCGGTAATTGAAAGGTTAGAGACAAGGCAATAGAGAAAGGTATTAATATGGGAAATGATAAACAGACCGTGACAGGAAGGGATAGAGAGTGCAAATCTAAGAATAAATCAACAGATAAGGCTAGAGGTTACAAAAATAATAAAAGGACAAAACTAAGGCTCTGCATCTGAATGCACGTAGCATTCGAAACAAAACAGATGAACTGATAGCGCAAATAGAAATAAATAAATATGATCTGATAGCCATTACAGAAATATGACTGCAGGATGACATAGATTGAGACCTGAATATTGAAGGGTACATGACATTTAGGAAGGACAGGAAGGTGGGAAAAGGTGGAGGGGTGGCTCTGTTAATTAATGATGGTATTAGCACAATAGAGAGGGATGACCTAAGTTCAGGAAACCAGGATGTAGAAGTGGTTTGGGTAGAGATGAGAAATAATAAAGGCAAGAAGTCACTTGTGGGAGTTGTGTACAGGCCCCCTAACAGTAACCATATGGTAGGATGGAGTATAAAGAAAGAAATAATGGGAGCTTGTCAGAAGGGTACACGGTAATAATCATGGGGGATTTTAATCTGCATATAGACTGAAAAAATCAGATGGGCAAAGGTAGCATAGATGAGGAGTTCATAGAATGTTTTCGGGATAGTTTCTTACAACAGCACGTTCTGGAGCCAACCAGAGAGCAGGCTATACTAGGCCTGGTATTGTGCAACGAGATAGAATTAATTAATGATGTTATAGTGAAGGCGCCCCTAGGTAGCAGCGATCATAATATGATTGAATTTTACATTCAGTTTGAGAGAGAGAAGAGTGGGCCCAAGACTAGTATTTTAAACTTAAATAAGGGCAATTATGAGGGCATGAAAGCAGAGCTAGCTAAAGTGAACTGGCAAATTAGGTTAAGGGATAGGCCAATAGAGTTGCAGTGGCAGACATTTAAGGGGATATTTCAAAATACACAGAATATATACATTCCAACAAGAAAGAAAAATTCCAAGGGGAAGACCCACCATCCGTGGTTAACTAAAAAAGTTAAAGATAGTATTAAACCTTAAAGAAAAAGCATATAATTGAGCAAAGATGGGTGACAGGTCAGAAGATTGGACAGAATATAAAAAACAGCAAAGAATGACTAAAAGATTAATAAGGAGAGAAAAATTAGAGTATGAGAGAAAGCTAGATAGAAATATAAAAACAGATAGTAAGAGTTTCTATAGATATTTAAAAAAGAAAAGAGCTAACAAAGTGAGCGTTAGTCCTATAAAAAGTGAGTCTGGGGAATTAATAATGGAAAATAAGGAGATGGCAGTTGAATTGAACAGGTATTTTGCATCGGTCTTCACTATAGAGGATACAAGTAACATCCCAGAAATAGCTGTAAATCAGGAAATGGAAGGGAGGGAGGAACTCAAGAAAATGATAATCACCAGGGAAGTGGTACTGAGCAAATTGTTGGAGCTGCGGGCTGACAAGTCCCCGGGTTCTGATGGACTTCATCCTAGGGTCTTCAAAGAAGTGGCTAGTGAGACAGTTGATGCGTTGGTTTTAATTTTCCAAAATTCCCTAGATTCGGGGAAGGTTCCATGAGATTGGAAAATAGCGAATGTAACTCCTTTATTCAAAAAGGGAGGGAGACAGAAAGCAGGAAACTACAGGCCAGTTAGCTTAACATCTGTCATAGGGAAGATGTTAGAAGCTATTATTAAAGACATTATAGCAGGGCACTTAGAAAAGTTCAAAATAATCAGGCAGAGTCAACATGGTTTTGTGCAAGGGAAATCATGTTTAACCAATTTATTGGAGTTCTTTGAGGAAGTAACATGTGCTGTGGATAAAGGGGAACCGGTGGATGTACTGTATTTAGATTTCCAGAAGGCATTTGATAAGGTGCCACATCAAAGGTTATTGCAGAAAATAAAAGCTCATGGTGTAGGGGGTAACATATTGGCATGGATAGAAGATTGGCTAGCTAACAGGAAACAGAGAGTAGGCATAAATGGGTCATTTTCTGATTGGCAAGATATAATGAGTGATGTGCCACAGGGATCAGTGCTGGGGCCTCAACTTTTTCCAATTATATAAATGACTTGGATGAAGGGACCGAAGGTATGGTTGCTAAATTTGCTGATGACACAAAGATAGGTAGGAAAGTAAATTGTGAAGAGGACATAAGGAGGCTGCAAAGGGATATAGATAGGTTAAGTGAGTGGGCAAAGATCTGGCAACTGGAGTATAATGTGGGAAAATGTGAAGTTGTCCATTTTGGCAGGAAGAATAAAAAAGAAGCATATTATCTAAATGCTGAGAGATTGCAGAGCTCTGAGATGCAGAGGGATCTGGGTGTCCTAGTGCATGAATTGCAAAAGGTTACTATGCAGGTACAGCAAGTAATTAGGAAAGCTAATAGAATGTTATAGTTTATTGTGAGGGGAATTGAATACAAAAGTAGGGAGGTTATGCTTCTGTTATACAGGGCATTGGTGAGACCACATCTGGAGTACTGTGTACAGTATTGGTCTCCTTATTTAAGGAAGGATGTAAATGCATTGGAAGCAGTTCAGAGAAGGTTTACTAGACTAATACCTGGAATGGGCGGGTTGTCTTATGAGGAAAGGTTGGACAGGCTACGCTTGTATCCACTGAAGTTTAGAAGAGTAAGAGGTGACTTGATTGAAATGTATAAGATCCTGAGGGGTCTGGACAGGGTGGATGTGGAGAGGATGTTTCCTCTTGTGGGAGAATCTAGAACTAGGGGTCACTGTTTAAAAATAAGGGGTCGCCCATTTAAGACAGAGATGAGGAGAATTTTTTTCTCACAGAGGGTCGTGAGTCTTTGGAACTCCCTTCCTCAGAGGGCGGTGGAAGCAGATTCTTTGAATATTTTTAAGGCAGAGGTAGATAGATTCTTGGTAAGCAAGGGGGTGAAAAGTTATCGGGGGTAGGTGGGAATGTGGAGTAATCGGATCAGCCATGATCTTATTGAATGGCGGAGCAGGCTCGAAGGGCCGAGTGGTCTACTCCTGCTCCTAATTCGTATGTTTGTATGTTTGTAAGGAGCGTCTTAAAGGAGGAAAGAGAGGTGGAGAGGTTTAGGGAGGGAATTCCAGAGCTTAGGGCCCAGGCAGCTGAAGGCTGGAGCGATTTAAATCGGGAATGCTCAAGAGGCCAGAATTGGAGGAGCACAGAGATCACGGAGAGTTGTGGGGCTGGAGGAGATGACAGAGATCGGGAGGGGGCGAGGCCATGGAGGGATTTGAAAACAAGGATGAGAATTTTAAAATCGAGACGTTGCTTAAGCGGGAGCCAATGTCGGTCAGCAAGCACAGGGGTGATGGGCAATGCTCCTGTTTAGCTGTGCGGCCACACAGCTGCGCAGCGATCTGCAACTCCCATGCAGGCCGCTCAAGGGCGTTCTAATGGCAAAAAAACATGCATGCACGGTAATTTGAATGGGCCGCACAGCCCCTTAAAGGGGCCACGCACCCTAAAAAAAATTAGCAGGAGCATTGGTGATGGGTGAACTGGACTTGGTGTGAGTTAGGACACGGGCAGCAGAGTCTTGGATGGTAGAACGTGGGAGGCCAGCTAAGTGTGCACTGGAATAGTCAAGTCTAGGGGTAACAAAAGCATGGATGAGGGTTTCAGCAGCAGATGAGCTGAGGCAGGGGTGGAGTCAAGCGATGTTCCAGAGATGGAAATAGGCGGCCTTAGTGATGGCGCGGATACGTGGTTGGAAACTCATCTCAAAGTCAAATATGACACCAACGTTGCGTAGTCTGGTTCAGCCTCAGACAGTTGCCAGGGAGAGGGATGGAGTTGGTGGTTAGAGAACAGTTTGTGGTGGGGATCGAAGACAATGGCTTTAGTCTTCCTAATATTTAGTTGGAGGAAATTTCTGCTCATCCAGTACTGAATGTTGGACAAGCAGTCTGCCAATTTAGGTACAGTGGAGGGGTCGAGAGAGGTGGTGATGAGGTAGAGCTGGGTGTCGTTAGCGTGCATGCCAAATTCATTCAACTCTAGTGGCTGGGACTCAACTATATTATGCCTGGGCAGTTTTGTTTACTGAAAAGTGCCCTGGAGTAAAACTTTTGCACTTTGTCCAAGAATAACGATAACATTAAACTTGTGTTAATGTTTGATGGACAAAGTATTACTCCGTACTTCCATGCTTTGTTTAGTAAAGTAAATCAAGTGAGGAACTTTGATCTTGAATAATTACAGATGCAGTTACAGAGAACAGTTAGGGTGATATACACAGATTAATGGTTACCAAAGGGTATCTAGGTAAGCAAAGCACACACTTCATGCCATCTGAGTTTTGAAACCTTTCCTGTTTTGTTTCAGATTCCAGAATTTCCATTTTTTTAAATCTAATCATTATTATTAAGTTAGCTTGCTCCTGTTCTACTTATTTCAACCTTGCATCCCCCATTCTCTTCACCCCAACATTGTGCCTACAGCCATCTAACCCCTAAACTCTGGAATTCCCTCCTTAAACCTCTCTGCCTTCCCGCTTCCTCCTTAAAACCCACCTCTCTGAGTAAGCTTTTAGTCACTCCTCCTAATAAATCCTTTTTTGACTCAGTGTTTTGCTGTTGTTGTTTCCTGCACCACAGGCCTTGGACATTAAGTGTCTCAATTTGAAAATGATGTTCAGGGGGTCATAAAACGGAAAAGACTTTGCAGTCCATCAGCCAGTCCCAATGACCTATCAATCATCCACTACCTCAGTTATCTATCTAATTCTCCTGTAAAATTATACAAACTGTTTGCTTCCACTGCCTCCCTGGGCAGCCAATCCCATATAACAACAACAACAGCTTGCAATTATACGGCGCTTTTAACATAGTAAAACGTCCCAAGGCGCTTCACAGGAGTGTTATAAAAGAAAATTTGACACGAGCCACATAAGGAGATATTAGGGCAGAAGCTTGGTCAAAGAGGTAGGTTTTAAGGAGCGTCTTAAAGGAAGAAAGGGAGGTAGAGAGGCGGGGAGGTTTAGGGAGGGAATTCCAGAGCTTAGGGCCTCGGCAGCTGAAGGCATGACTGCCATTGGTGGAGCGATTAAAATCGGGTATGCGCAAGAGGCCAGAATTGGAGGAACGCAGAGATCTCGGAGGGTTGTAGGGCTGGAATAGATTGCAGAGATAGGGAGGGGCGAGGCCTTGGAGAGATTTGAAAAAAAGGATGAGAATTTTAAAATCGAGGCATTGCTTAACCGGCAGCCAATGTAGGTCAGCGAGCCATGGGGTGATGGGTGAACGGAACTTGGTGCGAGTTAGGACCCAGGCAGCTGAGATTTGGCGATGTCAAGTTTACGTAGGATAAAACGTGGGAGCCCAGCCAGGAGTGCATTGGAATAGTCAAATCTAGAGGTAACAAAGGTAAATATATTCACCACCCACTACATAAAGTAATTTAATCTAAACTCTTCTAAGTTTGAGCCTATGTCCCCATTCTAGAGTTCCTGGCAATCTCACATATTATCTGGCTTCAATTTATGTATTTCCTGAGGTATTTTGAATACTTGAGGAATATCTCCAAATTAAACAATCCAGTCTTTTCAATCTATCCTCATAGCTCAAATGCCTTAAGCTAAGTATCAGCCTGGTTGCCTTTTCAGTATTGCCTCCAATGCCTACATACCCTTGCTCCAGTACCACAACCAGAATTTTATGGGGTATAACAGTGATTTGCACAGACTCAGAGCTCCGAGTGTTGGTGCTCTATTCCTCTCTAGATATGGATAACATAATTTCCAACAGTCTGTTTTTTGTAAGGACATCAGATCATCTTCCACTTCCCATTCATACTGATTGTCGTCGAATTACAGTATGCAGACGACGCTTGCGTCTGCGCTCACTCGGAGGTCGAACTCCAAACCATCGTCAACACCTTCACCGAAGTGTACGAGAGCATGGGCCTTACACTAAACATCCGTAAGATAAAGGTCCTCTACCAACCTGCCCCCACCACACAGTACTGCCCCCCGATTATTAAAATCCACGACAATGCCTTGGACAACGTGGACCACTTTCCATACCTCGGGAGCCTACTGTCAACAAGGGCAGGCGTCGACGACGAAGTCCAACACTGCCTTCAGTGTGCCAGTACAGCCTTCGGTCGCCTGAGGAAGAGAGTGTTTGAAGACCAGGACCTCAAACCCGGCACTAAGCTCATGGTCTACAGAGCAGCAGTGATACCCGCCCTGCTGTATGCCTCAGAGACATGGACCATGTACAGCAGGCACCTCAAAGCACTGGAGAGGTACCACCAATGCTGCCTCCGCAAGATCCTGCAAATCCATTGGCAGGATAGGCGCATCAAAGTCAGTGTTCTTGCTCAGGCCAACATCCCCAGCATCGAAGCTTTGACCATGCTCGATCAGCTACGATGGACGGGTCACATCGTCCGCATGCCCGATACGAGACTCCCAAAACAAGCGCTGTACTCGGAGCTCTGGCACGGCAAGAGAGCCCCAGGTGGGCAGAGGAAACGCTTCAAGGACACCCTCAAAGCCTCCTTGAAAAAGTGTAACATCCCCACCGACACCTGGGAATCCCTGGCCCAAGACCGCACAAAGTGGAGGAGAAGCATCCGGGAAGGCGCCGAACACCTCGAGTCTCTTCGCCGGGAGCAAGCGGAAGCCAAGCGCAGGCAGCGCAAGGAGCGCACGTCAACCCAAGCACCCCACCCACCCGCTCCTTCAACCACCGTCTGCCCCACCTGTGACAGAGACTGTAGGTCCCGCATTGGACTCATCAGTCACCTGCGAACTCATTTTTAATGTGGAAGCAAGTCATCCTCGGTTCCGAGGGACTGCCTAAGAAGAAGAAGATCACGTGGCAGCCAGAAAACAGTTGAGTTTTCTGTGTGACCCCGCACCCCCCCACTACACCTTCCGCCCCCCCCCCCCCACCCCAACCCCCCGGGTGGAAGGAGAGTTCGAGTGTGAACGCAATCTTGCACTTAAATGACTATTTGTAAAACGGTTCTGGCAAATACAGGTGAACAGATAGCAGTGGAATGCTTCCATTACCTGCACATGGCGCATTGCACTAACCCTCACAAAGTCCCACCCAACCTGTACCCCTGTATTCACTGACCTACTTTGGTCTCCGTTCCACCAACGCCTTGATTTTAAAATTCTCATCCTCGTGTTCAAATCCCTGCACGGCCTCTCCCCCCTCCCTATCTGTGTAACTTCATCCAGCCTGACAACAAGCCAAGAACTCTGTGTTCCTCCAACTCTGGCCTTTTGTGCATCTCTCACTCCCTTCACCCCACCATTGGTGCTGTGCCTTCAGCCATCTGGGACGTAAGCTTTGAAATTCCCTCTCTAAACCTCTTCACCTCACCCTCCTCCTTTAATACGCTTCTTAAAACCGACCTCTTTGACCAAGCTTTTAGTCACCCGTTCTAATATTCCCTTCTTTGGCTCGGTCTCAATTTTTGTATGATAACGCTCCTGTGAAGCGCCTTGGGACGTTTTCCTACATTAATGGCACTATATAAATGCAAGCAGCTGTTGATTTGAAGCTGGTTGTTCTAGTCCCATCTTTTCTGCATGTGTCTAATGCTTTAGCGCATGCGCCAAAGAGATGAGCTGCGACCAAATAGGGGCGACCTCAGCCAGGCAGAAATCAGCAGTTTCCGCGGCCCCTGTGCAAACAGCACAACTGGGGGCTTGGAATGCTCCAGTTCTATGTTATGCCTTTAATTACTGGCGTAGCTTTCATGAAAAATAAATTAGTAGATAAAAAAAAGACTTGCATTTATATAGCAACTTTCACGACCATCGGACATCCCAAAGCACTTCAAAGCCAATGAAGCACTTTTGAAGTGTAGTCACGGTTGTAACATAGGAAACGCAGCAGCCAATTTGTGCACAGCAAGCTCCCGCAAACAGCAATGTGATAATGGCCAGATAATCTGTTTTAGTGATGTTGATTGAGGGATAAATATTGGCCAGGACACCGGGGATAACTCCCCTGCTTTTCTTCAAAATAGTGCCATAGGATCTTTTACATCCACCTGAGAGGGCAGACAGGCCTCGGTTTAACATCTCATCTGAAAGATAGCACCTCCGACAGTACAGCATTCCCTCGGTACTGCACTGGAGAGTCAGCCTAGACTTTTGTGCTCAAGTTTCTGGAGTGGGACTTGAACCCACAACCCAGAGGCACGGGTGGTACCAACTGAGCCATGGCTGACACTAGCTACTCCTTGATTCTTAGGAGTGAGGCTGCCCCTCCTCCTAGTTATAGTGATGACTATTTCTTGGAATTGTTAACCTATCTTCCTACCAAACACAACCAGGCACTGATAACGAGAGAAATGTATGATCCAGAAAATAGCTTTAAACTTAAATCTATAACGGGTTGCGGATTGCAATCAACATCTGAAAAGATCATTTTCATCTTTTTTTTATGGAGGAGGGGTCATTTGAAATTCTATAGCACACATATCGAAGGTTAAGTAGGATTCTGCACTGTGAGACATAATTAGATATAACAAGACAGAAAAGAGTGAATACTGCAATGAAAATAATAATGGCAGAATATTTTAATTGTTTTTTATTTGTATCACATAAAGTTTACTGATGCAATTAGACAACCATAAATTTTATAAATATATTGCAACACAAAGTGACTACTGCAAAGAACATGGTGTTACAGCGTGATTGTGTGAGCTGTTAAAATGTGAAGCATTCTACAAGTTGAATTACAAGAATTGTACAGCGACCTTTTTGAGAGCCTGTTGAAGGAACAACAGAGCTTTAAGGATGAAGTGTGAGCAAATTCTCAAAGTTTCTGCATTAAGTAAAGTGGTAACAATTCTGGACAAGTTAACCACAAGAACAAAGAAATTGTACTATTAACCTTTGCTACTTTCGCTGTTGTTCTATGGATAGATAGTTCCTTCTTTTATTTTATTAAGTTTGCCTTATATGAAGTTATTTTTCTCTTCTCATATGATGAGTAGACATACTGTGAGTCAATGTTAACGGGACACCAGTGGTCAGGTACACGTATGCTTTTAGAGCTTAAATAGCAGGATAGTGAGCATCTTAGGCAAACATACCCCCAGGAAGAAGGAAGCTGACAGACCCAGGCTAGACAGATACCGGTACCTTCCAGATCGGTAATGTACGATATGTTTATGAATAAAGCTTATAAAGGAATTTTGTGTCGTGGACTGTTTCATTTTTATAGTCTCTAACCTAAATGACTTAAGACTAAGGATTAAAGTATAGAAAAAATCATAACCCTTTGATTAATATAACATTGTCACAACTAGTAATGAATGTTTTTGGACGATGAGTTAAAAAAAATTGTTTAGGGTTCCTTGATGCACCTTATTTGTCTGTGTCAACCTATTATGTATCATTAAATACTCAAAACACAAAATGCTGGAAATCTTTTTCTCTGAGGTCATTCCAACAATTCCACAGCAGCGTGACCAGCGATTGGCTGCCTGATAGGCTAGATACAGCGAAACTATCTCCTCTGATGGGGAAATCCAGAACAAGCTAGACCATTTAGGCGTGAAATTAGGAAGCAATATTTCACACAAAGGGTAGTGGAAATCTGGAACTCATTCCCCCAGAAGGCTGTGGATAATGGGTCAATTGGAATTTTCAAGACTGAGATTGATAGGTTTTTGTGAGGTAAGAGTATGAAGGGATATGGAACAAAGGCGGGTAAATGGACTTCAGGCACAGATCAGCCATGATCTAATTGAATGCCAGAACAGGCTCAAGGGGCTGAACGGCCTACACCTGTTCCTATGAGACTGATGGGCAGACACAGCCCACACTCATACTACAAACACACTGCTGCACACACAAAAGGACTTACACTGCCAGTACATTGCCGTCATATTGCACTTCAGCTTCAAAAACACTAACAGGCTGTGTACACGCAGAAGAACCTGAAGAATGGGCTCTCACTGGATATATCTAGACAGAGCAATCTGGCAGGTTTAAACTGATCTTCACCACACACCCCTCCCCCTCTTCCCGACAAAGGCAAAATTTGATAGACCTGGTGACGTTGTTGTTCATGCTGAAGCTATTTACAACTTTCCTCTCATTGTTTTTCCCACATCACACAACAACCACCTCAGAAAGAAGACAGTGACCTGCTCCCAGAGTTCTATTATAGCTGCTGTTCCTCTGAATGATGCAGGTCTGCAGAAGTGGCTCAGGTGATTTCCCCTCTTACCCTGTGAGGCAGAACCTGGCATCCATGACAGGACTTACCAAGGTGGCAATCACAGGGTCACTGTGCTGGAACTTAATGGTCCCTGGTGCATTGTGCTGGAACTTGCTGCTCCCTGAAGGACTATACTAACAATTGCTGCTTCCCAGTGCATTCTTCCTGCTCCATGTTGTACTGTCCTAGACTGTAATATTCCTGGTACACCGTGCTGGAGCTCATTGCTCCCTGGTCATGTGTTGGAAGTTGCTGCTGCCTCATCATGAGCTGCAAATCAAACATAATTTGCAGCAGTTGCATCCAAAATTGTGATTCCACGTGGGAAGGCTTGCTGGACCACAGGCACAATTTGGTTAAAGTCAAACCCTGAATGAGTCGTAAAGGCGTAAATGTCTCAGAAATGTCCTTTGCCAATTTATGTCATATTAACAATATTTCTATTCAATTCTCCAACAGGATCTGAATATAATTTCCTCTCAATATGGAGTGTCCTGGATGGAAAAGCAGATTGCAGGTTGCCTATGTTCTTACTATCGTCATCACCCTATCTTGTCCAATTACCCAGGGGGCTAATATATTGGTTGTACCTGTTGATGGAAGTCACTGGGTCAATATGAGAATTCTGATAGAAGAACTGAGACTTCATGGACACAACATCACTGTGCTTTATTCCTCAACAACTTGGTACATTAAAGAGAGGCCTGATCTATATCGATCCATTGTGGTTGAACTACAAGGAACCAGTGGGAAAACTAAAGCTGAAGACATTACACAAAATTTTCTACAAAAGACACTGGCAGCCTTGCAGAATGGCCGGACACCATGGGGCTTTGTTCAGCTCCAATATGAGATAGTTACTTCTATGCATGCACGTCATAGTTGGATTCAAGTGTTCAGCACAGCAATTTTCGAAAACAAGGGTGTTTTAAAGCAACTTGAAGATGTAAACTTTGAACTAGTACTTACAGATCCTGCTTTTGGTACCGGGCCAATGCTTGCTTATTATTTAAAACTCCCTTCAGTATATAATGTTAGATGGGCCATCAGTGTGGAAGCTCATTACCTCTCTGCCCCATCACCACTTTCCTATATCCCAATCCCTAGATCACAATTGACAGACAAAATGAATTTTCTCCAAAGAACACAAAATTACATCCTAAATCTTCTTCAACTATACATTTCAAAATTTATCATTCACCCCATTTACAATGAACTCTGCCATCGATATCTGGGCCCAGACACAGACATCGAGACAATTCTCCTCAGGGCAGATGTGTGGCTCATGAGAGTAGATTTTATATTTGAATTCCCGAGACCCACCATGCCAAATATTGTGTACATTGGAGGGTTCCAGTGTAAACCACCCAAACCTCTAGCAGCAGAGTTTGAAGAGTTTGTCCAAAGCTCAGGGAAGCATGGGATTATTGTGATGTCATTGGGGACCATTGTCGGCTCTTTGCCAATGCATATTACAATGAAAATAGCAGAGGCCTTTGCTCAAGTACCCCAGAAAGTTATTTGGAGATATGATGGAAAAATCCCTCCCAACATAGGAAATAATATACTACTGGCAAAATGGATCCCTCAGAATGACCTACTCGGGCACCCCAAGACACGAGCCTTCATTGCCCATGGTGGCACCAATGGAGTTTATGAAGCCATCTATCATGGGGTGCCAGTAGTTGGCATACCTCTGCTTTTTGACCAGTTTGACAATTTACTGAGACTTGAAATCCGGGGTGCAGCAAAAGTGATTGATGTCGCAACCATGCAGCCAACAGATCTATTGCAGGCACTTAACGAGGTCATAAACAACACATCTTATCGGGATAACATGCAGAAACTCTCTGCTCTGCACAGGGACCAACCAGAGTCTCCAATGGAGAGAGCCATTTTCTGGATTGAGTATGTTGCACGACACAAAGGTGCAGCACATTTGCGCTCAGAATTTTACCGACTCCCCTGGTACGCTTACTATTGTGTAGATGTGATGATCTTCCTGTTGTCTGTGTTACTAATGGTCACAGTGCTGATGGTTCTAATACTGAAGAAACTTTGTAATATCGCTTGGAAGAAAAAGCAAAAAACTCAGTAAGATTTATCCTATTGAATTGGGAGAGGGGCTTTGAGTTCTTTCAATGTAACAATTGAAAGTTTTAATCCAGTATCTAATGCATGCAACCCCGTTATTAGATATCATGAATGTTAACAAGGGCTACTAGTGAAGTACCACAGGAGTGGCATGTCAGTCAATAGTAATTCTGGTGTTTAGATACGGAGAGGGAATTGCTGTACTTAAATCAAATTTAATAGGAAAGAACATAATTATTAAGTATTATTCAACACTAATCATCATATTAGTTCACTTGTGGTAGAGTACATGATACAAGAATACGACTCCTCTAGGATTCACTGGCAGTGAATGAAGCCCATTTTCCCCACAATCATCTCCTCCACTCTCTAATGATGCTATGGTTTTATTTACTGAAAGGCAGATATAATTGTTGCTGCTGAGCAGGAACTGCTGCATTCACAAAAACTGAGTAAGATTTATCCTTTTGAAATGGGAGATGGGCTTTGAGTTTGTTCAATTTAACTGTAGACAGTTTTAATCCAGTATCCGATACATAAACCCCCTTTCTAAATATCACGAACTTTAACAATGACTTTAACTTTAACAATAGCAATAAGGTAGCACAGGAGTGGCATGTTACAGTAAAAAGTAGCACTCATGGAGGAAACAGAGAGGCAAATGTTATACTTAGGTGAAGTTTTATAGGAAACAACAACATGATATTCAACTATTATTCTAGGCTAATCTTCACAGGGGTTCACTGGCAGAGAAATCCATTTTACGTTCAATCAACCCCTCCTGACTCATATGGCCAGAGTTCTACCACAGCTCTCTTGGGAGCCATACCCTGAGACACCCATACCTAGATAAGGGACTGGTCACTAAGACACCACATACCACAGTATAAGAAAAGGTTGGCCTATTCATTAAAGTACAATAAACAAAGCTTGTTGGACAGAATTGGAGGCCAAAAGGATTAGAACGTGGGGTAAACACCTCAAAGGTGGCCTCAGCAAATGTGCACCTACGCATATTGTTATGCTAGCATGACCATACGTCCCTGTTTTCCGGGGACAGTCCCCAGATGAGGTACTGTGTCCCCGAGCAAACAATATCCCCAGAAGAGTCCCTGGTTCACAAAACTCGTCCCCGAAATGTACCCCTTAGGCAATGATGTACCCCCTGAGCTGTCAGTTTGTGGCTCTAAGGTTAAATTAAACAACAACTTGTAAAATGGCCAGATTGACTCACGGCGGATGGGCGACTGTGCCTGTTGTTGTTTCTGAGTTTCCAGCCGGGCTTGTGCTGCTGAATTGTCGGCGCCGGAAATGCCTGGGAGCACGGCAATCGAATGAGGGAGAGGCCGTGGGAGAGGGCCCAGTCACACTGGGAAGGGGGGGCCGGGCTAATCCTAGACACTGTGGGGGGGGTTAGGTGTGACCTCAGTCACTGTTGGGAGAGGCTAGTCGGGTGTGACCTCAGTCACGGGGTGGGGGGGGTGGGTGTGACCTCAGTCACGGGGTGGGGGGGGGGGTCGGGTGTGACCTCAGTCACGGGGTGGGGGGGGTGGGTGTGACCTCAGTCACGGGGTGGGGGGTCGGGTGTGACCTCAGTCACGGGGTGGGGGGGGGGGTCGGGTGTGACCTCAGTCACGGGGTGGGGGGGGGGTCGGGTGTGACCTCAGTCACGGGGGTGGGGGGGGGGTCGGGTGTGACCTCAGTCACGGGGGTGGGGGGGGGTCGGGTGTGACCTCAGTCACGGGGGTGGGAGGGGGTCGGGTGTGACCTCAGTCACGGGGGTGGGGGGGGGGGGTCGGGTGTGACCTCAGTCACGGGGGTGGGGGGGCTGGGAGTGACCTCAGTCACGGGGTGGGGGGGCTGGGTGTGACCTCAGTCACGGGGTGGGGGGGCTGGGTGTGACCTCAGTCACGGGGGTGGGGGGGGGGTCGGGTGTGACCTCAGTCACGGGGGTGGGGGGGTCGGGTGTGACCTCAGTCACGGGGGTGGGGGGGGTCGGGTGTGACCTCAGTCACGGGGTGGGGGGGGGGTCGGGTGTGACCTCAGTCACGGGGAGGGAGGGTCAGGTGTGACCTCAGTCACGGGGGTGGGGGGGGTCGGGTGTGACCTCAATCACGGGGGTGGGGGGGGTGGGTGTGACCTCAGTCACGGGGTGGGGGGGCTGGGTGTGATCTCAGTCACGGGGTGGGGGGGCTGGGTGTGACCTCAGTCACGGGGTGGGGGGGCTGGGTGTGACCTCAGTCACGGGGGAGGGAGGGGTTGGGTGTGACCTCAGTCACGGGGGTGGGGGGGGTGGGTGTGACCTAAGTCACGGGGTGGGGGGGCTGGGTGTGACCTCAGTCACGGGGGAGGGAGGGGTTGGGTGTGACCTCAGTCACGGGGGTGGGTGTGACCTCAGTCACGGGGGGGGGGGGTCGGGTGTGACCTCAGTCACGGGGGTGGGAGAGGGTCAGGTGTGACCTCAGTCACGGGGTGGGGGGTCGGATGTGACCTCAGTCACGGGGAGGGAGGGGTCGGGTGTGACCTCAGTCACGGGGAGGGAGGGTCAGGTGTGACCTCAGTCACGGGGAGGGAGGGGTCGGGTGTGACCTCAGTCACGGGGAAGGAGGGGTCGGGTGTGATCTCAGTCACGGGGGGGGTGGGGTCAGGTGTGACCTCAGTCACGGGGTGGGGGGGGCTGGGTATGACCTCAGTCACGGGGTGGGGGGGTCAGGTGTGACCTCAGTCACGGCGGGGGGGGGGGGGGTGGGCGTGACCTAGTCATGGGGAGGGAGGGGTCGGGTGTGACCGCAGTCATGCGGGTGGGGTCAGGTGTGACCTCAGTCACGGGGTGGGGGGGTCAGGTGTGACCTCAGTCACGGGGGAGGGAGGGGTGGGTGTGACCTCAGTCACTGGAGGGGAGGGTTCAGGTGTGACCTCAGTCACGGGGGGCGGGGGGGGATCAGGTGTCTGAATGCACTTCAATAGTGTGACGTCACATCCGCGGTATTTCTATGCACATTAGTTTTGCATTTGTAGTGTACATGGGCAACTGTTAAAATATAGGCTGCTAAAAAATTTGCCTCGCTACACTGCGCAACCTACATTTTCCATCCTGTCTACTTTGCTGTGCTCCCACCCTGTGTGTCCCCGGATTCGGTTTAGAAAATATGGTCACCCTATGTTATGTGTAGGTGCAGCCCAAGGTAGCCAAATAGTATAAGAATGGGACCTGTTCCCTCCAAAGGTTAGAGTGCTCTTGGGACAGTCAGAAGTCCAGTATCCTTAAGGGTAGCCTAGAGACCCAGAACTGATCCGTCCGGGCCTAGTAACTGGGTTGTATTAATTGCTTGCCATTTAATGTAATCTGTAGAAGAGTCATATAAGAACCATACTGTTATTAGTCAATGTATATTAAAGCTTGTTGATTAAAACCACGCGCGCCTGAAACACGCAGAGGTTATTGTTGCAGGACTAACAATCCTTTGTTGCAACCGTAACCATGGGAAATCCGTTTGCATGTCATAACCGTGCAGTCAATAGATCTAATGCAGGCACTTAACAAGGTTCACATTTTTATTATGTAATCACCGATATCGCTCCTCCAGAAAGATAGTCAATGGTACAGCTGGGACAGCGAGTTAGTATCCTGTCCTTTCATTACTCTGACCTGGGTTTGAATCTGGCCCAGAGTGATGTGATGCACGTTACCCCCTGCTATTAATTATAGAGATCCCAAATGATATGAGTGACGTAAGAAAACTACTAGGCACTTGGTCTAAGCGTTAAACAAAGCTTTAATCAACTGTTTTACAACATGGAGGTCTAGTTGTGTCCTTCACTAGTTCCTGTTAAGAATGTCCTGCGCAAGCTGGGCCCGTGCCCGAGTATTTATACTCTCCCTGGACAGCACCACCCGCAGGCCACTCAGTATTATTTCATAAGTCATGAATGACAGATTCATGTCAATGAGTGTGGCTGAATTTAACCAATCCTTCATGGCCACAGAGCCACAACACAAAATCGTCCACAAACTGGCAACATATTTGCAGTCTTCCTCACAGAGACACAAATATGGCTGATGTGAGCAGTGAGAAATGTCATGACCTGTATCCATTGCAATGTTTCGCCTCATCTAGGAGTGCTTGATGATGACACTGGCTGAATAGGTGCTTCTTTCCCCCAACAATGATACCCCTCATATAACAGTTGTAAGGGAGGAGGTAAAAGGGCAGGTATTGCGTCTCCTGCACTTGCACGGGAAGGTGCTGTGGGAAGGGGAGGAGGTGTTAGGTGTGATTGAGGATTTCCAGCATCCACAGTATTTTGCTTTTGTATTAATGATACCCCTCCCCTTTGCTAAGACAAAATGTTCTTCCATTAACAAAACAAATATACTTGCAATAGAAGAATTATTTTTCCATCTCAGGTTGAGTTTCCAAGGGTGTGGGGGATATGTCTTGGGCCGTGTGCTCCCAGCTCTTTAGTTCTGTGAGCCCACTGAGGTGGAGGCTGGAGGCTGTGAGGTGGTTAAAGAAAGCCTCACGTGTAGATTTTATGTTAAGGATACTGCTTCAGGTTTACTATTACTAAGAGTTAAAGATGTGTCCTGTCATATTAATTTTGTATATTTGAGGAGGTGTAATATAAATTCGTGTAATAACTGAAATCTGCTGCAATGATTTTCTACTACTGTCTGCTACTAACTTATAATGAGCCTGAATTGTAGTTTCTACCCTAAGTCGCATAGCTATGCTTATTCTTCTGCTATTAAAAGAGTAAGAGAACATGAGAGGGAATCTGTCAGTTCAGCAACGCTGTATTGTCAAGTATTATGTATACAAAGTCACACTCTGGTTCATGGGGAGTGAGGGCTTGCTTATAGGAGTGGTCTTCAATGCTGAGCACAAGAGACATTTCTGAGTAAAGCCCAAAAACATAAAGATCCTTAAATCTGTCTAAGATGTTATGGAGTGGACCGTAAGTTGGACACCTGGGTTTTCAGTGAAAGTGCTACTTGACTCATAAAAGGATTGGATGATGAATGTTCAGTGTCAGCCCCCCAGTTGCGTTCTGGTACTGTGATGCCAGGCCAAGCCAAGCCAAGCCAAGCCATCTCCTCAGGCAGTTCTGATCAGCATGTGATGGCAAATGTCGCAGTTGGAGAGGATAATGGGCTCTCTGCAGGCGGAGCAACAAAACTTCCTAGCTGTTTACTTTCTGATCCTTTTCTCTTTATCATTTTGTTTTTGGTGAGGATGTGTATGTCTCTAAGCAAATCACCTTCCTTCACTTACTCTGATTTTGCCAACTGCAGCAGAGAGGATGGGCGGGTGACTGCTTCTCAGCCAGTGTGTGAGAGCTGCACGTTAATAACTTACTCTCCCAGTTTGGGGAAATGCCTGGCCTATGCTCAGTGTCCTCCACAGAGCGTAGCTGGAATCAGGAAATCAGCAGAGCAAAGAATCGAACGGACTCCTTCCACTGTGCAGTACTGTGTGTTTTTGCTGTAACATATTTCCCACACTTTCTGTCTCTGGTCTAATGTGAACAGACAGCTGGGGGGAAGAAATTCCTTGCAGTGAAACATGTTGTTCTTGAATGCCTTTATGACCTCCTTCACATAGATCTCACTTCTCTGTGGAATCTAAAATCTGTCATTACTCAGAAACATGTAGAACATCTGTTCCATGGGGCAGGCCAGCTTTTAGATATTAATATGGTTATCAATTATTAACTATTTCATGGTTTGTAATAATTTTTAGTGCACTCATTTCAGTTTGGATTATTAACTGCCATGTACTGTACATGGAATGTAGAGTAATAAACAGTAACTCAGCAAATTCTCAGTGTCTGCTTCATCCAAACTCTGTCACTCTGTGTTAACCCCATTCCATTTCAGCTATGAGAAAGGGTCAGGCCCAGGCTCACACTGTCAGATATGTGATCAGTTGTGGGGGTTGCATTAAAGCCAGAACCAACTGACAACGTAAACCCTTCTTTGGTTAAATGTCTTTCACCTTTGTCCAAAATGCTGAATGGGGGACAAATGGAACAAAAAAAAATAGTTTCTTTGCTCCTCTTTGCTAGTGTCAGCATAATTGAAATTCACCATTTTTGTTTTGATGGACTTTAGTTTTGCCAATTTTTCTAAAGTTGCAGTTCTTGCTGCTATAAATAATGGACAGGTTCACAAGTGAACTGGGGTGAAAGAAACATTTCCTGACAGGCTGCGCGTTAGAGGACCTGGCATCTAACAGAAGGACAAAGCTGTGTGTTGGCGATGGAGGAGCTGGCATCGAAGGGTGGAACAGGCTATGTGCTGATGGAAGAGCTGATATCTGAGAGTGGGAGTAGCACTTGCCATAACAAGCTAATATGCGGCTATTGAAGAGAGTTAATTTACATATCAATGTGGCACATGAGTCACGTGATAAGAGCTTGTCTTCAATTGATATCTGACCTTTATCCACACTCTGTTAAACAGTAGCAGTAAAAACAAGTTCACAGGGTGAGAGAGGGTGACTGACCTTGTCAATCGCTAGTACAGGAATGAAATTTGTCTTGATCAATCTTTGTTCTAATTTTTTTTATTGCTTTAATTATTTTATACAAGATGTTTTCCCACTTGCAGGACAAAGTCAAAAGATGTGCGGGTTAGGTTGATTTGGCTATGATAAAATTGACCCTTAGTGTTAGGGGGGATTAAATACGTGGGGTTACGGGGATAGGGTGGGATATGTGTCGGTGCAGGCTCGATGGGCCGAAATGGCCTCTATCTGCACTGTTGGGATTCTGTGATTCTGTGATGGTGCCTTTTTCAGTATGCATCAGGGTAACTACAGTAAGGGTCATCCATAGATAGGCAGTTCTATACAGCAGAGTAAGGTATGCTTGGTGACAGGGCTTGAGTAATCCCTTATCAAGGGGTGCAGGGACCTTACGGTGCTGCAATAGGTTATAACTCCAGCAGGTCCTTGTTAGCATTGTTTATTGAGATGTGGAGATGCCGGTGTTGGACTGGGGTGGACAAATGTGAGAAGTCGCACAACACCAGGTTATAGTCCAACAGCTTTATTTGAAATCACAAGCTTTCGGAGCGCTGCTCCTTCGTCACCTGACGAAGGAGCAGCGCTCCGAAAGCTTGTGATTTCAAATAAAACTGTTGGACTATAACCTGGTGTTGTGCGACTTCTCACTTTTGTTTATTGCGGATATGACTCATCAGTAGGTCTGGTTTTGTGGATTTAGGGAGGGTGGAATGTTAGCCTCCAGGGAAGGGGCCCATCACTCCTGGTGTTCTCCAGCTATGTGTGCAGCCCATATATTAAGCACTCAGACTGGCAGGCCTCCCACATGTGCTAATCACATATTGGTTGCCGGGGGGGTGTTGGCTTGTGCCTCATAAAGAGGACGCATCTTCTTGCTGCTAGGAGTGTGTAAGAATGCAAAGAGTTAATATCTATAAGCTTTTGCAGAACTCAAGCTATTTTGTCAAATAAGCTGTTAGGGCAGAAGTAAACGTTAAACTGGCAGCTGCCTCCTGTTGTCGATTAAAGCCGTAGCGAAGTCTGTGTCACAGACAGGTCAAGAGGAACAAAAGGGGGGCACTGGAGCATGGTTGTTCAAGATGTTGGATGAAATTAAGAAGTGTCTATGTGTGCCAAACTTAAGATGTGCAGACTTGCTTGTTAAGCAAAAAAACAATAGTTTAACTTATGTGGACAAAAACGATTGGACTTATATAGTCAGATGATCGGAACTTTGAAGGATAAAAGAGGGATTGTGAACATTCAAATGCAGATAGAAAACCTAAGAAGGATGTCGAGCTTGTGTAGGTGGACGTAAATGCTGGCTGGAGCCTAACACCTACCTAGCTAAAGAACAAGACGACGCACGCTACTCGGTCCAGTGACTGAACGGGTAATAACCATTCAGGAACTGTAAATTACTGCCGTGAGATGCAAAATATATTGATCTCTGCCATGTACTAATAAAAGATTTACTGTAACCAATTGGTATCAAGTCCGAATCCTTACAAGTGGGACCTCAGTAACCTTGTGACTGGTAGAGGTTCCTTCTTCTGCTAGCAGTAGACCAA
Organism: Squalus acanthias; assembly: GCA_030390025.1. Lineage (NCBI taxonomy): Eukaryota > Metazoa > Chordata > Chondrichthyes > Squaliformes > Squalidae > Squalus > Squalus acanthias. The sequence continues at coordinate 51,146,796 of CM059446.1, read as the reverse complement.
GTATGCATGGACTTGGGTCTAGAGGGATGCTTAAGGCCCATCATTAGCTACATCATTACATAAATTTATACCAGAATTAGACACTTTCCTAGAAGTAAAGGGAATTAAGGGTTATGGGGAGCGGGCAGGAATTTGGACAGGAGTCTAGGTTCGGATCGGTCATGGCCCTGTGGGTAGCGTAGCGGGCCCAGGGGCCGTGTAGCCTGATCCTGCTCCTATTTCGTGTGTCCAATTCTGTTAGGTTCAGGAGATGGTTCTGTGATAGTAGATTGGCGGTTAGGATCAGATCAGCCATGATCTTATTGAATGGCGGAGCAGGCTCGAGGGGCCAATTGGCTTACTCCTGCTCCTATTTCTTATGTTCTTATCATCACCTTAGTGGTCGGAAGGTGGGTTAGGACCAGAATGTGTATGGCAGGGTGACCTTCAGGACACAGTTCTGGCAGCAATTATCTGCATGGGTCGGATGGAATTTTCTAAGTTTGTGCAGAGTGAAGTATGCGTAGTAGAAGGTTCTGAGTTGTCCTTTTTTCATTCTGCTGTATCTGGAGGTCATGAGGATCTCAGTATCTCCTTCCAATTTTGAGATGAAATGCCCCAAGTCGTGTTCCTAAGAGGCATGTCTGGTGTAGCAGTGGGTAGAATTGGGTAGAGGGCTGCTGAGGTGTGCTTGTGGGGGCAAGTTTTCTGTTGTGGAGGTCTGATTTTAATCAGGTCGATTTGCATTGAATTTTACAGAGCACGATGGGCTCTTTGTCATGTTGGGCTCTATGAAGCTAGTTGTTGGAAAGGCATGAAACCGGGCAGCATAGGCTGTTTGGCAGCATCTGTGAAGAGAGAAACAGAGTTAACGTTTCAGATTGATGACCTTTCGTCAGAACTGGGTTCTGACGAAAGGTCATCGACCTGAAACGTTAACTCTGTTTCTCTCTTCACAGATGCTGCCTGACCTGCTGAATATCGCCAGCATTTTCTGTTTTTATTTCAGATTTCCAGCATCTGCAGTATTTTCTTTTTGTGTAGCATAGACTGTTTGTTGGTGATGCAGGAACTTGTATCTGGCAGTGGCCCAGGTGCGTGTTGGTGATGGAGGAGCTGGTATCGATAATGGGACAGGCTGCACACTGGTGATAGAGGAGCTCGTATCCAAGAATGGGACAGACTGCGTGTTGGTGATGGAGAAGCTGGTATTATGCCTTTCATATACCACATCTCGAAGCTGCTGGCACAGGGATTTTCCGGCACGTCCTTGTTGTGCCACAGTGGGGAGTGAATCAACAGATGCACTGGCACTTTCATATGCTGCCTCAGTTAACAGAATTTCCTCTACACTCTACAGGCTCTCCCAAAGCCCCAAGGTGCACAAGCCCCTTTAAGCAGTCACAAGTCTTTAAAGCCGACAACAGTCTTGCAATTTCCTGTCCTGGCCAAGGTGGCCATTAACAGGTCCATGGCAGTGCGCAGTCGAGGGGTTAGTTCGGCCCAACTGCCTGCCTCTCTTCCGCGGCTATGGTGTCCCTGGAGATGGAGCACGCGGTGTCCACTGGTATGCTTGAGGCCTTCCGCGACCAGTGGGCACTGGAGGGACTGGCGTGTTTCATCACCCCAGAAAATAGAATTTTGATTAAATTTTCGTTAATTTTGGTTTAAGTTGCAGTTTTATTGGCTGTGCCCCTTTAAGAAGGAGGTATATGCTTCCTCCTAATTGGTGATGGCAATTGCCATCAATTAAGTTTTAACCAAAAGAGGTTGCTATTTCCTGTGCCCTTATGACTGCGTCCAATTAGAACATGCAGTGCCCGCCATTGACTGCCCATCCCGTTGCAATTAGCCCCGATCAGAATTTGGGGTGCTACTCTTTTGATTGGGTGGTTAAACAAATCAACTGTAACTTAATAAAACTTTAAATAAAGCTTAACAAATTAAATTAAAATTGCATTGGCCGGGGTGATGATGCACTCCAGTCCCTGCGGCGCCCACCGGTCAAGTGTGCCGGCGGACACCGCGTGCTCCATCTCCAGGGCCACCTGGGCGCGAACATAGCCGCGGAAGAGAGGCAGGCAATCGGGCCGAACGACCCCCTCGACTGCCCGCTGCCTGGACCTGTTAATGGCTATTTTCGTCAGGCCCAGGAGCAGTCCTACGAGGAGGTCCTCCGATCTGCCCGCTCCCCTCCGCACCGGGTGACCAAAGATCAGGAGCGTGGGACTGAAGTGCAGCCAAAAATCGAGGAGCAGCCCCTTCAAATAGTGAGAGGGGCTGCAACCTCTCACATTCAGCGTAAATATGGAAAACGGACTCCTCCAGGCCGCAGAAAAGGCAGGCGGCCTGGGAGTCCGTGAACCTTATTGCACGGGACTGCTCCGTGCAACACCCTCCAGGCCAAGTCCCCAATAGAAAAAGGGAGGACTCCCACGTAGAGAGCCCTGCATTGGGGACCTCCGCCGGACGGCAAGATGGCACGTCCGGACGGCAGATGAAGATGGCAAAGTGGAGAGTGTGCAGGAGCAGCCCGTACAGGAAACCCCTCCGTGCAGAACTAAAAGACACGGAGGGCATTTGAGAATTTGGGGTGCTGCTCTGAGGCTGCGGCTGCCCACATGTTTTAATAATCCCCAGCAAAATCAGCCCTTTATCTGACTTCCCATTCCGCAGCCTTAGCCATTCTTACCCTATATATGCTGTGCCGATATGCATCTTTTCACTTCACCTGACGAAGGAGCAGCACTCTGAAAGCTTGTGATTTCAAATAAAGCTGTTGGACTATAACCTGGTGTTGATCTTTTTGGTTTGACAGAACGCAAATTTACTGTAAATCAATTAAAACTTGAAATGAAACTTAATAAATCAAATTAAAATTTGAAAGTCCGGGGTGACGATGCACTCCAGTCCCCGCGGCGCCCACCGGTCGCGGAAAAACTCAAGCGTGCCGGCGGACACCGCGTGCTCCATCTCCAGTGCCACCCGGGCGCGAACATGGCCGCGGAAGAGAGGCAGGCAATCGGGCCGAACGACCCCCTCGACCGCCCGCTGCCTGGACCAATTAATGGCTTTCTTGGCCAGGCCCAGGAGCAGTCCTACGAGGAGGTCCTCCGACCTACCCGCTCCCCTCCGCACCGGGTGACCGTAGATCAGGAGCGTGGGGCTGAAGTGCAGCCAAAAATCGAGGAGCAGCCCCTTCAAATAGTGAGAGGGGCTGCAACCTCTCACATTCAGCGTAAATATGGAAAACGGACTCCTCCAGGCCGCAGAAAAGGCAGGCGGCCTGGGAGTCCGTGAACCTTATTGCACGGGACTGCTCCGTGCAACACCCTCCAGGCCAAGTCCCCAATAGAAAAAGGGAGGACTCCCACGTAGAGAGCCCTGCATTGGGGACCTCCGCCGGACGGCAAGATGGCACGTCCGGACGGCAAGATGGCACGTCCGGACGGCAGATGAAGATGGCAAAGTGGAGAGTGTGCAGGAGCAGCCCGTACAGGAAACCCCTCCGTGCAGAACTAAAAGACACGGAGGGCATTTGAGAATTTGGGGTGCTGCTCTGAGGCTGCGGCTGCCCACATGTTTTAATAATCCCCAGCAAAATCAGCCCTTTATCTGACTTCCCATTCCGCAGCCTTAGCCATTCTTACCCTATATATGCTGTGCCGATATGCATCTTTTCACTTCACCTGACGAAGGAGCAGCACTCTGAAAGCTTGTGATTTCAAATAAAGCTGTTGGACTATAACCTGGTGTTGTGCGACTTCTCACATTTGTCCACCCCAGTCCAACACCGGCATCTCCGCATCATTCTTACCCTAATTCAGCCTTTTCTGCTCCTATTTTAAGACTGGGGGAAAAAGTTCCTTCAAAACTTTGTCCACACACTAATATGCATATGCTATTTTCATGAAAACGGAGCAATTCAGAATGAAAGGGGTTAATCAGACCGACAACTATTGGACAGAGTGAAGGCCATCAGCTGGTCCATGGCGGGAAAGAACAATGCATCTAATGAGGCTCAGAATTACAAAATCTTAGACTTTGGCTTGTCGCACTGATAGACTAAACTTATTTTTCCACCTATAGTTGAAACCTCAGCTACCGGAAACGCAAGGCATTTTGCGGCGCCCACCAGTAAGTAAACGATTACAGCTTTATTTATGATGTGGAGATGCCGGCGTTGGACTGGGGTGGACAAAAATGAGAACCTGGTGTTGTGCGACTTCTCAGCTTTATTTATGACTTTTAAGAATGTTACAATCTACAGGCTAAAGCTAATGTTTCCGAATGCGAGCAACTGGCCGGAGTTCAACTCAGACCCGTCGCTGCTGTACAAACAATTGCTCAAAAAAATTGTACTTGGGAAGTGGGGTGGGGAATCTGAACCAAATAACGTGGCAGCCCAACTTTCCGTTAAAGGATGAACTAGAATCATATTTTGCGATGATAACAGCCTGCTGCCATGTAGCGAGAGTGGTAGCCTCTCTGCTGGTTCAAGAATGAAAACAATTTCGTGCAAAAAGAACTATTGTGCGTGTAATCAAACATCCTGCGATCGGCTGTATGGGTTTTTATTTCGTCCTTTTGACTTGTAATTCCTACACCGGGGACGCACGGGCAGTGATAATGAAACCTCGGCAGTCGTGTCAGTGTACCGCCAACAACATTTAGGCTGAAGTGTCCATAGGTGCAGAGGAAGATCTGGATTTTGCACCACTGGCAATGATTCTAGGACAGAAGGAGGCCATTCGGCCCACTGAGCCCGTGCCGGCTCTCTCCAAGAGCACTTCAGCTAGTCCCACTCCCCCGCCCTTTCCCCAAGCCCTGCAACTTTTTTTCCTTCAGGAGCTTATCCAATTCCCTTTTCAAACCCACAATTGAATCGGCCTCCACCACCCTTTCAGGCAGTGCATTCCAGATCCTAACCACTGGCTGCGTAAAAAAGCTTTTCCTCCTGTCTCCTTTGGTTCTTCTGCCAATCACCTTAAATCTGTGTCCTCTGGTTCTCGGCCCTTCCGCCAATGGGAACAGTTTCTCTCTATATACTCAGTCTAGACCCCTCATGATTTTGAAGGCCTCTATAAAATCTCCTCTCAACCTTCTCTGCTCTAAGGAGAACAACTCCAGCTTCTCCAGTCTATCCATGTAACTGAAGTCCCTCATCCCTGGAACCATTCTTGTAAATCTTCTCTGCACCCTCTCTAAGGCCTTCACATCCTTCCTAAAGTGCGGTGTCCAGAATTGGACACAATACTTCAGTTGAGGCCGAACCAGTGTTTTATAAAGGTTCATCATAACTTCCTTACTTTTCTCCAATAGCAAAATACTGTGGATGCTGGAAATCAGAAATAACGGAAAATACTGGAAACACTCAGTAGGTCAGACAGCATCGTGGAGAGAGAAACAGAGTTAACGTTTCAGGTTGATGACTCTTCGTCAGAACTGGAAAAGGTTTAGAGAAGCAACACCTGCCCTTTTACCTCCTCCCTTCCCACTGTCCAGAGCCCCAAATGCTCCTTCCAGGTGAAACAGCAATTTACTTGTACTTCTTGCAATTTAGTATACTGTATTCGCTGCTCAAGATGCGGTCTCCTCTACACTGGGAAGACCAAACGCAGATTGGGTGACCGCTTTGCGGAACACCTCCGTTCAGTCCGTAAGCGTGACCCCGAGCTTCTGGTCACCTGTCACTTTAATTCTCCGCTCCACTCCCACTCTGATCTCTCCGTCCTCGGCCTCTTACACTGTTCCAATAAAGCTCAATGTAAGCTCGAGGAACAGCTACCTCATCTTTCGATTAGGTACTTTACAGCCTTCTGGACTCAACATCATCGAGTTCAACAATTTCAGACCATAACCTTGGCCCCTATATTTTCTCATCTAGGGTCATCTTTTGTTTGTTAACTTGTCCCATTACCATCTCCTTTTGCCTTGCACCATCGTCTCTTTTGTCTTTTAATCTCCTACCTTACAGCCTATCACTGACCTTCCCTTTGTTCTTTCCTCCCCACCTCCCTTTCCCTGCCCCACACTTGCTTAAAAATCGGTTACTTTTCCGGTTCTGACGAAGGGTCATTGACCTGAAATGTTAACTCTGTTTCTCTCTCCACGATGCTGCCTGACCTGCTGAGTGTTTCCAGCATTTTCTGTTGTTGTTCCTTACTTTTGTACTCTATGGCACTATTTATGAAATTGAGAGGTCGCACAACACCAGGTTATAGTCCAACAGTTTTATTTGAAATCACAAGCTTTCGGAGCTATCGATCGCCCCTTCCTCAGGTGAAGGAAGGGGCGATCGATAGCTCCGAAAGCTTGTGATTTCAAATAAAACTGTTGGACTATAACCTGGTGTTGTGCGACCTCTCAATTTTGTCCACCCCAGTCCAACACCGGCATCTCCGCATCATGACTATTTATGAAGCCCAGGATCCTCTATGCTTTTTTAACCGCTTTCTCAACCTGCCCTGCCACCTTCAGCAATTTGTGCACATATAACCCCCGGTCTCTCTGTTCATGCATCCCCTTTAGAATTGTACCATTTAGTTTATATTGCCTCTCCTCATTCTCCTGATGCTCACACACACTCATACTGCAAACACACTGATGCTCACACACAAACATCTTCCCTGCTAGTAAGACATATTGCATTTCATTTTCAAAAATGGTGACAGACTGGGCTCACACAGAAGTACATGAGGAATGTGTTTAGGCGGAATCACGTGGCTGGTGTGAACTGTCCACCCCTCCCCCCACAAAGGTCATTTGGTTATAGGTGAGGGGACTGGGTAGCATTGAGACTGATCCTGAACTTCTTTGCACATCACGCTGCATCCATGGCTCAGACAGGAGGCGGTGACCTGCTCCCAGAGGTTCTACTATAGCTGCTGTACCCCTGAATGCGGCAGATCTTAAAATAAATCACGCAAGATTTTTTTTAAAAATTCCCCCTCACCCTGTGAGGAAGAACCTGGAACTTCATGAAAGGACCACTGAAATCAGTAACTCGCAAGTATCGGGTCATACCTGAGGCTTACAGCTCCCTAGTGTACTGTGATGAAACTTGCTATGCTCTTGTCACCAGCTGCAACTCACAACACAATTTCCTGTTGTGGAATTGAAAATGTTGATTTCACATGCAAAAGCTTACAGGGTCACAAGCCTGATTTGGTTTAAGTAGAACCCTGAATGGGTAGTAAAGGTATGGATGTAGCAGAAATGTCACATTGCTGATTTATCTTGTATCACCAATACTTTTAATCAATTCTCCAACAGGGTCTGGAGATCAGTCCCTCTCAATATGAAGTATTCCGGATGGAACAGTAGGTCACTGGCTACATGTATTCTTGCTGCCATCATCACCCTGTCTTGTCCGATTACCCAGGGGGCTAATCTATTGGTTGTTCCTGTCGATGGAAGTCACTGGGTCAATATGAGAATTCTAATAGAAGAACTGAGACTACATGGGCACGACATCTCTGTGCTTTATTCCTCAACAGCTTGGTACATCAAAGAAAACCCTGATCTATATCGATCCATTGTGATTCAAATGCAAGAAGGCCTTAGCAAAAATGAAACTGAAAACATAATACAAAGTTATCTACAAAAGACACTGACAGTCTTAAAGAATGGGAAGACGTCATGGGCCTTTGTTCAGCTACGATATGAGCTATGGCGTGTTTTGTATTCATATCAACTTTGCGCTGGAGAGTTCACCACTGCAATTTTCAAAAACAAAAGTGTGCTAAACCAACTTGAAGATGCAAACTTTGACTTGTTACTTACCGATCCTGCTTTTGGTACAGGTCCAATGCTTGCTTATTATTTAAAACTCCCTTTGGTGTATAATGTTCGATGGTTCACCAGTGGAGAAGCTCATTCCCTCTTTGCCCCATCGCCACCTTCCTATATCCCAGTCCCTAGATCACAATTGACAGACAAAATGAATTTTCTCCAAAGAACACAAAATTACATCCTAAATCTTCTTCAACTATCCACTTCAGAATTTCTCATTCACCCCATTTACAATGAACTCTGCCATCGCTATCTGGGCCCAGACACAGACATCAAGACAATTCTCCTCAGGGCAGATGTGTGGCTCATGAGAGTAGATTTTATATTTGAATTCCCGAGACCCACCATGCCAAATATTGTGTACATTGGAGGGTTCCAGTGTAAACCACCCAAACCTCTAGCAGCAGAGTTTGAAGAGTTTGTCCAAAGCTCAGGGAAGCATGGGATTATTGTGATGTCATTGGGGACCATTGTCAGCTCTTTGCCAATGCATATTACAATGAAAATAGCAGAGGCCTTTGCTCAAGTACCCCAGAAAGTTATTTGGAGATATGATGGAAAGATCCCTGCCAACATAGGAAATAATACACTACTGGCAAAATGGATCCCTCAGAATGATCTGCTAGGGCACCCCAAGACACGAGCCTTCATTGCCCATGGTGGCACCAATGGAGTTTATGAAGCCATCTATCATGGGGTGCCAGTAGTTGGCATACCTCTGCTTTTTGACCAGTTTGACAATTTATTTAGACTTGAAATCCGGGGTGCAGCAAAAGTGATTGATGTCGCAACCATGCAGCCAACAGATCTATTGCAGGCACTTAACGAGGTCATAAACAACACATCTTATCGGGATAACATGCAGAAACTCTCTGCTCTGCACAGGGACCAACCAGAGTCTCCAATGGAGAGAGCCATTTTCTGGATTGAGTATGTTGCACGACACAAAGGTGCAGCACATTTGCGCTCAGAATTTTACCGACTCCCCTGGTACGCTTACTATTGTGTAGATGTGATGATCTTCCTGTTGTCTCTGTTACTATTGGTCACAGTGCTGATGGTTCTAATACTGAAGAAACTTTGTAACATTGCTCGGAAGAAAAAGCAAAAAACTCAGTAAGATTTATCCTATTGAATTGGGAGAGGGGCTTTGAGTTCTTTTGATACAATAGTAAGTTTTAATCCAGTATCCAATGCATGCAGCCCCCTTTCTAGATATCATGAATTTTAACAAAGGCTTTTAGGAAAGTGTCACATGAGTGGCATGTCAGTCAATAGTAGTTCTGGTGTGTAGATATGGAGAGGGAAAAGCTGCACTTAAATCAAATTTTATAGGAAAGAACAACATGTTTTTCAAGAATAATTCAAAACTAGTCATCATATTAGTTCACGTGTGGTTGAGAATGTAAAATAAGAATGTGACACTTCTGGGATTCACTGGCGGAGAGGCCCATTTCCCCCCACAATCAGCCCACCCACTCTCTAATGGCTAAAGAGTTCCACCACAGCTCTTTCTGGATTTGTCAGCATGTTTGGTTCCTCAACCATACCCTCCATTGGTGTTGGTCATGGCCTGGCAAGTTGAAGTCACGTTTCTCTTTAGTGAGCTTCACCATACCCTGGAAATATTTCCTCAGCTGCTGCCTGGATCAGCTGGTGTTCAACTGCCTTGTTATTTCCTCCCAAACATTCTCTGTAGCAGTTGGGTTGGGGGTTTCGCCCCCTGTAGACAGTAATTCCTGAATAATGACTTACATTTCCACGTCTGGAAATCAATTTGCTTCTCGTTTTCCCAGCTACACTTTCTGATCAGTAAATTTGGATTATGGGGTTAACTGTGTTCAGAACTCAGCTCAGATAGGATGGTCTCATTTACTGAAAGGCAGATATCATGTTGGTGCTGAGCAGGAATTGCTGCATTCCCACATGTTGGGATGTTGTATGACTTGTGCAATCATTTCCTTCATTTGGTGGGCCTGAATGTATGGCAGGTGTAAACAGCAGGCCTCACATACGCTGCTGTGAACTCCATGCCACACCATTATGCACTAAAAGTGCCATAAAAATGTACAACATTGACTGTTAAAATAGTTATCAGCAATTCTGCTGAAGTCTGGGGAAACAGAAAGAGTTAATTATAAGAACCATGGGTCCTTCCAAGATAGTGCTGTGAGGACAGAGGATCTTCCACAGTTAGCATCAGTGATCAGAGCTAGAAACACTCAGGATTGTCAAGGTTAAACGGAGGGTCATGTTTGTTGAACAAGATAAGAACATACTCTTACTGTCTGATTTTAAAATGCTGTTAATTATGCAATCATAAGTATTAAAGAAATATTACTGTACGATTTGTCTGACTTCTCTGATTATGACCATTAATTATTCATTCACTTATAGCCCCTCCATACATATAGCGACGCCCTCCACCAAATTAACAGTTTCCAGTTTCCTGGCCCTAACCGTCTCCTTTTCACCATGGACGTCAATCCCTGTACACCTCCATCCCCCACCAGGACAGCCTGAGGGCTCCCCGCTTCTTCCTTGAATACAGGCCCAACCAGTCCCCTTCCACCACCACCCTCCTCCACTTGGCTGAACTTGTTCTCACATTGAACAACTTGTCCTTTGACTCCACTCACTTCCTCCAAATAAAAGGTGTTGCTATGGGAACCCATATGGGTCTTAGCTATGCATGAATTTTTGTGGGATTTGTGGAACATTCTTTGTTCCAGTCCTACTCGGGTCCCCTCTCTCACCTCTTTTTCCGGTACATTGATGACTGTTTATCGGTGCTGTTTCCTGCTCTCACCCCGAACTGGAAAATGTAATCAACTTTGCTTCTAATTTCAACCCTTCCCTTGCCTTCATATGGTCCATCTCAGACTCTTCCCTTCCTCGACTTCTCTGTTTCCATTTCTTGGGATAGGCTATCGACCAATATCCACTATAAGCCCACTGACTCCCACAGCTACCTTGACTGCACTTCCTCCCACCCTGCTACCTGTAAGGACTCTATTCTATTCTCCCAGTTTCTCCGTCTCCATCGCATCTGTTCTGACCATGCCACCTTCCATACCAGTGCTTCTGATATGCTCTCCTTTTTCCTCAAATGCGGATTCCCCTCCACCGTGGTTGACAAGGTCCTCAACCGTGTCCATTCCATTTCCCACACTTCTGCTCTCAGCCCTTCCCCTCCCTCCCAGAACCAGGATAGGGTTTCTCTTGTCCTCACCTTCCACCCCACCAGCCTCCACATTCAATGGATCATCCTCCGCCATTTCTGTCACCTCCAGCGTAATCCCCACATATATATTTTGGCCTGGCCTCCTTTTTGCTGAGTGCCCTGTGGCTGGGTTGAACCCGGAATACGAGCACTCGGCAATTGAGATGGAACCCATCTGGGGTTCCAAGTCTGGGTCCTGGCCTGAACTCCCGCCACCACCCCAAAAGAAATTGCCAGCATTTCTGTCATATCAACTCTTAAAAAAGTAACCTACTGAGCAGGGAGGCCATCAGCAACAGTACCAGCTGTGCCTTAGTTTTCACTCTTTGACTGATGCTTCAAAGCTATTCAGCTCCATTTCCACTGGCACCCGAAACTATCCTGTTAATGACCTTAACCAAAACCTTAATTCCAACATGGAGGCAGATGAAACCTGAACCCAAAAACAAGAGAGAAACAAACACATTTTATGTTTGCATTTGGGAAAGACCAATGCTCCAAGCGATCAACTAGTTTAGCATAACTTTTTTGCAGTAAATTAAATCCACTTCTTGGCCATGATTTCACCTACCTGGGCGGCTTCATGCGGGAGAGGGCGGTGGCGGGATCAATCCCGCTGCTGCGTTGATTCCACTGAAAAAAAAAAATCTTCTCATAATGGGCCATGTTAAGCCCGCCCTGTACGTTTCCCGGCCCAGTTAAAAGGTGACGTCAGCGGATGATGCGATTCTTGCCGGTATATTTAAAGGGGCCATGGCCCCATTTGCTTTCAGTTGTAATTTCACAGAATTCAGTGCTGGGAGTGTCTGTAGGTGTGCGCAATGTGCTCCCAGTGCTAAGCCTCGGTTCAGTGATGAGTCCCTCCATCATCTTGTGCAGGGAGTGACAGCATGTAGGGAAGTTTTCTTCCCTACTGACAGTAGGAAGAGGCCTCCCCAGGAGACGAAGGTAGCGTGGCTGCAGATTGCGCAGGAGGTGCCAGGCATGTCCGTAGTCGTTCGGATCTGGGTGCAGTACCGCAAGAGGTTTAATGATAATCTAAGATCAGGAAAAGTGAGTATAAAGCCACACTTGATGCTGCGGTGCCTGTCAACACATCCCCACCACTCTGCATTGCCATCTCTACTCCTGCACAGTGTTACTCACCTCAACATCCCTTGGACCTTCATCCATCCCTTTCTCTCTATCTACATTATCAGGTCCCCATCTTAATATGCTCCCCTTATACTCCGCCTCATCGTAATGCAAAGACATCAACTAACAACACAGAAGGATGCTACTTGGTATTGGCACTCCACTGCATCATAGTCTCCCTCTAAAGCTCTATCCCATTCCATTCCTTACACTCATTCCATCACTCTCACTCAACCTTCTCTTTTTCCCTCCTTGCAGGAAAAGAGAGCCCACAATAAGGGGGAGAGGGAGAGAATGGGAGGAGGGCCTCAAGCCATGGCCTTTCTGACCATTGCAGAGGAGGCAGCACTGGATATCACTGGAGTGTTCGACCAGCCAGAAGTGGGGGACAGAGAGAGGGGCTCATTAGAATAACCTGGTGACTGAATTATTTCCATATACTTGCATAGTTTTCATCAGTCACTCATATGGGGTCTGATGTCAACAGAAATTGAATGCTCATCATGTGGATAATGGTATGTGTCTGCAGTCGACATCTCATATATCTAACTGATGTCTTTACTCTCCCACAGATCCATCGAGAGGCTCCCCCCTCACTGTCCAGGAGGAAGAGCCTCCTGCCTCTGGGGCGCAACGCCACCTCCTACAATACAAGGCAAGCCAGCACCAGCGCAGAGACGCACACCTCGGTGGGTCCGTAGCGAGATACAGTAGCGTTGTCACCTGGTGTAGTACACGTCACAGGTGAGCAAGAGCAGATGGTGGAGACAGTGGCGACTCCTCGTCGGAGGGCGCAGGAGTCTCCTAGCTCTGCTCAGCTGCATGCAGACCGTGCGCTTCGGGTCCATCCAGGAAGAGGGCGATCCTGGAGCTGCAGGCACAAGTGCAGGAGGCTCTGGAAGGTTTCTTGACCGCGGTGACTGCGAGTGTGCAGAGAATGGAGGAGTCCATCTCAAACCATGAGCACCACCGTGGCGCACTCACTGGCAACTATAAGTTCCTCCATGGACAGGGTGGCCACCTGCATGGAGGACGTAATGTGCCAGTCTTGTGAGAACATGGTCTTACTTCAAAGTAGTTGGGCATCTATGCAGGAGAGAAACCAGAGGCTCATAGATGTTCTTTCTAGGAGGGGTGTCAGTATAGACGTGGGCCCTCATGGCCCCACTGAAGTGCAGCAAGGTGCTCTCCAGGTACGTGCTAGCAGGGAAGTGCAGGTGGCCCACGAGAGGGATGATGGTGGGAGGGGACACGGAAGTGGGGGCTCCTCTCCAAGCGCTAAGACTTCCACCCCTTTACCAACCTTTCGCTCAGAACCCCAGATGACACCAGGAGGAGCAGACTTTGGCGGGGCCCTCACAGGCTCCAAAACCCAGAGGACAATCGCCAAAGGCGTCTAAGCAGGCGCAGCAGGGAGGCAAGGAGGCTGTGTCTACCTCTGCTGAAGCCACAGGGATAGCACCACATAGAAGCACTTGGAAAAGAAAGATCCCACACAAATAGTCATGCAGGTGTGTTTTTCAATATAATTGCGATGTTTAAATTCTATGAATTAGCTGTAATAAATCATTTATTTGTCACACTTTGCAGTCCTTGCCAAATGTGTGTGTTCAAATGGAAGTGGCAGAGTGAATGGTCAGGGCTCATTCGAGCTCCACCAATGGTGGCGAGAGTGAAAAGAATGGAATGGCCATTGTTGGACTGCTCTACGGTGTTGGTGTGGGGTGATGCCAACCTGCGTACGCCTGTGGCAGCCACATGTCTCAGCTTTTAAATTTATGTAAATGTGCCATTGATTAGGGCATCCCTGGTGTAACAGCAGCAATGTGGTCACATACTGGTCGCAATGGCACCTCCAGCTCCTCCAGGTCTTCCTCACCCTCGTTTTGAAACTCATGCTGTTCCTCCTCCTTCTCGGAGGATGTGCGCTCTGCGCCATCTTCCTCATCCAGCGCTAATCCTCGCTGCTATGTTGTGCAGGGTGCAGCAGACCACGACGATTCTGAAGACCCTGGCTGGTGCATACTGAAGGGCTCCTCCAGATCTGTCGAGGCATCTTAAGCGCATTTTGAGCAAGCCTATTGTCTACTCGATGACACTTCTCGTGGAGATATGGCTTTGATTATAACGTCCCTGAGCCTCGTTTGTTGGCCTCCTCAGAGGTGTCATGAGCCACGTCCTCAGGGGATAGCCCTTGTCTCCAAGCAGCCAGCTGGAAAGACTGTTTGGTGGTGCGAAGAGTTGAGGGACAGTGGACTGGCGCAGGATGTACGAGTCATGGCAGCTGCCAGGGACCTTGGTGCACACATGGACGATAATATTCCTATGGTTGCAGACCAACTGCACATTGAGGGAGTGGAACCCCTTGCTGTTGACAAATACTGCTGGGTTCTGATGTGGTGCCCTGATGGCCACATGTGTGCAGTCGATGACGCCCTGCACCCATGGGAAGCCAGCGAGAGTGCCAAAGCCAAGTGCCCGCTCATTGACACTGCCTTCATCACTTGCAAAGTGGATAGAATTGGCGGACTTGTTAAAGAGGGCATCAGGGACCTGTGTGATGCATGTGTGGGTGGCTGACTGCGAGATGCCGGAATTGTCTGCTGCAGATGCCTGGAAGGAGCCTGAGGCGAAGAAGTTGAGGGTGCTGGTGACTTTGACAACCACTGGTAAGGGGTGTCCACCCCTTCCTCTGGGCTGTAGGTCTTGCTCCAGCAATATGCAAATATCGGCGATGACCTGGCGCAGTAGCCTGAGCCTCCTTTAGCATTGCTGCTCCGTCATGTTGAGGAAGCTCATCCTCTGCCTGTATACCCTGTGTTGGGGGCATCGCCTCTGGCGCGGTGCAGCCCTGCGCTGATGCCCTCTGCCCTGTGCAGCATCAGGTGGTTCAGGAGAAGGTTGGCGCTCTTGTTGCTGCTGCTGGTGTGCCTGGTTCTGCTGCTGCTGCGGCTGGTTGTCATCAGATTCTGAGGACCAAGTTGCGAGAGCATAAGTCATGCCCATTCTGATGTTATATATGGCGGCTGCTGTTGAGATGACAGAAGCAATCTGCCAATGGTGAGATAGGTTGTTCCAAGGAGGTAGGACAGTGGATAGAGAGTTTACTCCAAACACTTCCAAACTGCATAAACCTCAAAAGTGTGTTCCAAACCCTGAAGGCTCCAGCTTCTCAGATTGGAAAGTGAACAACTGTGAAATGGTAGCTTTTATACCACTTTTGCAGCTGTCAACTTATTTAGAGGAATGGAGAGTTATTGACAGCCTGACGTGATCCCCAAGCGCCGTGAACCTCGTGAAAAAGCTGGTAAAATGGTAAGTACATGGTAAAATGGTGTTCAAGTACCTTTTAACAAATTCTTAAGTATCTGAATTGGTATCGGGTCTGTAACGCGCAGACAGACCCAACACTTGGGAAACTGACATGGAGGCAGGTTGATTTTTGATTTTGACAGCGGACCTGCCTCTGAACTCGCCCTCTGAGCACCGGCAAAATTCCGGCCCTTGGGTGGGTTTCAGGACGAAACCCAGCATTTCCTGCATTAGACACCGCGCAGCATAGTTATTTATTTTAAATGGCTTACCGTCAACATTAAACACGCGCCAATTGAAAAATTCACTCTTGTAAATCTGTTACCAATTTCCACTACCAAATAAATGTGCCCACCCCAGCACCTTTCCCACAAACGTACCCTTTTCCAATTTAGCAGTCTTAGCCATTCTTACCCTAAATCGGCCTTTCCCCTCTCGTATTAATGTTGGGGGGAAAAGTTACTTAAAAAGTTTGCTCATGCACTAATATACATTGGTACTGTCCTTGAAAATGAAACAATTCAGAATCAAGGGGTTCATTCTAAAGGCAATGAAGACTCAGGACACTCTTCATCTAAGTTTATCAGTTGTTCATGCCAACAGAAAGATAATTGCAAAACTTGAATAATAGATCACGTGAGGATCAATATTACACAATCAGAAATTTACTTAGCCTTTGGACCAACCAGTTGGATTCAACTACTGTACTCTTACTTTAGATGAAATCTCAGCTACCTGGAATACAAGACTTTCTACAGCGCTCGATCTATGCTTCATCAGTAAGCGTAAGATTACAATTCCATGACAAAGAGTTTTTTAAAGTACAAGTTAAAATTAATCTTTCAGAGGTGGTCAATAGCCAGCCTGAGGCTAGATAGGCAGCAGTGTGTTTAGTTTCTGTACGAACTGCTGTTCAAAAATAGTACTTGTGGAAATCGGAATTAAACCAGGGCAGCAGCAGAGGCCCAGACTTCTGTTGTGGTGCCCAGACTTTCCTTCAGGGGCACGGAGGCAATGTTCCCTTTAAGCCGCGCGGTGCTCTGCAGCTCCCACGCAGCCAGCTCACCGGCTTTTAAATAGGAAAATCCGCGCATGCACACTATTTTGAGTGGGCCGCGCAGCCCCTTAAAGGGGCCGCACACCCAACAAAAAATGAAAGGGAACATTGCACAGAGGAGCACTCCTGCTGCTATGGGCCCCACTAAGAAACATTTTTTTTAAATTTACCACAGCGGGCCTCACTGGCATCCCAACAGCTTTGCTCCGCTAAGGAGGGTGTTAAAATTCCACCAGAGTCCCATGTATGATGTTGCACCCAAATTTGCGTTTATTAATGGTCTCCACTGGAGTCCGGTGGGACCCTCATCCGCCACGAAAAACCAGCAGCGTTAAAATCGCAGCTTGGCGGGAACAGAGCGGGAACATTTCTCTTAAACTCTCCATTTGTTGATATCAATTTATGCCTTCTAGTTACCAAATCACTGACCAGTACAGATTGTTTTTCCCTATTTACCCTTGTGAAAACTCTTGCGCTTATTTGCTCTTGTAAAAAGTGCGGCAGTTTCTCTCGTCTCTCCTCATAACTAACGCTTTTCATGCTTCGCATCCCTGGTACCGTCCTAATGAATCCGTTCTGTACCCTCTCCATGGCTCTTGACAGCCATCCTAAAGTAGTGCCCAAAACAGGACCCAATAGTTTAACTGTGACTTAGTTGGTTAGATTTTTGCCTTTCTCTTCTGGGTTTGACTTAAGCCCAAACTGAGTAGATGGCTTTAAGTATGTACTTTGGTTTCTTCTTTCCAATTTTCTCCCCATCTCTGCTGAAGATGGTGACTCCCGCTATGCTGCAATTCCACAGCCCTTCGAAGCTTCATCCAAGTGGTTATTATCCAAGTGTGAAACAAGGGGCCAGATTTTGCGAAAATAATAACGGTGTGTGAATGATGCACAGCATCATGAATGCACTAATTAGCCAGCAACTTGTAACGTGATAGTGATACCCGGTGAATTGCGAATCGCCACAAGTTGCTGGTCGATTAGCATCGCGAAAACGGCATCTCGCGCTTAACCTCCCCATGATTTCCATGAAGTTGTTGCATTTGTACATTAATTGCCCATTCAACTCACCACAAAGTTAAGTCTTGTAATTCAAGGAGAGGGCATATAAATTGGCCAGAAAAAGCAGTAACCCTGGGGATTGGGAGCAGTTTAGGATTCAACAAAGGAGGATAAAGGGATTAATTAAGAAGGGGAAAATAGAATATGAAAGTAAGCTTGCAGGGAACATAAAAACTGACTAAGAGTTTTTATAGATATGTGAAGAGAAAAAGATTAGTGAAATCAAGTGTAGGTCCCTTGCAGTCAGAAGCGGGGGAAGTTATAATGGGGAACAAAGAAATAGCAGACCAATTAAATGCATATTTTGGTTCTGTCTTCACAAAGGAGGACACAAATAACCTCCCAGAGATGTTGGAGAACATAGGGTCTGACGAAAGGGAGGAACTGAAAGAAATCAGTAATTGCAGGGAAATGGTGTTAGGGAAATTGACGGGATTGAAGGCCGATAAATCCCCAGGGCCTGATAATCTACATCCTAGGGTACTTAAGGAAGTGGCCCTAGAAATAGTAGATGCATTGCTGATCATCTTCCAACATTC
This sequence comes from Squalus acanthias, assembly GCA_030390025.1. Lineage (NCBI taxonomy): Eukaryota > Metazoa > Chordata > Chondrichthyes > Squaliformes > Squalidae > Squalus > Squalus acanthias. The sequence goes on along the minus strand of CM059446.1, from coordinate 51,128,696 downwards.
GATGGAATCTGGAACTGTACCCATGGATTGGAGGGTAGCTAATATTTCCCCACTATTCAAAAAGGGTGGTAGAGAGAAAGCGGGGAATTACAGACCGGTAAGCCTGACATCGGTAGTGGGGAAAATGCTAGAGTCCATTATAAAGGATGTAAAAGCTGAGCACTTGAAAAACAGTGACAGGATCGGACAAAGTCAACATGGATTTACAAAAGGTAAATCGTGCTTGACTAATCTACTGGAATTTTTTGAGGATGTAACTGGGAAAATAGATAAGGGAGAACCAGTAGATGTGGTGTATTTGGACTTTCAAAAGGCTTTCGATAAGGTCCCGCATAAGAGATTAGCGTGTAAAGTTAAGGCACATGGGATTGGGGGCAAGGTATTGACTTGGATAGAGAACTGGTTGGCGGACAGAAAGCAAAGAGTAGGAATTAATGGGTCTTTTTCCGAGTGGCAAGCAGTGACTAGTGGGGTACCGCAGGGATCGGTCCTTGGACCCCAGCTATTCACAATATACATTAATGATCTAGATAAGGGAACTAAATGTAATATCTCCAAGTTTGCAGACGACACAAAGCTGGGTGGGAGTGTGTGCTGCGAGGAGGATACCGAGAAACTCCAGGATGATTTGGACAGGTTGGGTGAGTGGGCAGAAGCGTGGCAGATACAATATAACGTGGATAAATGCGAGGTTATCCACTTTGGTGTCAAAAACAGAAAGGCAGACTATTATCTGAATGGCAATAGATTGGGAGAAGGGGAAGTGCAATGAGACCTGGGTGTCCTTGTGCACCAGTCGCTGAAGGTAAGCATGCAGATGCAGCAGGCGGTGAAGAAGGCAAATGGAATGTTGGCCTTCATAGCGAAAGGGTTTGAGTATAGGAACAGGGATGTCCTGCTGCAGTTGTACAGGGCCTTGGTGAGACCACACCTTGAGTACTGTGTGCAGTTTTGGTCGCCTTATCTGAGGAAGGATGTTCTTGCCATGGAAGGAGTTCAGCGAAGATTCACAAGGCTGATACCTGGGATGGCAGGAATGACATATGAGGAGAGATTGGGTCGATTGGGCTTATACTTGCTGGAGTATAGAAGAATGAGAGGGGATCTCATCGAAACATATAAAATTCTGACAGGTCTGGACAAACTAGATGCAGGAAGAATGTTTCCGATGGTCGGAAGAATGTTCCCGATGGTCGGAGAGTCCAGAACCAGGGGTCATAATCTAAGGATAAGGGGTAAGCCATTCAGGACAGAAATGAGGAAGAATTTCTTCACCCAGAGAGTGGTGAACCTGTGGAATTCTCTACCACAGAAGGTAGTTGAGGCCAAGTCATGAAATATATTCAAGAATGAGTTAGATATATTTCTTAAAGCTAAAGGTATCAAGGGATATGGGGAGAAGGCAGGTACAGGGTACTGAGTTTGGATGATCAACCATGATCTCATTGAATGGCGGAGCAGGCTCGAGGGGCCGAATGGCCTACTCCTGCTCCTATCTTCTATATGTTTCTATGTTTAATAGCGCGAGCACCTTTTTAACGACATGATAATTGTTAATGACTACCAATCAACCTCTCTTGCCCAGAAAGTAAATAATTAGATGTGTGGAGTCTCATTCATTCAGGTTGTGAATTGTTACAGGAAATTTAAAAATTGTCAAATTTTGAATTTTTTTTCTTTGTGTCATTTATCTCCCTCTCTTAATCCAATCCTTCTTTCGCTCTCTTTTTTTCCTCTTTCTGTACCTGATTTGACATTGAAGGCACCCACGCAAATTCACCCTCCTTCTTAGTACTTCATGTCTATTTCTCAAACCTTTAATCTCATTGGTTAAGGAGATACACAGTGTGTCACGTTGTTCACCAAGGTCCCGGATGCCCAGTTGCCCTCGCTGCGCCATTATCAGCGCGTACTTCCAGCAACTTTGTGAGCAAAAAATGTTAAAACCTAAACCTGCATGAATAAGTCTAACTAATGGAGCATGCCACAAGATGCCCCTCTCCAACAACGTCTGGCCCAAGTTGATGATGTCAGCAAACACTTAACTCGGGGGGGGCGGCGGGCCATATCAGTTGAACCCCTTCCAGTCCTCACCTAACAATCTGGCAAGTTTGAACTGATCTTCACTCCAGTCCTCGACAACAGCAGTAATTAGACAGACCGTGTGGCCTTGAGATTTATGCTGAAGTTATTTACAGCTTTCCTCTTTGTTTTTAATCACATTGCACAATATCTAGCTGAGACAGGAGACAATTTGCTCCCAGAGCTTTACTATAGCTACCGTACCTCTGAATACTCAAGGTTCAATGGCTCAGGTGATTCCCATTCTCATCCGGTGAGGATAAATCTTGCATCCATGACAGGACAGCTCAAACCAGCAAATTACCAAGGTGGCAATCACAAGGTCACTGTGTTGGAACTTAAAATTCCCTGTTACACTTTGCTGGAATTTGCTGCTTTCTGGTATACTAGGCTGGAACTTACTGCTCCTGTTACACTGTGCTGGAATATGTGGCTCCCTGATGCACTATTGTAGAACTTGCTTCTCCCCGGTCATCAGTTGTGAATCCAACACAATCTGCTTCTATGGCATCCAAAATTCTACTTTATATGAGAAGCCATTCAGCCCACAGATCTGATTTGGTTATTGCAATGCCCTGTAAAGGCACAACTGTGTCAGAAACGCCTATGGGGAAGTGTGAAATTATCCACTTTGGTAGGAAGAATGGAAAAGCAGAATATTTTTTAAAAGGTGAGAGACTATTAAATGTTGTGATTCAGAGGGATTTAGGTGTCCTTGTATACGAATCACAGAAAGTTAACATACAGGCACAGCAAGCAATTGGGAAGGCAAATGGTATGTTAGCCTTTATTGCGAGGGGGTTGCAGCACAGGAGTAAAGAAGTCCTGCTGCAATTATATAGGGCTTTGGTGAGGCCACACCTGGAATACGGTGTACAATTTTGGTCCCCTTAGCTCAGGAAGGATATACTTGCCTTAGAGGGTTCACTAGTTTAATTGCCGGGACGAGAGGGCTTTCCTTCAAGGAGAGCTTGAGCAGAATAGGCCTATATTCTCTCGAGTTTAGAAGAATGAGAGTTGATCTCATTGAAAGGTATAAAATTCTTAGAGGGCTTGACAGAGTAGATGCTGAGAGGCTGTTTCCCCTGACTAGAGTCTAGAACTCGGGGTCATAGTCTTAGGATAAGGGAGTGGCTATTTAGGACTGAGATGAGGAGAAATTTCTTCAAAGAGAATTGTGAATCTTTGGAATTCTCTAACCCAGAGAGCTGTGGATGCTCAGTCGTTGAGTATATTCAAGACTCAGATTGATAGATTATTGGGCACTGAGGGAATCGTGGGATATGGGAATAGTGCAGGAAAATGGAGTTGATTTAGAAGCTCAGCTATGATCTTATTGAAAGGCAAGCCAGCTCGAGATGCCGTATGGCCTAAACCTGCTCCTAGTTCTTATGTTTTCCAATTTATGTCATATTATCAATATATCTATTCAATGCTCCAGCGGGATCTGGATATTATTCCTTCTCAAAATGGAGTGTCCTGGATGGAAAAGCAGATTATGCCTATGTTCTTAGTATCATTATCACCCTGTCTTGTCCAATAACCCAGGGGGCTAATATATTGGTTGTTCCTGTTGATGTAATCACTGGGTCAATATGAGGATTCTAATAGAAGAACTGAGACTTGTGGGCACGATATCCCTGTGCTTATTTCTCAACAGCTTGGTACATCAAAGAGAGGCCGGATCTATATCGATCCATTGTGGTTCAACTGCAAGTAAGCTTTGGGGAAACTGCAAGTAAAGACTTTATGCAAAGTCTTGTACAAAAGATACTGGAACCCTTAGAGAATGGTTGGACTCCATGGGACTTTATTAAGCTCCAATATGAACTAATGTCTTTTGATTATGCCTGCCATAGTTGGATTCGAGAGCTTAATATTGCAGTTTTTGAAAACAAAGGTTTGTTAAACCAGCTTGAAAATACGAACTTTGACTTAGTACTTACAGGTCCAATGCTTGCTTATTATTTAAAACTCCCTTTGGTGTATAATGTTCGATGGCTCACTGCTGGAGATGCTCATTTCCTCTCTGCCCCATCGGCACCTTCCTATATCCCAATCGTTGGCTCACAATTGACAGACAAAATGAATTTTCTCCAAAGAACACAAAATGTCATCCAAAATCTTTATCAACTATCCTTTTTAGAATTTCTCGTTCACCCCATTTACAATGAACTCTGCCATCGATATCTGGGCCCAGACACAGACATCGAGACAATTCTCCTCAGGGCAGATGTGTGGCTCATGAGAGTAGATTTTATATTTGAATTCCCGAGACCCACTGACATGAATCTTGTCATTCATGTATGAAGTAATACTGAAGGGCCTGCTGGTGGCGCTGTCCAGGGAGAGTATAAATACTCGGGCATGGGCCCAGCTTGCTTAGGACATTCCTCAACAGGAACTAGTGAAGGACACAACTAGATCTCCATGTTGAAAAACAGTTGATTAAAGCTTTGTTTAACGCTTAGACCAAGTGCCTAGTAGTTTTCTTACGTCAATTCAATCAACTGGACCTGCTCCACGCTCTGAGTAGTTTTGGGAACAGACGGCTACGACTCAAACGGTAGAAGGGAACCAGATATAGTAATCAATCCATCATGGAGAAACTACTCCAACCCGCCCGTCTCGACCTGGACCCGAATTCACCTACAACTGCTAAGGTATGGAAACACTGGTATCGTACCTTCAGCAGCTTCCTCAGGGCATGTGGTGAGAATGTTCCTGATAAGTTAGAGATACTTGCCAATTATGTATCCCCTTATGTGTTTGACTTTATCGAAGACTGTGTAAACTATGACTCCGCTATCCGAATACTACAGCAACTATATGTTAAGGCCCCAAACGAAATTTTTGCTCGGCATCTACTGGCCACAACTCGACAACAACCCAGGGTATCACTTGACGAATTCCTTCAAAAGCTTCGCAGGCTCAGCAAAGATTGTAATCTCAAGGCTGTCTCAGCTGAGCAGTACCAGGAGGAGTTAATTTGTGATTCTTTTATTAATGGAATTGCATCTCCCTTCATACTCCAGCGTCTGCTGGAGAATAAAACCCTCGAGTTACAAGCTGCCTATGACCAGGCATATTCTCTGGACTTGGCAAAAAAAAATGCAGATGCCTATCTTTTACCACGTGCACGGACTGCTGCTATCACTTTTAGTGACTCCTCCGATAAGCCTCAGGCGGAAGCCCTCACTGATGACGACTCTATCCTAGCTGATGATCCTACCCTAGCGGCAATGGCTCTGATGACACGGACCACTAACTCTTCCGGCTTTTGTCTTGTCGACCTTATTCTTAATGGCCGCACTTATTTCTCTACCCGGCTCGGGGTGCTCAAAAACCTATGCAGGGATGTGCTCCTGGGAAAATCTCCCTTTCGTGGTCGAGTGCGATGCGTCGGAGGTGGCGATCTCGGCTATCTTGAATCAAGGCGGTCGACCCGTTGCATTTCTGTCCAGAACTTTGCAGGGTAGCGAGCTCCATTATCCTCCTGTCGAGAAGGAGGCTACGGCTATCATCGAAGCAGTACGTAAATGGAGTCATTTTCTCGCCCGTCGCCATTTCACGCTTATAACCGATCAGCGCTCGGTGGCCTTTATGCTGGATAACCGGAAACGCACTAAAATCAAGAATAACAAAATACAGCTCTGGAGGATGGAATTGGCCGCCTTTGGCTACACCATACAGTATCGACCCGGCAAGGAGAATATGGCCCCGGATACCCTCACGCGTGCATTCTGCTCTTCCATGTCAACTTCGACTCTTGCAGATCTTCATACTGACTTATGCCATCCTGGCGTTACCCGTATGTTGCACTTTGTGCGATCTAAAAATCTCCCATTTCCTACGGAAGTCATGAAAAGAACATGCTCCACTTGTAGAATTTGCGCGGAATTAAAACCGCAATTCTTCCGTCCGTCGGATGGCTCGCTCATACACGCTACACAGCCTATGCAGCGACTCAGCATTGACTTTAAAGGGCCATTGCCTTCCTCAACACGAAACACTCGGAAAAAGACCCATTAATTCCTACTCTTTGCTTTCTGTCCGCCAACCAGTTCTCTATCCAAGTCAATACCTTGCCCCCAATCCCATGTGCCTTAACTTTACACGCTAATCTCTTATGCGGGACCTTATCGAAAGCCTTTTGAAAGTCCAAATAGACCACATCTACTGGTTCTCCCTTATCTATTTTCCCAGTTACATCCTCAAAAAATTCCAGTAGATTAGTCAAGCACGATTTACCTTTTGTAAATCCATGTTGACTTTGTCCGATCCTGTCACTGTTTTTCAAGTGCTCAGCTATTACATCCTTTATAATGGACTCTAGCATTTCCCCCACTACCGATGTCAGGCTTACCGGTCTGTAATTCCCCGCTTTCTCTCTACCACCCTTTTTGAATAGTGGGGTAACATTAGCTACCCTCCAATCCATGGGTACAGTTCCAGATTCCATTGAATGTTGGAAGATGATCAGCAATGCATCTATTATTTCTAGGGCCACTTCCTTAAGTACCCTAGGATGTAGATTATCAGGCCCTGGGGATTTATCGGCCTTCAATCCCGTCAATTTCCCTAACACCATTTCCCTGCAATTACTGATTTCTTTCAGTTCCTCCCTTTCATCAGACCGTATGTTCTCCAACATCTCTGGGAGGTTATTTGTGTCCTCCTTTGTGAAGACAGAACCAAAATATGCATTTAATTGGTCTGCCATTTCTTTGTTCCCCATTATAACTTCCCCCGCTTCTGACTGCAAGGGACCTACACTTGATTTCACTAATCTTTTTCTCTTCACATATCTATAAAAACTCTTACAGTCAGTTTTTATGTTCCCTGAAAGCTTACTTTCATATTCTATTTTCCCCTTCTTAATTAATCCCTTTGTCCTCCTTTGTTGAATCCTAAACTGCTCCCAATCCTCAGGGTTACCGCTTTTTCTGGCCAATTTATATGCCCTCTCCTTGGATCTTATGCTATCCCTAATTTCCCTTGTTAGCCACGGTTGAGTCACCCTTTTTGTTTTATTCTTATGCCACACTGGGATGAACAAATTCTGTAGTTCATCCATGCAGTCTTTGAATGTTTGCCATTGCCTATCCACCTTAAACCCTTTGAGTGACATTCCCCAATCAATCCTACCCAATTCGCGTCTCATACCATCGTAGTTTCCTTTATTTAAATTCAGGACCCTAGTCTCTGATTCAACTACTTCACTCTCCATCCTAATGAAGAATTCTATCATATTATGATCACTCTGACCCAAGGGGCCTCGTACAACAAGATTGCTAATGAATCCTTTCTCGTTACATAATACCCAGTCTAAGATGGCCTGATCTCTGGTTGGTTCCTCGACATATTGTTCCAGAAAACCATCCCGTAAACATTCTAGGAATTCCTCCTCCACAGTATTTTTACTAATTTGGTTAGCCCAATTTATATGTAAATTAAAGTCACCCATGATGACTGCTGTGCCCTTACTGCATGCTTCTCTAATTTCCCTTTTAATGCCATCCCCAACCTCCATATTACTGTTTGGAGGTCTATATACCACTCCCACTAACGTTTTCTGCCCCTTGTTATTTCTCAGTTCTACCCATACAGATTCCACATCATCAGAGCTAATATCCTTCCTTTCAATTGTGTTAATCCCCTCTTTAACCAGCAATGCTACCCTACCTCCCTTTCTTTTTTGCCTATCTTTCCTAAATATTGAATACCCCTGGATGTTGAGTTCCCAGCCTTGGCCACCCTGGAGCCATGTTTCTATAATCCCAATCAAATCGTATTCATTTACCTCTATTTGTACAGCTAATTCATCCACCTTGTTCCGAATGCTCCTTGCATTGAGACACAAAGCCTTCAGGCTTGTTTTTTTAACGCTCTCAGACCTATATGAATTATTATTTACTGTGACCATGTTTGATTTAAACCAATAGGTTCTTTGCCTTCTACTTTTGTTTTTCTCCTTCCTGTCTTTTGCTTTTATCCTTGTTTCCCTTTCCTCTGTCTCCCTGCTCAGGTTCCCAACCCCCTGCCACTTTAGTTTAAACTCTCCCCAACAGCACTAGCAAACACTCCCCCTAGGACATCGGTCCTGGCCCTGCCCAGGGGCAGACCGTCCCGTTTGTACTGGTCCCACCTCCCCCAGAACCGGTTCCAATGTCCCAGGAATTTGAATCCCTCCCCCTTGCACCATTCCTCTAGCCACGTATTCATTTGAAATATCCTCCTATTTCTACTCTGACTAGCACGTGGCACTGGTAGCAATCCTGAGATTACTACCTTTGAGGTCCTATTTTTTAAATTTACCTCCTAACTCCCTATATTCTGCTTTTAGGACCTCATCCCGTTTTTTACCTATATCGTTGATGCCTATGTGCACCATGACAACTGGCTGTTCGCCCTCCCCCTCCAGAATGTTCTGTAGCCGCTCTGAGACATCCTTGACGCTTGCACCAGGAAGGCAACACACCATCCTGGAGTCTCGTTGGCGGCCGCAGAAACGCCTGTCTATTCCCCTTACAATAGAATCCCCTATCACTATAGCTCTTCCACACTTTTTCCTCCCAGCCTGTGCAGCAGAGCCACCCATGGTGCCAGGAAGTTGGCTGCTGCTGCCTTCCCCTGATAAGTCATCCCCCCCCAACAGCATCCAAAGTGGTATATCTGTTTGAGAGGGGGATGGCCACAGGGGACCCCTGCACTACCTGCCTGCACCTCTTACTCTGCCTGGTGGTCACCCATTCACTTCCTGCCTATACACCCTTTACCTGCGGTGTGACCAACTCTCTAAACGTGTTATCCACGACGTCCTCAGCGTCGCGAATGCTCCAATATGCATCCATCCGCAGCTCCAGCGCCGCAATGCGGTCCATCAGTAGCTGCAGCTGGATACACTTCCCACACACATGGTCGTCAGGGACACAGGAAGCGTCCCTGATTTCCCACATATTAGCAGGAGGAGCATATCACAGGGCGGAGCTCTCCTGCCATGACTTACCCTTTAATTAACTAATTAAAATTAAATTAAATGAATCCCACCAATTCCACTTCAATTAAATGATATACTCAAGGGCCCTTGTTTAACAGCAGTCCCCGCTACACCACAGAGACTCTAGAAACTATAAACCACAGAATTTAAGTACCGAAAAAGGAGAAAGAGAGAAATACTCACTAACCAATCACTTACCTGCTTTCTGGTGACGTCACACTTCGATTACTTTTTACGTCTGTCTCCCGCTCTGAGATTGGTCAACCGACCTGCTCCCAGGGCTCGCCTTTATACCCTGCTGCGGGCCTACCTGCTCCCAGGGCTTGCCTTTATACCCTGCCGCGGGCCTACCTGCTCCCAGGGCTCGCCTTTATACCCTGCCACGGGCCTACCTGCTCCCCGGGCTCGCCTTTATACCCTGCCGCGGGCCTACCTGCTCCCCGGGCTCGCCTTTATACCCTGCCGCGGGCCTACCTGCTCCCCGGGCTCGCCTTTATACCCTGCCGCCGCCGCTCCTCCAAGGTCCGCACCGCCGCTGCTGTGGGCCTACCTGCTCCTCAGGCTCGCCTTTATATCCCGCCGCCGTCGCTCCTCCTAGGTCCGCACCGCCACTGCTGGTTACGATTTGTCTGTCTTCTTTGATGATTTTGGCAAGTAGAGCTTCACTCTTCCATGCATGCATCCCAACAGGGAATTGATGGTAAAATTTGGACCAGTCGATGTAAGTCAGTTCAAGTAAACCAAATTTAGGCATCTCGTGCCTCTCTCGTACTGGTCAGTAATTTGGTTTCCCTGTTGCTTTTTGCATTAAAAATGTTCTATTGTTATTGTCTGTTTCTTTAAGTTTATATTGTTGTCAGTAAGCCTACAGACCATTATAAATTCATTCACTTATAGCACCTCCATACATATAGCTACACTGTTCGTAACATAGGAACAGGAGTGGGCCATTCAGCCCCTCGAGCCAGTTCCGCCAATCAATTAGATCATGGCTGATCTGTTTCTTAACTCCATCTTCCCGCCTTGGTTTTTTAACCCTTAATACCCCTGCCTAACAAAAATCTATCAATCTTAGGTTGAAAGTTTCACTTCATCTAGCCTAAAAAGTTTTTTGGCGGAGAGAGTTCCAGATTTCCACTACCCTTTATGTGGAAAAAGTGCTCCCTGACATCACCCCTAAACGGCCTAGCTCTAATTTTAAGGTTATGTCTGGAGTCCTCAGAAGAGGAAACGTTTCTCTCTATCTCCCCTATCGGCTCCTTTTAACCATCTTAAACACCTCAATAAGATTGCCCTTTAGTCTTCTATACTCGAGGGAATACAAGCCTAGTCTATGCACCTGTCCTCATAAGGTCAGTGTCAGTCTGGTGAATCTGTGCTGCACCCGCTCCAAGGCTAATATATCCCTCCTGAGGTTTGATGCCAAGAACTGAACTCAGTACTGTAAATGACGTCTAACCAGAGCTTTAGATAACTGTAACATAATTTGCTCTCCTTTGTATTCCAGCCCACTTGAGATTATTTAATTATTTTGTGTCCACTACAACAACAACAATTTACATTTATATTGGACCTTTAATGTCATAAAATGACCCAAGGCGCTTAACAGGAACGTTATTAAACAAAATTTGACACCGAGCCACACGAGATTTTAGGAGAGGTGACCAAAAACTTGGTCGAAGAGGTAGATTTTTAAAGAGCGTCTTAAAGGAGGAGAGAGAGGTAGAGAGTCCGAGAGGTTTAGGGAGGGAATTCCAGAGCCTAGGGTCGAGTTTGCTGAAGGCAAGGCCGCCAATGGTGGGGCGTTGAAAATTGGGGATGCTCAAGAAGCCAGAATTGGAGGAGTACAGAGATCTCGGAGGGTTGTCGGGCTGGAGGAGGTTACAGATATAGGGCTGGGCGAGGCCATGGAGAGATTTGAATACTTGTATGAGAATTTTAAAATCGAGGCATTGCTGGACCGGGAGCCAATGTAGGTCAGTGAGCACAGGGGCGATGGGTGAACAGAACTTGGTGGAGTCGGTGGCTAGGGAATGGAGTTTATGGTGGGGACCAAAGACAATGGCTTTGGTTTTCCCAATATATAGTTGGAGATAATTTCTGCTCTTCCAGGACTGGATGTCAGACAAGCAGTGTGACAAATCAGAGACAGTGGAGGGGTTGAGAGAATTGGTGGTGAGGTAGAGCTGCGTGTCCTCTGTGTACATGTGGAACCTGATGTTGTGTTTTCAGGTGATGTCCACGAAAATGGAACAATTCAGAATTAAGGGGTTAATTCTGAAGGCAATGATGACTCAGAGGAAACATTCCATCTGAACTAAAATGTTACAAAGATAATTGTAAAATGTGGATAATAGCTCACTCGAGGAATAGATTACACAGTCAGAAATTCACTTAGACTTTGGACCTATCAGTTGGATTAGACTACTGTACTCTTTCCTTTAATTGAAATCTCATCTACCTGGAATACAAGACTTTCTACAGCGCTTGATCTATGCTTCATCAGTAAGTGAAAGATTACAATTTCATGACAGAGTTTCATAAACTACAAGTTAAAATGAATCTTTCAGATGCGGTGAATAGCCAAATATGGTAAGGTCAGATTATGCAGCAGTGCGTTTAGTTTTTGTACATACAACATTGCAGATGCCCTAACTACAATGTTCCAAAGTTTGCTTGACTTACAAACTGTTCCTTTAGATTTTAAAAATTGCACATATCAATCCGCTCTTTAAGAAAGTTGAGAGAGGGAAACCAGGGAATTATAGCCTAACATCTGTTGTTGGGAAATTACTAGAGTCTATAATTAAGGATAGAGTGACTAAACACCTTGAAAATTTTCAGCTGATCAGAGAGAGCCAGCAAGGACTTGTAAAGGGTAGGTTGTGCCTGACAAACCTGATTGAAATTTTTGAAGAGGTGACTAAAGAAGTGGACAGGGGAATCTCTATGGATCTGTGTTGGGGCCTCAACTATTCATTCTATTTATTAACGACTTAGATGATGGGATAGAGAGCCACATATCCAAGTTTGCTTTTGACACAAAAATAGGTGGCAGTGTAGATGGAAGCATAAAATTACAAAGAGATATTAATAGATTAAGTGAATGTGCAAAACTGGCAAATGGATTTCAATATCGCCGAGTGTGATATCATCCAAGTGTGATATCCTAGCAGTTAAAATCTGCTAGGCCTCTGACTTCCACTCCCACATGGGATTGCTGCCGACACCCACTGGCTTCCTGCCAGGACTTTAAATCAACCCTCTTGTTTTTCATTGCTCCACCCATTAGCACTTTCTATCAGTATCTCAGGCTACCTGTTTGTTGCTTTTGTTTAATTCCAATTTCCCCAAGTACTATTTTTGAACAGTTGTAGGAATAGGAGTAGGCCATTTAACCCCTCGAGCCTGTTCCGCCATTCAATGAGATCATGGCTGATCTGTGACCTAACTCCATTGCCCCATATCCCGCAATACCTTTGGTTAACAAAAATCTGTCAATCTCGGATTTGAAATTAACAATTGACCTAGTATCAACTGCGTTTGCGGAAGAGAGTTCCAAACTTCTACCACCCTTTGTGTGTAGAAGTGTTCCCTAAATTCACTCCTGAAAGGCCTGGCTCTATCTTTTAGGCTATGTCCCCTCGTCCTAGACTTTCCAACCAGCAGAAATAGTTTCTCTCAATCTACCCTATCAGTTCCCCTTCATAACTTGAAAACTTCGATCGAGTCACCCCTTAACCTTCTAAATTCCAGGGAATACAACCCTAGTTTGTGTAATCGCGCCTCGTAATTTAATCCCCGGAGTCCGGGTATCATTCTGGTAAATCTACTCTGCACTCCCACCAAGCCCAATATATCCTTCCTAAGGTGTGGTGCCCAGAACTGAAGAAAATACTCCAGGTTTGGTCTAACTAGCTTTGTATAGCTGTAGCATACCTTCTACCCCCTAGATATAAAAGCCAGCATTTCATTAGCCGTTTTGATTATTTTCCATATCTGTCCATGGCATTTTAACGATCTATGTACATGGACCCTTAAGTCTCTTTGGACATCCACTGTTTTTAGCTTTTCACCATTTAGAAAGTACCCTGTTCTATCCTTTTTAGGTCCAAAGTGGATGACCTCACATTTGCCTACATTGAAATCCATTTGCCACTGTTTTGCCCATTCACTTAATCTATCAATATCCCTTTGCAATTTTATGCTTTCATCTACACTGCATACAATGTCGCCTATCTTTGTGTAATCGGCAAATTTGGATATATGACTTTCTATGCCATCATCTAAGTCGTTAATAAATATGATGAATAGTTGAGGTCCCAACACAGATCACTGCAGGACACCACTAGTCACGTCCTGCCAATTTGAGTACTGTAAAGTTTCGCAATTATCGCGATTCAAAATAACGAAAGAGAAGCAGATTCGTTTGATCAGTTTATTTAAACGAAATGCTGTCATGATTAAAAAGGACACAGAAGCCTGTAAAATGGCCGCCGCGCATCGTGGCAGAAGCTTCCAGAAGTACAGTGGGCAGACAAGATGGCGTTCGAATAAACATTTCAGTATAAGATTGGATAATACTCGGCAAACATTGATAAAGACAGGATGCAACCTGTTTGCATTCGAAACAATAGCAAAAGATATAAGTGCTGGAATCGTTTTCCATGCACAAGTAAGGACCATTGTACTGGGCAATCGAAGGCCCATCCAGACACAGCAATCCACATATAATCCCACGGCTCTACAATGAGAGAGCCACTCACGGGTGATTAAGCAAGTATTCGGGGGCCCCCAAAACCCAGCCAGGGAGGCTCCTAGCCGGTTCAACAATGGGGAAAACATTAACGGGTAGTTGGCCAGTTTCAGGTGCTACCGAAACCCGTTAAGGAAAGAATCGCCCCATGCTGGGAGTTTTGTGCGCCAATATTTCACAAAGGACAAACATTAAGATTTGGGCGGGAGATAAGGGAACACAGCACTATAACTATAGTGAACAAATGTCCATCGCTCTCTTATTCCCTTGATTCGACTCTTACTCTCCTGACTCGCTCGATCGCGGGCTGAAGCTCTTCTCTAGGGCTGGACTCTGTTGACTCTGGACTTTTAGCCGTACTGGACGGTTATTCGAATGTTGGGTGGAGCTCAATTGGAACGAGCCGCCTCGACAAAGGCAAGTGTCTTATTTACAAAGACAAATGCAGGTGCACCATCCCGAGAGTCGGTAAACGGTGTCTGGACCCGAAGGCCCAACAAGTCAAGACGAAATGACAAGAAAAGAAGAAGAATCCACGTGCCGCCGCGGTCAGTAAACCCCGACCGCGCCCGAAAATACGATAAAAGACTCTTCATTGAATTCTACCGACAACCGGTGTCGGTACAGGAAGACTTTTCTTTGAGTTCTACAGCCGGGCCTGAGTTCTGTCGAGTTCTTCATGACAACAGGGAGCCAGGCCTGCTTGCAGCAGCAGCGAAAATAAACAAGTGGGGTACAGAGACCCCTCCAAACACGTGACAGTCAGGCGCTGCAGCGAAACGAGCCGAGTGCCTCACTTTAAAATTCTCCGAAGTATCACGAGTGGTGAGCATGTTTCCCGATCCTACAAATCTAGATGTAGTGTAGGTATTGATAAGGGAGGGTGGTTTTATTAAGGATAAAGTATAATGTGTTCCCCTTTTTACGATGTGCCGTGCGTTCTTCATTACCATAGACCAAGCTTTATGAATGTATGTATACTTGTACTATCGTTAATTTGTGCCTATGACATGTACTTCATGATTTTAGACGCTATGCAATAAAGATTTCCATTTCGTACTATTCAACCGGGTCTATTTGAGTTTTTCTCTGCATTACTGCTCTCGCACCTAAGTCCAGTGTTAGAACCGTAAGGGCGAGTGGGTCGAACCACTCACAGGTGCTTATTGCAACAAGGCTGGCCGGAGACCAGAGCAAGCAATAGTATTAGGCAACGAAGGCCTAACCCCGTACCAGCACCGTCTGTGATACAAGCACGACACAAAACCCCTTACAGTACCTACCCTTTATCCCTACTCTCTGTCTTCTGCGCTCAGCCAATTTCCTAACCAGGTCGATAATTTGCCCTCAATTCCATGGGATTCTACCTTAGTTAACAGTCTCTTGTTTGGGACTTTATCAAATGCCTTCTGGAAGTCCATATAAATAACATCCATAGACCTTCCTCTGTTCACTACTTTAGTCACTTCCTCAAAGAATTCAATCAGGTTTGTCAAGCATGACCTACCTTTCACAAATCCATGCTGGCTCTCTCTGATCAACTGAAAATTTTCCAGGTGTTCAGTCACCCTATCCTTAATTATAGACTCCAGCAATTTCGCGACAACAGATGTTAGGCTAACTGGTCTATAATTCCCTAGTTTCCCTCTCTCACCATTCTTGAATAGCGGAGTGACATGCACAATTTTCCAATCTAAAGGAACGATTCCTGAATCTAGAGAACTTTGGAAGATTATAGTTAAGGCATCTGCAATGTGCTCACCTACTTCCTTTTAATCCCTGGGATGGAAACCATCTGGTCCTGGGGATTTGTCATTCTTTAGTGCCATTATTTTCTTCATTACTGTTATTTTACTTCCGTTAATTTTATTGAGTCCCTGTCCCCGATTCAATATTAGTTTCCTTGGGATTTCCGGCATGTTATCATCTTCCTCTACTGTAAATACTGACGCAAAGTAATTATTCAACATGTCCACCATTTCCATATTATCATTGACAATATCACCACTTTCTGTTTTTAAGGGGCCAACATTGCTCCTGACTACCCTCTTTTTCCTAATGTAATTGTAAAAATTCTTTGTATTGATTTTGATATCTCTTGCAAGTTTTTTTCATTCTCCCTTTTTGTAGATCTTACTATCTGTTCTGTGACCCTTTGCTGTTCTTTGTATCTTTCCCATTCGCCAGGATCTGTGCCATTTTTTGCATTATTGTATGCATTTTCATTTAGTTTTATGCTGTCCCTTACCTCTTTAGTCGTCCATGGCTGTTTTTTTTTGGCAAGTAGAGCTCTTGTTCCTCAGAGGTATAAACTGGTTCTGTATCATGTTAAATTCTTTTTTAAACATCTCCCACTGATCTTCTGTCGTTTTACCCATTAACAGATTTGCCCCGTTTACTGTGGACAGTCTCTGCCTCATCCCATTGAAGTCGGCCTTACCCAAATCTACCTTACCTAAATATTTTTTAAAAGGTGAGAGACTTGTAAATGTTGGGTGTCCTTGTAGACGAATCATAGAAAGTTAACATGCAGATACAACAAGCAGTTAGGAAGGCAAATGGTATGTTAACCTATAAGGGGATTGTAGTATAAGAGTAAGGAAGTCTTCCTGCAATTATATAGGGTTTTGATGAGACCACATCTGGAGTACTGTGCACAGTTTTAGTCTCCTTACCTAAGGAAGGATGTACTTGCCTTAGAGGGGGTGCAACAAAGCTTCACGAGTTTGAGTCCTGGGATGACAGGGCTGTCCTATGAGGAGAGGTTGAGTAGAATAGGCCTATATTCTCTGGAGTTTAGAAGAATTGAAGGTTATCTCATTGAAAGGTATATAATTCTTAGAGGGCTTCACAGGGTACATGCTGAGAGGTTGTTTCCCCTGGCTAGAGAGTCTAGAACTAGGGGTCATAGTCTCAGGATAAGGGGGTGGCTATTTAGGACTGAGATGAGAAATTTCTTCACAGAGGGTTGTGAATCTTTGGAATTCTACAACCAAGAGTGCAGTGGATGCTCAATTTTTGAGTATATTCATGATTGAGATCGATAGAGTTTTTGGGCACCAAGGGAATTAAGGGATAGTGGGTTAGGGTGGGAAGGTGGAGTTGATGTAGAAGGAAAGCCGTGATCTTATTGAATGGTGAGCCGGCTCGAGGGGCTGTACGGCCTAAACATGCTCCTAGTTCTTATGTTTTCCAATTTATGTCATATTACCAATATATCTATTCAATTCTCCAACAGGATCTGGGTATCAGTCCTTCTCAATATGGAGTGTCCTGGATGGAAAAGCAGATTACGGGTTGCTTATGTTCTTAGTATCATTATCACCCTGTCTTGTCCAATAACCCAGGCGGCTAATATATTGGTTGTTCCTGTCGATGGAAGTCACTGGGTCAATATGAGAATTCTAATAGAAGAACTGAGACTTCATGGGCACGATATCACTGTGCTTACTTTCTCACCGGCTTTGTACAGCAAAGAGATGCCTGATCTATATCGATCCATTGTGGTTCAAATGCAAGGGGACTTTGGGGAAACTGCAACTGAAGACATTATGCAAAGTTTTGCACAAAAGATACTGGAAGCCTTAGAGAATGATTGGGCTCCATGGGGCTTTGTTAAGTTTCAGTATGAAGTAATCTCTTCTGTTCATGCCTGGACTCGAGAGCTTATCATTACACTTTTTGAAAACAAAGGTTTGTTAAACCAGCTTAAAAATGCGAACTTTGACTTAGTACTTACAGATCCTGCTTTTCCTACAGGTCCAATACTTGCTTATTATTTAAAACTCCCTTTGGTGTATAATGTTCGCTGGATCACCAGTGGAGAAGCTCATTTCCTCTCTGCCCCATCGCCACCTTCCTATATCCCAATCCCTAGATCACAATTGACAGACAAAATGAATTTTCTCCAAAGAACACAAAATGTTATACGAAATCTTTTTCAACTATCCTTTTCAGAATTTTTCACTTACCCCATTTACAATGAACTCTGCCATCGATATCTGGGCCCAGACACAGACATCAAGACAATTCTCCTCAGGGCAGATGTGTGGCTCATGAGAGTAGATTTTATATTTGAATTCCCAAGACCCACCATGCCAAATATTGTGTACATTGGAGGGTTCCAGTGCAAACCACCCAAACCTCTAGCAGCAGAGTTTGAAGAGTTTGTCCAAAGCTCAGGGAAGCATGGGATTATTGTGATGTCATTGGGGACCATTATCAGATCTTTGCCAATGCATATTACAATGAAAATAGCAGAGGCCTTTGCTCAAGTACCCCAGAAAGTTATTTGGAGATATGATGGAAAGATCCCTCCCAACATGGGAAATAATACACTACTGGCAAAATGGATCCCTCAGAATGACCTGCTAGGGCACCCCAAGACACGAGCCTTCATTGCCCATGGTGGCACCAATGGAGTTTATGAAGCCATCTATCATGGGGTGCCAGTAGTTGGCATACCTCTGCTTTTTGACCAGTTTGACAATTTACTGAGACTTGAAATCCGAGGTGCAGCAAAAGTGATTGATGTCGCAACCATGCAGCCAACAGATCTACTGCAGGCACTTAACGAGGTCATAAACAACACATCTTATCGGGATAACATGCAGAAACTCTCTGCTCTCCACAGGGACCAACCAGAGTCTCCAATGGAGAGAGCCATTTTCTGGATTGAGTATGTTGCACGACACAAAGGTGCAGCACATTTGCGCTCAGAATTTTACCGACTCCCCTGGTACGCTTACTATTGTGTAGATGTGATGATCTTCCTGTTGTTTGTGTTACTAATGGTCACAGTGCTGACGGTTCTAATATTGAAGAAACTTTGTAACATCGCTCGGAAGAAAAAGCAGAAATCTCAGTAAGATTTATCCTATTGAATTGGGAGAGGGGCTTTGAGTTCTTTCAACTTAACAATAGTAAGTTTTAATCCAGTATCTAATGCATGCAGTCCCCTTTCTAGATATCATGAATGTTAACAAAGGCTACTAGTGAAGTACCACAGGAGTGGCATGTCAGTCAATACTAGTCTTTGTGTGTAGATATGGAGTACAACATGATTTTTAAAGCTTTATTCAAAACTAATCATCATATTAGTTCCTGTATGGTCAAGAACATAAACTAAAAACGTGACTCTTCTTGGGAAGTCACATGACTTGCACAATCATTTTCTTCATTTGGTGGGCCTGACTGTATGACAGGCGTAAACAGCAGGCCTCACAGAGTTATCAGCTATTCTGCTGAAGTCTGGGAAATCAGAAAGAGTTAATTATAAGAACCATGGGTCCTTCCAAGACATTCCTGCTAAGCACCTTCTACAGTTAGCATCTGTTTCCCATCTGTGATCAGAGCTAGATACACTCAGGATTGTCAAGGTTAAATGGAGGGTCATGTTTGTTGAACAAGGTAAGAACAACATACTCTTTTACTGTCTGATTTTAAAATGCAGTTAAGTAAACAATAAGTATTAATAAAGAAATGTTACTGTACGATTTGTCTGTCTTCTTTGATGATTTTGGCAAGTAGAGCTTCACTCTTCCACGCATGCATCCCAACAGGGAATTGATGGTAAAATTTGGACCAGTCGATGTAAGCCAAATTTAGGCATCTCGTGCCTCTCTCGTACTGGTCAGTAATTTTCCGGATGGTTTCCCTGCTGCTTTTTGCAGTAAAAATGTTCTATTGTTATTGACGGTTTCTTTAAGTTTATATTGTTGTCAGTAAGCCTACAGACCATTATTAATTCATTCACTTATAGCACCTCCATACATATAGCTACACTGTTAGGAACATAGGAACAGGAGTGGGCCATTCAGCCCCTCGAGCCAGTTCCGCCAATCAATTAGATCATGGCTGATCTGTTTCTTAACTCTAATTCCTAGCTCTAATTTTAAGGTTATGTCTGGAGTCCTCAGCAGAGGAAAACGTTTCTCTCTATCTACCCTATCGGCTCCTTTTAACCATTTTAAACACTTCAATTAGATCGCCCTTTAGTCTTCTGTACTCAAGGGAATACAAGCCTAGTCTATGCACCTGTCCTCATAATTTAACCCTTTAAGGTCAGTGTCCTTCTGGTGAATCTGTGCTGCACCCGCTCCAAGGCTAATATATCCCTCCTGAGGTGTGGGGCCTAGAACTGAACACAGTTACTGTAAATGACGTCCAATCAGAGCTTTAGATAACTGTAACATAACTTCCACTCCTTTGTATTCTCGCCCCCTTGAGATTATTTAATTATTTTGTGTACCTGTCCACTCCAACAACAACTTGCATTTATATAGCACCTTTAACGTAGTAAAATGACCCAAGGCACTTAACAGTAGCTTTATCTGATAAAATTTGACACCGAGACACATAGGAGATATTAGGACAAGAGCTTGGTCAAAGAGGTAGATATTAAGGAGCGTCTTAAAGGAGCAGACAGAGGAAGAGAGGCAGGAGGCCCTCGCCGCAAGTGTCCCGCACCATGTGGAGGGAGGTAGCGCAGCACATCTCGGGCAGCACTGTGGTCCCCAGGACCCACACACAGTGCAGGAAGAATTTTAACGACCTCACTCGGGTGGTCAGGGTGAGTCAGTGCTTCAACAAATGTTATTTACCACCATCTAAACCACAGGCTTCACACACTGGCCAAAGCACCACACCTCCAGCACTCACCCACCAACAATCCCTACCTACCAACACTCACACACACATCTCACACCTTGCCCACAATGACAGCTATTCAACTATGGCAGGCACATCACCCAAACATATTGCGCCACACTCACTCACATACTTTCCTTTCTCTTGCAGGCCAAGGTAGCTCACAATAGGAGGGAGCAGGAGCGCACAGGCAGGGGACAAGCTGACACCCAACCACTGTCTGTGCTAGAAAATAGAGTGCTCTAGATTATTGGGCGCCAGGTGGTGGGCGCCGTGGCCACCGACGACGTTGAACCCCTTGGGGAAAACAATGGTATGTTCATCCCTACTCCTTCTTCTCACATCCCACTTCCCCCTCACCCCACAAGTGTTTCGCACTTTCCATCTAATCATGCTGTATGCATGCATTTCTCCCTTCTTGCCCCCCTCCCCTCACCTTAACCCAACTCTTGTGCCTTTATGCTTTCAGGTAATGAGCAAGCACCTGAGCACCCTGTCCCTGAGGGCACCATAGAGAGCGAGGCGGGTGAAGAGGACGAGGAAGAACACACCGCGTCACTGCATCTCTCACCCACAGGCACCAGCTCAGATACTGGCACTACACGTTCTTTAGAAGCTAGTATAATAGCGGGATCTGTATAGTAGCTAGTAGGGTAGCAGTGCTGTAATGCAGTCTATGCTTGGTGGCATCCAATCTCAGACTGCTCTCATGCAGTCTCAGCTTGATGCCACGCAAGCTCTGACTGCTGCCATCGTGACTGGGTCTACCATCGTTGACCGGAGCTTTCATGGTGTCGCAGTAGGTCAGTAATCTGTGCTCCAACAGATTGCTGGGGATGCTGAGGTGCTGCCCTGGGGGAGTGGCAGTGTGTCAGTGGAGCAGGAACCTGCTATCCTCTCTCAGGATGACAGCATTCCTGCTCCCACCACTGTCGCTCCTCCATTGTCCTTGTCTCTGCCTGTCATCTACCCAAACTGGACTGCTGCCGCCCATGCTGAGGTTGTGCAGTCTACAGCCAGGCCTCCTATGTCCAGAGCTGGTCGAGGGCGTCCTGCAAGGCCATCTGAAGTCTCCCGCACGGACACTCAGCAGCCTTCCACCAGCCCTGCTGCAGCCACTGTGCCAATACTTCGTAGGAGCACTAGAATAGGCAAAGGCACAGTAACGAGAGGCAATAAGGGATAGTGGCCATGATGCGGAGATGCCGGTGTTGGACTGGGGTGGACAAAAGTGAGAAGTCGCACAACACCAGGTTATAGTCCAACAGTTTTATTTGAAATCACAAGCTTTCGGAGCTGCTGCCCCTTCGTCAGGTGAAGTAAAGGAATACAAATCGACAAAGCATATATAGACAGAGAACAATGCATGTGTAGCGTACAATGTCAGACGACTACATTTAATCCTCCTGACTGCCAATCATCACGCCTCGGCAGAGAAACAATCAGGTCAGCCAGGAAGGCACCACATCAAAGACATAGCAAGATACAACTGAGACAATGAGGTGGGGTCACAGGGGGTCTAATGCGTCAAATGCTGCAGTCTGTATGGAAAACCATAAACTTTAAAATTTTTACTTTTTTTTACTGGAAATCACATCTGTGAACAAGCCAACGACGACTCGAGTCTGGATGACACTACGTCATGTAGCGTGACATGAACCCTAGAGCCCGGACATAGAAGGCCTGGCTGTAGACTGCACAACCTCAGCATGGGCGGCAGCAGTCCAGTTTGGGTAGATGACAGGCAGAGACAAGGACAATGGAGGAGCGACAGTGGTGGGAGCAGGAATGCTGTCATCCTGAGAGAGGATAGCAGGTTCCTGCTCCACTGACACACTGCCACTCCCCCAGGGCAGCATCTCAGCATCCCCAGCAACCTGTAACATGGATGACATCCACCACTACAAAAAATGTACTTTTGTCTACGCCAGTTTTCTCCCCATAAAACAACAGATGAAATATAGGGAGTAGGTGCAACCTAAGCCATGGTGATCCCCAAAATCCGAGTGTGCATGGGTTTCCATCGGGGCCTGCTTGGTGTAGAACCTCCACCTGTCCCAAACATGATTGCTGACGTCATATGTGGTAGGGAGGGTTACCCCATGCCGGGATATATGTTGTCCTGGCCTCCTTTCTGCCGAGTGCCCTGTGGCTGGGTTGAACCCTGAATACGAGCACTCAGGGCAATTGAGATGGAACCCATCTGGGGTTCCAAGTCTGGGTCCTGGCCTGAATGCCCGCCACCACCCAAAAAAAGATTGCAAGCATTTCTGTAAAATCAGCTCTTAATAAATTAACCTACTGAGCAGGGGGGGCCATCAGCAACAGTAGCAGCTGTGCCTTAGTTTTCACTCTTTGACTGATGCTTCAAAGGTATTCAGCTCCATTTCCACTGGCATCCGAAACTATCCTGTTAATGACCTTAACCAAAACCTTAATTCCAACATGGAGGCAGATGAAACCCGAACCCAAAAACGGACGGAAGTCTCATATTAATCTCGCCCCTGACCTTCACCCTGTTGTGGAGGGTAAAGTTAACCGTAAAATCTTACCCTCATTTTAACACAATACGAAGGTAACACTAACCCGCATCCTAGCTCTAACTTTAATGCTAACCCTACTGTGGATGTTCACACTAACTGTAACTTTCACTCCACTTCTGCTCGGCATCTCTTTTGCAGAAGGTTTCAAGGCTGCCCAGAGTGTTCCGATTTTCTATTTTTAGTGTCTCAGAGACGTACAAAGAGGGGCAGAGAGGAAAAAGGAGGCAGTAGGAGCGCAAGACAAACAAGAAAACAGAAAGCACGCAAATATTTAACAGGGAGACAAGCAGACAGACAGATACATGGAGAGAGAAACAAACATATGCGTTGGTACTTTCCATGAAAATGGAACAATTCGGAATCAAGGGGTTAATTCTAAAGGCAATGGTGACTCAGAGGGAACACTCCATATGAACTCATCAGTCGTCCATGCCAACAGAAAGATAATTGCAAAACGCGAATAATAGATCGCATGAGGATTAACTTTACACAATCAGAAACTCACTTCAACTTTGGACCTACCAGTTGGATTAAATTACTGTACTCTTTCCTTCAGTTGAAATCTGAGCTACCCGGAATACAAGACTTTCTACAGCGCTCGATTTGTGCTTCTTCAGTAAGTGAAAGATTACAATTTCATGACAAAGAGTTTTGTAAACTACAAGTTAAAATTAATCTTTCGGATGCAGTCAATATCCAGCCTGAGACCAGACAGGCAGATAATGCATTTAGATTTTGTACGAACTGCTGTTCAAAAATAGTACTTGTGGAAATCAGAATTTCTAGTGGCTCAGAGACATATAAAAATGGGCAGAGAGGAAAAAGGAGGCAGAAGGAGTGCAAGAAAACAGAAAGCACGCAAATATTTAACAGGGAGACAAGCAGACAGATACATGGAGAGAGAAACAATCAAAGCACAGAGTGGACTTGAACAGAGTGTTTTATTTGGGAATTTGGAAAGGGTGGGAATTGGGAGAAGAGGGGGAAGGAGTTAGATAGTCATAGGGGTAAAAATTTGGGGCGCTAACCTCGCCGGGGCGCGACTTTTAGCGCCCCGAAAAAATTAGCGGCCCCGCGCCGGAACTTCAGTGGTTGCGCCCCAAGAGGGAAGTGGGGCGCCACTGGAAGCACCCCGCATCCCTCTTGGGGCGCTGCGAGTGAATATCCTGGCGCTACGTGCCGCAGCGCCACACGCTGCGGCACGTCGCGCCGCGGTATTGCAGGCCTTCCTCCCCTTCTTAAAGGGGAGGGACCCTGCGCAGCGCAAACCGGGGCCCAGCTGGGCCCCCAGGGATCGGGAGTGCCGGCAAAAGAGCCCGGCACTCAAGAGAAGTGCCGGGCTCTTGGAGCGCAGCCGGCACTTCACGGTGGGGGGGCTTCACGGGGGCCGGGGGCAGGTGCTGGCAGGCGGCCAGCAACAAAAATGGCCGCCTGCCACCTCCCCTTTAAATATCGCCGCCCCGGCCGCACGTACGCCTCCCTGAACCCGTCGGACATAGCGTCTGGCGGTAAATCAGGGGGCGCGACTGAAGATCACGGCCGGGGCGCGAGCGGGGTGCTGCGCACGGCGATGACATCATCGCCGGCGGCGCAGCGCCACAGGGCGCTACCGGCTGCCGCCGCCGCTAACCTCCCACTAAATTTTTCGGGAGGCGTGGGCGGCGCTGCGCCCGGGCGTTAGCTGCTTTACGCCCCATTAGCGCCCTCTTAAGGCGCTAACGGGAGGCGCAAGCAGCTGAATTTTTCCCCCATAGAGTTATACAGCACAGAAAGAGGCCCTTTGGCCCATCGTGTCCGCGCCGGCCATCAAGCCCTGTCTATTCTAATCCCATTTTCCAGCACTTGGTCCGTAGCCTTGTATGCTATGGCATTTCAAGTGCTCATCTAAATGCTTCTTGAATGTTGTGAGGGTCCCTGCCTCTACCACCCTTTCAGGCAGTGAGTTCCAGATTCCTACCACCCTCTGGGTGAAAACGTTTTCCTCAAATCCCCTCTAAACCTCCTGCCCCTTACCTTGAAACTATGCCCCCTGGTTATTGACCCCTCTACTAAGGGGAAAAGTTCCTTCCTATCTACCCCATCTACGCCCCTCATAATTTTGTACACCTCAATCAGGTCCCCCCTCAGCCTTCTCTGCTCTAAGGAAAACAACCCCAGCCTGTCCAGTCTCTCTTCATAACTCTTCATAATGTTGACCCTTCCTCGCCACTCCAGGAGCCACGTGGCCTCGTCTCCCGGAACGGTGTGAGTTTCCTGCAGGAAGCACACTGCATGCCTCCCTTCCCGAAGGACCGAGAAATTATTAAATCTACGGCGTACCTCTCTGCTGCCGTTGATGTTGAGGCTGGCTATGGTTATCTTCATGACAAGAGCATAGTGCAACCTCTACCTAACCCTAACGGGAGGAGGGAGCGCGGCCACTAGTCGACCGCCACTCCCTTCTCAGCCCAGCGAGGAACTTCCGGATCCGACGCCACTCGGCCGGACCTACGCCCCCGTCCGCGCCCATGGTTTTGACGGCGACGCGGACGGAGCAAACAAGCAGCGCCAGATCCGACCATCTATCGATGGCCTGCTGGATTATATCCTGGCGACCCTGGCACATGGCCCCAAAGTCCCGGAGTTCCACAACGGTGATGAGGGGGGACTCGGAGGGGGGCATGAGGGTATCCGCCGCCTCGCTAGCGACGGAGTCCAGGTCGTCCTCAGTGCCCTCCGCCGGGTCCCCGTCCTCCTCCGGGGGGTCGCCATCAGCTGGCCCTACCTCTGCCCCGATCCCACCCCCAGGATCGGCGGCAGAGGAGTCCTCCCTGGGCTCCTCCAGAGGCGCCGGGTCAGGAAGCGGCGGCGGCTCGGGGCCCCCCTCTGCCCCCGGCACCGGGGTGCACGGGGAAACCGGGGAGTACATTAGTGCCAGTTCCCCCAACACCCCCGGCGCCAGCGTCGGAGACGGAGTCAGGGGGCCTTCCCCTTCACCGCCACCATCCTCCGACCCAGCGGACCGGGGACCTTGTTTATATTGCTCAACCAGGTCGAGCAGCACCTGGGAGTAGTCTTGACCGTTTACTGCGGGCGAGGCCCCGACCTGGCGAGAAACAACGGTTCAATAAATAATTCTTCCGCGGGTAGTTCCACGGCCCACCCCCCACGAGCAGGGTCTCTTCCCCATCCCCGGGATGCACAGGCTGGACAGACTCATCTGTCGTACCCTCCCGAGGGACAGGCAACTCCTGCCGAATGTTGGTGACAGTGATGGTGTCGGTGCGGGGGGCGGGGGGGGGGGTCGCAGCGCCCGCGGCGAGTGATGACTCCCCTTGCGAGGAGGGACCCTGTTCCTCGCGGTCCTCCTCCTCCTCCATGGCGTCGCGCCTCCTTTTCAGTGTGGAGGTACACGGAGGTTGGGAATCCTCCATGTGTACCGAGGCCTCCTCCTCCGCTCCCTCCTGTCGAGCGGTTTGCTCAGGTCCCTTGGGCCCGGGCCCGGCCGCAGGTCTCGATTTTGCTGCATTGGCGGTTGCGGCCGCAGGCCCGGGCACAAGGCCCCCCGCACTCTCGAGCACCGCCACCACCTCCACAGGGTACGCGGGCGCAAGCTTAAGTAGGTCGTCTTTCTCACCGAGGGGACCCGCCTAAAGGTGTTTACGTTTCCTCCGCGCCTTCTTTCCGATCGGACGCTCCCCCTCCTCCCCGCCGGAGGCTGTGACGGCGTTGACCGACGGCGTCGACTGCGCATCGGGTGTCGCGGACGCGCGGACAGAAACGGGGGGAGGGGAGCGGCGGCGGCGCCAGCCTTGGCCGCCTCAGATGTTTTGGCGGCCTTGGAGGCGGGGCAGTTCTTTATGTGCCCCACCTCCTTACAGGCGTGGCACCGCACACCGTCCGACGTCCAGAAGACCTGGTAGGCGGTCCCCTCGTGTTGGACTGTAAAGGCGCCCTCTGTGTCCTCCTCCCGCGCCAGCTGAATAAAAAGCTGGCGCCGGAAGGAGAAGACGTGCCGGAGGCTGGCCTCCCTGCAGCCGAGCGGGATTGGAGTGATCCCCGACCTCACCTCCCCCAGTCGACGTAGGTGGGGGAGGAGCAGCTCACCCGAAACAAAGGGCGGGACGATGGAAAGGACGATTCGCTGCGCGGTGGCCTCAAGCGGATCCACCGGCAGGAAGGTCCCGCCTACGGTGAGCCCCTTTTCGACGGCCAGGGACACCGCCCGCGCCGACCCCAGGAAGAACACAGCCTTCCCGTACATTTTAGAGGCTGCTACGATGGCTGAGGGGCCGACAACCCCAGCCATGGCTTTGACGCAAGCCTCTATCGTCATGTTGGGGTGAGTGTAACTCTTCACCCCAAGCTTTTTAGTAAGTAATCTGAAAGGTGGCGGGGCAGCAGAAGCAGCGGGATTAGCTGTGGCCGTGGCTGCCACACCCGCATACGACCTCGCTGGCCCCGCCGCCGGCGATGATGAGCTCGCCATAATGAGGTGTACTTACTAAAGGGCTACACCTACCCCAAGTCACAGGCCGGGTGATGTTGGAGATAGGCCTTGGTAGTTGTTTTTTTTTGTCTTTTCCTCGAGCAGAGGGGGTTGTTTAAAGGTGAAGGCACACCTCTCCCATTGTTGAGTTGGAATTGGGAGAGGGGCCTTCTCCCCTCTGTTCAATTGGGTAATTAATGTAAAAGGTTGGAGGTGCCTCGTTAGAGAGAGAGGCAGAGAGAGACAATGAGAGAGAGAGAGAGAGAGAGAGCGAGAGAGAGAGAGAGAGAGCGGGGGTGGGAAGGAGGGAGGCCGCAGGGGCTGGTTCGCCACTCAGGATGGTGGGCGGGTGGGTGCTTGCAGGGGGGCACTCTCTGATGTTAACTATAGTCTTTGTTGCAGTTGCTCTTCTGGTGGGGGGAGAAGATGTCTTCACCTGGGTAAAAAAAGCTGGAGATGCCCAGGCTCAGTCCACCACCAGGTCTTAATGATGTTGTAGATTGGGTGAATAGTTGATGACTTCGCCTGGGCAGCTCCAGCTGTCCCAGGTCAAGCAATAGGCAAGGGGTGCTTGTTAATGGTGTGTGTGGCCTAGTTGTTAGCAAGAGACTCACACACACCCCTTGCTGTTCCGGTCTTCTCCTTCTTCTTCCCCACCTAAAATACAAAGGGGTAAAAATTCAGTTGGTTGCGCCTCCCGTTAGCGCCTTAAGAGGGCGCTAATGGGGCGCAAAGCCGCTAACGCCCGGGCGCAACGATGTTTGTGCCGCTCGGGAACTAAACTAGAGATTGTGTGGCGGCGCTAAACTTTACCGCTGCGACCACCTGCGCGCGCAGATTGTGACGTCATTCCATGGTGCAACGCCCTTGTGGCGCCCCGGAGCGGAAATTGAGTGGCGCCCCCTGCCTTACCGCCTGGCGCATCCAACGACCGGAAGACTGGAACGCTATCAATCGCTGTGGGGCTGGGGGGGGCGCTATTTAAAGGGGGACTCTTCCTGTCTTTTTCTGTGGTTGACATTTTTGCACCACTCGTTCTGAGAGAGAGAGAGAGATTCGGAGAGAGAGAAAGAGAGACTTCTGCATTGACTCAACGCTTTGTGAGGTAGTTTTGCCTACTGATCCTAACTTCGCTAGTACTTTAGTTGCTGTCCTTCATTACTTTGCTTGCAAAGAGATTATGGGGGCTGCACTGATTGGGGGCGTCGTCCTGCTCCAGCTGAATCGGAGGACACAGAGACGCAGAGAGAGAGTGGCAATGATGGCCAGATGGAGGAGGGCCAACAGGCGTATGTACAGGAGAGCTTACCCTCCCAGGGTATATCGGGAACAGCTCTCCTACATTCATATGTCTGAGGAGCTGTGTTTGCGAAGGCTGCGATTCAGCAAGGAGGTGGTCACTGAGCTCTGCCACCTGCTGCAGCCAGATCTGCAGCCTCAACTGAGGTCCAGGACGTCTCTGTCGGTGGCAGTGAAGGTCACAGTGGCTCTCAACTTCTACGCTACTGGCTCATTTCAAGCTGCTGCTGGGGACCTCGCCAATATCTCCCAGTTCGCGGTGCATTGCTGCATCCGGCAGGTCACAAATGCCCTCTTTAAAAGGAGACGAGAGTTAATCTCTTTCCCCATGACCCCAGACAAGCAGCGTGACCACGCTCTGAGCTTTGCGAGGATAGCGGGCTTCCCCATGGTGCAGGGCGCCATTGACTGCATGCATGTGGCTTTGCGTGCTCCACATGAGAATGCCGAGGAATTCCGGAACAGAAAGGGGTTCCATTCCTTGAATGTTCAGTTGGTCTGTGACCACAGACAGCTGATAATCGCTGTCAATGCCCACTATCCTGGCAGCTGCCACGATGCTTTTATCCTGCGCCAGACTACTGTGGCAGAACTTTTCGAGGCACCGCATCAGCCAGTTGGTTGGCTTCTCGGGGACAAGGGGTATGCATTGAGCACCTGGCTGATGACACCGCTCCGTACGCCCAACACCCCTGCTGAGCTGCGGTACAATGAGAGCCATCAAGCTACCAGGAACATAATTGAGCGCACAATCGGCGTGCTGAAGCAACGGTTCCGCTGTCTCGACCATTCTGGAGGAGCCCTGCAGTACTCGCCTGAGCGAGTATCCAACTTCGTAGTTGTGTGCTGCATGTTGCATAACATGGCAATCGTCAGGACCCAGCCAATGCCACCAGGCCTTGGAGCACCACCAGAGGAGGAGGAGGAAGAGGAGGAAGAGGACGAGGAGGATGATCATCAGCAGCACCAAGGCGGGAGGGCGGCCCACAATGGTGAAACTGCAAGCCGCTTCTAGGGCCCCTGCTGTGGAAATGGCTTCTGCCATTGCTAACAACATCAATGAACCCAGCACGCAACCCCTAAGCCGGCCAAGGCACCAATAATTCCAAACACCAACCATGTATATTTTGAATACAGAAACTTATTTATTTTACAAACTCTGTGTGTGTCAATTCCTCATGACAAACTCATAGAAATAAACACAAAAAAACAGTCAATAACATAACTGGTTCTCACAACCTGGAGATAATGTCCAAAACACTAAACAAAAGTTGGACCATGAACCTCGACCTTTAATAAAAAAATGACCAGCATTTTGTCACACCTCCTACTTTTTGCCCTTCGAGGGTGATCTCCTTCCCTTGCGCATTTCCCCCCTTCTAACCCTACTGCTCCTCCGTAATGGGACCTCAGTGGCTGCAGCAAGGCTGGTGGAAGGCTGCTGCTCGTCAGACCCTGACACTGCAGATGCCCCTGAAGGACGGCCTCGACCAGTTCTGGGCCTGGAGGGCCCGGCTGCAGACTGCACCAACTCTGCATGGGCGGCAGCAGTCTGTCCTACAGGCGGTGGCAAGTGCAGTGGAGAAGTGACAGTGTTGGCAGCAGGAATGCTGTCATCGTGAGAGAGGACAGTAACTCCCTGCTCGCCCGACACACTGGCACTCCCACGGGGCAGCACTTCAGCATCCGGAGCAATCTGCCGGAGAACAGATTGCTGGCCTGCTGCGGCGCGGTGACAGCCCTGGGGACATGTGAACGAACCATCGAGGTTGGCAGCAGTCTGTGCTCGCGTGGCCTCAATCTGAGTCTGCATGAGAGCAGTCAGAGATGGGATCACGGCAGCCAGTGACTGAATTGCAGCACTAAGCGTTAGTGTGGCATCCGCCTGTGCTACAGCGAAGTGCTCCACACTCCTTGCCAGTGACTCAATGCATTCGGGCACCCTTCCCACTGCACCCATGAGCTCAGTGTGCATGCCCACCGCCTGGGTGTTAATTTCTGCGATCAGCCGCTCCTCCTCTGCGTCCATTGCAGTAGGAGTCTCTGGCCTACTCTCCCTCTGGGGAGAAGGCCCCCGTTCTTCCCTACCCCCATGGCGTTGCTGCAGCCCGCTGGGTCCTGGAGCTTCACCCTCATCAGACCCTTCCCCCCTGCTCCCCTCCAGGGAAGGCGTGTTCCCAGTGTGGGCATGGGCTTCCTCGGGAGAGGGTGGCACTGATGCTCCGGCTTCCTCTTCCTCCTCGGCTGCAGCTTCACTCCCAGTGGCAGCTTCAGGGCCCGTCCCCTCAGCTGGTGAATCACCATCTGAAAGCAGGGAGGTACAAGAGTGGCTTTAGCGTGAGGACAGGGTGGCAGTAAGGGAGGAATAAGTGCAGCGAGTTAGCAAGTTGGATTGAAAGTGTCAAAGGCTGGTGTTGTGAGGGACAAGTGGAAGGACAGAGGACAAAAAGGTGATGACCTTACCATTGCTGTCCAGAACGGGGTCGGCGTCTCCAGTGGCGACGGGACCGATCACCCGGCTTGCCACAATCCTGTGGACGCGCTCCTCAAGATCGCTGAGGGGTTGCAGCTGAGGCCGCCCTCCACCTGTCCGTTGCTGCTGTCTCCGATTATGCGCCAGCTTGGCCTGTAAGAAAAAGGACAGCATCTGAGTAAATATACAGCCATGGTCTTGCCTGATGTGCCTCCCATAGGTGAATAGCCCTTACTGTATGCAGCCATGGTCTTGCCTGATGTGCCTCCCATAGGTGAATAGCCCTTACTGTATGCAAAGTGTGGAATGTGTGTGTGTGTTTCATGAAAGGGCCATAGGTGTTGGATGAGTGTTGTGCATTGGGGTTTTAAGACCCTCTGGCCATAGAGTGAGGTTGAGATGGAGGGATGGAGAGGTATTGAGAAAAAGCCACTCACCCTGACGACCCGAGTGAGGTCGTTGAACTTTTTGCGGCATTGAGTATGGGTCCTGGGCACCATGCTCCTGGAGGAGACGCTCTGAGCCACCTCCCTCCACACTCTTCTGTACTCGCGTGGCAAAGGCCTCCTGCCACTCTCAGGGAAGAGTATACATCTTCTGCGCTCCACCGCGCCAACCAGAGCATCCAAGGCCCGCTCGGTGAAGCGATGAGCTCGTTCTCTCACCCTCTCCATCCTTGGCAGCAAAATGGATTCACAGGTCTCTCCAGGCCGAGATTCAAGGCTGCAATGAGCAGGGTGTGGCTGGGGAGCAAGTTGGCCCCCCCCGCTTTAAGAAGTGGCCGGCGCCAGTGTGTCTGTGTTCCCTCGCTAACTGGCAGCAGCTGCGCTGCGCTCGCGCGCTGAGTTAGCGCCTCACTGCTCGGCCTTTGCGCCTTAAGACAGGTGTGCAGCGCCTGATTTAGCGCTCCACTCACCTCCAGGGGCGGTAAAAGTGAAGTTTCCAGTCAGTGGCGATAATTAGCGCCAGGCGATAATATTTGCGTCCAGACGATATTTGCGCCCCAAATGGGGCGCGACCTAATTTTTCCCCCAAAGTCTTTTGGAGAGTGCCCTTTTAACACCCACCTGTAGATGTTTTTCTCAATGGCTCGCTCTCCCTCCTTCCAAGCAGATGTTGGTCTTGTTTCTCTTCTCCCCTCTCTCGTAATGGAGACCAGTTGGGGAGGCAGTGATGGAATGGCTTCCTTCTAGTTTTTTCCCTGGTCGCCTCTCCTCTCCTCTCTCTCTTCTGGCACCTCAGCAGTAGTAGTAGCTGCAGCAGCAACAGGCGTGGTGGAGGTGGAAAGGGTCTCCACTCTGCCCTTCGTGGCTCGGGCTCTTTCTTCTCTTCCACCCACCCAACTCGCAGCATTCTATTTAAACTGCACTCAGTGCAGAATCGCACTGCAAAGCCTGTTTATATAGGCCCTGAAACAAAGGAGCTTGCTGAGCCCTGCCCTGCTACAGGAGAACCAGTTTAATCTAGTTCCCCTAATTAACTGCCTTCCGCTGCTCTGAATTGTCGGCTTTGTATATCCCTTTATAACCCTGCTTAAAGCTGTGAAATTTAGATTTTAAACAGTAAACAGTAACAGTAAATGTGAAACAAACAAAAGTTTGATTTTAGCAAACAGTTAAGACTCCCTGACTCACCCAACTCGCAGCACTCTGTTTAAACCGCACTCAGTTGCTGCTTTTTGCCTACACTACTTGTAGTGCTTTGTGTTACAGGTACATATTTAATTTCAGTACCCTTAACTTAATCTAGATCAAGTAAGTAGTCAAGAAACTACACTGTAAACTAAGTTACCTAATTACAAATTTAATTAAATAAAACAAGGTCATATAGGGATGGCAGTGCTGGTGGTGTGCCGCAACAGCAGCATGTGGGAGTTTGTGGAGAGCATTGTGATCCTGGACAACAACGTTTGCAGTAAGTGCCTGCATCAGGGACAGGAGGGTGTGACTACAACTCAGGCAGGTAAGGGGACCCCAGGTGCAGTGCTGGAGGGGCCTCAGCCTTTGCCCTTGTCCAACAGGTATGAGGTTCTTGCTGCCTGTGTGGATGAGGGAAAAGCCTGCAGGATGGATGAGCAAACTGACCATGGCACCATGGTGCAGGAGGCCATTCAAGTGGAGGGAATGAAAGGGAATGTAGTTGTGGTAGGAGACAGTATAGTCAGGGGGATAGATACTGTGCTCTGCAGCCACGACCAAGAGTTTCAAAGGTTGCCAGGGTTAAAGACATCTCCTCGTGACTGGAGAAGAACTTGGAGTGGGAGGGGGAGAATCCAGTTGTCGTGGTCCACGTAGGAACCAACGACATAGGTAGAACTAGGAATGAGGTTCTGTAGAGGGAGTTTGAGGAGCAAGGATCCAAATTAAAAAGCAGAACCTCAAAGACAATACCTTTGGTCATCCAAATGTTTCATTGGAAGAAATTGTGGCTCATCCAAGACTGAATGTCGGACAAGTTGACTGACAACGCAGAGGCAGTAGAGCGGTTGAGAGAGCTGGTAGTGAGGTAGAGCTGGGTGTCATCAGCGTACATGTGGACCCTGACGTCATGACTTCGGATGATGTTGTTGAGGGGAAGAATGTAGATGAGAAATAGAAGGGGGCCAAGGTTAGATCCTGTGGGGTCTCCAAAGGTAATCATCTCTGGATTGTTACCTGAGCCACGTGCAAATTAGCATATGGACAAACAGATTAGAGGTTTAAATGCGTGGCTCAAAGAGTGGTGTGGGATGAAGGGGTTTCAGTTCATGGGGCACTGGCACCAGTACTGGGGAAAGAGGGAGCTGTTCCTTTGGGACAGGCTCCATTTAAACCGGGCTGGGACCAGTGTCCTAGCGAACTGAATAACTAGGGCAGGAGACAGGGCTTTAAACTAATGAAGGGAGGATGGGAGGATTCAGGATAGAGTAAATTTAAAAGCAGTGAGAGAAATGTCAAGGCTCTAGAGCAGAGTAGATTTTGGGGTAAAAATAAGCAGTGTGGGTCAGGAAGGGTTAGAGAGAGTAAAAAAGGTAATAGGGCATCAGTGACTAAGGTGACATCAGGGAAAAATATAAATAAGTCAAAGCTAAAGGCACTATATCTGAAGCATTCGCAACAAAATAGATGAATTAATAGCGCAGATAGAAATTAACAGGTTTGATCAAATAGCCATTGTCGTAAGAATGAGCCTTACGCGTGGTGAACTTAAAGTAAGCTTTAATCAACTAAAAAGGTGCTACATACAAAAGAGGTCTTACTCTATGCCTCTCCAGGATCCAACTGATCAGTCCAGTATTTATCCTGGACTAATCACAGGAAGTGATGCAATAAAGTTCGAGTCACAGGAAGCTGTATTGTGTTACCACATTCTCCCCCCCCCAAAAGATTAGGAGGCCGGGATGAAGTTCGAGTCACAGGAAGCTGTATTGTGTTACCACATTCTCCCTCCATTTCGTAGCCGCTGGACGAGGGAGAGCCGCACCCGTTTGGGTTCTCGTAGCGGTAGAGGGCCCCTAGCCCGTTTACCCGCCGCGGGCCGTGGACCAGAGTCCGAGTGATCCAGCCCACTCTGTGAGGGGTCAGGACGATCCTGACTGTGTACTGGTGCCCGAACGGGTGTCGGGCAGGGCTGTGGCAGATCCGTTTCCGAGCGTACGGTACAGGGTGGATCGTGGCTGCGCGTGCGAGCCCCGACGGGCTCATAGTCAGTCTGCCCCAAGTCGGCACGCTGGACTGAGGTACCAGCTGGTGTCAGATCCAGATCGTGATGAGAGGCACCTGGCGAGCCCAGAGATGTGCCTGGTACAATATCATCCCCTAGTGTCCCTCTATGTTTCGGCGGGCAGGGAGCCAGATCCCGCAATGACACGGTAGATTACCGACCGTCAGGATACCGAATATAGGCGTAGGTAGGGTTGACGTCAGTGAGCTCAACCTCATCTACCAGAGGGTCATTCTTAAACGCCCGGACATATCTTCGGAGTAGCACTGGTCCCGGTGCAGTCAGCCACGACGGGAGAGATATCCCATAGGATGAGCGACGCTGAAATCGGAAGAACCGTTCATGAGGCGTCGTATTTGTGGCGGTCGAAAGGAGGGACCGTGTGGAGTGTAATGCGTCTGGAAGTACTGCTTCCCATTGCTGGTTGGGTAGGCCCCGAGATCTCAAAGCCAGACGTACCGCATTCCAGATGATAGCGTTAAAACGCTCGACTTGCCCATTCCCGACCGGATGATAAGGCGTCGTTTTGCTGGCAGCAATACCCCGTTCCGAGAGATAGGCCTTGAGTTCTCCTGACATAAAAGAAGGGCCCCGATCCGAATGAACATAGGATGCCATGCCACAGAAAGCAAATACCTGCTCAAGGCAGCTGATAACCGTGGTCGTCAGCATATTGGGGCAGGGAAAGGCAAACGGAAAACGGGAATACTCATCGACCATGGTCAATAGATAAGTGTTGCGAGTTGAAGAGGGCAACGTCCCCTTAAAATCGATGCTAAGCCGTTGCATTGGCTGGGTCGCATGTATGAGTATACCACCCGAGGGGCGGAAAAACCGAGGTTTCAATTCCGCACAGACTCTGCAGTCCGAGCACATCTTCTTTACATCCCCGGTAGAGAATGGGAGATTTCGGGACCGCACGAAGTGTAGCATGCGAGTAACGCCCGGATGACACAACCCATCATGGATGTCTACGAGTGTAGAGGGTGCCATGGCGGAGCAGAATGCTCGTGTGAGGGTATCTGGAGCCACATTCTCCTTGCCAGGTCGATAGTGGATGGTGTAACCAAAAGAGGCCAATTCCAGCCGCCAAAGCTGGATTTTATTATTTTTAATTTTGGTCCGTTTTCGATTATCGAGCATGAAGGCGACCGATCGCTGGTCCGTGATTAAGGTAAAGTGCTGGCGAGCTAGGAGGTGACTCCACTTCCGTACTGCCTCTATGATGGCTGTAGCTTCTTTCTCGACTGGAGGATAATGTAGCTCAGCCCCTTGAAAAGTCCTGGACAAAAATGCCACCGGATGACCTTCCTGATTCAGAGTGGCCGAGATCGCCACCTCCGAGGCATCACACTCAACGACAAAAGGAAGACTCTCATCGATGGAGTGAAGAGTCGCTTTCTCCAACTGTTTTTTCAGGAGGTTAAAGGCTGCAACAGCCGCTGTGTCTAGTGGGAATGTGCTGGCCTTCAGTAGAGGTTGGATTCGGTCCGAGAAGTTAGGAATCCATTTAGCATAGTATGCAAACAGGCCGAGGGCCCGGCGCAAGGAGGCCGGATTCTTAGGTGGCGGGAGTTCTTGGAGTGGGCGAAGCCTTTCAGGGTCAGGTTTAATGATGCCATTGCCCACACAATAGCCAAGGATGTTGATGGTTGGTTGTGACTCAATGGATTTAGCCGCATTTAATGTCAAATTACGGTGCTGGAGTGCATCCCAAAATCGTTGGAGATTGGCGTCATGTTCCCGCTGATTGCGACCTGCGACAGTAATATTGTCCAGATAAGGAAACGTATCCTTCAAGTCTTCCTGTTTGACCAGGTCATCCATTGCTCGCTGGAAGACAGCCACTCCATTAGTGACCCCAAAGGGGAGGCGACGAAATTGATACAGCCGTCCATTGGCTTCAAAGGCCGTATACTGCTTGTCTGAGACCTTCAAGGGTACCTGATGATAGGCACTTTTTAGATCATATGTTGAGAACACCGTGTACTCAGCCAATTTATTAACCATATCATCGATGCGCGGCAATGGGTATGCGTCCAAGTCCGTATATTGATTGATGGTCTGTGAATAGTCAATGCACAGCCGTTTCTTGTGAGGTTGTAGAGGGTTCTTAACAATAACGACCTGGGCGCGCCATGGCGACGAACAAGGCTCGATGATATCCTCTGCTAAAAGCCGAGAAATCTCAGCCGCAATAAAAGACTGGTCTTCCTGACTGAAACGTCGTGACTTTGTTATAATCGGTTTGCATCGAGGAGGGATACTGGAAAACAGTGAGGGTTTATCCAGTGAAGCTGCTGACAATGCACAGAACGGTAATCGAGGTAGTATATTAGAAATAGTGAGTTCAGGTTTGGATCCGCCGAACTCAATGGTGAGCTTCTTATGCTGCTTTTGAAAATCCAGCCCTAAGATAAGATCACTACATAAGTCCTTGAGCACCGAAAGCCGGGTGGAAGGATACCTGCGACCATTAAGTGTTATTTCAACCATACAAAAGCCAGAAATTCTGGTATTAAGTGATGACTGAGCCATCGCAACTGCCTGGTCCGATGGGAAAACATGTAACTTTAACTCTGCAACAATCTGTTCCCTAATGAAACTATCAGTGCTACCTGAGTCAATTAAGGCATCTAAAGTATGTCCATTAATTGATGCTTTTGTAGCTGCATGGAATGGGTTCTGAGGACAAGCAGCTGTAATTGGTGTCGTTGCACAAAGAGTGGCTGAAACTCTAGGTGTGTTTCTTCGAGAGGAAGCACGATAGATTTTAGCCGGAACATCTTGATAGGCCCTTACCGGGGCAGTTCGGTAGGACTTAGCTTGATAAGCCCTCGTAGAGGCTCTTGATAGGCAAACCTTTGCAAAATGACCCTTTTTGTTGCAATGACTGCAAAACGCATTGCGAGCAGGGCAGAATTTCCGAGGGTGGAACTCATCACCACAAAAGAAGCATTTCTTAGATTGCCAAGAGGCTGCCATAGTGGGGTCATCATCCTCTTCATCAGTGAAGTCATCAGATTGATTGTCAGGGATAAAGACCTCCCTAATAGAGTTCACCTGTGGCCTCTTAAATTGCCTGACTGTAGTTAAGGCAGTAGACCGAGGTCTGGGCACTGTATAAAGGTCTGCATTTCTTTTTGCCAGATCTAGAGAGCAAGCCATGTCATAAGCTCTCTGAAGCTCAAGTGTCTTACTTTCCAGCATCACGGATCATTTCTTCACGGTACAGCTCAGTTGAGGCCGCCCGAAAGTTACAGTCCATACTAAGTCTGCGAAGCTCTTGGAGGAATTTATCAATGGATTCCTCCAGCCCTTGTTGGGCTGTAGCAAGTAGATGTCTGGCATAGACCTCATTCGGTGTCTTAGTATATAGTCTCTTAAGCTTCCGAATTGCCTCCTCGTAACTGTCCCATTCCTCCACATACTGAAATACATTCGGGGTGACACAGTTGATGAGTATCCGCAACTTTGAGTCATCATCAGCCTTACAATATTCCAGAAAATTGTCAAACGTGCGATACCAGTGTTTCCACACCTTACCGGCTGCTGGGGTGTTTGGGTCCAAGTCAAGACGCGATGGTTTAAGGATGTTTTCCATGATGGGTGATTCCCTGGATCCTTAGTTCCGAGTTCGTCCAAAAAGTTTGAGTGCGAAGTTTTCCAAAGTTGATTAAATTGTCATAAGAATGAGCCTTACGCGTGGTGAACTTAAAGTAAGCTTTAATCAACTAAAAAGGTGCTACATACAAAAGAGGTCTTACTCTATGCCTCTCCAGGATCCAACTGATCAGTCCAGTATTTATCCTGGACTAATCACAGGAAGTGCTGCAATAAAGTTCGAGTGACAGGAAGCTGTATTGTGTTACCACAGCCATAATGGAGACGCAGTTGCAAAGTGGCCAAGGTTGGGAACTAAATATTCCAGGATACTTAACTTTTAGAAGAGATAGGCAAAATGGAAAAGGAGGTGGGGTAGCCCTGATAATAAAGGATGGGATAAAGACAGTAGAGAGAAAGGATCTTAGCTCCGAATATCAAGAAGTAGAATCAGTTTGGGTGGAGCTAAGAAACAGCAAGGGGCAGAAAACATTGGTGGGAGTTGTTTATAGGCCCCCAAACAATAGTTGTTATGTAGGGCAGAGTATAAATCAGGAAATTAGAGGCACATGTAACAAGGGTAATACAGTAATCATGGGGGACTTTAATCTACATATAGACTGGGCAAACCAAATTTGCAGTAATAGTGTGGAGAACGAATTCATGGAATGAATGCAAGATAGTTTTCTAGATCAGAATGTTGAGGAACCAACGAGGGAACAGGCTATTTTAGATCTAGTATTGTGCAATGAGAAAGGGTTAATTAATAAACTTGTAGTAAAGGGGACTTTAGGGAAGAGTGACCATAATATGATAGAATTTTATATTGAGTTTGAAAGTGATTTAATTAATTCCGAATCTGGGGTCTTAAATCTAAACAAAGCAAACTACGTATGTATGAGGGGCGAGTTGGCTAAGGTAGATTGGCAAACTACCTTAAAAGGTATGATGGTAGGGAAGCAATGGCTAGCATTTAAAGAATTAATACATAATTTACAACAAATATACATTCCTTTCAGGCACAAAAAACCCACAGGAAAAGTGGTCCAACTGTGGCTAACAAGAGAAGTTAAAGACAGTAGTAGATCAAAGGAAGAGGCTTATAATGACTGCCAATTAACCTCTCTTGTCTAGAAAGTAAACAATTATATGTGTGAAGTCTCATTCATTCAGGTTGTGAAGTGTTATTTAAAAATTGTCAGATTTTGAATATTACATGTACGTTCTTTTCCTTTCTGTCCCATTTATCTGTCTCTCTTAATCCATTCTTTCTTTCGCTCTCTTTATTTCTCTTTCTGTACCTGCTTTCTAACCTTCCGTTCTTCTCCAAAGTCCTTGAACGTGTTGTCACCTCCCAAATCCGTGCCCATCCTTCCCGCAATTCCATGTTTGCATCCCTCCATCACTCTCCCCAACATCTGTCTGAGGCTGAACCACACTGTTCACAACCTTGGTGTCATATTTGACCCTGAAATGAGCTTCCGACCACATATCCGCAGCATAACAAAGACCGCCTCTTTCAACCTCCGTAACCTCGCCCGTCTCCACCCTTGCCTTAGCTCAGCCGCTGCTGAAACCCTCGTCCATGCCTTTGTTACCTCTAGACTTGACTATTCCAATGCACTCCTGGCTGGCCTCCCACATTCTACCCTACGTAAATTTGAGGTGATCGAAAACTTGGTTGTCCGTGTCCTAACTCGCACCAAGTTCCGTTCACCCATCACTCCTGTGCTCGCTGACCTACATTGGCTCCCGGTTAAGCAACGCCTCGATTTCAAAATTCTCATCCTTGTTTTCAAATCCTTCCATGGCCTCGCCCCTTCCTAGCTCTGTAATCTGCTTCAGCCCCACAACCACCCGAAAAATCTCCGCTCCTCTAATTCTGCCCTCTTGAGCAGCGCCGATTACAATCGCTCCACCATTGGTGGCCGTGCTTTCTGTTGCCTAGGCCCTAAGCTCTGGAATTCTCTGCCTAAACCTCTCCACCTCTCTTTCCTCCTTCAAGACGCTCCTTAAAACCTACCTCTTTGACCAAGCTTTTGGTCACCTGCCCTAATTTCTGCTTATGTGGCTCGGTGTCAAATTTTTTTGTCTTTTAATATGCCTGTGAAGTGCCTTGGGGTATTTTACTACTTTAAAGGCGCTATATAATTACAAGTTGTTGTTGTTGATTTGACATTGAATTCACCCACTCTAATTCACCCTCCTTCTCATTACTTCCTGTTTATTTCTCAATCCTTTAATCTCATTGGTTAAGGAGATACACAGTGTGTCATGTTGTTCACCAAGATCCCGGATGCCCAGTTGCCCTCGCTGCGCCGTTATCAGCGCGTACTTCCAGCAACTTTGTGGGCAAAAATGTTTACACCCTCACGTGCATGAATAAGTCTAACTGACGGAGCACGCCACCAGATGCCCCGCACCAACAATATCTGGCCCAAGAGAATGATGTCAGCAAAATAATTAACCAGGGTGGAGGGGGAAGGGGGCATATCAGCTGAACCCCACCCAGTCCTCCCCTAACATCCACACATGCAAATTTCTAGGGGTCACTAATTGGGAGTAGGAACTCTGACTCATTTCCCCCCATTGGGCATGGGGGTCCAGAGGCCAATTGTATTGACCAACCACTGGCTAATTCAATATAGGGCAGGGATGCAACCTAATACCTTTTTGAGCTGTCTCACTCATCACCACACTGCTAAATGCATTTTGTCACTGCACCGTCAAAGTGTCTCAGTTGTGAGCACTGGATGTGTCTAGGCAGAGCATTTTAGCATCTTTAAAATGATGTTCACCGCAGTCCTCGACAACAGCAATAATTGGCAGACCAGCTAGCCTTGTGATTTATGCTGCAGTTATTTACAGCTTTATTCTCTTTGTTTTTAACCACATCACACAACATCTGGCTTAGACAGGTGACAATGACTTGCTCCCAGAGCTTTACTATAGCTACTGCAGGTTCAGTGCCTCAGGTGAGTCCCATTCTCATTCGGTGAAGACAAACCTTATATCCATGACAGGCCAGCTCAAACCAGCAAATCACCAAGGTGGGAATCACAAGGTCATTGTAGTCATTGTTTGCCAATTTATGTCATATTACCAATATTTCTATTCAATTCTCCAACAGGATCTGGATATCATTTTCTCTCAATATGGAGTGTCCTGGATGGAAAAGCAGATTACAGGTTGCATCTGTTCTTATTATCATTATCACCCTGTCTTGTCCAATAACCCAGGCGGCTAATATATTGGTTGTACCTGTCGATGGAAGTCACTGGGTCAATATGAGAATTCTAATAGAAGAACTGAGACTTCATGGGCACGACATCACTGTGCTTTATTCCTCAACAGCTTGGTACATCAAAGAGAGACCAGATCTATATCGATCCATTGTGGTTCAACTGCAAGGAGGGTTTGGGGAAACTGCAAGAAAAGACATTATGGCAAGTATTTTACAAAAGGCACTGGAAGCTTTACAGAATGGTTGGACTCCATGGGGCTTTGTTAAGTTCCAGTATGAAACAACGTCTTTTCTTCACGCCTGTCATCTTGCGACTCGAGAGGTTAACATTGCAATTTTTGAAAACAAAAGTTTGTTAAACCAACTTGTAGATGCCAACTTTGACTTAATACTTACAGATCCTATTTTTGGTACCGGGTCAATGCTTGCTTATTATTTAAAACTCCCATTGGTGTATAATGTTCGCTCGATCCTTGTTGGAGATGCTCATTTCCTCTTTGCCCCATCGCCACCTTCCTATATCCCAGTCCCTGGCTCACAATTGACAGACAAAATGAATTTTCTCCAAAGAACACAAAATGTTGTACAATATCTTTTTCTACTATCCATTGCAGAATTTTTCACTTACCCCATTTACAATGAACTCTGCCATCGCTATCTGGGCCCAGACACAGACATCAAGACAATTCTCCTCAGGGCAGATGTGTGGCTCATGAGAGTAGATTTTATATTTGAATTCCCGAGACCCACCATGCCAAATATTGTGTACATTGGAGGGTTCCAGTGTAAACCACCCAAACCTCTAGCAGCAGAGTTTGAAGAGTTTGTCCAAAGCTCAGGGAAGCATGGGATTATTGTGATGTCATTGGGGACCATTGTCAGCTCTTTGCCAATGCATATTACAATGAAAATAGCAGAGGCCTTTGCTCAAGTACCCCAGAAAATTATTTGGAGATATGATGGAAAGATCCCTGCCAACATAGGAAATAATATACTACTGGCAAAATGGATCCCTCAGAATGACCTGCTAGGGCACCCCAAGACACGAGCCTTCATTGCCCATGGTGGCACCAATGGAGTTTATGAAGCCATCTATCATGGGGTGCCAGTAGTTGGCATACCTCTGCTTTTTGACCAGTTT
Organism: Squalus acanthias; assembly: GCA_030390025.1. Taxonomy (NCBI): domain Eukaryota; kingdom Metazoa; phylum Chordata; class Chondrichthyes; order Squaliformes; family Squalidae; genus Squalus; species Squalus acanthias. The sequence goes on along the minus strand of CM059446.1, from coordinate 51,085,737 downwards.
GAAAATTTAATTAGACTTGAAATCCGGGGTGCAGCAAAAGTGATTGATGTCGCAACCATGCAGCCAACAGATCTACTGCAGGCACTTAACGAGGTCATAAACAACACATCTTATCGGGATAACATGCAGAAACTCTCTGCTCTCCACAGGGACCAACCAGAGTCTCCAATGGAGAGAGCCATTTTCTGGATTGAGTATGTTGCACGACACAAAGGTGCAGCACATTTGCGCTCAGAATTTTACCGACTCCCCTGGTACGCTTACTATTGTGTAGATGTGGTGATCTTCCTGTTGTTTGTGTTACTATTGGTCACAGTGCTGACGGTTCTAATACTGAAGAAACTTTGTAACATTGCTCGGAAGAAAAAGCAAAAAACTCAGTAAGATTTATCCTATTGAATTGGGAGAGGGGCTTTGAGTTCTTTTGATACAATAGTAAGTTTTAATCCAGTATCCAATGCATGCAGCCCCCTTTCTAGATATCATGAATTTTAACAAAGGCTTTTAGGAAAGTGTCACAGGAGTGGCATGTCAGTCAATAGTAGTTCTGGTGTGTAGATATGGAGAGGGAAATGCTGCAATTAAATCAAATTTTATAGGAAAGAACAACATGTTTTTCAAGAATAATTCAAAACTAGTCATCATATTAGTTCACGTGTGGTTGAGAATGTAAACTAAGAATGTGACACTTCTGGGATTCACTGGCGGAGAGGCCCATTTCCCCCCACAATCATCCCACCCACTCTCTAATGGCCATAGATTTCCACCACAGCTCTTTCTGGATTTGTCAGCATGTTTGGTTCCTCAACCATACCCTCCATTGGTGTTGGTCATGGCCTGGCAAGTTGAAGTCACGTTTCTCTTTAGTGAGCTTCACCATACCCTGGAAATATTTCCTCAGCTGCTGCCTGGATCAGCTGGTGTTCAACTGCCTTGTTATTTCCTCCCAAACATTCTCTGTAGCAGTTGGGTTGGGGGTTTCGCCCCCTGTAGACAGTAATTCCTGAATAATGACTTACATTTCCACGTCTGGAAATCAATTTGCTTCTCGTTTTCCCAGCTACACTTTCTGATCAGTAAATTTGGATTATGGGGTTAACTGTGTTCAGAACTCAGCTCAGATAGGATGGTCTCATTTACTGAAAGGCAGATATCATGTTGGTGCTGAGCAGGAATTGCTGCATTCCCACATGTTGGGATGTTGTATGACTTGTGCAATCATTTCCTTCATTTGGTGGGCCTGAATGTATGGCAGGTGTAAACAGCAGGCCTCACATACGCTGCTGTGAACTCCATGCCACACCATTATGCACTAAACGTGCCATAAAAATGTACAACGGTGTCTGTTAAATAGTTATCAGCAATTCTGCTGAAGTCTGGGAAAACAGAAAGAGTTAATTATAAGAACCATGGGTCCTTCCAAGATAGTGCTGTGAGGACAGAGGATCTTCTACAGTTAGCATCAGTGATCAGAGCTAGAAACACCCAGGATTGTCAAGGTTAAACGGAGGGTCATGTTTGTTGAACAAGGTAAGAACAACATACTCTTACTGTGTGATTTTAAAATGTTGTTAAGTAAACAATAAGTATTAATAAAGATATGTTACTGTACGATTTGTCTGTCTTCTTTGATGATTTTGGCAAGTAGAGTTTAACTCTTCCACGCATGCATCCCAACAGGGAATTGATGGTATAATTTGGACCAGTCGATGTAAGCCAAATTTAGGCATCTCGTGCCTCTCTCGTACTGGTCAGTAATTTTCCGGATGGTTTCCCTGCTGCTTTTTGCATTAAAAATGTTCTATTGTTATTGACGGTTTCTTTAAGTTTATATTGTTGTAAGTAAGCCTACAGACCATTATTAATTCATTCACTTATAGCACCTCCATACATATAGCTACACTGTTAGGAACATAGGAACAGGAGTGGGCCATTCAGCCCCTCGAGCCAGTTCCGCCAATCAATTAGATCATGGCTGATCTGTTTCTTAACTCTAATTCCTAGCTCTAATTTTAAGGTTATGTCTGGAGTCCTCAGCAGAGGAAAACGTTTCTCTCTATCTACCCTATCGGCTCCTTTTAACCATTTTAAACACTCAATTAGATTGCCCTTTAGTCTTCTGTACTCAAGGGAATACAAGCCTAGTCTATGCACCTGTCCTCATAATTTAACCCTTTAAGGTCAAGTGTCCTTCTGGTGAATCTGTGCTGCACCCGCTCCAAGGCTAATATATCCCTCCTGAGGTGTGGGGCCTAGAACTGAACACAGTTACTGTAAATGACGTCTAATCAGAGCTTTAGATAACTGTAACATAACTTCCACTCCTTTGTATTCTAGCCCCCTTGAGATTATTTAATTATTTTGTGTACCTGTCCACTACAACAACAACTTGCATTTATATAGCACCTTTAACGTAGTAAAATGACCCAAGGCACTTAACAGTAGCTTTATCTGATAAAATTTGACACCGAGACACATAGGAGATATTAGGACAAGAGATCAAAAGCTTGGTCAAAGAGGTAGATATTAAGGAGCGTCTTAAAGGAGCAGACAGAGGAAGAGAGGCAGGAGACCCTCGCCGCAAGTGTCCCGCACCATGTGGAGGGAGGTAGCGCAGCACATCTCGGGCAGCACTGTGGTCCCCAGGACCCACACACAGTGCAGGAAGAATTTTAACGACCTCACTCGGGTGGTCAGGGTGAGTCAGTGCTTCAACAAATGTTATTTACCACCATCTAAACCACAGGCTTCACACGCTGGCCAAAGCACCACACCTCCAGCACTCACCCACCAACAATCCCTACCTACCAACACTCACACACACATCTCACACCTTGCCCACAATGACAGCTATTCAACTATGGCAGGCACATCACCCAAACATATTGCGCCACACTCACTCACATACTTTCCTTTCTCTTGCAGGCCAAGGTAGCTCACAATAGGAGGGAGCAGGAGCGCACAGGCAGGGGACAAGCTGACACCCAACCACTGTCTGTGCTAGAAAATAGAGTGCTTTAGATTATTGGGCGCCAGGTGGTGGGCGCCGTGGCCACCGACGACGTTGAACCCCTTGGGGAAAACAATGGTATGTTCATCCCTACTCCTTCTTCTCACATCCCACTTCCCCCTCACCCCACAAGTGTTTCGCACTTTCCATCTAATCATGCTGTATGCATGCATTCCTCCCTTCTTGCCCCCCTCCCCTCACCTTAACCCGACTCTTGTGCCTTTATGCTTTCAGGTAATGAGCAAGCACCTGAGCACCCTGTCCCTGAGGGCACCATAGAGAGCGAGGCGGGTGAAGAGGACGAGGATGAACACACTGCGTCACTGCATCTCTCACCCACAGGCACCAGCTCAGATACTGGCACTACACGTTCTTTAGAAGCTAGTATAATAGCGGGATCTGTATAGTAGCTAGTAGGGTAGCAGTGCTGTAATGCAGTCTATGCTTGGTGGCATCCAATCTCAGACTGCTCTCATGCAGTCTCAGCTTGATGCCACGCAAGCTCTGACTGCTGCCATCGTGACTGGGTCTACCATCGTTGACCGGAGCTTTCATGGTGTCGCAGTAGGTCAGTAATCTGTGCTCCAACAGATTGCTGGGGATGCTGAGGTGCTGCCCTGGGGGAGTGGCAGTGTGTCAGTGGAGCAGGAACCTGCTAACCTCTCTCAGGATGACAGCATTCCTGCTCCCACCACTGTCGCTCCTCCATTGTCCTTGTCTCTGCCTGTCATCTACCCAAACTGGACTGCTGCCGCCCATGCTGAGGTTGTGCAGTCTACAGCCAGGCCTCCTATGTCCAGAGCTGGTCGAGGGCGTCCTGCAAGGCCATCTGAAGTCTCCCGCACGGACACTCAGCAGCCTTCCACCAGCCCTGCTGCAGCCACTGTGCCAATACTTCGTAGGAGCACTAGAATAGGCAAAGGCACAGTAACGAGAGGCAATAAGGGATAGTGGCCATGATGCGGAGATGCCGGTGTTGGACTGGGGTGGACAAAAGTGAGAAGTCGCACAACACCAGGTTATAGTCCAACAGTTTTATTTGAAATCACAAGCTTTCGGAGCTGCTGCCCCTTCGTCAGGTGAAGTAAAGGAATACAAATCGACAAAGCATATATAGACAGAGAACAATGCATGTGTAGCGTACAATGTCAGACGACTACATTTAATCCTCCTGACTGCCAATCGTCACGCCTCGGCAGAGAAACAATCAGGTCAGCCAGGAAGGCACCACATCAAAGACATAGCAAGATACAACTGAGACAATGAGGTGGGGTCACAGGGGGTCTAATGCGTCAAATGCTGCAGTCTGTATGGAAAACCATAAACTTTAAAATTTTTACTTTTTTTTACTGGAAATCACATCTGTGAACAAGCCAACGACGACTCGAGTCTGGATGACACTACGTCATGTAGCGTGACATGAACCCTAGAGCCCGGACATAGAAGGCCTGGCTGTAGACTGCACAACCTCAGCATGGGCGGCAGCAGTCCAGTTTGGGTAGATGGCAGGCAGAGACAAGGACAATGGAGGAGCGACAGTGGTGGGAGCAGGAATGCTGTCATCCTGAGAGAGGATAGCAGGTTCCTGCTCCACTGACACACTGCCACTCCCCCAGGGCAGCATCTCAGCATCCCCAGCAACCTGTAACATGGCTGACATTCAAATGCAACAACCTTGTTGTTGGAGGTTTGGGATAAGATTTTGCAAATCTACTGGAATAATTTCAGGCCACTTCGACTGTGCGCTTGCAAGCTTCTTGCCTCAAGTGAAATCTGTAGCTATGGGACGGGAAACATTTATATCCTCTCATCCTGGTCGTCAGATTCTGAGGAAGAGCAGCCACAGCAGCACAACAACCAGCCACAACAGCAGCACCAGCACCAGGGGCGCCAACCTCCTCCTCACCCACCTGATGATGCACAGGGTAGAGGGCCTCAGCGCAGGGCTGCACCTCGCGCACTGACGAGGAGGCCATCAAACGATGCTGACGAGCGGTACAATTTGAGCCACAAATCCACCAGAAGCATCATCGAGCAAACCATCGGCTTGCTCAAAATGTGCTTCTGATGCCTAGCCAGATCTGGAGGAGCCATGCAGTATGCACCAGCCAGGATGCCCAGATTTGTCGTGGTCTGCTGTGCCCTGCACAACAGCGCGGCTTAGTGCTGTTGGATGAACAAGTGGCTCAGCACACAGCCTCCTCGGAGGAAGAGGATGAGGATGAGGACGAGGACAGGGAGCGACACCTTGCCGGATGTAGCCAATCCAGCAGCAGGCGACCACATTGCTAGCCGTCAGGCAAGGGATGTACTCATCCATGCCAGATTCGCGTAAGTTTACGCTTCAACCACAGGTGGCTGGCACATGGAGATGAATATAAGTCCGACATTCTCAAAACCCCGGTCATCAGTCTGCCTACTAAATGGCGTTTTGCGCTCAGTGTCACCACAAACATTCTACAATGCATTCGCCCTGAGCCCTTCTACATTTTATGCAAAGAGGACATGGCCCCTTTAAATTTTTACTCAAATATCGCGTCATCAGACGTGAGAAACAGACATGCTCCAAGTAATTGACTGGAGTGACCCGCATGTCGGCCGTAACGAGGCGAATCAAACAAAAATCGGAACCGCGGGCTGGCGGCATCCGGGAGCGGGTCTGAAAGCTGCCGACCAGCTGACCCGCCCCCAACCCCCCCATCAGAATTAAATTTGCGGCTAAAAAGTACAAAAGCAAATCTTTCGATGTTATGATGAACCGTTATAAAACACTGGTTCGTCTCAACTGGAGTATTGTGTCCAAAGTTGCACAGCAAAGGAGTTCCCTCGGGAGCTGCCAGCCCAGGAGCCATCTTGAAACCTAGCCTTTAGTGACTTCTGTACTTGGACCCCTTAATCTCTGCTCCTCCACAGTTCCCAGCTTCTCACACTGGAGAAAATACACTGATCTATCTTTCTTCGGTCCAAAGTGGATGACCTCACATTTCCCTACACTGAACTCCATCTGCCACAGTTTGGCACACTCACTGAACCTATCAATATCCCATTGCAACTTTCTGCTCCCAGCTACAGTATTTACTGTGCCCCCTAACTTGGTGTTGTCAGCATTGCTTTCCAATGGTGTTAAAATCAAGCCAATTGGGACTTAGCCATGACTTTAAGTGTAATATATAGAAACATTTCTGAATAAATTGTCTTCAAATGCTGAATCACAATATCTTTTCAAACTACTGGAACTTGCACTAAAAAGTGTCACAAATCAAAACTTCTGAGAAGCTGGATCTGTCTCCAGACCTCTCCCAGGAAGTAAAATTTGCACCAGCAGAACTCACTTCCTCTGTGAAGAATGCTTAAATCCACCACTACAAAAAATGTACTTTTGTCTACGCCAGTTTTCTCCCCATAAAACAACAGATGAAATATAGGGAGTAGGTGCAACCTAAGCCATGGTGATCCCAAAAATCCGAGTGTGCATGGGTTTCCATCGGGGCCTGCTTGGTGTAGAACCTCCACCTGTCCCAAACATGATTGCTGACGTCATATGTGGTAGGGAGGGTTACCCCATGCCGGGATATATGTTGGCCTGGCCTCCTTTCTGCCGAGTGCCCTGTGGCTGGGTTGAACCCTGAATACGAGCACTCAGGGCAATTGAGATGGAACCCATCTGGGGTTCCAAGTCTGGGTCCTGGCCTGAACGCCCGCCACCACCCAAAAAAAGATTGCAAGCATTTCTGTAAAATCAGCTCTTAATAAATTAACCTACTGAGCAGGGGGGGCCATCAGCAACAGTAGCAGCTGTGCCTTAGTTTTCACTGTTTGACTGATGTTTCAAAGGTATTCAGCTCCATTTCCACTGGCATCCGAAACTATCCTGTTAATGACCTTAACCAAAACCTTAATTCCAACATGGAGGCAGATGAAACCCGAACCCAAAAACGGACGGAAGTCTCATATTAATCTCGCCCCTGACCTTAACCCTGTTGTGGAGGGTAAAGTTAACCGTAAAATCTTACCCTTATTTTAACACAATACGAAGGTCACACTAACCCGCATCCTAGCTCTAACTTTAATGCTAACCCTACTGTGGATGTTCACACTAACTGTAACTTTCACTCCACTTCTGCTCGGCATCTCTTTTGCAGAAGGCTTCAAGGCTGCCCAGAGTGTTCCGATTTTCTATTTTTAGTGTCTCAGAGACGTACAAAGAGGGGCAGAGAGGAAAAAGGAGGCAGTAGGAGCGCAAGACAAACAAGAAAACAGAAAGCACGCAAATATTTAACAGGGAGACAAGCAGACAGACAGATACATGGAGAGAGAAACAAACATATGCGTTGGTACTTTCCATGAAAATGGAACAATTCGGAATCAAGGGGTTAATTCTAAAGGCAATGATGACTCAGAGGGAACACTCCATATGGATTCATCAGTCGTCCATGCCAACAGAAAGATAATTGCGAAACGCGAATAATAGATCGCATGAGGATTAACTTTACACAATCAGAAACTCACTTCAACTTTGGACCTACCAGTTGGATTAAATTACTGTATTCTTTGCTTCAGTTGAAATCTGAGCTACCTGGAATACAAGACTTTCTACAGCGCTCGATTTGTGCTTCTTCAGTAAGTGAAAGATTACAATTTCATGACAAAGAGTTTTGTAAACTACAAGTTAAAGTTAATCATTAGGATGCAGTCAATATCCAGCCTGAGACCAGACAGGCAGATAATGCATTTAGATTTTGTACGAACTGCTGTTCAAAAATAGTACTTGTGGAAATCAGAATTTCTAGTGGCTCAGAGACATACAAAGATGGGCAGAGAGGAAAAAGGAGGCAGAAGGAGCGCAAGAAAACAGAAAGAACGCAAATATTTAACAGGGAGACAAGCAGACAGACAGATACATGGAGAGAGAAACAAACACAAAGCACAGAGTGGACTTGAACAGAGAGTTTTATTTGGGAATTTGGAAAGAGTAGGAATTCAGAGAAGAGGGGGAAGGAGTTAGATTGTCATAGAGTTATACAGCACAGAAAGAGGCCCTTCGGCCCATCGTGTCTGTGCTGGCCATCAAGCCCTGTCTATTCTAATCCCATTTTCCAGCACTTGGTCCGTAGCCTTGTATGCTATGGCATTTCAAGTGCTCATCTAAATGCTTCTTGAATGTTATGAGGGTTCCTGCCTCTACCACCCTTTCAGGCAGTGAGTTCCAGATTCCTACCACCCTCTGGGTGAAAACGTTTTTCCTCAAATCCCCTCTAAACCTCCTGCCCCTTACCTTGAAACTATGCCCCCTGGTTATTGACCCCTCTACTAAGGGGAAAAGTTCCTTTCTATCTACCCTATCTATGCCCCTCATAATTGTGTACACCTCAATCAGGTCCCCCCTCAGCCTTCTCTGCTCTAAGGAAAACAACCCCAGCCTGTCCAGTCTCTCTTCATAGCTGAAGCGCTCCAGCCCAGGTAACATCCTGGTGAATCTCCTCTGCACCCTCTCCAATGCAATCACATCCTTCCTATAGTGTGGCGACCAGAACTGCACACAGTATTCCAGCTGTGGCCTAACTAGCGTTTTGTACAGTTCCATCATAACCTCCCTGCTCTTATATACTATGCCTCGGCTAATGAAGGCAAGTATCCCATATGCCTTTTTAACCACCTTATCTACCTGTCCTGCTGCCTTCAGGGATCTATGTACATGCACACCAAGGTCCCTCTGATCCTCTGTCCTGCAGATGACACGAAAATTGGTGGAGTGGTAAATAGCGAGGAGGGAAGCCTCAGGCTACAGGACGATATAGACGGGTTGGTTAGATGGGCAGACCGTGGCAAATGGAATTTAACCCTGAAAAGTGTGAGGTGATGCATTTTGGGAGGACTAACAAGGCAAGGGAATACACAATGAATGGTAGGACCCTAGGAAGTGAACTTACTGATCATACCTCCTACATTCATATCTAAATCATTAATGTACACTACAAACAGCAAAGGACCCTGCACTGATCCCTGCGGTACACCACTGGACACAGGCTTCCAGTCACAATAACAACCTTCGATCATCACCCTCTGCCTCCTGCCACTAAGACAATTTTGGATCCAATGTGCCAAATTGTCCTGGATCCCATGGGCTCTTAACTTCTTGACCAGTCTCCCATGCGGGACTTTGTCAAAAGCCTTACTGAAGTCCATGTAGACTACATCAACTGCACTACCCTCATCCACACACCTAGTCACCCCCTCAAAAAATTCAATCAAATTGGTTAGACATGATCTCCCCCTGACAAAGCCATGCTGACTATCCTTGATTAATCCTTGCCTTTCCAAGTGGAGACTAATTCTGTCCCTCAGAATTTTTTCCAATAATTTCCCTACCATTGATGTTTGGCTCACTGGCCTGTAATTCCCTGCTTTATCCCTACTACCCTTCTTGAATAATGGTACTACGTTAGCTGTCCTCCAGTCCTCTGGCACTTCCCCTGTGGCCAGAGAGGTTCTGAAAATTTGTGTCAGAGCCCTTGCAATCTCTTCCCTTGCCTCACACAGCAGCCTGGGATACATCTCGTCTGGGCCTGGAGATTTATCCACTTTTAAGCCCACTAAAACCGCTAGTCCCTCCTCCCTCTCAATACTAATTTGTTCAAGTAGATCACAATCCCCCTGCCTAATTTCTATGCCTACATCGTCCTTCTCTATAGTGAACACAGATGCAAAATATTCATTTAAAACCTCACCTACATCTTCCGGCTCTACACACAGATTGCCACTTTGGTCCCTAATGAGCCCTTCTCTTTCCCTGGTTATCCTCTTGCCCTTAATATACTTATAAAACACCTTGGCATTTTCCTTTATTTTGCCCGCCAGTGTTATTTCATGCCCCCTCTTCGCTCTCCTAATTTCTTTTTTAAGTACCCCCCTGCACTTTCTATACTCCTCTAGGGCTTTCACTGTTTTTAGTCCTTTGTATTTGCCAAAAGCCCTTTTTTCCCTAATCCATTTTTGTATATCCCTTGACATCCAGGGTTCCCTGGGCTTGTTGGTCCCACCCTTGACCTTTACGGGAACATGTTGGCGTTGTACTCTCTCTATTTCCTTTCTGAAAGACTCCCACTGTTCTGATGTGGATTTTCCTACAAGTAGCTGATCCCAAATCCTGCCTTATCATATTAAAATCGGCCTTCCCCCAATTTAGAACCTTTATTTCCGGTCCATCTTTGTCCTTTTCCATGACTACCTTAAATCTCACCGAATTATGGTCACTGTCACCAAAATGCTCTCCTACTGACACTTCTACCACTTGCCCAGCTACATTCCCTAGAATTAGGTCCAGTACCGCCCCCTCTCTTGTAGGACTTTCTACATGCTGGCTCAAAAAGCTCTCCTGGATGCACTTTAAGAATTCCACACCCTCTAAGCCTTTCACACTCTGGCTATCACAGTTAATATTGGGGAAGTTGAAATCCCCTACTATTATGACTCTATTATTTCTACACTTCTGAGATTTGCCTGCATATCTGTTCCTCTATCTCCCCCTAACTGTTTGGGGGCCTATAGTACACTCCCAGCAAAGTGCTTGCCCCCTTTTTGTTTTTAAGTTCTACCCATATGGCCTCATTAGAGGAACCTGCTAAGATATCATCCCTCCTTACAGCAGTAATTGACTCCTTGATTAATATTGCGACACCTACTCCTCTTTTACACCCCCCTCTGTCTCGCCTGAAGATTCGATACCCCGGAATATTGAGCTGCCAGTCCTGCCCCTCCCTCAACCATGTCTCTGTGATAGCAACAATATCATACTCCCATGTGTTCATCAACACCTTCAATTCATCTGCCTTACTCGCAAGACTCCTTGCATTAAAATAAATGCCATCCAGCCTTGCCATACTCCCTTGTGCCATTACATATTTGCTCTGCCTTCCAGACTGACTTGTTTTTTCCTCTATATTTGGCTGTGCATCACCCCCTACTATAGCTCCACTCCGTATCCCATCCCCCTGCCAAGTTAGTTTAAATCCCCCCAACAGTAATAGCAAACCTCCCCGCAAGGATGTTGGTCCCGTTCCGGTTCAGGTGCAACCCGTCCGACTTGTACAGGTCCCACCTTCCCCAGAAGCAGACCCAGTGATCCAGGAAACTAAAGCCCTCCCTCCTGCACCAACTCTTTAGCCACGCATTCATCTGCTGTATCCTCCTATTCCTATACTCACTAGCACATGGCACTGGGAGTAATCCAGAGATTACAACCTTTGAGGTCCTGCTTTTTAATCTGCTACCTAGCCCCCTAAATTCTTGTTGCAGGACCTCACTGCATGCTCCATCTCCAGGGCCACCCGGGCGCGAACATAGCCGCGGAAGAGAGGCAGGCAATTGGGCCGAACGACCCCCTTGACTGCCCGCTGCCTGGACCTGTTAATGGCCACTTTGGCCAGGCCCAGGAGCAGTCCTACGAGGAGGTCCTCCGACCTGCCCGCTCCCCTCCATACTGGGTGACCGTAGATCAGGAGCGTGGGACTGAAGTGCAACCAAAAAGCGAGGAGCAACCCCTTCAAATAGTGAAAGAGGGGCTGCAACCTCTCACACTCTACATACACGTGGAACATGGACTCCTTGAGGCCGCAAAAAAGACAGGCGGCCTGGGAGTCCGTAAACCTACTTAAAAGCTTATTGCAAGGGACTGCTCCGTGCAACACCCTCCAGGCCAAGTCCCCAATAGAAAAGGGGAGGACTCCCGCGTAGAGAGCCCTCCATTGGGGACCCCGCCTCCGCCGGATGGCAAGATGTGTGGACGGCAGGCGAAGACGGCAAAGTGGAGAGTGTGCAGGAGCAGCCCGCACAGGAAACCCCTCCGTGCAGAACTAAAAGGCACGGAGGGCATTTCCCCGAGACGGCTCAAGTTGTGAGGCACCGGTTCCCGAGAGGGGTTTTGGGGCCGCGTGCCGATGAGGAATTACATCCGAACGGGGGTCAGTTTAGACGGGATCGCCCCACGTGCTTGAGCCTCCTCGATACACCTAGTGGAGTCGGGGCCCAGTGCCACTTTCAACGACTCGATGGCTTTGGCCGCGCGCCAGACGTCGACCCAGGAGAGGTGCCGCGCCAACTCCTCCGGCGCCATCCAGCCCATCCTCCGCCACCGAGCAGGTCCCCGACTCTGGTCACCTTGCCAGGCACAGCCCTGCCCTCCGCCAGCCACCCGATCTGGCGGACATGGAGGTGCGGATTCCTGAGTAGTGGCTCCCAAAGGAGAGCCGCCACTCCGGACGGGGGAGAACTCCGCCTGGAGGTGACTTGGTTCCAGACCCATAGCAATTCCTGGTAGAAGACAGGCAGCTCCCACAGGTAGGCACGCGTGTGGCCTAATTCCACAAACAGGAGCTGCGTGTCGTAGTTGAGGCCGTGCATCTGGCGGAAGAAATACGTCGCCAGCGCACACCATCTGGGAGGATTCTCAACATACCGGTATCTCTACAGCGTCTGAAGACGGAAAGTCGCCGCCTGGGTGCGAAGGCACACCAGCGCCTGACTGCCCTCCCTAAGCGGGAGACTCAGAACCGCGGCAGAAACACAGTGCTTCCTTTTGTCCCAGAAGTCGATGAGCTTCTTCTGCATCTTGGCGACAAACGCAGGGGGAGGGATCAAAGTGACCAACCGGTACCACAACATGGCGGCCACCAGCTGGTTTATGACCAGCGCTCGACCCCTGTAGGACAACACTCGGAGCAACCCCGTCCAGCGTCCTAGGCGAGCGGTGACTTTGGCCTCCAGCTCTTGCCAGTTCGCTGGCCAGGTGTCCTCAGCAGGGCCGAGGTAGACTCCCAAGTAGAGGAGGTGCGTTGTGCTCCAGGCGAAGGGCCTGAACTCCTCCGGCAGGGAGTCCACCTGCCACTGGCCCACCAGGAGTCCAGAACATTTCTCCCAGTTGATCTTGGCGGAGGATGCGTCCAAGAAAATCTGCTGGCATTCTCGCATCCTCCACAGGTCGACGGGATCCGTGACCATGAGGAGCACGTCATCAATTAAAATCCCCCCCCGAGGATGACGCACTCGCTGACGTCGATGGAGCCCAGAAGAGTGGACACTTCTTCGAAGAAGCGCACTTGCTGCGCACCGGCCTGGGGGGCGTACACGTTCACTAAATGGAGCAGCACGCCCCCCAGGCAAACAGTGACCTGGAGCAAGTGTCCCGGCACGTGCTCCTTGACCCCCAAGATCTCCGGCTGAAAATGCGGGACCAGCAAGATAGCCACCCCGCCGGAAATGTTGGAGAGGTGATTAATGTTGACCTTTCCTCGCCACTCCAGGAGCCACGTGGCCTCGTCTCCCGGAACGGTGTGAGTTTCCTGCAGGAAGCACACCGCATGCCTCCCTTCCCGAAGGACCGAGAAATTATTAAATCTACGGCGTGCCTCTCTGCTGCCGTTGATGTTGAGGCTGGCTATGGTTATCTTCATGACAAGAGCATAGTGCAACCTCTACCTAACCCTAACGGGAGGAGGGAGCGCGGCCACTAGTCGACCGCCACTCCCTTCTCAGCCCAGCGAGGAACTTCTGGATCCGACGCCGCTCGGCCGGGCCTACGCCCACGTCCGCGCCCATGGTTTTGACGGCAGCGTGGACGGAGCAAACGAGCAGCGCCAGATCCGACCATCTATCGATGGCCAGCTGGATTATATCCTGGTGACCCTGGCACATGGCCACAAAGTCCCGGAGTTCGACAACGGGGATGAGGGGGGACTCGGAGCGGGGCACGAGGGTATCCGCCGCCTCGCTAGCGACGGAGTCCAGGTCGTCCTCAGTGCCCTCCGCCGGGTCCCCGTCCTCCTCCGGGGGGTCGCCATCAGCTGGCCCTACCTCTGCCCCGATCCCACCCCCAGGATCAGCGGCAGAGGAGTCCTCCCTGGGCTCCTCCAGAGGCGCCGAGTCAGGAAGCGGCAGCGGCTCGGGGCCCCCCTCTGCCCCCGGCACCGGGGTGCACGGGGAAACCGGGGAGTACATTAGTGCCAGTTCCCCCAACACCCCCGGCGCCAGCGTCGGAGACGGAGTCAGGGGGCCTTCCCCTTCACCGCCACTATCCTCTGAACCAGCAGACCGGGGACCTTGTTTATATTGCTCAACCAGGTCGAGCAGCACCTGGGAGTAGTCTTGACCGTTTACGTCGGGCTCGGCCTCATCGGCCTCGCCCGCCCCGGTCCCCAAGACGCCCGACCCGGCGAGAAACAACGGTTCAATAAATAATTCCTCCGCGGGTAGTTCCACGGCCCACCCCCAACGAGCAGGGTCTCTTCCCCATCCCCGGGATGCACAGGCTGGACAGACTCATCTGTCGTACCCTCCCGAGGGACAGGCAACTCCTGCCGAATGTTGGTGACGGTGATGGTGTCGGTGGGGGTGGCGGGGGGGGAGCGCAGCGCCCGCGGCGAGAGACGACTCCCCTTGCGAGGAGGGACACTGTTCCTCGCGGTCCTCCTCCTCCATGGCGTCGCGCCTCCTTTTCAGTGTGGAGGTACACGGAGGTTGGGAGTCCTCCATGTGTACCGAGGCCTCCTCCTCCGCTCCCTCCTGTCGAGCGGTTTGCTCGGGTCCCTCGGGCCCGGGCCCGGCCGCAGGTCTCGATTTTGCCGCCTTGGTGGTTGCGGCCGCAGGCCCGGGCACAAGGCCCCCCGCACTCTCGAGCACCGCCACCACCTCCACAGGGTACGCGGGCGCAAGCTAAAGTAGGTCGTCTTTCTCACCGAGGGGACCCGCCTAAAGGTGTTTACGTTTCCTCCGCGCTTTCTTTCCGATTGGACGCTCCCCCTCACCCCCGCCGGAGGCTGTGACGGCGTTGACCTCCGGCGTCGACTGCGCATCGGGTGTCGCGGACGCGCGGACAGTAACGGGGGGGGGGAGCGGCGGCGGCGTCAGCCTTGGCCGCCTCAGATGTTTTGGCGGACTTGGAGGCGGGGTAGTTCTTTCTTATGTGCCCCACCTCCTTACAGGCGTGGCACCACACACCGTCCGACGTCCAGAAGACGCGGTAGGCGGTCCCCTCGTGTTGGACTGTAAAGGCGCCCTCTGTGTCCTCCTCCCGCGCCAGCTGAATAAAAAGCTGGCGCCGGAAGGAGAAGACGTGCCGAAGTCCGGCCTCCCTGCAGCCGAGCGGGATTGGAGTGATCCCCGATCTCACCTCCCCCAGTCGACGTAGGTGGGGGAGGAGCAGCTCACCCGAAACAAAGGGCGGGACGATGGAAAGGACGATTTGCTGCGCGGTGGCCTCAAGCGGATCCACTGGCAGGAAGGTCCCGCCTACGGTGAGCCCCTTTTCGACGGCCAGGGACACCGCCCGCGCCGACCCCAGGAAGAACATAGCCTTCCCGTACATTTTAGAGGCTGCTACGATGGCTGAGGGGCCGACAACCCCAGCCATGGTTTTGATGCAAGCCTCTATCGTCATGTTGGGGTGAGTGTAACTCTTCACCCCAAGCTTTTTAGTAAGTAATCTGAAAGGTGACGGGGCAGCAGAAGCAGCGGGATTAGCTGTGGCCGTGGCTGCCACACCCGCATACGACTTCGCTGGCCCCGCCGCCGGCGATGATGAGCTCGCCATAATGAGGTGTACTTACTAAAGGGCTACACCTACCCCAAGTCACAGGCCGGGTGATGTTGGAGATAGGCCTTGGTAGTTGTTTTTTTTGTCTTTTCCTCGAGCAGAGGGGGTTGTTTAAAGGTGAAGGCACACCTCTCCCATTGTTGAGTTGGAATTGGGAGAGGGGCCTTCTCCCCTCTGTTCAATTGGGTAATTAATGTAAAAGGTTGGAGGTGCCTCGTTAGAGAGAGAGACAATGAGAGAGAGAGAGGGGGGGTGGGAAGGAGGGAGGCCGCAGGGTTTGGTTCGCCACTCAGGATGGTGGGCGGGTGGGTGCTTGCAGGGGGGCACTCTCTGATGTTAACTATAGTCTTTGTTGAAGTTGGTCTTCTGGTGGGGGGAGAAGATGTCTTCACCTGGGTAAAAAAAGCTGGAGATGCCCAGGCTCAGTCCACCACCAGGTCTTAATGATGTTGTAGATTGGGTGAATAGTTGATGACTTCGCCTGGGCAGCTCCAGCTGTCCCAGGTCAAGCAATAGGCAAGGGGTGCTTGTTAATGGTGTGTGTGGCCTAGTTGTTAGCAAGAGCCACACACAAACTCACACACACCCCTTGCTGTTCCGGTCTTCTCCTTCTTCTTCCCTCCCCCCACCTAAAATACAAAGGGGTAAAAATTCACTTGGTTGCGCCTCTCGTTAGCGCCTTAAGAGGGCGCTAATGGGGCGCAAAGCCGCTAATGCCCGGGCGCAGCGATGTTTGCGCCGCTCGAGAACTTAACTTGAGATTGTGCGGCGGCGCTAAAACTTACCGCTGCGACCACCTGCGCGCGCAGATTGTGACGTCATTCCATGGTGCAACGCCCTTGTGGCGCCCCGGAGCGGAAATTGAGTGGCGCCCCCTGCCTTACCGCCTGGCGCTTCCAACGACCAGAAGACTGGAACGCTATCAATCGCTGTGGGGCTGGGGGGGGCGCTATTTAAAGGGGGCCTCTTCCTGTCTTTTATTGTTGGTGGCATTTTTGAACTACGCATTCTGAGAGAGAGAGGGAGAGACTTCTGGAGAGATTCAACGTTGTGTGAAGGAGTTTTGGGTACTGAGCAGCACTTTGCAGGTTCATTTTGATTTGCCATTCCTTGTATCGATTTAGCAGAGACTGTGGGAGCTGCACTCTGAGCTCTTTGCCTGGTGCTCTCCATTGTTCTTTCCAGCACATTTGATGTGCAAGTCTCTCCAGGCCGAGATTCAAGGCAGCAATGAACAGGATGTGGATGGAAAGCAAGATTAACCATCCCCTTTAAGAACTGGCCCGTGCCATTGTGTGTGTGTTCCATTGCTGACTGACATTACATGAGCTTCGCCAGCGCTCCGAGTTAGCGCCTCACTGCTCGGCCTTTGCGTCTTAAGAGAGGTGTGCAGCGCCTGCTTTAGCGCTCCACTCACCTCCCGGGGCGGTAAAAGTGAAGTTTCCCGTCAGTGCCGATAATTAGCGCCAGGCGCTAATATTTGCGTCCGGACGATATTTGCGCCCCAAATGGGGCGCGACCTAATTTCTACCCCATAAGATTCTCAGGGGGCTTGACAGGGTAGATGCAGGGAGGATGTTTCCCCTCGTGGGGGAATCTAGAACTAGGGGGCATAGTTTCAGAATAAGGGGTCGCCCATTTAAAATGGAAATGAGGAGAAATTTCTTCTCTCAGAGGGTCGTGAATCTTTGGAATTCTCTACCCCGGAGAGCTGTGGAGGCGGAGTCAGTGAATATATTCAAGGCGGAGATAGACAGATTTTTGAAAAACAGGGGAGTCAAGGGTTATGGGGAACAGGCAGAAAAGTGGAGTTGAGGCCAAGATCAGATCAGCCATGATCTTATTGAATGGTGGAGCAGGCTCGAAGGGCCAAATGACCTACTCCTGCTCTTATTTCTTATGCTCTTATGGCTTATGTTCTTATGTAATAGATATCTCTATGTGTCTTTTTACAAGACAAGACTTTGAACAGAAAGTACTCCCGATGTACTGTTCTTCCCCTTTGAGGAAGATTGTTGGGGCAGTGGAGAGCAAGCTTTACTCTGATCTGGTTTGTTATACTTGACCTCAAAGTGCTCGATTCCGAAATGGGCTCCTATAGTAGTGAAGTGTTCTATTCCACAAGAGTAACATTCCTCAATTATAAAAACACCACTGCAGTTGAAAGGATTGAAATTGCACTGTGTGATACAGGTAACGAACATGTCAACACAGCTGGATGAAATTCCTTTGAAAGCTATTTTAGATGGTTAATGGTTTAGCCAAAATAACAGGCAGAGTAACGTCATACAAATGCATTAATACATGTGTTACTTGTATCAACCCCACGCTATGTGCTGCTGGTAGAACAGATTTTTGCAAAGCTTTCTAAAAGAATAAATGGGAAAATATCTGAGACTGACAGAGATCCTTGTTACTATATACAAACATATACTTAGACAGGGATAGATTTAGGGAGTGATCACCACAGCAGCCCTTAAGTTCCCTGTATTTCAGTCTATTGCATCGGCTTGATTCGGATAATTCTCTGTTTGATTAGGATTATTAAATGGGCGGCCCATTAAGAAAAGGGCCCTGAATATCCGTGATCTGCAATCCTGAGAGTTAGACTAGAATCACCCTCACTGGCACTCTCCTGCGTTGACTCCACTAGAGTTTGTGGGGTTAGGGGAGGGCACCTGACTGGGGCCAGCAGATTCAAATTCCACTGCGGGCACATCTCAGATGCCTGCCTGTCCTGTGTGGTTGGAAAGTCCAATGACGGCCCACCCTCGGGGAGGTGAGGTGCTGCCCAGCTTGCCCATAGCCCCTTTTAAACGAGGGGCTGATCCAAATTAAATTTGTTTTTAACCTGTTCTTTGTGGGTGGGGGTGGAGGGTGGTGGGGGGTCCCGGCCATTCCTATCACCCATACCCATACCCCCTGTTTACCCGGGGCACACTTGTGTCCATCTGGAGGCTGGTATGCCCCATCTCTCTTGGTGTAGCAGCCTCCAGCAGTAAAACAGACCCCTTCGGAGCGGGGAAAACGGGAAATCTCAGTGTAGGGCATCCCTCCCAATGACTTGGTGTCATTGGCCGTGTAAGGGGTGGGCAGTGGTCTTGCCTCTTACAAGGCCAACTGGCATAACCGGGTCTCTCCCTTTCTCCAATGGGTTCCAATGAAATCCCACTGCAGTCATGGTAGATACTAGCTGAACCCTGGAGTAAATTTGAAGCCAAACTCTTTTGAAAACATCTCGAGCAAAAAATCCTCTCAAGCATTCTTCTGTGTTGAGAGAAGTTAGAACTGAATGTACGAAATTATTAATCATTGTTGCTCAACAATCAACAAATAGCAACTGACTTGTTTCCTTATCTACAAGATGTATTACAGGACCGTAATGGCTATGTTCTCAGCCAAAATATATCCCTTGTGTAATCATTCAATAGGAACCAAATGCACTGTACAATTTGATTTAATAAAATTCCAACCAACACACTCGGCAACATATTTCAGTAAAAGCCAATGCCTGTGAAGATGCATTGGTTTATGGCAAAAACACAGTGAGGCTCTTAAGCAGAATCATATGGTTCCACTTTTATAAAGGTGATTTTAGGTCAGGTCTGCAGCACCACAGTAAGCGTTTGAAAAGACACTAGAGCACCTCTGTGTTCAACTATAAACTGATTAGCAGAACTAAAAGGCACGGAGGGCATTTCCCCGAGACGGCTCAAGTTGTGAGGCACCGGTTCCCGAGAGGGGTTTTGGGGCCGCGTGCCGATGAGGAATTACATCCGAACGGGGGTCAGTTTAGACGGGATCGCCCCACGTGCTTGAGCCTCCTCGATACACCTAGTGGAGTCGGGGCCCAGTGCCACTTTCAACGACTCGATGGCTTTGGCCGCGCGCCAGACGTCGACCCAGGAGAGGTGCCGCGCCAACTCCTCCGGCGCCATCCAGCCCATCCTCCGCCACCGAGCAGGTCCCCGACTCTGGTCACCTTGCCAGGCACAGCCCTGCCCTCCGCCAGCCACCCGATCTGGCGGACATGGAGGTGCGGATTCCTGAGTAGTGGCTCCCAAAGGAGAGCCGCCACTCCGGACGGGGGAGAACTCCGCCTGGAGGTGACTTGGTTCCAGACCCATAGCAATTCCTGGTAGAAGACAGGCAGCTCCCACAGGTAGGCACGCGTGTGGCCTAATTCCACAAACAGGAGCTGCGTGTCGTAGTTGAGGCCGTGCATCTGGCGGAAGAAATACGTCGCCAGCGCACACCATCTGGGAGGATTCTCAACATACCGGTATCTCTACAGCGTCTGAAGACGGAAAGTCGCCGCCTGGGTGCGAAGGCACACCAGCGCCTGACTGCCCTCCCTAAGCGGGAGACTCAGAACCGCGGCAGAAACACAGTGCTTCCTTTTGTCCCAGAAGTCGATGAGCTTCTTCTGCATCTTGGCGACAAACGCAGGGGGAGGGATCAAAGTGACCAACCGGTACCACAACATGGCGGCCACCAGCTGGTTTATGACCAGCGCTCGACCCCTGTAGGACAACACTCGGAGCAACCCCGTCCAGCGTCCTAGGCGAGCGGTGACTTTGGCCTCCAGCTCTTGCCAGTTCGCTGGCCAGGTGTCCTCAGCAGGGCCGAGGTAGACTCCCAAGTAGAGGAGGTGCGTTGTGCTCCAGGCGAAGGGCCTGAACTCCTCCGGCAGGGAGTCCACCTGCCACTGGCCCACCAGGAGTCCAGAACATTTCTCCCAGTTGATCTTGGCGGAGGATGCGTCCAAGAAAATCTGCTGGCATTCTCGCATCCTCCACAGGTCGACGGGATCCGTGACCATGAGGAGCACGTCATCAATTAAAATCCCCCCCCGAGGATGACGCACTCGCTGACGTCGATGGAGCCCAGAAGAGTGGACACTTCTTCGAAGAAGCGCACTTGCTGCGCACCGGCCTGGGGGGCGTACACGTTCACTAAATGGAGCAGCACGCCCCCCAGGCAAACAGTGACCTGGAGCAAGTGTCCCGGCACGTGCTCCTTGACCCCCAAGATCTCCGGCTGAAAATGCGGGACCAGCAAGATAGCCACCCCGCCGGAAATGTTGGAGAGGTGATTAATGTTGACCTTTCCTCGCCACTCCAGGAGCCACGTGGCCTCGTCTCCCGGAACATAGAAACATAGAATCTAGGAGCAGGAGTAGGCCATTCGGCCCGTCGAGCCTGCTCCGCCATTCAATACGATCATGGCTGATCATCCAAATCCAGTACCCTGTCCCTGCTTTAATCCCCACAGTACACATATCCCACCCTACCCCTGTAACCCCACGTATTTAATTCCCCCTAACATATCCCATCCTATCCCCATATATTTAATCCCCCCTAACACTAAGGGTCAATTTATCATAGCCAAATCAACCTAACCCACACATTTTTGGAACGGTGTGAGTTTCCTGCAGGAAGCACACCGCATGCCTCCCTTCCCGAAGGACCGAGAAATTATTAAATCTACGGCGTACCTCTCTGCTGCCGTTGATGTTGAGGCTGGCTATGGTTATCTTCATGACAAGAGCATAGTGCAACCTCTACCTAACCCTAACGGGAGGAGGGAGCGCGGCCACTAGTCGACCGCCACTCCCTTCTCAGCCCAGCGAGGAACTTCTGGATCCGACGCCGCTCGGCCGGGCCTACGCCCACGTCCGCGCCCATGGTTTTGACGGCAGCGTGGACGGAGCAAACGAGCAGCGCCAGATCCGACCATCTATCGATGGCCAGCTGGATTATATCCTGGTGACCCTGGCACATGGCCACAAAGTCCCGGAGTTCGACAACGGGGATGAGGGGGGACTCGGAGCGGGGCACGAGGGTATCCGCCGCCTCGCTAGCGACGGAGTCCAGGTCGTCCTCAGTGCCCTCCGCCGGGTCCCCGTCCTCCTCCGGGGGGTCGCCATCAGCTGGCCCTACCTCTGCCCCGATCCCACCCCCAGGATCAGCGGCAGAGGAGTCCTCCCTGGGCTCCTCCAGAGGCGCCGAGTCAGGAAGCGGCAGCGGCTCGGGGCCCCCCTCTGCCCCCGGCACCGGGGTGCACGGGGAAACCGGGGAGTACATTAGTGCCAGTTCCCCCAACACCCCCGGCGCCAGCGTCGGAGACGGAGTCAGGGGGCCTTCCCCTTCACCGCCACTATCCTCTGAACCAGCAGACCGGGGACCTTGTTTATATTGCTCAACCAGGTCGAGCAGCACCTGGGAGTA
Source organism: Squalus acanthias (assembly GCA_030390025.1). Lineage (NCBI taxonomy): Eukaryota > Metazoa > Chordata > Chondrichthyes > Squaliformes > Squalidae > Squalus > Squalus acanthias. The sequence continues at coordinate 51,063,911 of CM059446.1, read as the reverse complement.
GTCTTGACCGTTTACGTCGGGCTCGGCCTCATCGGCCTCGCCCGCCCCGGTCCCCAAGACGCCCGACCCGGCGAGAAACAACGGTTCAATAAATAATTCCTCCGCGGGTAGTTCCACGGCCCACCCCCAACGAGCAGGGTCTCTTCCCCATCCCCGGGATGCACAGGCTGGACAGACTCATCTGTCGTACCCTCCCGAGGGACAGGCAACTCCTGCCGAATGTTGGTGACGGTGATGGTGTCGGTGGGGGTGGCGGGGGGGGAGCGCAGCGCCCGCGGCGAGAGACGACTCCCCTTGCGAGGAGGGACACTGTTCCTCGCGGTCCTCCTCCTCCATGGCGTCGCGCCTCCTTTTCAGTGTGGAGGTACACGGAGGTTGGGAGTCCTCCATGTGTACCGAGGCCTCCTCCTCCGCTCCCTCCTGTCGAGCGGTTTGCTCGGGTCCCTCGGGCCCGGGCCCGGCCGCAGGTCTCGATTTTGCCGCCTTGGTGGTTGCGGCCGCAGGCCCGGGCACAAGGCCCCCCGCACTCTCGAGCACCGCCACCACCTCCACAGGGTACGCGGGCGCAAGCTAAAGTAGGTCGTCTTTCTCACCGAGGGGACCCGCCTAAAGGTGTTTACGTTTCCTCCGCGCTTTCTTTCCGATTGGACGCTCCCCCTCACCCCCGCCGGAGGCTGTGACGGCGTTGACCTCCGGCGTCGACTGCGCATCGGGTGTCGCGGACGCGCGGACAGTAACGGGGGGGGGGAGCGGCGGCGGCGTCAGCCTTGGCCGCCTCAGATGTTTTGGCGGACTTGGAGGCGGGGTAGTTCTTTCTTATGTGCCCCACCTCCTTACAGGCGTGGCACCACACACCGTCCGACGTCCAGAAGACGCGGTAGGCGGTCCCCTCGTGTTGGACTGTAAAGGCGCCCTCTGTGTCCTCCTCCCGCGCCAGCTGAATAAAAAGCTGGCGCCGGAAGGAGAAGACGTGCCGAAGTCCGGCCTCCCTGCAGCCGAGCGGGATTGGAGTGATCCCCAATCTCACCTCCCCCAGTCGACGTAGGTGGGGGAGGAGCAGCTCACCCGAAACAAAGGGCGGGACGATGGAAAGGACGATTTGCTGCGCGGTGGCCTCAAGCGGATCCACTGGCAGGAAGGTCCCGCCTACGGTGAGCCCCTTTTCGACGGCCAGGGACACCGCCCGCGCCGACCCCAGGAAGAACATAGCCTTCCCGTACATTTTAGAGGCTGCTACGATGGCTGAGGGGCCGACAACCCCAGCCATGGTTTTGATGCAAGCCTCTATCGTCATGTTGGGGTGAGTGTAACTCTTCACCCCAAGCTTTTTAGTAAGTAATCTGAAAGGTGACGGGGCAGCAGAAGCAGCGGGATTAGCTGTGGCCGTGGCTGCCACACCCGCATACGACTTCGCTGGCCCCGCCGCCGGCGATGATGAGCTCGCCATAATGAGGTGTACTTACTAAAGGGCTACACCTACCCCAAGTCACAGGCCGGGTGATGTTGGAGATAGGCCTTGGTAGTTGTTTTTTTTGTCTTTTCCTCGAGCAGAGGGGGTTGTTTAAAGGTGAAGGCACACCTCTCCCATTGTTGAGTTGGAATTGGGAGAGGGGCCTTCTCCCCTCTGTTCAATTGGGTAATTAATGTAAAAGGTTGGAGGTGCCTCGTTAGAGAGAGAGACAATGAGAGAGAGAGAGGGGGGGTGGGAAGGAGGGAGGCCGCAGGGTTTGGTTCGCCACTCAGGATGGTGGGCGGGTGGGTGCTTGCAGGGGGGCACTCTCTGATGTTAACTATAGTCTTTGTTGAAGTTGGTCTTCTGGTGGGGGGAGAAGATGTCTTCACCTGGGTAAAAAAAGCTGGAGATGCCCAGGCTCAGTCCACCACCAGGTCTTAATGATGTTGTAGATTGGGTGAATAGTTGATGACTTCGCCTGGGCAGCTCCAGCTGTCCCAGGTCAAGCAATAGGCAAGGGGTGCTTGTTAATGGTGTGTGTGGCCTAGTTGTTAGCAAGAGCCACACACAAACTCACACACACCCCTTGCTGTTCCGGTCTTCTCCTTCTTCTTCCCTCCCCCCACCTAAAATACAAAGGGGTAAAAATTCACTTGGTTGCGCCTCTCGTTAGCGCCTTAAGAGGGCGCTAATGGGGCGCAAAGCCGCTAATGCCCGGGCGCAGCGATGTTTGCGCCGCTCGAGAACTTAACTTGAGATTGTGCGGCGGCGCTAAAACTTACCGCTGCGACCACCTGCGCGCGCAGATTGTGACGTCATTCCATGGTGCAACGCCCTTGTGGCGCCCCGGAGCGGAAATTGAGTGGCGCCCCCTGCCTTACCGCCTGGCGCTTCCAACGACCAGAAGACTGGAACGCTATCAATCGCTGTGGGGCTGGGGGGGGCGCTATTTAAAGGGGGCCTCTTCCTGTCTTTTATTGTTGGTGGCATTTTTGAACTACGCATTCTGAGAGAGAGAGGGAGAGACTTCTGGAGAGATTCAACGTTGTGTGAAGGAGTTTTGGGTACTGAGCAGCACTTTGCAGGTTCATTTTGATTTGCCATTCCTTGTATCGATTTAGCAGAGACTGTGGGAGCTGCACTCTGAGCTCTTTGCCTGGTACTCTCCATTGTTCTTTCCAGCACATTTGATGTGCAAGTCTCTCCATTCCGAGATTCAAGGCAGCAATGAACAGGATGTGGATGGAAAGCAAGATTAACCATCCCCTTTAAGAACTGGCCCGTGCCATTGTGTGTGTGTTCCATTGCTGACTGACATTACATGAGCTTCGCCAGCGCTCCGAGTTAGCGCCTCACTGCTTGGCCTTTGCGCCTTAAGAGAGGTTTGCAGCGCCTGCTTTAGCGCTCCACTCACCTCCCGGGGCGGTAAAAGTGAAGTTTCCTGTCAGTGCCGATAATTAGCGCCAGGCGCTAATATTTGCGTCCGGACGATATTTGCGCCCCAAATGGGGCGCGACCTAATTTCTACCCCAAAGTCTTTTGGAGAGTGCCATTTCAACACCCACCTGTAGATGTTTTTCTCAATGGCTCGCTCTCCCTCCTTCCAAGCAGATGTTGGTCTTGTTTCTCTTCTCCCCTCTCTCGTAATGGAGACCAGTTGGGGAGGCAGTGATGGAATGGCTTCCTTCTAGTTTTTTCCCTGGTCGCCTCTCCTCTCCTCTCTCTCTTCTGGCACCTCAGCAGTAGTAGTAGCTGCAGCAGCAACAGGCGTGGTGGAGGTGGAAAGGGTCTCCACTCTGCCCTTCGTGGCTCGGGCTCTTTCTTCTCTTCCACCCAACTCGCAGCATTCTATTTAAACTGCACTCAGTGCAAAATTGCACTGCAAAGCCTGTTTATATAGGCCCTGAAACAAAGGAGCTTGCTGAGCCCTGCCCTGCTACAGGAGAACCAGTTTAATCTAGTTCCCCTAATTAACTGCCTTCCGCTGCTCTGAATTGTCGGCTTTGTATATCCCTTTATAACCCTGCTTAAAGCTGCGAAATTTAGATTTTAAACAGTAAACAGTAACAGTAAATGTGAAACAAACAAAAGTTTGATTTTAGCAAACAGTTAAGACTCCCTGACTCACCCAACTCGCAGCACTCGGTTTAAACCGCACTCAGTTGCTGCTTTTTGCCGACACTACTTGTAGTGCTTTGTGTTACAGGTACATATTTAATTTCAGTACCCTTAACTTAATCTAGATCAAGTAAGTAGTCAAGAAACTACACTGTAAACTAAGTTACCTAATTACAAATTTAATTAAATAAAACAAGGTCATATAGGGATGGCAGTGCTGGTGGTGTGCCGCAACAGCAGCATGTGGGAGTTTGTGGAGAGCATTGTGATCCTGGACAACAACGTTTGCAGTAAGTGCCTGCATCAGGGACAGGAGGGTGTGACTACAACTCAGGCAGGTAAGGGGACCCCAGGTGCAGTGCTGGAGGGGCCTCAGCCTTTGCCCTTGTCCAACAGGTATGAGGTTCTTGCTGCCTGTGTGGATGAAGGGAAAGCCTGCAGGATGGATGAGCAAACTGACCATGGCACCATGGTGCAGGAGGCCATTCAAGTGGGGGGAGTGAAAGGGAATGTAGTTGTGGTAGGGGACAGTATAGTCAGGGGGATAGATACTGTGCTCTGCAGCTGCGACCAAGAGATCCAAAGGTTGTGTTGCCTGCCCGGTGCCAGGGTTAAAGAAATCTCCTCGTGACTGGAGAAGAACTTGGAGTGGGAGGGGGAGAATCCAGTTGTCGTGGTCCACGTAGGAACCAACGACATAGGTAGAACTAGGAATGAGGTTCTGTAGAGGGAGTTTGAGGAGCAAGGATCCAAATTAAAAAGCAGAACCTCAAAGACAATACCTTTGGTCATCCAAATGTTTCATTGGAAGAAATTGTGGCTCATCCAAGACTGAATGTCGGACAAGTTGACTGACAACGCAGAGGCAGTAGAGCGGTTGAGAGAGCTGGTAGTGAGGTAGAGCTGGGTGTCATCAGCGTACATGTGGACCCTGACGTCATGACTTCGGATGATGTTGTTGAGGGGAAGAATGTAGATGAGAAATAGAAGGGGGCCAAGGTTAGATCCTGTGGGGTCTCCAAAGGTAATCATCTCTGGATTGTTACCTGAGCCACGTGCAAATTAGCATATGGACAAACAGATTAGAGGTTTAAATGCGTGGCTCAAAGAGTGGTGTGGGATGAAGGGGTTTCAGTTCATGGGGCACTGGCACCAGTACTGGGGAAAGAGGGAGCTGTTCCTTTGGGACAGGCTCCATTTAAACCGGGCTGGGACCAGTGTCCTAGCGAACTGAATAACTAGGGCAGGAGACAGGGCTTTAAACTAATGAAGGGAGGATGGGAGGATTCAGGATAGAGTAAATTTAAAAGCAGTGAGAGAAATGTCAAGGCTCTAGAGCAGAGTAGATTTTGGGGTAAAAATAAGCAGTGTGGGTCAGGAAGGGTTAGAGAGAGTAAAAAAGGTAATAGGGCATCAGTGACTAAGGCGACATCAGGGAAAAATATAAATAAGTCAAAGCTAAAGGCACTATATCTGAATGCGCGAAGCATTCGCAACAAAATAGATGAATTAATAGCGCAGATAGAAATTAACAGGTTTGATCAAATAGCCATAATGGAGACGTAGTTGCAAAGTGGCCAAGGTTGGGAACTAAATATTCCAGGATACTTAACTTTTAGAAGAGATAGGCAAAATGGAAAAGGAGGTGGGGTAGCCCTGATAATAAAGGATGGGATAAAGACAGTAGAGAGAAAGGATCTTAGCTCCGAATATCAAGAAGTAGAATCAGTTTGGGTGGAGCTAAGAAACAGCAAGGGGCAGAAAACATTGGTGGGAGTTGTTTATAGGCCCCCAAACAATAGTTGTTATGTAGGGCAGAGTATAAATCAGGAAATTAGAGGCACATGTAACAAGGGTAATACAGTAATCATGGGGGACTTTAATCTACATATAGACTGGGCAAACCAAATTTGCAGTAATAGTGTGGAGAACGAATTCATGGAATGAATGCAAGATAGTTTTCTAGATCAGAATGTTGAGGAACCAACGAGGGAACAGGCTATTTTAGATCTAGTATTGTGCAATGAGAAAGGGTTAATTAATAAACTTGTAGTAAAGGGGACTTTAGGGAAGAGTGACCATAATATGATAGAATTTTATATTGAGTTTGAAAGTGATTTAATTAATTCCGAATCTGGGGTCTTAAATCTAAACAAAGCAAACTACGTATGTATGAGGGGCGAGTTGGCTAAGGTAGATTGGCAAACTACCTTAAAAGGTATGATGGTAGAGAAGCAATGGCTAGCATTTAAAGAATTAATACATAATTTACAACAAATATACATTCCTTTCAGGCACAAAAAACCCACAGGAAAAGTGGTCCAACTGTGGCTAACAAGAGAAGTTAAAGACAGTAGTAGATCAAAGGAAGAGGCTTATAATGACTGCCAATTAACCTCTCTTGTCTAGAAAGTAAACAATTATATGTGTGAAGTCTCATTCATTCAGGTTGTGAAGTGTTATTTAAAAATTGTCAGATTTTGAATATTACATGTACGTTCTTTTCCTTTCTGTCCCATTTATCTGTCTCTCTTAATCCATTCTTTCTTTCGCTCTCTTTATTTCTCTTTCTGTACCTGCTTTCCAACCTTCCGTTCTTCTCCAAAGTCCTTGAACGTGTTGTCACCTCCCAAATCCGTGCCCATCCTTCCCGCAATTCCATGTTTGCATCCCTCCATCACTCTCCCCAACATCTGTCTGAGGCTGAACCACACTGTTCACAACCTTGGTGTCATATTTGACCCTGAAATGAGCTTCCGACCACATATCCGCAGCATAACAAAGACCGCCTCTTTCAACCTCCGTAACCTCGCCCGTCTCCACCCTTGCCTCAGCTCATCCGCTGCTGAAACCCTCGTCCATGCCTTTGTTACCTCTAGACTTGACTATTCCAATGCACTCCTGGCTGGCCTCCCACATTCTACCCTACGTAAATTTGAGGTGATCGAAAACTTGGTTGTCCGTGTCCTAACTCCCACCAAGTTCCGTTCACCCATCACTCCTGTGCTCGCTGACCTACATTGGCTCCCGGTTAAGCAACGCCTCGATTTCAAAATTCTTAGCCTTGTTTTCAAATCCCTCCATGGCCTCGCCCCTTCCTATCTCTGTAATCTGCTTCAGCCCCACAACCCCCCCCGAGATATCTGCGCTCCTCTAATTCTGCCCTCTTAAGCAGCGCCGATTACAATCGCTCCACCATTGGTGGCCGTGCTTTCTGTTGCCTAGGCCCTAAGCTCTGGAATTCTCTGCCTAAACCTCTCCACCTCTCTTTCCTCCTTCAAGACGCTCCTTAAAACCTACCTCTTTGACCAAGCTTTTGGTCACCTGCCCTAATTTCTGCTTATGTGGCTCGGTGTCAAATTTTTTTGTCTTTTAATACGCCTGTGAAGTGCCTTGGGGTATTTTACTACTTTAAAGGCGCTATATAATTACAAGTTATTGTTGTTGATTTGACATTGAATTCACCCACTCTAATTCACCCTCCTTCTCATTACTTCCTGTTTATTTCTCAATCCTTTAATCTCATTGGTTAAGGAGATACACAGTGTGTCATGTTGTTCACCAAGATCCCGGATGCCCAGTTGCCCTCGCTGCGCCGATATCAGCGCGTACTTCCAGCAACTTTGTGGGCAAAAATGTTTAACACCTCACGTGCATGAATAAGTCTAACTGACGGAGCACGCCACCAGATGCCCCGCACCAACAACATCTGGCCCAAGAGAATGATGTCAGCAAAATAATTAACCAGGGTGGAGGGGGAAGGGGGCATATCAGCTGAACCCCACCCAGTCCTCCCCTAACATCCACACATGCAAATTTCTAGGGGTCACTAATTGGGAGTAGGAACTCTGACTCATTTCCCCCCATTGGGCATGGGGGTCCTGAGGCCAATTGTATTGACCAACCACTGGCTAATTCAATATAGGGCAGGGATGCAACCTGATACCTTTTTGAGCTGTCTCACTCATCACCACACTGCTAAATGCATTTTGTCACTGCACCGTCAAAGTGTCTCAGTTGTGAGCACTGGATGTGTCTAGGCAGAGCATTCTGGCAACTTTAAAATGATGTTCACCGCAGTCCTCGACAACAGCAATAATTGGCAGACCAGGTAGCCTTGTGATTTATGCTGAAGTTATTTACAGCTTTATTCTCTTTGTTTTTAACCACATCACACAACATCTGGCTTAGACAGGTGACAATGACTTGCTCCCAGAGCTTTACTATAGCTACTGCAGGTTCAGTGGCTCAGGTGATTCCCATTCTCATTCGGTGAGGACAAACCTTATATCCATGACAGGCCAGCTCAAACCAGCAAATCACCAAGGTGGGAATCACAAGGTCATTGTAGTCATTGTTTGCCAATTTATGTCATATTACCAATATTTCTATTCAATTCTCCAACAGGATCTGGATATCATTTTCTCTCAATATGGAGTGTCCTGGATGGAAAAGCAGATTACAGGTTGCATCTGTTCTTACTATCATTATCACCCTGTCTTGTCCAATAACCCAGGCGGCTAATATATTGGTTGTACCTATCGGTGGAAGTCACTGGGTCAATATGAGAATTCTAATAGAAGAACTGAGACTTCATGGGCACGACATCACTGTGCTTTATTCCTCAACAGCTTGGTACATCAAAGAGAGACCAGATCTATATCGATCCATTGTAGTTCAACTGCAAGGAAGCTTTGAGGAAACTGCAAATAAAGACGTTATGGCAAGTTTTTTACAAAAGGCACTGGAAGCTTTACAGACTGGTTGGACTCCATGGGGCTTTGTTAAGTTCCAGCATGAAATAACGTCTTTTCTTCACGACTATCATCTTGCGACTCGAGAGCTTAACATTGCAATTTTTGAAAACAAAGGTTTGTTAAACCAACTTGAAGATGCAAACTTTGACTTAATACTTACAGATCCTTTTTTTGGTACCGGGTCAATGCTTGCTTATTATTTTAAACTCCCTTTGGTGTATAATGTCCGCTGGATCACCAGTGGAGAAGCTCATTTCCTCTTTGCCCCATCGCCACCTTCCTATATCCCAATCCCTGGCTCACAATTGACAGACAAAATGAATTTTCTCCAAAGAACACAAAATGTTGTACAATATCTTTTTCAACTATCCATTGCAGAATTTTTCACTTACCCCATTTACAATGAACTCTGCCATCGCTATCTGGGCCCAGACACAGACATCAAGACAATTCTCCTCAGGGCAGATGTGTGGCTCATGAGAGTAGATTTTATATTTGAATTCCCGAGACCCACCATGCCAAATATTGTGTACATTGGAGGGTTCCAGTGTAAACCACCCAAACCTCTAGCAGCAGAGTTTGAAGAGTTTGTCCAAAGCTCAGGGAAGCATGGGATTATTGTGATGTCATTGGGGACCAGTGTCAGCTCTTTGCCAATGCATATTACAATGAAAATAGCAGAGGCCTTTGCTCAAGTACCCCAGAAAGTTATTTGGAGATATGATGGAAAGATCCCTGCCAACATAGGAAATAATATACTACTGGCAAAATGGATCCCTCAGAATGACCTGCTAGGGCACCCCAAGACACGAGCCTTCATTGCCCATGGTGGCACCAATGGAGTTTATGAAGCCATCTATCATGGGGTGCCAGTAGTTGGCATACCTCTGCTTTTTGACCAGTTTGAAAATTTAATTAGACTTGAAATCCGGGGTGCAGCAAAAGTGATTGATGTCGCAACCATGCAGCCAACAGATCTATTGCAGGCACTTAACGAGGTCATAAACAACACATCTTATCGGGATAACATGCAGAAACTCTCTGCTCTCCACAGGGACCAACCAGAGTCTCCAATGGAGAGAGCCATTTTCTGGATTGAGTATGTTGCACGACACAAAGGTGCAGCACATTTGCGCTCAGAATTTTACCGACTCCCCTGGTACGCTTACTATTGTGTAGATGTGATGATCTTCCTGTTGTTTGTGTTAATATTGGTCACAGTGCTGACGGTTCTAATATTGAAGAAACTTTGTAACATCGCTCGGAAGAAAAAGCAAAAAACTCAGTAAGATTTATCCTATTGAATTGGGAGAGGGGCTTTGAGTTCTTTCGATATAATAGTAAGTTTTAATCCAGTATCCAATGCATGCAGCCCCCTTTCTAGATATCATGAATTTTAACAAAGGCTTTTAGGAAAGTGTCACAGGAGTGGCATGTCAGTCAATAGTAGTTCTGGTGTGTAGATATGGAGAGGGAAATGCTGCACTTAAATCAAATTTTATAGGAAAGAACAACATGTTTTTCAAGAATAATTCAAAACTAGTCATCATATTAGTTCACGTGTGGTTGAGAATGTAAACTAAGAATGTGACACTTCTGGGATTCACTGGCGGAGAGGCCCATTTCCCCCCACAATCATCCCACCCACTCTCTAATGGCCATAGATTTCCACCACAGCTCTTTCTGGATTTGTCAGCCTGTTTGGTTCCTCAACCATACCCTCCATTGGTGTTGGTCATGGCCTGGCAAGTTGAAGTCACGTTTCTCTTTAGTGAGCTTCACCATACCCTGGAAATATTTCCTCAGCTGCTGCCTGGATCAGCTGGTGTTCAACTGCCTTGTTATTTCCTCCCAAACATTCTCTGTAGCAGTTGGGTTGGGGGTTTCGCCCCCTGTAGACAGTAATTCCTGAATAATTACTTACATTTCCACGTCTGTAAATCAATTTGCTTCTCGTTTTCCCAGCTACACTTTCTGATCAGTAAATTTGGATTATGGGGTTAACTGTGTTCAGAACTCAGCTCAGATAGGATGGTCTCATTTACTGAAAGGCAGATATCATGTTGGTGCTGAGCAGCAAATGCTGCATTCCCACATGTTGGGATGTTGTATGACTTGTGCAATCATTTCCTTCATTTGGTGGGCCTGAATGTATGGCAGGTGTAAACAGCAGGCCTCACATACGCTGCTGTGAACTCCATGCCACACCATTATGCACTAAACTTGCCATAAAAATGTACAATGGTGTCTGTTAAATAGTTATCAGCAATTCTGCTGAAGTCTGGGAAAACAGAAAGAGTTAATTATAAGAACCATGGGTCCTTCCAAGACATTCCTGCTAAGGATCTTCGACAGTTAACATCTATTTCCCAAAAGACGGTCAGAGCTAGATACACTCAGGCTTGTCAAGGTTAAATGGAGGGTCATGTATGTTGAACCATCAAAGAACAACATACTCTTCCTGTCTGATTTTAAAATGTTGTTAATTATATAATCATCAGTATTAATAAAGAAATGTTACTGTACGATTTGTCTGACTTCTTAGATGATTTTGGCAAGTAGAGGCTAACTCTTTCACGCCTGCATCCTAACAGGGAATTGATGATGTAATTTGGATCTGTTGATGTAAGACAATTAAGCCAAATTTAGGCATCTGGTGCCTCTCGTACTGGTCAGTAATTTTCTGGATGGTTTCCCTGATGCTTTTTGTAGTAACAATGTTCGATTATTTACGACTGTTTCAATAAGTTTATTCTGTTGTAAGTAATCCGACAGACCATTAATTATTCATTCACTCCATACATATAGCGACACCCTCCACCAATTTAACAGTTTCCAGTTTCCTGGCCCTAACCGTCTCCTTTTCACCATGGACGTCAATCCCTGTACACCTCCATCCCCCACCAGGACAGCCTGAGGGCTCCCCGCTTCTTCCTTGAATACAGGCCCAACCAGTCCCCATCAACCCCACCCTCCTCCGCTTGACTGAACTTGTTCTCACATTGAACAACTTGTCCTTTGACTCCACTCACTTCCTCCAAATAAAAGGTGTTGCTATGGGAACCCGTATGGGTCCGAGCTATGCATTAATTTTCGTGGGATTTGTGGAACATTCTTTGTTCCAGTCCTACTCGGGTCCCCTCTCTCACCTCTTTTTCCGGTACAATGATGGCTGTTTATCTGTGCTGTTTCCTGCTCTCACCCCGAACTGGAAAATGTAATCAACTTTGCTTCTAATTTCAACCCTTCCCTTGCCTTCATATGGTCCATCTCAGACTCTTCCCTTCCTTTCCTCGACTTCTCTGTCTCCATTTCCTGGCTATTGACCAATATCCACTATAAGCCCACTGACTCCCACAGCTACCTTGACTGCACTTCCTCCCACCCTGCTACCTGTAAGGACTCTATTCTATTCTCCCAGTTTCTCCGTCTCCATCGCATCTGTTCTGACCATGCCACCTTCCATACCAGTGCTTCTGATATGCTCTCCTTTTTCCTGAAACAAAGGATTCCCCTCCATCGTGGTTGACCAGGTCCTCGACCGTGTCCATTCCATTTCCCACACTTCTGCTCTCAGCCCTTCCCCTCACTCCCAGAACCAGGATAGGGTTTCTCTTGTCCTCACCTTCCAACCCACCAGCTTCCACATTCAACGGATCATCCTCCGCCATTTCTGTCACCTCCAGCGTAATCCCCACATATATATTTTGGCCTGGCCTCCTTTCTGCCGAGTGCCCTGTGGCTGGGTTGAACCCTGAATACGAGCACTCAAGGCAATTGAGATGGAACCCATCTGGGGTTCCAAGTCTGGGTCCTGGCCTGAACACCCACCACCACCCAAAAAAAACGCCAGCATTTCTGTCATATCAGCTCTTAATAAAGTAACCTACTGAGCAGGGAGGCCATCAGCAACAGTACCAGCTGTGCCTTAGTTTTCACTCTTTGACTGATGTTTCAAAGGTATTCAGCTCCATTTCCACTGGCACCCGAAACTATCCTGTTAATGACCTTAACCAAAACCTTAATCTCAACATGGAGGCAGATGAAACCCGAACCCAAAAACGGACGGAAGTCTCATATTAATCTCGCCCCTGACCTTAACCCTGTTGTGGAGGGTAAAGTTAACCGTAAAATCTTACCCTCATTTTAACACAATACGAAGGTAACACTAACCCGCATCCTAGCTCTAACTTTAATGCTAACCCTACTGTGGATGTTCACACTAACTGTAACTTTCACTCCACTTCTGCTCGGCATCTCTTTTGCAGAAGGTTTCAAGGCTGCCCAGAGTGTTCCGATTTTCTATTTTTAGTGTCTCAGAGACGTACAAAGAGGGGCAGAGAGGAAAAAGGAGGCAGTAGGAGCGCAAGACAAACAAGAAAACAGAAAGCACGCAAATATTTAGCAGGGAGACAAGCAGAAAACAGATACATGGAGAGAGAAACAAACACATGCGTTGGTACTTTCCATGAAAATGGAACAATTCGGAATCAAGGGGTTAATTCTAAAGGCAATGGTGACTCAGAAGAAACACTCCATATGAACTCATCAGTCGTCCATGCCAACAGAAAGATAATTGCAAAACGCGAATAATAGATCGCATGAGGATTAACTTTACACAATCAGAAACTCACTTCGAGTTTGGACCTACCAGTTGGATTAAATTACTGTACTCTTTCCTTCAGTTGAAATCTCAGCTACCCGGAATACAAGACTTTCTACAGCGCTCGATTTGTGCTTCTTCAGTAAGTGAAAGATTACAATTTCATGACAAAGAGTTTTGTAAACTACAAGTTAAAATTAATCTTTCGGATGCAGTCAATATCCAGCCTGAGACCAGACAGGCAGAGAATGCATTTAGATTTTGTACGAACTGCTGTTCAAAAATAGTACTTGTGGAAATCAGAATTTCTAGTGGCTCAGAGACATATAAAAATGGGCAGAGAGGAAAAAGGAGGCAGAAGGAGTGCAAGAAAACAGAAAGCACGCAAATATTTAACAGGGAGACAAGCAGACAGACAGATACATGGAGAGAGAAACAATCAAAGCACAGAGTGGACTTGAACAGAGAGTTTTATTTGGGAATTTTGAAAGGGTGGGAATTGGGAGAAGTGGGAGAAGGAGTTGCTGCTTTTTGCCGACACCACTTGTAGTGCTTTGTGTTACAGGTAGATATGTAATTTCATTACCCATAACTTAATCTAGATCGACTAAGTAGTCAAGAAACTACACTGTAAACTAAGTTACCTAATTACAAATTTAATTACATTTAATTAAATAAAACGAGGTCATATAGGGATGGCAGTGCAGTTGGTGTGCCGCAACTGCAGCATGTGGGAGTTTGTGGAGAGCATTGTGATCCCGGACAACCACGTTTTCAGTAAGTGCCTGCATCTTGAGGAACTTCAGCTCAGAGTTTGTGAGCTGAGTCTGAGGTGCATACATTGCAGGGATGAGGAGAGTTACCTGGACACTTTGCTCCAGTAGGCAGTCACACCCATTAGGTTAAGTAGTGGTACAGGTCTGGTTAATGGTCAGGGACAGGAGGGTGTGACTGCAACTCAGGCAGGTAAGGGGACCCCAGGTGCAGTGCTGGAGGAGCCTCAGCCTTTGCCCTTGACCAATAGGTATGAGGTTCTTGCTGCCTGTGTGGATGAAGGGAAAGCCTGCAGGATGGATGAGCAAACTGACCATGGCATCATGGTGCAGGAGGCCATTCAAGTGGGGGGAGTGAAAGGGAATGTAGTTGTGGTAGGGGACAGTATAGTCAGGGGGATAGATACTGTTCTCTGCAGCTGCGACCGAGAGTTCTGAAGGTTGTGTTGCCTGTCCGGTGCCAGGGTTAAAGACATCTCGCGGCTGGAGAAGAACTTGGAGTGGGAGGGGGAGGATCCAGTTGTCGTGGTCCATGTAGGAACCAACGACATAGGGAGAACTAGGAATGAGGTTCTGCCGAGGGAGTTTGAGGAGCAAGGATCCAAATTAAAATGCAGAACCTCAAAGACAATGCCTTTGGTCATCCCAATGATTCATTGGAGGAAATTTTGGCTCATCCAAGACTGCATGTCGGACACGTTGTCTGAAAACACAGAGGCAGTAGAGGGGTTGAGAGAGCTGGTAGTGAGGTAGAGCTGAGTGTCATCAGCGTACATGTGGACCCTGACGTCATGTCCTCAGATGATGTCGTTGAGGGGAAGAATGCAGATGAGAAATAGCAGGGGGCCAAGGTTAGATCCTGTGGGGACTCCAAAGGTAATCATCTCTGGATTGTTATCTGAGCCACGCGGAAATTGGCAGAGGGACAAACAGATTAGAGGTTTAAATGCGTGGCTCAGAGAGTGGTGTGGGAGGATGGCGTTTCAGTTCATGGGGCACTGGCACCAGTACTGGGGAAAGAGGGAGCTGTTCCTTTGGGACAGGCTCCATTTAAACCAGGCTGGGACCAGTGTCCTAGCAAACTGATTAACTAGGGCAGTAGACAGGGCTTTAAACTAATGAAGGGGGGTGGGAGGATTCAGGAAAGAGTAAATTTAAAAGCAGTGAGAGAAATGTCAAGGCTCTAGAGTAGAGTAGATTTTTGGGTAAATATAAGCAGTGTGGGTCAGGAAGGGACAGAGAGAGTAACAAAGGTAATAAGGCATCAGTGACTGAGGTGACATTAGGGAAAAATATAAATAAGTCAAAGCTAAAGGCATTCTTCTTCTTCTTAGGCAGTCTCTCGGAACCGAGGATGTATATCTGAATGCGCGAAGCATTCACAACAGAATAGATGAATTAATAGTGCAGTTAGAAATTAACAGGTTTGATCAAATAGCCATAATGGAGACGTGGTTGCAAAGTGGCCAAGGTTGGGAACTAAATATTCTAGGATACTTAACTATTAGAAGCGATAGACAAAATGGAAAAGGAGGAGGGGTAGCCCTGATAATAAAGAATGGGATAAAGACAGTAGAGAGAAAGGATCTTAGCTCCGAAAATCAAGAAGTAGAATCAGTTTGGGTGGAGCTAAGAAACATCAAGGGGCAGAAAACATTGGTGGGAGTTGTTTATAGGCCCCCAAACAATAGTTGTTATGTAGGGCAGAGTATAAATCAGGAAATTAGAGGCGCATGTAACAAGGGTAATACAGTAATCATGGGGGACTTTAATCTACATATAGACTGGGCAAACCAAATTTGCAATAATAGTGTGGAGGACGAATTCATGGAATGATTGCTCGATAGTTTTCTCGATTAGTATGTTGAGGAACCAACTAGGGGGAAGGCTTATTTTAGATCTAGTATTGTGCAATGAGAAAGGGTTAATTAATAACCTTGCAGTAAAGGGGCCTTTAGGGAAGAGTTACCATAATATGATAGAATTTTATATTGAGTTTGAAAGTGATTTAATTAATTCCGAATCTAGGGTCTTAAACCTAAAAAAAGCAAACTATGTATGTATGAGGGGTGAGTTGGCTAAGGTAGATTGGGAAATTACATTAAAAGGTATGACGGTAGAGAAACAATGGCTAGCATTTAAAGAATTAATACATAATTTACAACAAATATACATTCCTTTAAGGCACAAAAACCCCACAGGAAAAGTGGTCCAACTGTGGCTAACAAGAGAAGTTAAAGACAGTATTAGATCAAAGGAAGAGGCTTATAATGTTGCCAAAAATAGTAAGCATGAGGATTGGGAAGATTTTAGAATTCAGCAAAGGAGGACCAAGAAATTGATAAAGAAAGGGAAAATAGAATATGAGAGTAAACTAGCGAGAAACATAAAAACAGACTGTAAAAGCTTCTATAGGTATGTAAAAAGGAAAAGATTAGCAAAAGAAAATGTGGGTCCCTTACAGGCTGAGACAAGAGAAATTATAATGGGGAATAAGGAAATGGCAGAGAAATTAAACAAATACTTTGGGCTGGATTTTACTTACTGAGACGAGTTGGGTGCGGGACTGATGTCTTCCGGGTTCTAGTCCCGCCCCCAGCAACGTCCAACGCACAGACGCTATTTTCCCCTGATTGGCCTTGTTAAGCCCGCCCTGTGGGCTAGCTGGCCAATTAAAGGAAAGCCGGTGTCAGATGACATCAGTTGATGACGCTTCATCTGCCACTTTTTTTAAAGGCACATGAGCCATAATTTTTGACAGATGATTTGACAGTGTTTAACAGCTTTGAGGTGCTGTCAAACACTGACAATCCCAGTACCATGGTGAGCCCTTGCACTCAGACTCTCCAATGACTCTCTCTTTAGGATAAAACAATTGGCAGCTGCAGCTGAGGGTACAGAAACGATCTGTCACTTCTCCCAATGAGGTGAGGCCACACAAACACTTCAAAGCTTGTCACCTACAGAAAAATCTAAACACGTTAAAAATGACTTTCCCAACATTTCCTTACCTCTGATACTCACCAGAGTCCCATTGCATCCTTCACACCACTTCTGCAGCTGTCATCTATACTCAAACATAACAACAGACCCACAGCACACCTCACTTACCCTGGCGGGGTTCCCCGACGTCAGGAAGCCCGCAGCAGAAGACACAAAATGGCAAAAAGCCTCTTAACTGCCTGTTAACTACCTGTTAACAGGCAGTTAAGTGGCTATAATCCTCTTCCCGCCGCTAGGAGTCGGGTCCCTGTGCAAATCGGGGATCCGACTCGCGGGAAGATTGGTTGGAGGCGGGTTGGAAGCTGGTAAAATCCAGCCCTTTGTATCTGTCTTCACGGAAGAAGATGCAAAAAACTACCCGGAAATAGTGGTGAACCAAGGCTCTACTGAGAATGAGGAAATGAAAGAAGTGAGTAATAGTGAAAAAATAGTACTGGAGAAATTAATGGGACTGAAAGCCAATAAATCCCCTGGACCTGATGGCCTACATCCTTGGGTTTTGAAAAAGGTGGCTATAGAGATAGTGGATGCAATGGTTGTCATTTTCCAAAATTCCATAGATTCTAGAATGGTTCCTGTGGATTGGAAGGTAGCAAATGTAACCCCACTATTTAAGAAAGGAGGGAGAGAGAAAACGGGAAACTGCAGACCAGTTAGCCTGACATCAGTCGTAGGGAAAATGCTCGAATCTATTATTAAGGACGTGGTAACAGGGCACTTAGAAAATAATAATAGGATTGGGCAGAGTCAACACGAATTTATGAAAGGGAAATCGTGTTTGACAAATCTGTTAGAGTTTTTTGATGTTGTAACTAGCAGAATCCAGTTGTCGTGGTCCATGTTGGTACCAATGACATAGATAGGACAAGGAAAGAGGTTCTGCTGAGGGAGTTTGAGCAGCTAGGGGCCAAATTAAAAAGCAGAACCTCGAGGGTAATAATCTCTGGATTACTACCTGAGCCACGAGCAAATTTGGCTAGGGTAAATAAAATCAGGGAGTTGAATGCGTGGCTCAAAGACTGGTGTGGGAAAAATGGGATTTGCTTCTTGGGACACTGGCACCAGTACTGGGGCAGGAGAGAGCTGTTCCGTTGGGACGGACTTCACTTGGCCAGTGCTGGGACTAGTGTCCTGGCGAATCGAATAACTAGGGCTGTGGAGAGGGCTTTAAACTAATTAGTGGGGGGGGAGGTTTCAAGAGAGCAAAAAATAAAAATGACAACAGAGAGGGTCATAGACATAGGTAGCAGTCGGGGAATCACAAATCAGAGCGTGGCAGGAAGGGACAGAGTGTGTGGAGTAAAAGGTAAAGTGGTAAAAAGTGAAAAAGCAGGAACTAAGTGCCACAAAGCATATTTGAAAGTTCTCTATCTGAATGCACATAGCATTCGTAACAAAATAGACGAGTTAATGGCACAAATAACTACATATGGTTATGATATTGTGGCCATTACAGAAACATGGCTGCAGGGTGACAATGCCTGGGAATTAAACATACCAGGTTATTTAACGATCAGGAAGGACAGGCAGGAAGGAAGGGGAGGTGGGGTGGCTATGTTAATAAAGGAAGGAATCACTGTAATACAGAGTAATGATATTGGGTCAAAAAATCATGATAATGAAACAGTTTGGGTGGAGATAAGGAATAATAAGGGGAAAAAAACACTAGTGGGCGTAGTCTATAGGCCTCCGAACAGTTGCAACTCTGTTGGACGGAGTATCAATCAGGAAATAGTTGAGGCATGTAATAAGGGAACATCTATAATTATGGGGGATTTTAACTATCATATTAATTGGACAAATCAAATGGGGCAGGGCTGCCTTGAGGATGAGTTCATTGAGTGTATTAGGGATGGGTTTCTTGAGCAGTATGTAACTGAACCGACCAGGGGGCAATCAACCTTAGATCTGGTCCTGTGTAACGAGACAGGATTAATTAAAAATGTTCTAGTAAAGGATCCCCTTGGAATGAGTGACCATAACATGGTTGAATTCCATATTCAATTAGAGGGTGAGAAGGTTGGATCTCAAACAAGCGTGCCAAGCTTGAATAAAGGAGACTATGAAGGTATGCGAGCGGAATTGAGTAGAGTGGATTGGGAAAATAGATTAAAGGGTAAGACGACACATGATCAGTGGTGTACATTCAAGGAGTTATTTTACAACTTCCAAAAAAAATATATTCCACTGAAAAGAAAAGGGTGTAAAAGAAAGGACAGTCATCCGTGGCTAAGTAAAGAAATTAAGGATAGTATTCGACTAAAAACAAGGGCATATAAGGTAGCAAAATCTAGTGGGAGGACAGAGGATTGGGAAAACTTTAAAAGGCAGCAAAAAATAACAAAAAGATTGATTAAGAAAGGGAAGATAGATTATGAAAGTAAATTAGCAAAAAATATAAAAACAGATAGTAAGAGTTTTTATAGTTATATAAAAAGAAAAAGGGTGGCTAAAGTAAATGTTGGTCCCTTAGAGGATGAGACCGGGAAATTAATGGTGGGAAATATGGAGATGGCAAAAACACTGAATGAATATTTTGTATCAGTCTTTACAGTAGAGGACACTAAGAATATCCCAACACTGGACAAACAGGGGGCTATAGGGGGAGAGGAGCTAAACACGATCCAAATCACTAAGGAAGTGGTACTCGGTAAAATAATGGGACTCAAGGCGGATAAATCACCTGGACCTGATGGCTTACATCCTAGAGTCTTGAAGGAAGTGGCGGTAGGGATTGTAGATGCATTGGTAATAATTTTTCAAAACTCCCTGGATTCCGCTAAGGTCCCGGCAGACTGGAAAACTGCTAATGTAACACCCTTATTTAAAAAGGGCAGTAGACAGAAGGCTGTACAGTAGCCTAACATCTGTGGTAGGTAAAATTTTGGAGTCCATTATTAAGGAAACAGTAACAGGACATTTGGATAATCATAATTTAATAGGACAAAGTCAGCATGGTTTTACGAAGGGGAAGTCATGTTTGACAAATTTGCTGGAGTTCTTTGAGGAAGTAACATATAGAGTGGATAAAGGGGAACCAGTGGACGTAGTGTATTTAGACTTCCAAAAGGCATTTGACAAGGTGCCACTCAAAAGATTATTGCTTAAGGTAAAAAATCACGGGATTGGGGGTAATATTCTGGCATGGATAGAGGATTGGCTATCTAACAGAAAGCAAAGAGTTGGGATAAATGGTTCATTCTCAGACTGGCAATCAGTAACTAATGGTGTTCCACAGGGGTCAGTGCTGGGTCCCCAACTCTTTACAATCTATATTAACGATTTGGAGGAAGGGACCAAGTGTAACATATCAAAATTTGCAGATGATACAAAGATGGGAGGGAAAGTAGTGAGTGAGGAGGACATAAAAAACCTGCAAGGGGACATAGACAGGCTAAGTAAGTGGGCAGAGATTTGGCAGATGGAATACAACACTGGAAAGTGTGAGGTGATGCACTTTGGCAGGAAAAATCCTAGAGCAATTTATTATCTTAATGGCAAGAAACTGGAGAGTACTGAAGTGCAAAGGGATCTGGGGGTCCTGGTGCACGAAACTCAAAAGGTTAGTATGCAGGTGCAGCAAGTGATTAAGAAGGCAAATGGAATGTTGGCTTTCATTGCTAGGGGGATAGAATATAAAAATAGGGAGGTATTGCTTCAGTTGTACAAGGTATTGGTGAGACCGCACCTGGAATACTGCATACAGTTTTGGTGTCCTTACTTAAGGAAAGACATCCTTGCTCTCGAGGCAGTGCAAAAAAGGTTCACTCGGTTAATCCCGGGGATGAGGGGGTGGTCATATGAGGAGAGGTTGGGTAGATTGGGACTCTACTCATTGGAGTTCAGAAGAATGAGAGGCGATCTTATTGAAACATATAAGATTGTGAAGGGGTTGGATCGGGTGGATGCGGGGAGGATGTTCCCGATGACGGGTGAGACTAGAACTAGGGGACATAGTCTTAGAATAAGGGGCTGCTCTTTCAAAACCGAGATGAGGAGGAACTACTTCACTCAGAGGGTGGTAGGTCCATGGAATATGCTGCCACAAAAAGCTGTAGAAGCTACATCATTAAATAAATTTAAAACAGAAATAGACAGTTTCCTAGAAGTAAAGGGCATTAAGGGTTACGGGGAGCGGGCAGGAATTTGGACATGAGTCTAGGTTCGGATCGGTCATGGCCCTGTGGGTAGTGGAGCGGGCCCAGGGACCGTGTAGCCTGATTCTGCTCCTATTTCGTGTGTGCAATTCTGTTAGATGCAGGAGATGGTTCTGTGATAGATAGTAGATTGGCGGTTAGGATCAGATCAGCCATGATCTTATTGAATGGCGGAGCAGGCTCGAGGGGCCAATTGGCCTACTCCTGCTCCTATTTCTTATGTTCTTATGTTCTTATAAATAAGGGGGAACCAGTGGATGTGGTGTATTTGGATTTTCAGAAGGCATTCGATAAGGTGCCACACAAGAGGTTATTAAACAAAATTAGGGCTCATGGGATTGGGGGTAATATACTGGCATGGATTGAGGATTGGTTAAGGGACAGAAAACAGAAAGTAGGAATAAATGGGTCATTTTCGGGTTGGCAGACTGTAACTAGTGGGGTACCACAAGGATCAGTGCTTGGGCTTCAGCTATTCACAATCTACATCAATGATTTGGATTAGGGGACCGAATGTAATATATCCAAGTTTGCTGATGATACAAAGCTTGGTGGGAACGTAAGTTGTGATGAGGATGCAAGGAGGTTTCAAGGGGATATAGACAAGCTAAGTGAGTGGGCAAGAACATGGCAAATGGAATATAATGTGGAGAAATGTGAAGTTATCCACTTTGGTAGGAAAAATAGAAAAGCAGAGTATTTTTTTAAATGGTGAGAGATTGGGAAATGTTGGTATTCAGAGGGATCTGGGTGTCCTTGTACACGAATCACTGAAAGTTAACATGCAGGTACAGCAAGCAATTAGGAAAGCAAATGGTATGTTGGCCTTTATTACAAGAGGATTTGAGTATAAGAGTAAAGACATCTTACTGCAATTATATAGGGCCCTGGTGAGACCACACCTGGAGTATTGTGTACAGTTTTGGCCTCCTTACCTAAGGAAGGATATACTTGCCATAGAGGGAGTGCAACGAATGTTCACCAGAATGGTTCCTGGGATGGGGGGATTGTCCTATGAGGAGAGATTGAGTAGACTGGGCCTATATTCTCCAGAGTTTAGAAGAATGAGAGGCGATCTCATTGAAACATACAAAATTCTTACAGGGCTTGACAGGGTAGATGCAGGGAGGAATTTTCTCCTGGTTGGGGAATCGAGAACCAGGGGTCACAGTCTCAGAATAAGGGGTCGGCCATTTAGGACTGAGATGAGGAGAAACTTCTTCACTCAGAGGGTGGTGAATCTTTGCAATTCTCTACCCCAGAGGGCTGTGGAGGCTCAGTCGATGAGTATATTCAAGAAAGAGATCAATAGATTTTTGAATATTAAGGGAATCAAGGGATATGGGGATAGTGCAGGAAAGTGGAGTTGAGGTAGAAGATCAGCCATGATCTTATTGAATAGTGGAGCAGGCTCGAAGGGCCAAATGGCCGACTCCTGCTCCTATTTCTTATGTTCTTATATTAAACCAGGGCAGCAGAAGCCCAGACTTCAGTTGTGGTGCCCAGACTTTTCTTCAGGGGGACGGAGGTGCACTCCTGCTGCTATTCACCCCACTAAGGAAAGTTTTTTTTCAAATGGGATGACCACGGCAGTCACTCCACGAAGGAGTGGGTTAAAATTCCATCAGGGTCCCATGGTTTTTCCATTGGAAAGCTGGCAAGCGGCCTGCGCGGGATCTGCCGAGCGCTGCGCGGCCGCTTAACACGAACATCGGTGACCGCGGCAGGCACTCTGCTGAGGAGCGGGTTAAAGTTCCATCAGGGTCCCCCATTTGCGTTTGATGAATGATCTCCACTGGAGTCCAGTGGGACCCTCATCCGCCACCAAAACCAGCAGTGTTAAAATTGCAGCTCACCGGGAACGGAGCAAGAACATTTCTCCGAAACTCTCCCTTCAATTTTTGATGATATCAATTTTGCCTTCTAGTTACCAACTCACTGACCAGTAGAAATTGTTTTTGCATATTTACCCTTGTGAAAACTTCTCTTAAGCTTATTTGCTCTTGCAAAAGAGTGCGGCAATTTCTCTCGTCTCTCCTCATAACTAACACTTTTCATGCTTCGCATCCCTGGTACCATCGTAATGAATCCGTTCTGTACCCTCTCCATGGCTCTTGACAGCCATCCTAAAGTAATGCCCAAAACAGGACCCTGTGGCGGATCGCCACCTAAACGGGCATAATCCACTCTTCCGTCCGTGGACAAATATCCAGCACCTTCCCTTTAAGGCACCTTACCTTTAAGGCAGGATGGGCGGGGCCTCAGGATTTGCCCAGAGAATTCTGGGAGCTTTTCTGTTCAGCCATTTTACCTTGCAGTTGATTAAAAAGTCTCTTGTTTAACACACATGGATTCAGCCTTAATTCGTGTTTCGCGGCAGCCTCAACATTGGTGACCCCGACGCTCAGAACGTATTCCGAGCACTGCAATGGCGGACACGAATGCAGTTTCCATGAAACTGCCGGAGTTTTGGGAAAACCAGCCCGAAGCCTGGTTTCTCCAAGCTGAATCGTGCTTCCGGCTGCGAAGCATCACCACAGATGGGACGCAGTACGACTATCTCGTCACATCACTCGGAAGCACCACAGTTTTGAAGGTTTGTACAATGCTGCAGAACCCACCAGAGGAAGGCAAGTACGCACATCTCAAGACAGTGCTCCTTAAAAAATTTACGGCCTCGGCATATCAGCGAAACTGCCACCTCCTCGACCTTCCAGGCCTCGGTGATGCCTTACCGTCAGACCTCCTCTCCCACATGCTCTCCCTCACCGACGAGAGCCCACCCGGATCCCTCTTCCGCACGCTGTTCATCCGCCAGCTCCCTCTCAGCATCCGCCCAGCGATCGTGGCATCCGGCCTCACGAACCTGGAAGCCCTGGCTGATAAGGCCGACAAGCTGCTGTCCGCTCACTCCAGCCGCGACGTCACTCCGGACCTGGCAGCCAATGCCTGGGTGCGCCCCTCACCGGCCACCACGCGGCCACAAGGGCCTGCCACCAGGCCCACGGGGCCTTCACGCCCCACTAACCCGGGCCACTGTTACTACCACGCACGGTTCGGCGCCAGGGCACAACGGTGCACACCTCCCTGCTCTTTCAAATCCGCCCCCGTACCAGCCCCCGCGATGGCCGTGGGCCACGCGGGCTCCCTGCTGTTCGTCACAGATGACAAAACCGGCCGCCGGTTCCTGTGCGACACTGGGGCTCAGCACAGCATCATCCCGGCCTCCTCCCTCGACATCCAAAAGGGCGAATGAGGACCGGCGCTGGCTGATGCTAACGGCTCGGAAATCCGGACGTATGGCACCCGGACAGTCACCCTCGACCTCGCTGATCACCGCTACCGACGGGAGTTCATCACTGCCAAGGTGCTCTCCCCTCTCATCGGCGCAGATTTCCTGTGCGCCCACGGCCTACTGGTAGACATCCCTCGTCACCGCCTCGTGGACATGAACACCATGTCCCCCATCCTGGGCGCCATGGCCCCCCGTCAACCCGCCGACATGGCGTCACAGTGCCACGCCCGGGCCACGGATGACTACTCGGCACTCCTGGCCGAATTCCCGGCCCTTACCAATCCGACCTTCTCCGCGAAGGCCGGCAAACACGGGGTGGAACACTTCATCCCCACCACAGGCCCCCCAGTGTACGCCCACGCCCGCAGGCTGGACCCGACCAAACTGGAGATCGCGCGGACCGAGTTTGCCACCATGGAACAGCTCGGCATCATCCACCGCTCCAACAGTCCCTGGGCCTCCCCACTCCACATCGCCCCCAAACTAGGCGGAGGTTGGCGCCCCTGCGGGGATTACCGCCGCCTCAACGATGCCACCACCCCTGATCAGTACCCCGTGCCGCACATTCAGGACATCTCGGCTAGACTGGCCGGCCGCTCAGTCTTTTCCAAGGTCGACCTGGTGCGCGGCTACCACCAAGTCCCCGTCCACCCCGCGGACGTCCCAAAGACGGCCGTAATCACACCCTTCGGCCTGTTCGAGTTCCTGCGGATGCCCTTCGGCCTCAAAAACGCGCCCCAGGCATTCCAACGGCTCATGGACTCGGTCCTTCGGGACCTGAACTTCCTGTTCGTCTACCCGGACGACATCCTGGTAGCCAGTTCCTCCAAGCAGGAACACCTCGAACACCTTCGCATCCTGTTCGGGCGCCTCAGCGACCACGGGCTCATCCTCAGCCCAGCCAAATGCCAGTTCGGCCTGGACAAGATCGACTTCCTCGGCCACCACATCACCCACGCTGGGGCCATTCCCCTGCCCACCAAGGTGCAGGCCGTCCAACAATTTCCCCGCCCCACCACCATCAAAGGCCTCCAGGAGTTCCTCGGGATGGTGAATTTCTATAACCACTTCATCCCCAAAGTGGCGTCCCTCATGAGGCCCCTGTATGAAGCCCTCTGGGGCAGGAGCGGCAAGATGGCGGTCGAATGGACGGCAGACGCGTCCGCCGCCTTCGACTCCACCAAGACCGCGCTCGCCAACGCCACCCTGCTCGCGCACCCACGGCCCAATGCCAGGGTAGCGCTCACCACGGACGCCTCCGACCACGCGGTCGGCGCCGTGTATGAGCAGTGGGTCGCCGGCGCTTGGCAACCGCTTGCCTTCTTCAGCCGCCAACTACGCCCCCCGGAGGTCAAGTACAGCACCTTCGACCGCGAGCTCCTCGCGCTGTTCCTGGCGGTCCGCCATTTCCGGTTTTTGCTTGAGGGCCACCCCTTCACGGCGTTTGTCGACCACAAGCCCCTGACATTCGCAATGGCAAAGACAACCGACCCCTGGTCCGCCAGGCAGCAGCGCCAGCTCGCGGCAGTGTCCGAGTTCACCACGGACATCCAACACGTCTCCGGCCGAGACAATGTGGTAGCTGACTGCCTCTCCCGCCCCGCCATCCACGCAGCACACCTGGCAGTCGACTACGCTCAACTCGCAGCAGACCAGATCACCGACCCTGATCTGCTCTCCGCACCCACCAACCTACCAGGGCTACGCCTGGCCGACGTCGCCTGTGGCCCGACCGCAGTCACGGTCAAGTGCGACATATCCCTATGTCAACCTCGGCCCGTCGTCCCAGCGTCCTGGCGCCGCCGGGTATTCGACATTCTCCACAACCTCTCCCACTCCGGCGCCCGCGCATCCATCAAATTGGTAGCCAACCGCTTCGTCTGGCGCGGCCATCGCAAGGATGTGCGTACTTGGGCCAACTCCTGACTAGCCTGCCAACGGGCCAAGGTACAGCAACACACGAAAGCACCCCTCGAGGAGTTTACCGTCCCCTCGCGGAGATTCGACCACATCCACGTGGACATCGTCGGGCCCCTGCCGCTGTCGCAAGGCCACACGCACCTGCTGACCATCGTTGACCGCACCACACGCTGGCCTGAGGCAATTCCACTGACCTCTACCACCACCGCTGACATCGCCAGAGCCTTCGTCAGCACCTGGGTCGCACGGTTCGGCGTCCCCTCCGACATGACGTCGGACAGAGGTCCGCAATTTACCTCTGAACTCTGGACCGCCGTCGCACGCAATCTCGGGGTGACCATTCACCGCACCACAGCGTACCACCCCCAAGCCAACGGACTGTGTGAGCGGTTCCACAGATCCTTGAAGGCATCTCTTCGAGCCAGCCTCCAAGACGGCGCCTGGACCGACCGACTTCCGTGGGTCCACCTCGGCCTGCGCACCGCGGTTAAAGAAGACCTCCACGCATCGGCAGCAGAGCTCGTGTACGGTCAGCCGCTGCGCGTACCCGGCGAGTTCCTGCCCACCGCCACGACACCCTGGTCAGCCAACCAGCAACGCCACGACTTCGCCTCACCGTCGCTGCAGTTCGCCCCGGTGACCATTGCCCGACACGGCGAAGCCACCTCACTCATCCCACTAAGCCTGCACCAGGCACGGTTTGTTTTCGTCCGGCACGACGCCCACCGCGGACCCCTTCAACCCCCGTATGACGGGCCCTACAAGGTGCTACAGGCTGGGGACAAATTTTTCACCCTGCAAGTGGGCGACAGGACCGAAAAAGTGTCGGTTGACCGACTCAAGCCCGCACACTCGGAACCCGGTGAGCAGGTCCCTGTAGCTCGTCCACCTCCACGCGGCCGACCTGCCCTCAAGCTGGTTCACCCGGATGCTCCACGCCCGGCCGTTCCACGTCCACCGGCGTCCTACAAGAGCCGCTCCGGCTGGCCCATCAGACTGCCGCACCGTCTCGTCCACACCTCCTAAGCGGATTCTGGGGGTAGCTGTGTGGCGGATCGCCTCCTAAACGGGCATAATCCACTCTTCCGTCCGTGGACAAATATTCAGCACCTTCCCTTTAAGGCACCTTACCTTTAAGGCAGGAGTGGGCGGGGCCTCAGGGTTTGCCCAGAGAATTCTGGGAGCTTTTCTGTTCAGCCATTTTACCTTGCAGTTGATTAAAAAGTCTCTTGTTTAACACACATGGATTCAGCCTTAATTCGTGTTTCGCGGCAGCCTCAACAACCCAATATTTTAACTGTGACTTAGTTCGTTAGATTTTTGCCTTTCTCTTCTGGGTTTGACTTAAGCCCAAACTGAGTAGATGGCTTTAAGTAGGTACTTTGGTTTCTTCTTTCCAATTTTCTCCCCATCTCTGCTGAAGATGGTGACTCCTGCTATGCTGCAATTCCACAGCCCTTCGAAGCTTCATCCAAGTGGCTATTATCCAAGTGTGAAACAAGGGGCTAGATTTTGCTGAAAAGTAACTCATCTGAATGACGCACAGCGTCATTAATGCACTAATTGGCCAGCAACTTGTAACGAGATAGTGATACCCGGTGAATTGCGAATCGCCACAAGTTGCTGGTCGATTCGCATCGCGAAAACGGCATCTCGCGCTTAACCTCCCCGTGATTTCCATGAAGTTGCTGTGTTTGTACGTTAATTGCCCATTCAACTCGCCACAGAAAGGTTAAGTCATGTAATTAATAGCGTGAGCACCCTTTTAACGACGTGATAATTGTTAATGACTGCCAATCAACCTCTCTTGTCCAGAAAGTAAACAATTATGTGTGTGAAGTCTCATTCATTCAGGTTGTGAAGTGTTATTTAAAAATTGTCAGATTTTGAATTTGACATGTGTGTTCTTTTCCTTTCTGTTCCGTTTATCTCTCTCTCTTAATCCATTCTTTCTTTTGCTCTCTTTATTTCTCTTTCTGTACCTGATTTCCAACTTTCCATTCCTCTCCAAAGTCCTTGAACGTGTTGTCGCCTCCCAAATCCGTGCCTATCCTTCCTGCAATTCCATGCTTGAATCCCTCCATCATGCTCCCCAACACCTGTCTGAGGCTAAACCACACTGTTTGCAACAATATTTGACCCTGAAATGAGCTTCCGACCACATATCCGCAGCATAACAAAGACCGCCTATTTCCACCTCTGTAACATCACCCGTCTCCGCCCTTGCCTCAGCTCATCCGCTGCTGAAACCCTCGTTACCTCTAGACTTGACTATTCCAATGCACTCCTGGCTGGCCTCCCACATTCTACCCTACGTAAACTTGAGGTAATCAAAAACTTGGCTGCCCGTGTCCTAACTCGCACCAAGTTCCGTTCACCCATCACTCCTGTGCTTGCTGACCTACATTGGCTCCCGGTTAAGCAACGCCTCGATTTCAAAATTCTTCGCCTTGTTTTCAAATCCCTCCATGGCCTCGCCCCTTCCTATCTCTGTAATCTGCTTCAGCCCCACAACCACCCGAAAAATCTGCACTCCTCTAATTCTGCCCTCTTGAGCATCCCTGATTATAATCGCTCAACCATTGGTGGCCGTGCTTTCTGTTGCCTAGGCCGTAAGCTCTGGAATTCACCTCCCTAAACCTCTCCACCTCTCCTTCCTCCTTCAAGACGCTCCTTAAAACCTACCTCTTTGACCAAGCTTTTGGTCACCTGCCCTAATTTCTGCTTATGTGGCTTGGTGTCAAATTTTTTTGTCTTTTAATACTCCTGTTAACCAGGGTGGAGGGGGAAGGGGGCATATCAGCTGAACCCCACCCAGTCCTCCCCTAACATCCACACGTGCAAATTTCTAGGGGTCACTAATTGGGAGTAGGAACTCTGACTCATTTCCCCCCATTGGGTATGGGTGTCCTGAGGCCAATTGTAATGACCAACCACTGGCTAATTCAATATAGAGCAGGGATGCAACCTAATACCCTTTTGAGCTGTCTCACTCATCACCACACTGCTAGATGCATTTTGTCACTGCACCATCAAAGTGTCTCAGTTGTGAGCACTGGATGTGTCTAGGCAGAGCATTTTAGCATCTTTAAAATGATGTTCACCGCAGTCCTCGACAACAGCAATAATTGGCAGACCAGGTAGCCTTGTGATTTATGCTGCAGTTATTTACAGCTTTATTCTCTTTGTTTTTAACCACATCACACAACATCTGGCTTAGACAGGTGACAATGACTTGCTCCCAGAGCTTTACTATAGCTACTGCAGGTTCAGTGGCTCAGGTGATTCCCATTCTCATTCGGTGAGGACAAACCTTATATCCATGACAGGCCAGCTCAAACCAGCAAATCACCAAGGTGGGAATCACAAGGTCATTGTAGTCATTGTTTGCCAATTTATGTCATATTACCAATATTTCTATTCAATTCTCCAACAGGATCTGAATATCATTTCCTCTCAATATGGAGTGTCCTGGATGGAAAAGCAGATTACAGGTTGCATCTGTTCTTACTATCATTATCACCCTGTCTTGTCCAATAACCCAGGCGGCTAATATATTGGTTGTTCCTGTCGATGGAAGTCACTGGGTCAATATGAGAATTCTAATAGAAGAACTGAGACTTCATGGGCACGACATCACGGTGCTTTATTCCTCAAAATCTTGGTACATCAAAGAGAGGCCAGATCTATATCGATCCATTGTGGTTCAACTGCAAGGAAGCTTTGAGGAAACTGCAAATAAAGACATTATGGCAAGTTTTTTACAAAAGGCACTGGAAGCTTTACAGAATGGTTGGACTCCATGGGGCTTTGTTAAGTTCCAGTATGAAACAACGTCTTTTCTTCACGACTGTCATCTTGCGACTCGAGAGCTTAACATTGCAATTTTTGAAAACAAAGATTTGTTAAACCAACTTGAAGATGCAAACTTTGACTTAATACTTACAGATCCTTTTTTTGGTACCGGGTCAATGCTTGCTTATTATTTTAAACTCCCTTTGGTGTATAATGTCCGCTGGATCACCAGTGGAGAAGCTCATTTCCTCTTTGCCCCATCGCCACCTTCCTATATCCCAATCCCTGGCTCACAATTGACAGACAAAATGAATTTTCTCCAAAGAACACAAAATGTTGTACAATATCTTTTTCAACTATCCATTGCAGAATTTTTCACTTACCCCATTTACAATGAACTCTGCCATCGCTATCTGGGCCCAGACACAGACATCAAGACAATTCTCCTCAGGGCAGATGTGTGGCTCATGAGAGTAGATTTTATATTTGAATTCCCGAGACCCACCATGCCAAATATTGTGTACATTGGAGGGTTCCAGTGTAAACCACCCAAACCTCTAGCAGCAGAGTTTGAAGAGTTTGTCCAAAGCTCAGGGAAGCATGGGATTATTGTGATGTCAATGGGGACCATTGTCAGCTCTTTGCCAATGCATATTACAATGAAAATAGCAGAGGCCTTTGCTCAAGTACCCCAGAAAGTTATTTGGAGATATGATGGAAAGATCCCTGCCAACATAGGAAATAATATACTACTGGCAAAATGGATCCCTCAGAATGACCTGCTAGGGCACCCCAAGACACGAGCCTTCATTGCCCATGGTGGCACCAATGGAGTTTATGAAGCCATCTATCATGGGGTGCCAGTAGTTGGCATACCTCTGATTTTTGACCAGTTTGAAAATTTAATTAGACTTGAAATCCGGGGTGCAGCAAAAGTGATTGATGTCGCAACCATGCAGCCAACAGATCTATTGCAGGCACTTAACGAGGTCATAAACAACACATCTTATCGGGATAACATGCAGAAACTCTCTGCTCTCCACAGGGACCAACCAGAGTCTCCAATGGAGAGAGCCATTTTCTGGATTGAGTATGTTGCACGACACAAAGGTGCAGCACATTTGCGCTCAGAATTTTACCGACTCCCCTGGTACGCTTACTATTGTGTAGATGTGATGATCTTCCTGTTGTTTGTGTTACTATTGGTCACAGTGCTGACGGTTCTAATATTGAAGAAACTTTGTAACATCGCTCGGAAGAAAAAGCAAAAAACTCAGTAAGATTTATCCTATTGAATTGGGAGAGGGGCTTTGAGTTCTTTCGATATAATAGTAAGTTTTAATCCAGTATCCAATGCATGCAGCCCCCTTTCTAGATATCATGAATTTTAACAAAGGCTTTTAGGAAAGTGTCACAGGAGTGGCATGTCAGTCAATAGTAGTTCTGGTGTGTAGATATGGAGAGGGAAATGCTGCACTTAAATCAAATTTTATAGGAAAGAACAACATGTTTTTCAAGTATAATTCAAAACTAGTCATCATATTAGTTCACGTGTGGTTGAGAATGTAAAATAAGAATGTGACACTTCTGGGATTCACTGGCGGAGAGGCCCACTTCCCCCCACAATCAGCCCACCCACTCTCTAATGGCCATAGATTTCCACCACAGCTCTTTCTGGATTTGTCAGCCTGTTTGGTTCCTCAACCATACCCTCCATTGGTGTTGGTCATGGCCTGGCAAGTTGAAGTCACGTTTCTCTTTAGTGAGCTTCACCATACCCTGGAAATATTTCCTCAGCTGCTGCCTGGATCAGCTGGTGTTCAACTGCCTTGTTATTTCCTCCCAAACATTCTCTGTAGCAGTTGGGTTGGGGGTTTCGCCCCCTGTAGACAGTAATTCCTGAATAATGACTTACATTTCCACGTCTGGAAATCAATTTGCTTCTCGTTTTCCCAGCTACACTTTCTGATCAGTAAATTTGGATTATGGGGTTAACTGTGTTCAGAACTCAGCTCAGATAGGATGGTCTCATTTACTGAAAGGCAGATATCATGTTGGTGCTGAGCAGGAATTGCTGCATTCCCACATGTTGGGATGTTGTATGACTTGTGCAATCATTTCCTTCATTTGGTGGGCCTGAATGTATGGCAGGTGTAAACAGCAGGCCTCACATACGCTGCTGTGAACTCCATGCCACACCATTATGCACTAAAAGTGCCATAAAAATGTACAACGGTGTCTGTTAAATAGTTATCAGCAATTCTGCTGAAGTCTGGGGAAACAGAAAGAGTTAATTATAAGAACCAAGATAGTGCTGTGAGGACAGAGGATCTTCTACAGTTAGCATCAGTGATCAGAGCTAGAAACACCCAGGATTGTCAAGGCTAAACGGAGGGTCATGTTTGTTGAACAAGGTAAGAACAACATACTCTTACTGTGTGATTTTAAAATGCTGTTAAGTAAACAATAAGTATTAATAAAGAAATGTTACTGTACGATTTGTCTGTCTTCTTTGATGATTTTGGCAAGTAGAGGTTAACTCTTCCACGCATGCATCCCAACAGGGAATTGATGGTATAATTTGGACCAGTCGATGTAAGCCAAATTTAGGCATCTCGTGCCTCTCTCGTACTGGTCAGTAATTTTCCGGATGGTTTCCCTGCTGCTTTTTGCATTAAAAATGTTCTATTGTTATTGACAGTTTCTTTAAGTTTATATTGTTGTCAGTAAGCCTACAGACCATTATTAATTCATTCACTTATAGCACCTCCATACATATAGCTACACTGTTAGGAACATAGGAACAGGAGTGGGCCATTCAGCCCCTCGAGCCAGTTCCGCCAATCAATTAGATCATGGCTGATCTGTTTCTTAACTCTAATTCCTAGCTCTAATTTTAAGGTTATGTCTGGAGTCCTCAGCAGAGGAAAACGTTTCTCTCTATCTACCCTATCGGCTCCTTTTAACCATTTTAAACACTTC
Organism: Squalus acanthias; assembly: GCA_030390025.1. Classification (NCBI taxonomy): domain Eukaryota; kingdom Metazoa; phylum Chordata; class Chondrichthyes; order Squaliformes; family Squalidae; genus Squalus; species Squalus acanthias. The sequence goes on along the minus strand of CM059446.1, from coordinate 51,031,055 downwards.
AATTAGATCGCCCTTTAGTCTTCTGTACTCAAGGGAATACAAGCCTAGTCTATGCACCTGTCCTCATAATTTAACCCTTTAAGGTCAAGTGTCCTTCTGGTGAATCTGTGCTGCACCCGCTCCAAGGCTAATATATCCCTCCTGAGGTGTGGGGCCTAGAACTGAACACAGTTACTGTAAATGACGTCTAATCAGAGCTTTAGATAACTGTAACATAACTTCCACTCCTTTGTATTCTAGCCCCCTTGAGATTATTTAATTATTTTGTGTACCTGTCCACTACAACAACAACTTGCATTTATATAGCACCTTTAACGTAGTAAAATGACCCAAGGCACTTAACAGTAGCTTTATCTAACAAAATTTGACACCGAGACACATAGGAGATATTAGGACAAGTGATCAAAAGCTTGGTCAAAGAGGTAGATATGAAGGTGCATCTTAAAGGAGGAGACAAAGGTAGAGAGGCTTGGGGATCGAATTCCAGAGCCTAGGGCCCAGGTAGCATGGCCGTCAATGGTGGAATAATGAAAATTGGGGATGCGCAAGAAGGAGTGCAGAGATCTCAGAAGGTTATAGGGCTGGAAGAGGTTAGAGAGATAGGGAGAGATGAGGCTACAGAGGGATTTGAAAACAAGGATGAAAATTTTCATTAATCGAGGCGTTGCTGGACCGGGAGCCAATAAAGATCAGCGAACACAGGAGTGATGGGCGAACTGGACTTGGTATGAGTTAAGATACAGGCACAGCAGAGTTTTGGATGAGTTCCAGTTACTGGAGGGTGGAAAATGGGAGGCCGGCCAGGAGATCACTGGAGTAGTCAAGTCTAGAGGCAACAAATGCATGGATGAAGGTTTCAACAGTAGATGAGGTGAGGGAGGGGTGGAGACAGGCAATGTTACATAGGTGGAAGTAGGCGGTCTTGGTGATGGAACGTAAATGTGGTCGGAAGCTAATCTTGGGGTCAACTCGGATGCCAAGGTTATGAATGATCTGGTTCAGCCTCAGATAGTGACCAGGGAGACGGATGGAGTCGGTGGCTCGGGAACGGACTTGGTGTCTTCAGACTTCCCAATATTTAGGTGGAGGAAATTTCTGCTCATGCAGTCCTTGATGTCGGAGAAGCAGCGTGAAAAATCAGCCCTGTACAGGCCAGACGGTTTGCACTTCAACAGAGCCGGAACCAATGTCCTCGCCGGGGGGGGGGCACGCGGGGGGGCGGGTGGGGGGGTGCGGGGGTGGGGGAGTTGCTAGTGCTGTCGGGGAAGGTTTAACCTAATTTGGCAGGAGGATGGGCACCAGGATTTAGCAGAAGAAAGGAGAAACAAAGTGCACAAAGGATTAGGAGAGACAGGTAGCACTAGAGTAAGAAATAGTAAGATATTAGAAGGTCTAAGATAGGTTTACAGTGCAAGTGTGTAAATGCATGAAGCTTGGTAAATAAGGTTGGCGAGCTGCAGGCGGAAATAGCCACATGGGAATATGTTGTCGTGGCGATAACAGAGACCTGGCTCAAAAAAGGGCAGGCTGGAGGTTTAAATAATCCTGGATATGGGGGGCTAGAAATTTATTATAGCCCAGGAAAGGTGACAAGTCCGATTGCGGTAATTACAGAGGAGTTTCCCTGCTGTCTGCCACAGGGAAAGTCATCGCAAGAATCCTCCTCAATCACCTTCTCCCAGTGGCCGAAGAGCTCCTCCCAGAGTCGCAATGCGGATTCCGCCCACTAAGGGGCACAATGGACATGATCTTCACCGCACGTCAATTACAAGAGAAATGCAGGGAACAGCACCAACCGCTGTACATGGTCTTCTTTGATCTCACAAAGGCCTTCGACACTGTCAACCATGAGGGATTATGGAGTGTCCTCCGCAAATTCGGCTGCCCTCAAAAGTTTGTCACCATCCTCCGCCAGCTTCACGACGACATGCAAGCCGTGATCCTGACCAACGGTTCCACCACAGACGTACCAATTCACATACGAACCGGGGTCAAGCAAGGCTGTGTCATCGCACCAACGTTCTTCTCGATCTTCCTTGCTGCAATGCTCCATCTCACCCTCAGTAAGCTCCCCACTGGAGTGGAGCTAATTTACAGAACAAACGGGAAACTGTTCAACCTCCGTCGCCTCCAGTCCAGATCCAAGGTCATCCCATCCTCTGTCGTCGAATTACAGTATGCAGACGACGCTTGCGTCTGCGCTCACTCGGAGGTCGAACTCCAAACCATCGTCAACACCTTCACTGAAGTGTACGAGAGCATGGGACTTACACTAAACATCCATAAGACAAAGGTCCTCTACCAACCTGCCCACGCCACACAGTACTGCCCCCCGATTATCAAAATCCACGACAAGGCCTTGGACAACGTGGACCACTTTCCATACCTCGGGAGCCTACTGTCAACAAGGGCAGACGTCGACGACGAAGTCCAACACCACCTTCAGTGTGCCAGTGCAGCCTTCGGTCGCCTGAGGAAGAGAGTGTTTGAAGACCAGGACCTCAAACCCGGCACTAAGCTCATGGTCTACAGAGCAGTAGTGATACCCGCCCTGCTGTATGCCTCAGAGACATGGACCATGTACAGCAGGCACCTCAAAGCACTGGAGAGGTACCACCAACGCTGCCTCCGCAAGATCCTGCAAATCCATTGGCAGGATAGGCGCACCAACGTCAGTGTTCTTGCTCAGGCCAACATCCCCAGCATCGAAGCTTTGACCACGCTCGATCAGCTCCGATGGACGGGTCACATTGTCCGCATGCCCGATACGAGACTCCCAAAACAAGCGCTCTACTCGGAGCTCCGGCACGGCAAGAGAGCCCCAGGTGGGCAGAGGAAATGCTTCAAGGACACCCTCAAAGCCTCCTTGAAAAAGTGTAACATCCCCACCAACACCTGGGAATCCCTGGCCCAAGACCTGTAAAATTCGCAATTATCGCGATTCGAAATAACGAGATAAAGCAGATTCGTTTCATCAGTTTTATTTAAACAAAATGCTGTCATGATTAAACAGGACACAGAAGCCTGTAAAATGGCCGCCGCGCCTCGTGGCAGAAACTTCCAGAATTTTCAGTGGGCAGACAAGATGGCGTTCGAATAAACATTTCAGTATAAGATTGGATAATACGCAGCAAACACTGGTAAAGACAGGATGCAACCTGTCTGCATTCGACACAATAGCAAGAGATATAAGTGCTGGAATCGTTTTCCATGCACAAGTAAGGACCATTGTACTGGGCAATCGAAGGCCCATCCCGATACATCAATACGCAAATTCCCCACGGCTCTACAATGAGAGAGCCATTCTCGGGTGCTTACACAAGTATTCGGAGGCCCCCAAAACCCAGCCAGGGAGGCTCCTAGCCGGTTCGACAATGGGGAAAACATTAACGGATAGTTGGCCAGTTTAAGGTGCTACCGAAACCCATTAAAGGAAAGAATCGCCCCATGCTGGGAGTTTTGTGCACCAGCATTTCACAAAGGACAAACATTAAGATTTGAGCGGGAGATAAGGGAACACAGCACTATAACTATAGTGAACAAATGTCCATCGGGGGGCTTATTCTCTTGATTCGACTCTTATCTTTGCGGACTCTTGACTCAGGCTGAATTCTGCTGGACGAGCAGCCTTCTGTTGCCTCTGGACTCTAGCCGTGCTGGACGGTTACTCGAATGTTGGGTGGAGCTCAAGCAGAACGAGCCGCCCCGACGAAGGCCAGTGATCGGGCGCACCATCCCGAGCGTCGGTAAACGGTGTTTTGGACCCGAAGGCCCGACAAGTCGAGATGAGAAGAGAAGAAGAAGAATCCACGTGCCGCCGCGGTCAGTAAACCCCGACCGCGCCCGTAAATATAAAGACCATTTTTGAACTCTATCAGGTTGCTGCCCGAACCAGTGGAAGACTCTCTTTCGAATTCTATCGACAACCGGTGTCGATACAGGAAGACTCTTCTTTGAATTTTACCGGTAACTGGTGTCGATCCAGAAAGACTTTTCTTTGAGTTCTACAGCCGGGCCCGAGCACTGTCGAGTTCTTCATGACAACGGGGAGCCCAGCCTGCTAGCCGGAGCAGAGAAGATAAACAAGTGGGGTACAGAGACCCCTTCCAACACGTGACAGTCAGGCGCTGCAGCAAAACAAGCCGAGTGCCTCGTTTATAATTCTCCGAAGTATCACGAGTGGTGAGCATGTTTCCCGATCCTACAAATCTAGATATAGTGTAGGTATTGATAGGGGAGGGTGGTTTTATTAAGGATAAATATAATGTGTTCCCCTTTTTACGATGTGCTGTGCGTTCCTCATTACCCTAGACCAAGTTTTATGAATGTATGTATACTTGTACTGTCATTAATTTGTGCCTATGACATGTACTTCATGATTTTGGACGTCATGCAATAAAGATTTCCATTTCGTACTATTCAACCGGGTCTATCTGAGTTTTCTCTGCATTACTGCTCTCGCACCTAAGTCCACTGTCAGAACCGTAAGGGCGAGTGGGTCGAACCACTCACAGGTGCTTATTGCAACAAGGCTGGCTGGAGACCAGAGCAAGCAATAGCATTAGGCGACGAAGGCCTAACCCCGCACAAGCACCTACGACCGAACCCCTTACAGACCGCACAAAGTGGAGGAGAAACATCCGGGAAGGCGGCGAACACCTCGAGTCTCTTCGCCGGGAGCAAGCAGAAGCCAAGCGCAGGCAGCGCAAGGAGCGCACATCAACCCAAGCACCCCACCCACCCGCCCCTTCAACCACCGTCTGCCCCACCTGTGGCAGAGACTGTAGGTCCCGCATTGGACTCATCAGTCACCTGCGAACTCATTTTTAATGTGGAAGCAAGTCATCCTCGGTTCCAAGGGACTGCCTAAGAAGAAGAAGAAGAAGGATTATTCAAGAAGGGTAGTAGGGATAAACCAGGGAATTACAGGCCAGTGAGCCTAACATCAGTGGTAGGGAAATTATTGGAAAAAATTCTGAGGGACAGAATTAGTCTCCACTTGGAGAGGCAAGGATTAATCAAGGATAGTCAGCATGGCTTTGTCAGGGGGAGATCATGTCTGACCAATTTGATTGAATTTTTCGAGGAGGTGACTAGGTGCGTGGATGAGGGTAGTGCAGTTGATGTAGTCTACATGGACTTCAGTAAGGCTTTTGACAAAGTCCCGCATGGGAGACTGGTCAAGAAGGTAAGAGCCCATGGGATCCAGGGCAATTTGGCACATTGGATCCAAAATTGGCTTAGTGGCAGGAGGCAGAGGGTGATGGTCAAAGGTTGTTTCTGTGACTGGAAGCCTGTGTCCAGTGGTGTACCGCAGGGATCGGTGCTGGGTCCTTTGCTGTTTGTAGTGTACATTAATGATTTAGATATGAATGTAGGAGGTATGATCAGTAAGTTCGCAGATGACATGAAAATTGGTGGAGTGGTAAACAGCGAGGAGGGAAGCCTCAGGCTACAGGACGATATAGACGGGTTGGTCAGATGGACAGAACAGTGGCAAATGGAATTTAACCCTGAAAAGTGTGAGGTGATGCATTTTGGGAGGACTTATAAGGCAAGGGAATACACAATGAATGGTAGGACCCTAGGAAGGACAGAGGATCAGAGGGACCTTGGTGTGCACATACATAGATCCCTGAAGGCAGCAGGACAGGTCGATAAGGTGGTTAAAAAGGCATATGGGATACTTGCTTTCATTAGCCAAGGCATAGAATATAAGAGCAGGGAGGTTATGATGGAGCTGTACAAAACGCTTGTTAGGCCACAGCTGGAATACTGTGTGCAATTCTGGTCGCCACACTATAGGAAGGATGTGATTGCATTGGAGAGGGTGCAGAGGAGATTCACCAGGATGTTACCTGGGCTGGTGCACTTCAGCTATGAAGAGAGACTGCTCAGGCTGGGGTTGTTTTCCTTAGAGCAGAGAAGGCTGAGGGGGGACCTGATTGAGGTGTACAAAATTATGAGGGGCATAGATAGGGTAGATAGAAAGGAACTTTTCCCCTTAGTAGAGGGGTCAATAACCAGGGGGCATAGTTTCAAGGTAAGGGGCAGGAGGTTTAGAGGGGATTTGAGGAAAAACTTTTTCACCCAGAGGGCGGTTGGAATCTGGGACTCACTGCCTGAAAGGGTGGTAGAGGCAGGAACCCTCATAACATTCAAGAAGCATTTAGATGAGCACTTGAAATGCCATAGCATACAAGGCTACGGACCAAGTCCAAAAATGTGCGGGTTAGGTTGATTTGGCTATGATAAATTGACCCTTAGTGTTAGGGGGGGATTAAATATGTGGGGTTATGGGGATAGGATGGGATATGTTAGGGGGAATTAAATACGTGGGGTTACAGGGGAGGGTGGGATATGTGTACTGTGGGGATTAAAGCAGGGACAGGGTACTGGATTTGGATGATCAGCCATGATCGTATTGAATGGTGGAGCAGGCTTGATGGGCCGAATGGCCTACTCCTGCTCCTAGATTCTATGTTTCTATGTTTCTCGAATAGATAGGGCTTGATGGCCGGCGTGGACACGATGGGCCGAAGGGCCTCTTTCTCTGCTGTATGACTCTATGATTGCCACAGGATTTTTTCAGTTCTTAAAAGGGAGGTTCATTGATGCTGCAGGATCTGATTCTCATCATTGCTGGTTGTGCAGCTGCCTCAGCAAGCAGCAGCAGGAGAAGGAGCCAGAGGACTGAAGCAGCTGTACTCATAGCAGATCCACACCCCAGGGAGACAGCCTGCAGATTCTGCGATCAAGCATTGGAGGCGTTGTTGTTCGCTGTGAAGAGATGAAGGGCGGTGCTCTACCCGGCAAGTGGCAGGAGGCCCTCGCCGCAAGTCTCCCGCACCATGTGGAGGGAGGTAGCGCAGCATGTCTTGGGCAGCACTGTGGTCCCCAGGACCCACTCACAGTGCAGGAAGAAATTTAACGACCTCACTCGGGTGGTCAGGGTGAGTCAATGCTTCAACAAATGTTATTTACCACCATCTAAACCACAGTCTTCAAACACTGGCCAAAGCACCACACCTCCAGCACTCACCCACCAACAATCCCTACCTACCAACCCTCACACACACATCTCACACCTTGCCCACAATGACAGCTATTCAACTATGGCAGGCACATCACCCAAACATATTGCGCCACACTCACTCACATACTTTCCTTTCTCTTGCAGGCCAAGGTAGCTCACAATAGGAGGGAGCAGGAGCGCACAGGCAGGGGACAAGCTGACACCCAACCACTGTCTGTGCTGGAAAATAGAGTGCTCTAGATTATTGGGCGCCAGGTGGTGGGCGCTGTGGCCACCGACGACGTTGAACCCCTTGGGGAAAACAATGGTATGTTCATCCCTACTCCTCCTTCTCACATCCCACTTCCCCCTCACCCCACAAGTGTTTCGCACTTTCCATCTAATCATGCTGTATGCATGCATTTCTCCCTTCTTGCCCCCCTCCCCTCACCTTAACCCAACTCTTGTGCCTTTATGCTTTCAGGTAATGAGCAAGCACCTGAGCACCCTGTCCCTGAGGGCACCATAGAGAGCGAGGCGGGTGAAGAGGACGAGGAAGAACACACCGCGTCACTGCATCTCTCACTCACAGGCACCAGCTCAGATACTGGCACTACACGTTCTTTAGAAGCTAGTATAATAGCGGGATCTGTATAGTAGCTAGTAGGGTAGCAGTGCTGTAATGCAGTCTATGCTTGGTGGCATCCAATCTCAGACTGCTCTCATGCAGTCTCAGCTTGATGCCACGCAAGCTCTGACTGCTGCCATCGTGACTGGGTCTACCACCGTCGACCGGAGCTTTAACGGTGTCGCAGCAGGTCAGTAATCTGTGCTCCAACAGATTGCTGGGGATGCTGAGGTACTGCCCTGGGGGAGTGGCAGTGTGTCAGTGGAGCAGGAACCTGCTATTCTCTCTCAGGCTGACAGCATTCCTGCTCCCACCACTGTCGCTCCTCCATTGCCCTTGTCTCTGCCTGTCATCTAGCCAAACTGGGCTGCTGCCGCCCATGCTGAGGTGGTGCAGTCTACAGCCAGGCCTTCTGGGTCCAGAGCTGGTCGAGGGCGTCCTGCAAGGCCATCTGAAGTCTCCCGCACGGACACTCAGCAGCCTTCCACCAGCCCTGCTGCAGCCACTGTGCCAATACTTCGTAGGAGCACTAGAATAGGCAAAGGCACAGTAACGAGAGGCAATAAGGGATTACACAAGGGTGAATATTTAATATTTTTATTGTAAATATGTCTTCACTGATTTTTGATAAATTTATTAATTCAGTTTGGATTCTTTAACGGTGTGTCGCATTTCAGCTTTGCGCTGTGATATGGCCGCGACAGGGATAGAATGATGGGGATATGGTGAGCAACGAGGATCTGGTGTTTAATTCATTCAAACCACAGTCTGATGAGGCGATCCGGAAGGCCGATTGAGTGGCTACCTCCTCCCTCGCTCCTGTTCCTCCTCCTCCTTGACATCCTCATCATCCTCTTCCTCATCTGGAGGTGGTCCCGCAATTGCTGCTGGCAAGGGCTGGGCCCTCATGCTGGCCAAGTTGTGGAGCATGCAGCAGACCACCACGAAATGGGAGAGAGACCTGGGGGTAGATGTGCAAATATCATTGAAGGTGGCAGGGCAGGTTGAGAAAGCGGTTAAAAAAGCATATGGGATCCTGGGCTTCATAAATAGCAGCATAGGGCTCGATTTTAATAGCCCTGAGGAGGTGGGTTTGGAGGCGGGTCGGCAACAAAAATCGGAAAAAATGCCTCCATCCCGCCCCCACGTGATTTTCGGGAGTGTCTGTTCAGCCACTCCAAAACTGACCCGACTGGACCCGAAGGGACAGGTAGCTAAGGCAGGTAACTGCCTTGATAATCCGATTTTGATAGTGGATTCCCATTTTCGTGCTTCTGGCTCCTCTTTCCCGTCTTGTCAGAAATAAGCCAACTGCAAGGAGACGAGTTGCTGGAGGAGATGATTTGTAGTAATTGGTGCAGCACTTTAAAAGCGCTCCTGTAACATGGCTGACATTCAAATGCAACAACCTTGTTGTTGGAGGTTTGGGATAAGATTTTGCAAATCTACTGGCCTTGACTGTTCAAGCTGACAGCCATCTGCAGTGTGACCTGATTGGAATAATTTCAGGCCACTTCAACTGTGCGCTTGCAAGCTTCTTGCCTCAAGTGAAATCTGTAGCTATGGGACGGGAAACATTTATATCCTCTCATCCTGGTCGTCAGATTCTGAGGAAGAGCAGCCGCGGCAGCACAACAACCAGCCACAACAGCAGCACCAGCACCAGGGGCGCCAAACTCCTCCTCACCCACCTGATGATGCACAGGGTAGAGGGCATCAGCGCAGGGCTGCACCTCGCCGCACTGACGAGGAGGCCATCAAACGATGCTGAGGAGCGATACAATTTGAGCCACAAATCCACCAGAAGCATCATCGAGCAAACCATCGGCTTGCTCAAAATGTGCTTCCGATGCCTAGCCAGATCTGGAGGAGCCATGCAGTATGCACCAGCCAGGATGCCCAGAATTGTTGTGGTCTGCTGTGCCCTGCACAACAGCGCGGCTTAGTGCTGTTGGATGAACAAGTGGCTCAGCACACAGCCTCCTCGGAGGAAGAGGAAGAGGATGAGGAAGAGGACGAGGACGAGGACGAGGATGAGGACAGGGAGCGACACCTTGCCGGATGTAGCCAATCCAGCAGCAGGCGACCACATTGCTAGCCGTCAGGCAAGGGATGCACTCATCCATGCCAGATTCGCGTAAGCTTACGCTTCAACCACAGGTGGCTGGCACATGGAGATGAATATAAGTCCGACATTCTCAAATCCCCGGGCATCATCTGTCTACTAAACGGCGTTTTGCGCTCAGTGTCACCACAAACATTCTACAATGCATTCGCCCTGAGCCCTTCTACATTTTATGCAAAGAGGACATGGCCCCTTTAAATTTTTACTCAAATATCGCGTCATCAGACGTGAGAAACTGACATGCTCCAAGTAATTGACTGGAGTGACCCGCATGTCGGCCGTAACGAGGCGAATCAAACAAAAATCGGAACTGCGGGCTGGTGGCATCCGGGAGCGGGTCTGAAAGCTGCCGACCAGCTGACCCGCCCCCAACCCCCCCATCAGAATTAAATTTGCGGCTAAAAAGTACAAAAGCAAATCTTTCGATGTTATGATGAACCGTTATAAAACACTGGTTCGGCCTCAACTGGAGTATTGTGTCTAATTCTGGGCACCGCACTTTAGGAAGGATGTGAAGGCCTTAGAGAGGGTGCAGAAAAGATTTACGAGAATGATTCCAGTGTTGAGGGACTTCAGTTACGTGGATGGACTGGAGAAGACTAAAAGTCGATAAATCCCAAGGACCGGATGACCTACATCCTAGAGTTTTGAAAGAGGTGGCCATTTGGATAGTAAACGCATTGGTTGTCATCTTCCAAAATTCTATAGATTCTGGAACGGTTCCTGCAGATTGGAGGATAGCAAATGTAACCCCGCTATTTAAGAAAGGAGGGAGAGAGGAAATGGGTAACTACAGACCTGTTAGCCTCACATCAGTAGTTGGGAAAATGCTGGAATCTATTATAAAGGATGCAATAACTGGGCACTTAGAAACTAATAGTAAGATTGGGCAGAGTCAACATGGAATTATGAAAGGGAAATGCTGTTTGACAAACCTATTGGAGTTCTTTGAGGATGTAACTAGTGGAGTAGACAAAGGGGAACCGGTAGATGTGGTGTATCTGGATTTTCAGAAGGCCTTCGATAAAGTCCCACACAAGAGGTTGGTGAACAAAATTAGGGCACATGGAATTGGGGGAAATATACTAGCATGGATTGAGAATTGGTTAACAGACAGAAAACAAAGAGTAGGGATAAACGGGTCTTTTTCAGGATGGCAGGCTGTGACTAGTGGGGTACTGCAAGGATCGGTGCTTGGGCCCCAGCTATTCACAATCTATATCAATGATCTGGATGAGGGGACCAAATGTAACATTTCCAAATTTGCTGATGACACAAAGCTAGGTGTCAGTGTCAGTTGTGAAGAGGATGTGAAGAGGCTTCAAAGGGATCTCGACAGGCTCAGTGAGTAGGCAAGAACATGGCAGATGGAATATAATGTGGATAAATGTGAAGTTATCCACTTTGGCAGAAAAAACAGAAAGGCAGAGTATTTCCTAAATGGTGAAAGATTGGGGAATGCAGATGCTCAAAGGGACCTGGATGTCCTTGTACATGAGTCACTGAAAGTGAATGTGCAGGTGCAGCAAGCCATTAGGAAGGCAAATGGTATGCTGGCCTTCATTACAAGAGGATTTGAGTACAGGAGTAAAGAAGTCTTACTCCAATTATATAGGGCCTTGGTGAGACCACACCTGGAGTACTGTGTACAATTTTGGTCTCCTTACCTAAGGAAGGATATACTTGCCACAGAGGAAGTGCAACGAAGGTTCACGAGATTGATTCCTGGGATGGCGGGACTGTCGTATGAGAAGAGATTGAGTAAACTAGGCCTGTATTCTCTTGAATTCAGAAGAATGAGCGGGGATCTCATTGAAGCATACAAAATTATTACAGGGCTTGATAGGGTGGATGCTGGGAGAATATTTCCCTTAGCTGGGGAGTCTAGAACCAGGGGCCACAGCCTCAAGATAAAGGGTAGGCCATTCAGGACTGAGATGAGAAGAAATTTCTTCACACAGAGGGTGGTGAATCTTTGGAATTCTCCACCCCAGAGGGCTGTGGAGGCTCAGTCATTGGGTATATTCAAAACAGAAGTCGATAGATATCTGACTAGTAAGGGCATCAAGGGATATGGCGATAAGGCCGGTGAATGGAATTGAGGCAGAAGATCAGCCATGATCTCATTGAATGGCGGAGCAGGCTCGAAGGGCCAAATGGCCTACTCCTGCTCCTATTTCTTATGTTCTTAAGCTGGGGTTGTTCTCCTTAGAGCAGAGAAGCTTGAGAGGAAATTTGATAGAGGTGTTCAAAATCATGAGGGGTCTAGACAGAGTAGATAGAGAGAAACTGGTCCCATTGGTGGAATGTCGAGAACCAGAGGACACAGATTTAAGGTGATTGGCAAAAGAACCAAAGGCGACATGAGGAAAAACTTTTTTACGCAGCGAGTGGTTAGGATCTGGAATGCACTGCCTGAAAGGGTGGTGGAGGCAGACTCAATCGTGGCTTTCAAAAGGGAATTGGATATGTACCTGATGGAAAATTTGCAGGGCTACGGGGAAAGGGCGGGGTGGGGGGGGAGGGTGAGACTAGCTGGGGTGCTCTTGCAGAGAGCCGGCACGGGCCTGACGGGCCGAATGGCCTCCTTCTGTGCTGTAACCATTCTATGATTCTATGACTCTCGGACGCACTGCTGGAGGTATTTCTGTGGCAATAAAGAGCCAGGAGGTGTGCAGAATCAGTCGCGGAGCAGAAAAACAGTGACAAAAGTTAGAGGTCATTATAAGATCCAGAAGCGTTGAAGAAATTGACTTCACCGCAGGAGATTGAATTTCTGGCCCGAAGCCGCAATGCAGCAAAATAAAGCTGAAAAACCAGTCGGACTGTCATAAGCTCAGCAGGTAACAGCAGCGGTGGGGGATGGGCTGTAGGCTAAAGAAACTCAGTGTCACAGCAGCTGAGTCTTGCACTGAAGTCCAGTGGAGTAGCGTAGGCTTGATGGCAGAGAAGTCCAAGAATTTGGAAGCTAAACTTGAGCAAAGATCCAGTGCTCACTGATCAAAACAAAGAGCAGGCATGGTTGGGGGATGGGCAGTGGGCCCAGGTAACTTTAAACTTGCATCTTGAACTTGTAGTTAGGGCTAATATGCACCCACTATTAGAGCCAGGAGAACTTAAACAGTGGAAGAGAGGAGATTGGGGGGAGAAAGGGCAAAGGATGGCCAAGGGTAGAGTTGCACAGTAAAGGAGTTCCCTCAGGGAGCTGCCAGCCCAGGAGCCATCTTGAAACCTAGCCTTTAGTGACTTCTGTACTTGGACCCCGAAATCTCTGCTCCTCCACAGTTCCCAGCTTCTCACACTGGAGAAAATACACTGATCTATCTTTTTTCAGTCCAAAGTGGATGACCTCACAGTTCCCTACACTGAACTCCATCTGCCACAGTTTGGCACACTCACTGACAGAAAGCAGAGAGTAGGAATTAATGGGTCTTTTTCCGAGTGGCAGGCAGTGACTAGTGGGGTACCACAGGGATCGGTCCTTGGACCCCAGCTATTCACAATATACATTAATGATCTAGATAAGGGAACTAAATGTAATATCTCCAAGTTTGCAGATGACACAAAGCTGGGTGGGCGTGTGTGCTGCGAGGAGATACCGAGAAACTCCAGGATGATTTGGACAGGTTGGGTGAGTGGGCAGAAGCGTGGCAGATGCAATATAACGTGGATTAATGCGAGGTTATCCACTTTGGTGTCAAAAACAGAAAGGCAGACTATTATCTGAATGGCAATAGATTGGGAGAAGGGGAAGTGCAACGAGACCTGGGTGTCCTTGTGCACCAGTCGCTGAAGGTAAGCATGCAGGTGCAGCAGGCGGTGAAGAAGGTAAATGGTATGTTGGCCTTCACAGCGAAAGGGTTTGAGTATACATAAGAAGTAGGAGCTGGAGTAGGCCATATGGCCCCTCGGGCCTGCTCCGCCATTCAATAGGATCATGGCTGATCCGAACCTAGATTCACGTCCACTTCTCTGCCCGTTCCCCATAACCCTTAATTCCCTTATCAGCTAGGAAACAGTCTATCTCCGTTTTAAATTTATTTAATGTCGCAGCTCTCTGAGGTAGCAAATTCCATAGATTTACTACCCTCTGAGTGAAGAAGTTTCTCCTCATCTCAGTTTTGAAACGGCAGCCCCTTATTCTAAGATTATGCCCCCTAGTTCTAGTCTCACCCATCAGTGGAAACATCCTCCCCACCTCCACCCGATCAAGCCCCCTCACAATCTTATATATTTCGATAAGATCACCTCTCATTCTTCTGAATTCCAATGAGTAGAGGCCCAACCTACTCAACCTTTCCTCATAAGTCAACCCCCTCATCTCCGGAATCAACCGAGTGAACCTTCTCTGAACTGCCTCGAGAGCAAGTATATCTTTTCTTAAATATGGAAACCAAAACTGTACGCAGTATTCCAGGTGTGGCCTCACCAGTACCTTGTATAACTGAAGCAAGAATCCCTGCTTTTATACTCCACCCCCCTTGCAATAAAAGCCAAGATTCCATTGGCCTTCCTGATCACCTGCTGTACCTGCATACTAACCTTCTGTGTTTCATGCACCAGGACCCCCAGATCCCTTTGTACTGTAGCACTTTGCAGTTTCTTTCCATTTAGATAATAACTTGCTCTTTGATTTTTTCTGCCAAAGTGCATAACCTCACACTTTCCAACAAGGGCCCAAAAATTAGACCTAATGCGGGAGAGTACGCACTGTGTACTCTCGCGTATTAGGTCCCGAAGTGCCGGTTTCCTGCATGCACTGCGCATGCGCGGGAAACTGGCACTTCAGGTATTGCGAAGGGGGCGGTTCCTAAGTGAACCGCGTGCGCACTACAGGTTGTGCGCACGCAGCGCACTTAGTTTTTTTTTCAGGTTTGAACGCGCAGGTAAGTGTTGAACATTTTACACATGAAGAAAGGAGGCGTAAGACCCCCTTTTAACAAGGTAAGTAGTTAATTAAGTATTATTTTAAATTTTTTTCAACAGGTTTATCTTTTTTAGAGACTTTAAAGAAAGGTAAGTTTATTTTTATAACTTTTAAAAAGAATCTAAATTTTTTCAAAAATTAAAATTTTTGTTTAAAGTGGTTAATTTATTTAACTATAGTTATTTTATTAATGTGATGGCGATTTTTAAAAATTTAATTGAGGTTTAGCTGTTCTTTTGGGGGCTTGTTGTATTCATAGTTTTGACAGCCCTTGCTGTCAAAACTATGAATGAAAGATGGTGTGCTGCCATTGGCTCTAACTGAATCACGTGATCCCAGAGCTCGCACGAACTAATTGTGCCTCTGTGACACACACACACTGCGCGCCGGCACCAGGGAGAGGCCCAGGAACTGAAGTTCGTGTGGGCCAAAACCATAAAGGTAGGCGCGGAGTGCGATATCGCGGGGGATCCTTACCTCCGCGGCAACCATCGAACTCCAATTGCTGGGCCATTATATTCCATCTGCCAAATTTCCGCCCACTCACTTAGCCTGTCTATGTCCTTTTGCAGGTTTTTTATGTCCTCCTCACTCACTGCTTTTCCTTCCATCTTTGTATCGTCAGCAAACTTGGATACATTGCACTTGATCCCCTCCTCCAAATCGTTAATATAGATTGTAAAGAGTTGGGGTCCCAGCACTGACCCTTGCGGAACACCACTAGTTACTGATTGCCAACCCGAGAATGAACCATTTATCCCAACTCTCTGTTTTCTGTTAGATAGCCAATCTTCCACCCATGCCAGTATATTACCCCCAATCCCGTGATTTTTTATCTTGTGCAGTAATCTTTTGTGTGGCACCTTATCAAATGCCTTTTGGAAGTCCAAATACACCACATCCACTGGTTCCCCTTTATCCACCCTGTTTGTTACGTCCTCAAAGAATTTGAGCAAATTTGTCAAGCATGATCTCCCCTTCATAAAACCATGCTGACTCTGTCTGATTAAATTATGCTTATCCAAATGTCCTGTTACTGCTTCCTTAATAATGGACTCCAACATTTTACCAACCACAGATGTTAGGCTAACTGGTCTATAGTTTCCAGCCTTTTGTCTACCTCCCTTTTTAAATAAGGGCGTTACATTAGCAGTTTTCCAATCTGCTGGGACCTTTCCTGAATCCAGGGAGTTTTGGAAAATTACCACCAATGCATCCGCAATCCCTACCGCTGCTTCTCTCAAGACCCTAGGATGTAAGCCATCAGGTCCAGGGGATTTATCCGCCTTAAGTCCCATTATCTTACCGAGTACCATCTCCTTAGTGATTTTAATCGTGTTTAGCTCCTCCCCCCCTATAGCCCCCCGTTTGTCCAGTGTTGGGATATTTTTAGTATCCTCTACTGTAAAGACTGATACAAAATATTTGTTCAGCGTATTTGCCATCTCCGTGTTCCCCACTACTAATTTCCCGGTCTCGTCCTCTAAGGGACCAACATTCACTTTAGCCACCCTTTTTCTTTTTATATAATTGTAGAAACTCTTGCTATCTGTTTTTATATTTTTTGCTAGTTTACTTTCATAATCTATCTTCCCCTTCTTAATTATTCTTTTAGTTATTCTTTGCTGGCTTTTAAATGCTTCCCAATCTTCTATCCTCCCACTAGATTTGGCTACTTTATATGGCCTTGTTTTCAGTCGGATACTATCCTTTATTACTTTACTTAGCCACGGATGGCTGTCTTTTCTTTTACGTCCCTTTTTCCTCAGTGGAATATATTTTTCTTGAAAGTTGTGAAATACCTCCTTGAATGTACACCACTGCTCCTGTACCGTCTTACACCTTAATCTATTTTCCCAGTCCACTTTAGTCAACTCTGCTCTCATACCTTCATAGTCTCCTTTATTTAAGCTTAGTACACTGGTTTGAGATCCAACTCTCTCACCCTCCAACTGAATTTGGAATTCAACCATGTTATGGTCACTCATTCCAAGGGGATCCTTTACTAGGACATTTTTTATTAATCCTGTCTCATTACACAGGACCAGATCTAAGATTGCCTGCCCCCTGGTTGGTTCAGTAACATACTGCTCATGGAACCCGTCCCTAATGCACTCTATGAACTCTTCCTCAAGGCTGCCCTGCCCAATTTGATTTGTCCAGTCAATATGAAAGTTAAAATCTCCCATGATTATAGCTGTTCCCTTATTACAAGCCCCAACTATTTCCTGATTTATACTCCGACCAATAGAGTTACAACTGTTAGGAGGCCTTTCGACTATGCCCACTAGTGACTTTTTCCCCTTATTATTCCTTATCTCCACCCAAACTGTTTCACTATCCTGATCCTTTGACCCAATATCATTTCTCACTATTGCAGTAATTCCATCCTTTATTAACATAGCCACCCCACCTCCCTTTCCTTCCTGTCTGTCCTTCCTAATAGTCAAATACCCCTGAATGTTTAGTTCCCAGTCATGGTCACCTCGCAGCCATGTTTCTGTAATGGCCACCAGATCATACCCATGTGTAGCTATTTGTACCGTCAACTCGTCTATTTTGTTACGAATGCTGCGTGCATTCAGATAAAGAACTTTTAAACATGTTTTGTGACAATTTATTCCTGCTTTTACCCCCTTTACTGCTTTACCTTTATCTTTATATATTCTGTCCCTTCCTGACACGCTCTGGTTTTTAATTTCCCCACTGCTAATTTGCTCTATTGCCTTCTCCGCTGACATTTTTATTCCTCGCTCTCTTGAAACCTCCCCCCCACTAATTAGTTTAAAGCCCTCTCTACAGCCCTAGTTATTCGATTCGCCAGGATTCTAGTCCCAGCACTGGCCAAGTGAAGTCCGTCCCAATGGAACAGCTCTCTCCCGTCCCAGTACTGGTGCCAGTGTCCCAAGAAGCAAAACCCATTTCTCCCACTCTCTGATTTTATTTACCCTAGCCAAATTTGCTCGTGGCTCAGGTAGTAATCCAGAGATTATTACCCTTGTGGTTCTGCTTTTTAATTTGGCCCCTAGCTGCTCATACTCCCTCAGCAGAACCTCTTTCCTTGTCCTATCTATGTCATTGGTACCAACATGGACCACGGCAACTGGATCCTCCCCCTCCCACTCCAAGTTTCTCTCCAGCCCAGAGGAGATGTCCTTAACCCTGGCACCGGGCAGCAGCACAACCTTCGGGACTCTCGGTCTCGGCTGCAAAGAACCCTATCTATTCCCCTTATGATACTATTCCCTACCACTACAACATTTCTTTTTACTCTCCCCACTTGAATGGCCCCCTGTTCCACGGTGCTGTGGCCAGGTTGCTCATCCTCCCTGCAGTCCCAGCTCCCGTCCTCACAGAGAGTAAGAGCCTCGAACCTGTTGGACAAGAGCAAGGGCTGCGGCTCCTCCAACAATACCTCCTGGATCCCCGTACCTGCCTCACTCATAGTCACACCCTCCTGTCCCTGACCACGGACTACATCTGAATTAGTTAATCTAATTGGTGTGACTATTTCCTGGAACACAGAGTCCAGGTAACTCTCCCCCTCCCTGTTGTGTCGCAGTGTTTGAAGCTCGGACTCCAGCTCATCAACACGGAGCCGGAGTTCCTCGAGCAGCCAACACTTACTGCAAATGTGATCACCGTGAGCATCAATGGTGTCCACCAGCTCCCACATATTGCAGCAGTAACACATCACCTGCTCTCCCATTCTATGTAATTAATTAAATTTATTAATATTTTTTAAATACCCTCTGCCCCGCCTGATGAATATCACACCTTAGAAACTATAAACCACAGAGTTTAAGTTTAAAAAGAGAGAAATACTCACCAACCAATTACTTACCTGCTTTTTGGTGATGTCACACCTCGATTATTTTTTACCTCTCTCCCTCCGAGTTCGAAGACTGGTCCCGCCTTACCTGGTCTCTGGAGTCTTTTAAACCCGCTGCCGCCGTCTCGCCTCACGCAGGTCCGCCGCCGCACCAGGAAGCTGACAAAGATGGAAAAAGGAAGGAACACCTCCCTCCCCTCACTCCCTCACTCACCAAACTCGCAGCTTATAACACTCTGTTCCAATCTGCACTCCGTGACAAACTGCACTCCAGTCTCCCTTATTTATACTGCTGAGATTTAAATATGTGAGCTCTCTGGCAGTTACAGAACCAGATTAGACCAGTTAATTAATTAATTACTCTCACCTGCTCTCTAGCACAGGGCTTGCTTAGCCCTGCCCAAGCCTGGAAGAAACTTAAAACTTGAAACAGTAAATTTAAATGCTAATTGCAAGCAGACAAGACTAGAATTTATAAAAATAAGAAAGTAACCTTTAAGATTTACTCCCTCACTCACCAAACTCACAGCTTAACACTCTGTTCCAATCTGCACTCCGTCAGAGTATAGGAACAGGGATGTCCTGCTGCAGTTGTACAGGGCCTTGGTGAGACCACACCTTGAGTACTGTGTGCAGTTTTGGTCGCCTTATCTGAGGAAGGATGTTCTTGCCATGGAAGGAGTTCAGCAAAGATTCACAAGGCTGATACCTGGGATGGCAGGAATGACATATGAGGAGAGATTGGGTCGATTGGGCTTATACTCGCTGGAGTATAGAAGAATGAGAGGGGATCTCATCGAAACATATAAAATTCTGACAGATCTGGACAAACTAGATGCAGGAAGAATGTTCCCGATGGTCAGAGAGTCCACAACCAGGGGTCATAATCTAAGGATAAGGGGTAAGCCATTTAGGACAGAAATGAGGAAGAATTTCTTCACCCAGAGAGTGGTGAACCTGTGGAATTCTCTACCACAGAAGGTAGTTGAGGCCAAGTCATGAAATATATTCAAGAATGAGTTAGATATATTTCTTAAAGCTAAAGGTACAATTTGTCTGACTTCTTTGATGATTTTGGCAAGTAGAGGTTAACTCTTTCACGCCTGCATCCTAACAGGGAGTTGATGATGTAATTTGGACCAGTTGATGTAAGACAATTCAGCCAAATTTAGGCATCTGGTGCCTCTTGTACTGGTCAGTAATTTTCTGGATGGTTTCCCTGATGCTTTTTGTAGCAACAATGTTCGATTATTTACGACTGTTTCAATAAGTTTATTCTGTTGTAAGTAATCCGACAGACCATTAATTATTCATTCACTCCATACATATAGCGACACCCTCCACCAATTTAACAGTTTCCAGTTTCCTGGTCCGAACCGTCTCCTTTTCACCATGGACGTCAATCTCTGTACACCTCCATCCACCACCAGGACAGCCTGAGGGCTCCCCGCTTCTTCCTTGAATACAGGCCCAACCAGTCCCCATCAACCCCACCCTCCTCCGCTTGACTGAACTTGTTCTCACATTGAACAACTTGTCCTTTGACTCCACTCACTTCCTCCAAATAAAAGGTGTTGCTATGGGAACCCGTATGGGTCTTAGCTATGCATGAATTTTCGTGGCATTTGTGGAACATTCTTTGTTCAAGTCCTACTCGGGTCCCCTCTCTCACCTCTTTTTCCGGTACAATGATGACTGTTTATCTGTGCTGTTTCCTGCTCTCACCCCGAACTGGAAAATGTAATCAACTTTGCTTCTAATTTCAACCCTTCCCTTGCCTTCATATGGTCCATCTCAGACTCTTCCCTTTCTTTTCTCGACTTCTCTGTCTCCATTTCTTGGGATAGGCTATCGACCAGTATCCACTATAAGCCCACTGACTCCCACAGCTATACGATAGCAAAATACTGCGGATGCTGGAAATCCGAAATAACAACAGAAAACGCTGGAAAAACTCAGCAGGCGAGGCAACATCCGTGGAGAGAGAAACAGAGTTAACGTTTCAGGTCGAAACCCTTCGTCGGAACTGAGAGAGCAAGAAATAAACAGATAAAAATGCAAGGGGGAGGCTGGGGGGAGGAATAAAAGAACAAAAGGGATGGTCTTTAGTGAGTAGAGACATTGAGAGATGCTCAAGGCAAGATGAGATGGTAATGGGACAGGTTGAGAAACAAAAGGTAAGGTGTGAAATGCTGGCAGAATCAGAGACAGCTGCCGTGGGGGGAGAGAGAGAAAAAAAGGAAAAAGGCACGGACCAAAAGAGTGGATAAAATGTGTACATATGTGGTAGGGGCCGGGGTTATGACCTGAAATTGTTGAACTCGATATTGAGTCTGGAAGGCTGTAAAGTGCCTAAACGGAAGATGAGGTGCTGTTCCTGGAGCTTACACTGCGCTTCCGTGGAACAATGCAAGAGGCCGAGGACGGTGAGGTCTGAGTGAGCGTGGAGGGGTGAATTAAAATGACAAGCGACCGGAAGCTCGGGGTCACCCTTCCGGACTGAACGTAGGTGTTCCGCAAAGCGGTCACCCAATCTGCGTTTGGTCTCCCCAATGTAGAGGAGACCACATCGTGAGCAGCGAATACAGTATACTAGATTGCAAGACGTACAAGTAAATCGCTGTTTCACCTGGAAGGGGTGTTTGGGGCCCTGGAGAGTGGGAAGGGGGGATGTATAAGGGCAGGTGTTGCATCTCCTGCGCTTGCACGGGAAGGTGCCGGGTGAAGGGGAAGGGGTGCTGGGGGTGATAGAAGAGTGGACTAGGGTGTCTCGGAGGGAGCGGTCCCTACGGAATGCTGAAAGGGGAGGTGAGGGGAAGATACGTTTGGTAGTGGGATCACGTTGGAGGTGGCGGAAATGGCGGAGGATGATCCGTTGAATGTGGAGGCTGGTGGGGTGAAAGGTGAGGACAAGGGGAACTCTATCGTGGTTCCGGGAGGGAGGGGCCGGGGTGAGGGCAGAAGTGCGGGAGATGGAACGGACACGGTCGAGGGCCATGTTGACCACTGTAGAGGCGAATCCTCGGTTGAGGAAAAAGGAAGACATGTCGGAAGCACTGGTATGGAAGGTGGCATCGTCGGAGCAGATGCGGCGGAGACGGAGAAACTGGGAGAAGGGAATAGAGTCCTTACAGGAGGCGGGGTGGGAGGAAGTGTAGTCCAGGTAGCTGTGGGAGTCAGTGGGCTTGTAGTAAATGTTGGTCAATAACCTATCCCCAGAGATGGAGACGGAGAAGTCGAGGAAGGGGAGGGAAGAGTCGGAGATGGACCATGTGAAGGTGAGGGAAGGGTGGAAATTGGAGGCAAAGTGAATGAAATTGTCTAGTTCAGGGCGAGAGCAGGAAACGGCACCGATACAGTCGTCAATGTACCGGAAAAAGAGGTGAGGGAGGGGACCCGAGTAGGACTGGAACAAAGAGTGTTCCACATATCCCACGAAAAGGCAGGCATAGCTAGGACCCATGCGGGTACCCATAGCAACACCTTTGATTTGGAGGAAATGAGTGGAGTCAAAGGAGAAGTTGTTCAATGTGAGAACAAGTTCAGCCAGGCGGAGGAGGGTGGCGGTGGATGGGGACTGGTTGGGCCTCTGTTCAAGGAAGAAGCTACCTTGACTGCACTTCCTCCCACCCTGCTACCTGTAAGGACTCTATTCTATTCTCCCAGTTTCTCCGTCTCCATCGCATCTGTTCTGACCATGCCACCTTCCATACCAGTGCTTCTGATATGCCCTCCTTTATCCTCAAATGAGGATTCCCCTCCACCGTGGTTGACCAGGTCATCGACCGTGTCCATTCCATTTCCCAGAATTCTGCTCTCAGCCCTTCCCCTCACTCCCAGAACCAGGATAGGGTTTCACTTGTCCTCACCTTCCACCCCACCAGCCTCCACTTTCAACGGATCATCCTACGCCATTTCTGTCACCTCCAGCGTAATCCCCACATATATATTTTGGCCTGGCCTCCTTTCTGCCGAGTGCCCTGTGGCTGGGTTGAACCCTGAATACGAGCACGTAGGGCAATTGAGATGGAACCCATCTGGGGTTCCAAGTCTGGGTCCTGGCCTGTAACACCCTCCACCACCCAAAAAAACCCGCCAGCATTTCTGTCATATCAGCTCTTAATAAAGTAACCTACTGAGCAGGGAGGCCATCAGCAACAGTAGCAGCTGTGCCTTAGTTTTCACTCTTTGACTGATGCTTCAAAGGTATTCAGCTCCATTTCCACTGGCACCCGAAACTATCCTGTTAATGACCTTAACCAAAACCTTAATCTCAACATGGAGGCAGATGAAACCCGAACCCAAAAACGGACGGAAGTCTCATATTAATCTCGCCCCTGACCTTAACCCTGTTGTGGAGGGTAAAGTTAACCGTAAAATCTTACCCTCATTTTAACACAATACGAAGGTAACACTAACCCACATCCTAGCTCTAACTTTAATGCTAACCCTACTGTGGATGTTCACACTAACTGTAACTTTCACTCCACTTCTGCTCGGCATCTCTTTTGCAGAAGGTTTCAAGGCTGCCCAGTGTTCCGATTTTCTATTTTTAGTGTCTCAGAGACGTACAAAGAGGGGCAGAGAGGAAAAAGGAGGCAGAAGGAGCGCAAAACAAACAAGAAAACAGAAAGCACGCAAATATTTAACAGGGAGACAAGCAGACAGACAGATACATGAAGAGAGAAACAAACACATACATAGGTACTTTCCATGAAAATGGAACAATTCGGAATCAAGGGGTTAATTCTAAAGGCAATGATGACTCAGAGGGAACACTCCATATGAATTCATCAGTTGTCCATGCCAACAGAAAGATAATTGCGAAATGCAAATAATAGATCGCATGAGGATTAACTTTACACAATCAGAAACTCACTTCGACTTTGGACCTACCAGTTGGATTAAATTACTGTACTCTTTCCTTCAGTTGAAATCTGAGCTACCCGGAATACAAGACTTTCTACAGCGCTCGATTTGTGCTTCTTCAGTAAGTGAAAGATTACAATTTCATGACAAAGAGTTTTGTAAACTACAAGTTAAAATTAATCTTGCGGATGCAGTCAATATCCAGCCTGAGACCAGACAGGCAGATAATGCATTTAGATTTTGTACGAACTGCTATTCAAAAATAGTACTTGTGGAAATCAGATTTTCTAGTGGCTCAGAGACATATAAAAATGGGCAGAGAGGAAAAAGGAGGCAGAAGGAGTGCAAGAAAACAGAAAGCACGCAAATATTTAACAGGGAGACAAGCAGACAGACAGATACATGGAGAGAGAAACAATCAAAGCACAGAGTGGACTTGAACAGAGTGTTTTATTTGGGAATTTGGAAAGGGTGGGAATTGGGAGAAGTGGGGGAAGGAGTTGCTGCTTTTTGCCTACACCACTTGTAGTGCTTTGTGTTACAGGTAGATATTTAATTTCATTACCCATAACTTAATCTAGTTCAAAAATGAGAAGTCGCACAACACCAGGTTATCGTCCAACAGATTTATTTAAAATTACAAGCTTTCGGAGCTGTTGCCCCTTCGTCAGGTAGAGTTACAATGAGGGAATCTACAATATTTCACAGTATATAAACACCGAAAGCAATTTGTCTGCAGAGATACAATCTTTCAGGGAGGCCTTACATCAAAGGCACACCAGAGCACAGCCAAGACAATGAGATGGGTTACAGGGGGTCCAACGTGTCAAATCCTGCTGTCTGCAGTTGAGCTTTTAACTATTTTTTGGGGGTGTGTTTTTCTTTTAAAAACTGGAAAGACAGACAACGATGTCGAGTCACGTTCTGTAGCGTGACATGAACCCCATATCCCTATTGAGGCCGTCCTCATGGGTGCGGAACTTGGCTATCAGTTTCTGCTTGATGATTTTGCGTTGTCGTGTGTCTCGAAGGCCGCCCTGGAGAACGCTAACCCGCAGATCCGAGGCTGAATGTCCTTGACTGCTGAAGTGTTCCCCGACTGGGAGGTAACAATCTTGCCTGGCGATTGTTGCGCGGTGCCCGTTCATACGTTGTCTCAGTGTCTGCATGGTCTCGCCGATGTACCATGCTCTGGGGCATCCTTTCCTGCAACGTATCAGGTAGACAACGTTGGCCGAGTCACATGAGTATGTACCATGTACCTGGTGGGTAGTGTCCTCACGTGTGATGATGGTATCTGTGTTGATGATCTGGCATGTCTTGCAGAGGTTGCCGTGGCAGGGTTGTGTGGTGTCGTGGTCGCTGTTCTCCTGACAGCTGGGTAATTTGCTGCGAACGATGGTACTTTTGAGGTTAGGCGGCTGCTTGAAGGCGAGTAGTGGAGGCGTGGGGATGGCCTTAGCAAGGTGTTCGTCGTCATCGATGACATGTTGAAGGCTGCGAAGAACATGGCGTAGTTTCTCCGCTCCGGGGAAGTACTGGACGACGTAGGGTACTCTGTTGGTTGTGTCCCGTGTTCGCCTTCTGAGGAGGTCTATGCGGTTTGTCGCTGTGGCCCGTCGGAACTGTCGATCGACGAGTCGAGCGTCATATCCCGTTCTTACGAGGGCGCCTTTCAGTGTCCGTAGGTGTCCATCGCGTTCCTCCTCGTCTGAGCAGATCCTGTGTATTCGCAGGGCTTGTCCATAGAGGATGGCTTCTTTAACGTGGTTAGGGTGGAAGCTGGAGAAGTGGAGCATCGTGAGGTTGTCCGTGGGCTTGCGGTAGAGTGAAGTGCTGAGGCGTCCGTCTTTGATGGAGATTCGTGTGTCCAAGAATGAAACGGATTCTGAGGAGTAGTCCATGGTGAGTTTTGTCGAAGGTGAAGACATTGTGGTCAATGACAACCAGTTTTTTACCCAAACACACGGAACAGCCATGGGGACCAAATTCGTTGGGGTCCACGTAGGACATCGTTGTCTGTCTTTCCAGTTTTTTAAAGAAAAACACACCCCAAAAAAAAGTTAAAAGCTCAACTGCAGACAGCAGGATTTGACATGTTGGACCCCCTGTAACCCATCTCATTGTCTTGGCTGTGCTCTGGTGTGCCTTTGATGTAAGGCCTCCCTGAAAGATTGTATCTCTGCAGACAAATTGTTTCGGTGTTTATATACTGTGAAATATTGTAGATTCCCTCATTGTAACTCTACCTGACAAAGGGGCAACAGCTCCGAAAGCTTGTAATTTTAAATAAATCTGTTGGACTATAACCTGGTGTTGTGCGACTTCTCATTTTTGTCCACCCCAGTCCAACACCGGCATCTCCGCATCATTAATCTAGATCAATTAAGCAGTCAAGAAACTACACTGTAAACTAAGATACCGAATTACAAATGTAATTACATTTAATTAAATAAAACGAGGTCATATAGGGATGGCAGTGCAGGTGGTGTGCCGCAACTGCAGCATGTGGGAGTTTGTGGAGAGCATTGTGATCCCGGACAACCACATTTGCAGTAAGTGCCTGCATCTTGAGGAACTTCAGCTCAGAGTTTGTGAGCTGTAGTCTGAGGTGCAGACATTGCAGGGATGAGGAGAGTTACCTGGACACTTTGCTCCAGGAGGCAGTCACACCCATTAGGTTAAGTAGTGGTACAGGTCTGGTTAGTGGTCAGGGACAGGAGGGTTTGACTGCAACTCAGGCAGGTAAGGGGACCCCAGGTGCAGTGCTGGAGGAGCCTCAGCCTTTGCCCTTGTCCAACAGGTATGAGCTTCTTGCTGCCTGTGTGGATGAGGGGAAAGCCTGCAGGATGGATGAGCAAACATGGCACCATGGTGCAGGAGGCCAGTGAAGTGGGGGGAGTGAAAGGGAATGTAGTTATGGTAGGGGACAGTATAGTCAGGGGGATAGATACTGTACTCTGCAGCTGCGACCGAAAGTTCCAAAGGTTGGGTTGCCTGTCAGGTGCCAGGGTTAAAGACATCTCGCAGCTGGATGAGAACGTGGAGTGGGAGGGGGAGGATCCAGATGCAGGATGGATGAGCAAACTGACCATGGCACCATGGTGCAGGAGGCCAGTGAAGTGGGGGGAGTGAAAGGGAATGTAGATGTGGTAGGGGACAGTATAGTCAGGGGGATAGATACTGTACTCTGCAGCTGCGACCGAAAGTTCCAAAGGTTGTGTTGCCTGCCCGGTGCCAGGGTTAAAGACATCTCGTGGCTGGATGAGAACGTGGAGTGGGAAGGGGAGGATCCAGTTGTCGTGGTCCACGTAGGAACCAACGACATAGGTAGAACTAGGAATGAGGTTCTGCCGAGGGAGTTTGAGGAGCAAGGATCCAAATTAAAAAGCAGAACCTCAAAGACAATGCCTTTGGTCATCCCAATGTTTCATTGGAGGAAATTGTGGCTCATCCAAGACTGCATGTCGGACAAGTTGTCTGACAACACAGAGGCAGTAGAGGGGTTGATAGAGCTGGTAGTGAGGTAGAGTTGGGTGTTATCAGTGTACATTTGGACCCTGACGTCATGTCTTCAGATGATGTCGTTGAGGGGAAGAATGCAGATGAGAAATAGCAGGGGGCCCAGGTTAGATCCTGTGGGGACTCCAAAGGTAATCATCTCTGGATTGTTACCTGAGCCACGCGCAAATTGGCATAGGGACAAACAGATTAGAGGTTTAAATGTGTGGCTCATAGAGTGGTGTGGGAGGAAGGGGTTTCAGTTCATGGGGCACTGGCAGCAGTGCTGGGGAAAGAGGGAGCTGTTCCTTTGGGACAGGCTCCACTTAAACTGGGCTGGGACCAGCGTCCTGGCGAACTGAATAACTAGGGCAGTTGACTGGGCTTTAAACTAATGAGTGGGGGGGAGGGGGGGGGGGAGGATTCAGGAAAGAGTAAATTTAAAATCAGTGAGAGAAATGTCAAGGCTCTAGAGCAGAGTAGATTTTTGGGTAAAAATAAGCAGTGTGGGTCAGGAAGGGACAGAGAGAGTAACAAAGGTAATAAGGCATCAGTGACTAAGGTGACATTAGGGAAAAATATAAATAAGTCAAAGCTAAAGGCACTCTTCTTCTTCTTAGGCAGTCCCTCGGAACCGAGGATGTATATCTGAATGCGCGAAGCATTCGCAACAGAATAGATGAATTAATAGCGCAGATAGAAATTAACAGGTTTGATCAAATAGCCATAACGGAGACGTGGTTGCAAAGTGGCTACGGTTGGGAACTAAATATTCCAGGATACTTAACTCTTAGAAGAGATAGACAAAATGGAAAAGGAGGAGGGGTAGCCCTGATAATTAAGGATGGGATAAAGACAGTAGAGAGAAAGGATCTTAGCTCTGAAAATCAAGAAGTAGAATCAGTTTGGATGGAGCTAAGAAACAGCAAGGGGCAGAAAACATTGGTGGGAGTTGTTTACAGGCCCCCAAACAGTAGTTGTAATGTAGGGCAGAGTATAAATCAGGAAATTAGAGCTGCATGTAACAAGAGTAATACAGTAATCATGGGGGACTTTAATCTACATATAGACTGGGCAAACCAAATTTGCAGTAATAGTGTGGAGGACGAATTCATGGAATGATTGCTCGATAGTTTTCTCGATCAGTATGTTGAGGAACCAACTAGGGAACAGGCTATTTTAGATCTAGTATTGTGCAATGAGAAAGGGTTAATTAATAACCTTGCAGTAAAGGGGCCTTTAGGGAAGAGTGACCATAATATGATAGAATTTTATATTGAGTTTGAAAGTGATTTAATTAATTCCGAATCTAGGGTCTTAAACCTAAAAAAAGCAAACTATGTATGTATGTATGTATGTATGTATGAGTTGGCTAAGGTAGATTGGGAAATTACATTAAAAGGTATGACGGTAGAGAAACAATGGCTAGCATTTAAAGAATTAATACATAATTTACAACAAATATACATTCCTTTAAGGCACAAAAACCCCACAGGAAAAGTGGTCCAACTGTGGCTAACAAGAGAAGTTAAAGACAGTATTAGATCAAAGGAAGAGGCTTATAATGTTGCCAAAAATAGTAAGCCTGAGGATTGGGAAGATTTTAGAATTCAGCAAAGGAGGACCAAGAAATTGATAAAGAAAGGGAAAATAGAATGAGAGTAAACTAGCGAGAGACATAAAAACAGATTGTAGAAGCTTCTATAGGTATGTAAAAAGGAAAAGATTAGCAAAAGAAAATGTGGGTCCCTTACAGGCTGAGACAAGAGAAATTATAATGGGGAATAAGGAAATGGCAGGGAAATTTAAAAAATACTTTGGGCTGGATTTTACTTACCGAGACGAGTTGGGGGCGGGACTGCTGCCTTCCGGGTTCTAGTCCCACCCCCAGTGATGTCCAACGCACAGACGCTATTTTCCCCTGATTGGCCTTGTTAAGCCCGCCCTGCGGCCTTGCTGGCCAATTAAAGGAAAGCCGGTGTCAGATGACGTCAGTTGATGACGCTTCATCTGCCGTTATTTTATAAGGCACATGAACCATAATTTTTGACAGATGATTTGACAGTGTTTGACAGCTTTGAGGTGCTGTCAAACACTGACAATCACAATACAATGATGAGCCCTTGCACTCAGACTCTCCAATGACTCTCTCCTTAGGATAAAACAATTGGCAGCTACAGGTGAGGGTACAGAAACGATCTGTCATCTACAGAAAAATCTAAACACATTAAAAATGACTTTCCCAACATTTCCTTACCTCTGATACTCACCAGTGTCCCATTGCATCCTTCACACCACTTCTGCAGCTGTCATCTATACTCAAACATGACAACAGACCCACAGCGTACCTCACTGACCCTGGCAGGGTTCCCCAATGTCGGGAAGCACGCAGCAGAAGTTGCAAAATGGGAAAAAGCCTGTTAACTGGCAGTTAAGTGGCTATAATCCTCTTCCCGCCTGCTAGGAGTCGGGTCCCTGCGCAAATTGGGGACCCGACTCCTGGGAAGATGGGTTGGAGGCGGGTTGGGAGCTGGTAAAATCCAGCCCTTTGTATCTGTCTTCACGGAAGAAGATGCAAAAAACTACCCGGAAATAGTGGTGAACCAAGGCTCTACTGAGAATGAGGAAATGAAAGTAATGAGTATTAGTAAAAAGAAATAGTACTGGAGAAATTAATGGGACTGAAAGCCAATAAATCCCCTGGACCTGATGGCCTACATCCTTGGGTTTTGAAAAAGGTGGCTATAGAGATAGTGGATGCAATGGTTGTCATTTTCCAAAATTCCATAGATTCTAGAACGGTTCCTGCGGATTGGAAGGTAGCAAATGTAACCCCACTATTTAAGAAAGGAGGGAGAGAAAACGGGAAACTGCAGACCAGTTAGCCTGACATCAGTAGTAGGGAAAATGCTCGAATCTATTATTAAGGACGTGGTAACAGGGCACTTAGAAAATAATAATAGGATTGGGCAGAGTCAACACGGATTTATGAAAGGGAAATCGTGTTTGACAAATCTGTTAAGAATTTTTTTGAGGTTGCAACTAGCAGAATAAGGGGGAACCAGTGGATGTAGTGTATTTGGATTTTCAGAAGGCATTCAATAAGGTGCCACACAAGAGGTTATTAAGCAAAATTAAGGCTCATGGGATTGGGGGTAATATACTAGTATGGATTGAGGATTGGTTAACGGACAGAAAACAGAGTGTAGCAATAAACGGGTCATTTTCGGGTTGGCAGGCTATAACTAGTGGGGTACCGCAAGGATCAGTGCTTGGGCCTCAGCTATTCACAACCTACATCAATGATTTGGATGACGGGACCGAATGTAATATATCCAAGTTTGCTGATGATACAAAGCTGGGTGGGAATGTAAGTTCTGATGAGGATGCAAGGAGGCTTCAAGGGGATTTAGACAAGCTAAGTGAGTGGGCAAGAACATGGCAAATGGAATATAATGTGGAGAAATGTGAAGTTATCCACTTTGGTAGGAAAAATAGAAAAGCAGAGTATTTTTTTAAATGGTGAGAGATTGGGAAATGTTGGTGTTCAGAGGGATCTGGGTGTCCTTGTACACAAATCACTGAAAGTTAACATGCAGGTACAGCAAGCAATTAGGAAAGCAAATGGTATGTTGGCCTTTATTACAAGAGGATTTGAGTATAAGAGTAAAGACGTCTTACTGCAATTATATAGGGCCCTGGTGAGACCACACCTGGAGTATTGTGTACAGTTTTGGCCTCCTTACCTAAGGAAGGATATACTTGCCATAGAGGGAGTGCAACAAAGGTTCACCAGACTGGTTCCTGGGATGGGGTATTGTCCTATGAGGAGAGATTGAGTAGACTGGGCCTATATTCTCCAGAGTTTAGAAGAGTGAGAAGTGATCTCATTGAAACATACAAAATTCTTGCAGGGCTTGACAGGGTAGATGCAGAGAGGAATTTTCCCCTGGTTGGGGAATCGAGAACCAGGGGTCACAGTCTCAGAATAAGGGGTCGGCCATTTAGGACTGAGATGAGGAGAAACTTCTTCACTCAGAGGGTGGTGAATCTTTGCAATTCTCTACCCCAGAGGTGTGTGGAGGCTCAGTCGTTGAGTATATTCAAGAAAGAGATCAATAGATTTTTGAATATTAAGGGAATCAAGGGATATGGGGATAGTGCAGGAAAGTGGAGTTGAGGTAGAAGATCAGCCATGATCTTATTGAATAGCGGAGCAGTCTCGAAGGGCCAAATGGCCGACTCCTGCTCCTATTTCTTATGTTCTTAAATTAAACCAGGGCAGCAGAAGCCCAGACTTCAGTTGTGGTGCCCAGACTTTTCTTCAGGGGGACGGAGGTGCACTCCTGCTGCTATTCACCCCACTAAGGAAAGTTTCTTTTCAAATGGGATGACCACGGCAGTCACTCCACGAAGGAGTGGGTTAAAATTCCATCAAGGTCCCATGGTTTTTCCATTGGAAAGCTGGCAAGCGGCCTGCGCGGGATCTGCCGAGCGCTGCACGGCCGCTTAACACGAACATCGGTGACCGCGGCAGGCACTCTGCTGAGGAGCGGGTTAAAGTTCCATCAGGCTCCCCCATTTGCGTTTTATGAATGATCTCCACTGGAGTCCAGTGGGACCCTCATACGCCACCAAAACCAGCAGTGTTAAAATTGCAGCTCACGGGGAATGGAGCAAGAACATTTCTCCGAAACTCTCCCTTCAATTTTTGATATCATCAATTTATGCCTTCTAGTTACCAACTCACTGACCAGTAGAAATTGTTTTTGCATATTTACCTGACGAAAACTTCTCTTAAGCTTATTTGCTCTTGTAAAAAAGTGCAGCAGTTTCTCTCGTCTCTCCTCATAACTAACGCTTTTCATGCTTCGCATCCCTGGTACCATCCTAATGAATCCGTTCTGTACCCTCTCCATGGCTCTTGACAGCCATCCTAAAGTAGCGCCCAAAACAGGACCCAATATTTTAACTGTGGCCTAGTTGGTTAGATTTTTGCCTTTCTCTTCTGGGTTTGACTTAAGCCCAAACTGAGTAGATGGCTTTAAGTATGTACTTTGGTTTCTTCTTTCCAATTTTCTCCCATCTCTGCTGAAGATGGTGACTCCCACTATGCTGCAATTCCACAGCCCTTCGAAGCTTCATCCAAGTGGCTATTATCCAAGTGTGAAACAAGGGGCCAGATTTTGCTGAAAAGTAACTCATCTGAATGACGCACAGTGTCATTAATGCACTAATTGGCCAGCAACTTGTAACGAGATAGTGATACCCGGTGAATTGCGAATCGCCACAAGTTGCTGGTCAATTAGCATCGCGAAAACGGCATCTCACGCTTAACCTCCCCGTGATTTCCATGAAGTTGTTGCATTTGTACATTAATTGCCCATTCAACTCGCCACAGAAAGGTTGTCATGTAATTAATAGCGGAGCACCCTTTTAACGACGTAATAAATGTTAATGACTGCCAATCAACCTCTCTTGTCCAGAAAGTAAACAATTATATGTGTGAAGTCTCATTCATTCAGGTTGTGAAGTGTTATTTAAAAATTGTCAGATTTTGAATTTGACATGTGTGTTCTTTTCCTTTCTGTCCTGTTTATCTCTCTCTTAATCCATTCTTTCTTTTGCTCTCTTTATTTCTCTTTCTGTACCTGATTTCCAACCTTCCGTTCCTCTCCAAAGTCCTTGAACGTGTTGTCGCCTCCCAAATCCGTGCCCATCCTTCCCACAATTCCATGTTTGAATCCCTCCATCACTCTCCCCAACATCTGTCTGAGGCTGAACCACACTCTTCACAACCTTGGTGTCATATTTGACCCTGAAATGAGCTTCCGACCACATATCCGCCGCATAACAAAGACAGCCAATTTCAACCTCCGTAACATCACCCGTCTCCGCCCTTGCCTCAGCTCATCTGCTGCTGAAACCATCGTCCATGCCTTTGTTACCTCTAGACTTGACTATTCCAATGCACTCCTGGCTGGCCTCCCACATTCTACCCCACGTAAA
The DNA here is from genome assembly GCA_030390025.1 of Squalus acanthias. Taxonomy (NCBI): domain Eukaryota; kingdom Metazoa; phylum Chordata; class Chondrichthyes; order Squaliformes; family Squalidae; genus Squalus; species Squalus acanthias. The sequence continues at coordinate 50,998,149 of CM059446.1, read as the reverse complement.
CTTGAGGCGATCGAAAACTTGACTGCCCGTGTCCTAACTCGCACCAAGTTCCGTTCACCCATCACTCCTGCGCTCGCTGACCTACATTGTCTCCCGGTTAAGCAACGCCTCGATTTCAAAATTCTTAGCCTTGTTTTCAAATCCCTCCATGGCCTCGCCCCTCCCTATCTCTGTAATCTGCTTCAGCCCCACAGCCCCCCGAAAAATCTGCACTCCTCTAATTCTGCCCTCTTGAGCATCCCTGATTATAATCGCTCAACCATTGGTGGCCGTGCTTTCTGTTGCCTAGGCCCTAAGCTCTGGAATTCACCTGCCTAAACCTCTCTACCTCTCTTTCCTCCTTCAAGACGCTCCTTAAAACCTACCTCTTTGACCAAGCTTTTGGTCACCTACCCTAATTTCTGCTTATGTGGCTCGGTGTCAATTTTTTTTGTCTTTTAATACTCCTGTGAAGCGCCTGGGGACGTTTTACTACTTTAAAGGCGCTATATAATTACAAGTTATTGTTGTTCATTTGACATTGAATTCACCCACTCTAATTCACCCTCCTTCTCATTACTTCCTGTTTATTTCTCAATCCTTTAATCTCATTGGTTAAGGAGATACACAGTGTGTCATGTTGTTCATCAAGATCCTGGATGCCCAGTTGCCCTCGCTGCGCCGTTATCAGCGCGTACTTCCAGCAACTTTGTGGGCAAAAAACTCACATGCATGAATAAGTTTAACTGATGGAGCACGCCGCCAGATGCCCCGCTCCAACAACATCTGGCCCAAGATAATGTCAGCAAAATAATTAACCAGGGTGGAGGGGGAAGGGGGCATATCAGCTGAACCCCACCCAGTCCTCCCCTAACATCCACACGTGCAAATTTCTAGGGGTCACTAATTGGGAGCAGGAACTCTGACTCATTTTCCCCCATTGGGCATGGGGGTCTTGAGGCCAATTGTATTGACCAACCACTGGCTAATTCATTATAGAGCAGAGATGCAACCTGATACCTTTTCGAGTTGTCTCACTCATCACCACACTGCTAAATGCATTTTGTCACTGCAGCGTGTCTCAGTTGTGAGCACTGGATGTGTCTAGACAGAGCATTCTGGCAACTTTAAAATGATGTTCACCGCAGTCCTCGACAACAGCAATAATTGGCAGACCAGGTAGCCTTGTGATTTATGCTGCAGTTATTTACAGCTTTATTCTCTTCGTTTTTAACCACATCACACAACATCTGGCTTAGACAGGTGACAATGACTTGCTCCCAGAGCTTTACTATAGCTACTGCAGGTTCAGTGGCTCAGGTGATTCCCATTCTCATTCGGTGAAGACAAACCTGATATCCCTGACAGGCCAGCTCAAACCAGCAAATCACCAAGGTGGGAATCACAAGGTCATTGTAG